>OY720348.1:23258864-23977560 GCA_963082975.1 Labia minor | reverse complement strand
CCCTACAATAAATCGTTTTTAAGAGATTTTAGTCATCTTTAAGTATGTGATTCACAGAAAATAGTAATAATTATCATTATTTTTTTTAATTATTACTTATTTTATAAAGAAAAGAAAAAAGAAAGTAAATAGTATTAATCAATTGTGTATATTCACCCTTAAAATTTATCAAAAATTATTATAATATGTCTTTAATCGAGTTAGCGTTTTAATATTTTTACTCAAAAAAAAAAAAGAATTTGTAAATGAATATATATATATTTACTTTTTACTTTACAGACACCCTAAGCAATTTACTCATTTCTTTTAGAAAAACTAGATATTATTTCTAAAAAAATATTTGTATTAGTAATTTTTTTTTCGTTTTCCCCATATAGTTCTTATCATATACAAAATATGGATCATTTCCCTTTTCAGTACAATGAATATGAAACCAAGTTTTCATTCTATTCGTGCAGTAATAGCGGTCTTTTTTAGTAAGGGAGGTATTGTTTTCTTTCAGCTGGTTAAATAACTACGGACTATTTAAAATACGAAATTCTCTCGTTTTTCATATCTTTGTTATCTAATAGGGTTGATATCCTCAAAACGTCTCTTTCTTATCTTTCTTATTGAGCCTCGTCATTCACTTCTAGTGGAATAGGCCTATTTGCTATTTCTCCACTTTCCACACTTCTTGGACAGGAATGTCATGTTGTCTATAAACTGTTCCAGAAGAGTCCTGGAAGGTAGTTAGGATCGAATGGAATTATACCATTGGTAGAAATGAAATAGCAACTGAATTTATTTTCAATAAATATAAAATATATCTTAATTTTTTCTAAATACTGTTATTTATTGAAAGTACTACAGAATATAATTTTTAAAACAAAGTGATACAAAATTTAAGTTTATAGATATTTTATAAACAGCAATGGATTAATTGTAAGGCTGTACTGTTCTTTTGCCCCTTTTGGCAGACCGACTACTACTATAAAGCTTCACCTCCGACCCCTGATTTAACCACAGAGATATTTGCGTTTATTTTATACCTTTATATTCCAGAAAAATCTGATTACACGTTTCCTTAAAGATAATCACATATTCTTGCTACATTATGTCGACAAATGCCTAAGGACACACGGTTTTTCAAAACATACTAAACACTAAAGTTTCTTAACACGTGTCTGTTTGTCCCATCCTTATCCTCTATAGTAGGGATTCCCAACGAGGTCTCTCTATGGAGCTTTGAATAAGGCCAACAGAAACTAAGCGTACTAGTGAGGGTCGATGTCGATATTTCCTCTTTCAATTACTATAAAAAATAAAGGATGTTTTTATGAAATAAAAACTAAATAAAAAATTATAAATACAAACAATTGCCAAAAACCTATAGTAGTAGTATTTATAAAAGAATCTCTCATTAGAATTTTTGTTTTAAATTTTCTATCTAAATAAAATACCATTTAACGTAAATATTTTTTTTGATCGAGTTAATTTTTTTGAAAATTAATATTTTCCAATAATTTTTATATAATAAAATAATTGATAGTATTTATTAGCTATATTATTGTATATATGCAATAAAGGGGCTTATCACGTGAAAATTATTATCAAAGGAGATAAAAATTAAAATATATAAAACAATTATTTTACCGGTTGTATTATATGAGTGTGAGGCATGGTCTATGACCTTAAGTGACGAGAGTAGATTCAGAGTATTTGAGAATAGGATTCTGCGAAGCAATTATGGGCCAAAGAAAGTTGAGGTCACCGGGGAATCGAGGAATTGCATGACCTTTATGCATCTCCAGATATAGTTAGAGTTATAAAATTGAGAAGAATGCAGCGGGCAGGACACGTGGCTAGAATGGGAGAAGATAAAATGGCGAAAAATCTATTGGTAGGGAGACCGAGTGGGAAACGTCCACTTGGAAGACTAAGGACACGGTGGGTGGATAATGTGGGAAAGGATGTGGGAGAGATGGGAGAGGATAGGGACTAGAGGGTTGTGGCTCAGAATACGAATACTTGGAGAGGGGTGGTTGCTGCAGCCAAGAACTTTCGAGTCTCGTAGAGCCACAGAGATAGATAGATTATCGTAAGTTGTGAAATTTATTATTAATCAAAATTGGAACCTGATATCAAAAGCATTGTTAAAAAACATTAGTCTCAACCTTCATATTAATTTTTTCAGTAATAAATTTCTTTTAATCACACATTTATAAAATTATTAATATATAAAATATCGAATTATAAGTATTGTTATATAATATTAGCTCTATTACTTGTAATGTAATTAAAATGTTAAATTATTAAAAATATGTATACTCTATTAAATGCTCATCGGTCTATGTTAAACTTTATTAATATACTTATACTGAAAAAAAAATTAAGTGTCTATTAAACGAGAAGAAAGTTTAAAAGGGGTGAACGTAGAAAATAGGTTGGAAAACCCTGTTCTCTAGTATATGTATTATCACACACACAAAGAATATTTTTTATTAAAATTTCTTTTATGATTTTTAAGTTTTTTGTGATTTCCTCACCAACAAATTTTATTAAATCTGATAATTAAATAGTCTACATTCACTTTTATTTTAACCTTATCACAAACATATATTTTTTATAAAATTAAATAAAAAATTTAATTCAAAAATTATAACTATATACTTACAGTCATATAATTATACTTATATACTAAATTTATATATTTTAAAGTAAACCAATTGTACACACACACGTTAAATCAGTATTTATTCGTAGAGAGGGATGTGGCGTGAACGGCCTAGAAATTGAATTGCCATTAAAATAATAATAATATAATGTAAAATTAATTATATATGATTCATTTAAATTTGAATATTTTTCTTTATTGTAAATGGAAATAGAGTGATGCTCACATATGTGTGATTATTAATTCTGAAAACTTTTGCAAAAAAGAAAAAAAACATTTGAATAGATATTTAATTATGAAAAAAATGACTTAATTAATAATTGATTTCATATTTTACGCTCAATGAATTTCGAATTGATTAGTTGATGATTGAATGATCGGTGGGATGGATGGGTCACCCTGAAAATAGGCTTTTTTGGTATTTTTGGTGCTTCCCATGTTAGCGTATTTAGCAAGTTTCCAATCCGGTCACGTTATATTCCAGGCCGAATGAATCGTCCTGATAATTCCGTTGTTTAATAAAATACAACTGTGGGTGTATGTGTGCGGCGGAAATGATGAGAGTGAGGAAGAAATGGTTTGACGCCGGCAGTTGCAGTACCGAGCCGCGCGTTACGCGTCGATCATCTCTTCATGTTATCATGTTATCATGGGTTTCTCACTTAACCTTCCTTACTTTAACTAAATCACTTCCAGACTAAAAGAAACAATATCATTATGTGTCTAGATAGAGGTGAATAATTTCGGGACATGAAAGTGCATCTCTGAATAGCTCAAAATTGTATTAAGATAATGTTAATTAAATATTTCTATTGCTGCCAGTGGCTCACACCAGGTGAGTACGTGTTTGGACAGCTCAAAATCCTTCTATTTTTTCTTTATCTTATTTCACTCTTAATTCTTCCAATTGATCTACTTTTCTATATTCTTATTCAACTTTTCTCTTTGTTCCTACAAAATTTAATGATCTTTAAAACAATTATATATATATCTAAATCGATACAATTAAAAATTCTTTAGATGGCTCCAAATTTCATATAACCTAAAAAGTTTAATTTTAATTAAACAATTATTTAATATCATCATCAATTATTTTTATAATAAGTAATTAAAGCAAATGAAGATTCATATTAAATTGGATTTCTTAAATATATAATATTTTCTTTTCAAATAAAAAATCAATGTTTTTCTTAGAGAAACTTTCTGATGCTTTTTATTACAATTAATTAATGATTCCTTGAATATTTATTATAGTTTCTTATAAACGTTCATAATCTAAAATTTATATATATTATATATGATTTTTTCTTTTGTTCTAAAATTAAATAAAATAGATAACATTATAATATATCCTATTTAAAAATACACTAGTTTATATAATAATTTCCAATAAATTATGATCAATATAATAATTATATTTTATCATTATTTTCTTTTAAAATAAAACTTAATCAATTACATTAGCTTTCATAAAAATATCTAAATTTATCATATTGTTCTTTCAAATTTATTTAAACATGATTTAAATTATATCGTGATTATTATTATTCACTTTCATTTTGGCCATGAATTACAGTTGTTACTATCTCGCCAGAGATAGTTTTGCGATCACGAAAATTTTCGATGTCGAGATTTTGATGTTTTTATACGTTTTTAAGGCCCGTGAGTCATTTTCACTAAGTTTAAGAAAAATGTCTCTCTCTGTGTGTGTGTGTGTGTGTGTGGGTAGACAAGATTACGCAAAAACGATTTGAGCTAGAATAATGAAATTTGGTACACGGGCATTATTCAAAATTCGTAATTTTCTATCAATTTTTGAGAAATGTAGCTCTTTCGGAAGAAGGCCATTACCTACCACGTTTTCATTTTTCCTCTAAACTGACCGTAAAAATAAAGATATTGAAAGTACTGGAATTAATTTTTTAACACGGTGACTGGCAATCACGCGCCAGCACGTGGCATGGTGCCATCAACAAAGAGCCAAACACGCGCTGGTTTAATAAATATTATTTATTAATTTTAATTTAAATTAATTAAATTTAATTTAAATATAATATATATTTTAATTAATCCAATACAAATTTCCGAGATAGTCGAGTGGAGACACTCCGGATTTTTTTTTGTCGAATCTTGTGATATTTCAATTAATTAAGAGAATTGTAAAATGACGCTGCACTACTTTATTAATATTTTTTAAAGAAAACCAAAGTTAGCTACAATTAATTTAAAATATTACAGTTAAATGATGTTAGAAATAATTATTTTTTCTTCCTTATTATTAAACTATATATATATATATTTGTTCGTTTAGGTATATATACACATATACTCAAACCATGTCAATCTTTGTATCAACGAACATAATTTAACTATAAGTGTAGCTCATGGAAATCGATTACTGTTAATAGTTTATGGGGAATATGCTCCATAATTAAAAACATGTGATGGTTCCGGTTGCAACTTAAACAGCCAAGATTTTTCATGGCAGTAAGCTAATACTGTGCATCTGGTATGATCAACTCGAAGTAAGTTACTGGAACCTTACGAAACCTTTAACAAACAATAATTGATGCAAGTAAGCCCTTCATTTAAGTTTTAACTCCTCCAATCATGCTGCGAAGGTGGTTAAGGAAACTTTATAGGCGCTTCAATTGGATGTCTTAGCACATTCGCCGTATTTACTAGACATTTTTTCATTTTAAACGCGAAATCTATATGCTATTTGAAACATAGGAAAAGTAGCTAACGATACTTTAAATAAAATATATTCTTTCAATTTCTCTGTTGTTAAGAAATATTTCGTAGTATTCTTCACATTAAATAATTAAATAAGAAGTAAAAAATAAATATCATTAATTATTTTATATAGAGGTTTGTACTATATTCCAAAAAACAATTATTTGTCATTAATATAAATTATAAAATATTTTTGTGTTATAAAATGCTCTCGAAAAAAATTAAGTTTTTTATTCATTCAACTTTTTAAAAAACACAAATAAATAATTCTACTTTTCTTTTCAGCAAACTTCAAAATTTAATGTACAAAATAAACAAGAATTTAACAATAGAATTATTTCAAAGGCTTTGTTTCTATCTTCAGAATAAATTAAATAAATATTTTCTTATGATTAAACTTACAAAATGAATATTATATTTGATAATATACACTTCTCATTGTTTTTAAAATTTTAAATAAATTTTACCTTTCGGGTAAGTAGACTTTTGTATGAGACTTAAAAATTCAGGAACCTTTTGTTTTAATTCTAACTTAGGATTTTTTTGTTTTGCATTACAAATATTATTAAATTAAAATAATAAACAAGCTCAAAGTTGTTAATAACTGAGCATTAAATGAAATGATGTATCACCAAATATTTTCATTATGAATTTGACATTAATTGCTCAATTTTTTTAATCTAAATATCCATATATCTACCTAGGCTTATTATACTAACAAAAATAGAAAATATCTATGTCATTCTGATCTTGAAAATGATGGATTTTTATGAAATTCGCGTATTAGGGAATTTTTGATATATAGAATCAATCTGTATTGATCTCTTTTATAGGAAAAATTATTTTAATTGTTTATTCAAAATATAAAGTAATTAATAACAGGTATATTGACATATATGTCCAAATCAAAATATTATATTGATTTGCTTTGGAAAACATTAAACATATTTAGAAGAATATGAATATTATTAACATTTATATAAATTTAATTATTTGATTTTTAAAAATAAATTCTCTTTGATAATCAATTAAATTACATGAGATTAAAAAAAAATATATTCATGAAATTAGAAACATAATAATACAAATAAAAAATTATAATTAATGAAACATTAAATATTAATTCTTTTATTATATTATTATAAAATGTATCTTATTATACTTTAAAATTATCAAGATATTATATATTATTTTTTCAAAATAATTTCTTTAATTTATATTAAATTAAAATGATAATTAAACAATATCTTATTTCAATTAAAATATTCAATAAATATTCGAATCAAAACTTATCAATAATTGAAGGTGGACTTTACAAAACATATTTATATGATTATTATTATTTACATATATGTTTCATATATATTTTTTTTTTAAAAAAACTACCTTTAATTGATATTCATTTAAAATGAATTTAAAAATTTCTTATTTCTATTCTTAAAATAAAATTCTTAAATCGTAAAGAATACATTTTTCAAGTACCGATCCGCGGCTTGATAAACCAGGTACTTATCATTAAATTACGAATAAATATTATTCTTTGAAATCAAGAATTTATATTCATTTTTTCTATTTTTTTTTCTATTCCCTATTCTTTACGCTCATTATATTATTTTATTTATGAAGAAATAAAATAAAAAAGAGTAATTATCTTTAATAATATTCCTATTATTTTAGATAATATGGAATTCTTATTAAAAATTTAAAATTATTATGTAATTTATCAGAGAATCATACATTTTACTTTAATGCTTGAATGACTTGGTTGATTTTAGAAATATATATAATTTTCATTTGAACACACACTTATAGTTGAGAGGGGAATATAATTTTTTTTTTTTTGTAAAAAATAAATAATATATCATCTTCAAGTATTTTGAAAATAACTCTTAAAATCAAAAAATTTTAATTTATAATTGACTAATTTTCTCAGTAGATATATATTAAAGAAATAATTTAGAATGATTTCTCATTCTTAATGATTATTTTTAAAATAAAATTGATCAAATATAAACATTAATTATTTTCAAATAACTCAAATAAGGTTTTTATGTCTCTTCTTATCAGAAAATTTTGAAAAGTTAATTTTATATCAATTAAGAATCTTAGTATAAAAACTATTTTCGATAATTCGAGAAATGTATCTATTTATACATCATTAAACAAATATTGCCTAAATAGTAAGAATAATAATTATAAACTTCTCATTTAAAGAGAAAAATAATTCCTTTTATATTTAAATAAAAATTATTATTAAATGTTATTTTAATTATATAAAATTATTCACTAAACAGTTACAATAAAAAAATATTCATTAATATGTTTTGTATAATATTTACTCATTATTATTTATTAATTATTCATTTTCGACATTATTTAGATTTTTTTTTTATATAATATTTAAAATAAATTATTATAATATATAAACTATATAAAATGAATAGAAAATTTAAAATAACAAAAAATAGATTAATTCTCTTTTTACAATTAATATATAATAAATATTCTCATTATTTTATATAGACAAAATATTTTTTTCTAATCAATAGTATTTTTAATTTTATTTTATTTTTTCTATTTAATTTATTAATAATTTCTAATGTCTCGTATAATTTATATTCTTTATATTCAGTATTTACTTTATATGTTATCGTTTTATTATTATTAGTAGTAGTAGTAGTAGTAAATTTAGAAAAAAATAAATTCTGAAAATGTTTCAAATATTTCCTGAAATATCATTCATTAAAATTAATAATTAGCCACAATTAATATTTAATTTTAATTTATTTCTATTCTAAAATTTTTTTATCTTCCTAAAAAATTATTTTCGTATCCTAATAAACTACAGGTATTTAAAGTCTAGTGTTCTAAAAATACTTGTTCATACAATTCCAATTGTTGAGAATATTTCTAAACTTCAGAAGTTATCTAATATTCTATTTATTTATTAAATTAATTAATGTTTTTGGGCTTAAGGGTTTCTGAAATCTTATTTTTATTCAAATATTTTAATCAAACAAAAACAAACAATAAATTAAAAAAAAAAAGAAAAATAATAATAAATTCTAAGACGTTTCTTCTTTGTATTTTTATTTATTTACCTTTGCATAGCGGACTTGATAAAAATAACGTATCATTATATTTATTATCTTATATAATAATTTACGAAAAATGCGAGAGTTTGCACGCATGTTTGTTTGTCCAGGAGATATTATAATTCATTTAAACTAATATTCCTAATATAATACTTATTTTTTTATATAAATTACCACCTGATGTTAATATAACTTTATCAGTTTTTTTTTTATTTTTTGCTAGCAATCGCATTTTATTTTGACTAAAAACTTTTTTAGTTTTTTTTATTTTCCTATCATTATCATTAATTATATATATAGGTATATTAAGAACTCATTGAATTTTCTATTATACTCCCCTCTATCATAACTTATATAATAAATAATTTACAAAATTTATATTACCAGATAAATTTATAAATAAATTCTTATAGAGGTAATTGAAATATAATTATTTTCCAAATTAGTAGGGACCAATCTATACATATAATTTATTTTGGATAAATAATTTAGATTGTGTTTCAAGGAAATAAACTTCATTATCCGATATAAGATCACTCTTACTTCTCCTATATACTCTATAAACATTAATTATATTATATTCTTCTCTATTAAAATATATACTTATTTATTTTTTGAAAAAATTATTTCATAGTTCTAAAATATTTGAATGAAATTCATTTTGATGAAAAGAAAATAGTTTAAATGTTTTGAAAAACCCATGACATACAAATAGATAAATTGATTATATATATATAATGTTTAGGAATTTGATACTCTTGATTCATCAATTTTCATCTTTCTAATTCTTTAACAAAGTGAACTTTGTTATCAGCAGGAATTTTTCAAAATATTTTGAATAGAATCGAATTATAAGAATTGGAAGGAGAAAAATTGGTGAATATATAAAATCAAAAATATAAAATTCCTAAACATTCTTATAAATCGATTCTTAAAGTTAATATATTCAGAATTTTATAAATTTACAATTTTTTCTTCAACAAATATTTTTATCTAATATAAATATTAACAATTTTAATAATACTTTATTTATATATTACGATTATTAATACGCCAACTCATTTAAACTAATTCCCTAAACATTTCTATTTAAATAGATAAATTTATTTATTTATATATATACATATATATATAAAATAGGTAATATATTAAATCATACCAAAAAATTAGGAGGATTAAAATCATTAATACGGTCATTATTTTAGAGATTAAATCACAATTTTTATTATAATATATAATAATAATTTATATTAAAAAAGTAAAATAATTCTTTCGGAAATGGGGTACATGAAACATTAAGTTCTGCTGACATTTCCAATCTAATGATCGGATTTGATATAAAAAATATTTTTCTACCTTTATAGCCCATTTTAATGAATAAATGAATTTCAAAACATGTCTTTCTTTTCTTTTCTCAGCCTCTAGTAACTAAAAATTTAACATTAATGGATCCATTTTGACTCTGACATCGATATAACCCTAACGAGTGGTGATAAAAATGTTCCTTTTCATCTGTTGATTTTTTTTTTCTACTGTAACCTATAAAAGGTTTGGCATTTGCTTTTTTATTATCGACATCGTAATGTATCCTCTGTGAATTGTAGGAGTAATATTTTTTCATTTTATTTGTAAATATATCATTTCTGTACTTTTACATGTTCCACAAGAAAAAAAGAAAGAATAATATACTTGTCTATCTTTCAGACATCTTTCCCTTTCTTTTCGTTTCAGATAGTGCACAGAATAGATATATGTATATATATGTACATTTTATGCTCTGATAATCTTTGTCTAAATTCTTTGTCTCCTGAATCACTAAGCAAATAATCCAATCCAACTGAAATCCAATTAAATTTTAAAAAAACAAACAATTTCCTCGTTAAAAAACTAAAATAAAAATATATTACATAGGTAGAATTGTAGTTTTCATTAAAAAAAAATTTTTTTTGTAGTAAAAAAAAAAAAATACTAAAAGCATGCGATGAAATGACTCCCTTGATTCAAAGAAGATTTAAGATTTGATGAAATTTTAGATAGAATTTTTCTACTAATAAAAAAAAAATAAAATAAAAAATTCATTATTTGTTTTGACTCTTTACTATATTATATATATAGTTTGCAAAATAATTTCTAATTTTAAATATATAAATATGTTGTTCCTATCAATATATAATATAATATAATATAATAAATATAATATTATTGAATAATTTAATCTTTTATAAGCCTCTTCTCAAAATATTATACAACAATAAGAGGTAAAAGTATTATATCTGAAAATACTCATTGAAATGGTTTTAAAGACATGTCTTATGTACGTATTTTACATGTACTTCTTTTTAAAAAAAATATTTATTTATTTGTTTTAATTAAAAACGACTTTTATTAATAATTATATAAAATAATTAAGTAATTTAAATTAAAATTTGAAAAAAATAATTATTAACCGTAAATAATTACACTTATAAATTATTAGAAAAAACCTGTTAATGCTTTAAATATAATTTAAATATTTAATCGAAATTAACTTAATAAAAATATTTATTTTTCAAAATATGTAAATATTACAAAACCATTTTTCGTATTATATCTTTTTTTGCGGTATAATTGTATTAAAAATTATTAAATTAATTAAATTAAATACATTGGCTAGTATAGTATGGAAAATTTTGTTACTTTTATAGTACATAAGTTTATTGAATAAATAAATACTTTTATTATTATCGACAAATTTACCATTTTAGATACATAGATAAAATTATTTATTAGATTTTTAACCCCTTTACTTTATTATTTTTAATTTGTTATTTAAATTTAATGAAATTAATTACTTTATATATGTATTCCATTGCACCCAAAAGTTCAATCAATAGGTTGGATGAGTATCTGTTCCGTCATTCAAAACGATTTTCCGTCACGGACCTATAATAACAACCGATGCTATATCCTTTTTTTGTTTTTTCTTTATAGTATTTTATTTATTATTTGTAAAATCACAATTATTGCAATATTTTTGAATTTATAAAATATTTTTTTTCTTCTTGATTTTGAATCTTTAAAGAGAAATTTATATTTATTAATTGTTATTATTAATTTTATTTTATACCCTTTTTAACACTTCAAACTAAAATATGAAATATATATATATATAGGTAAAGTATTATAATAGCGATCTAAAAAAATATAAGAAAATTGAATATAATATTAAAATCTATGCTCTATACGCATTGCTTTCCAAATTATTACAATTTCTTTTATTATTTCTAATACTTAAATTCAAAAAATATATTCTTAATTAGTCTACTAATAACTAACATTATAAATAATTAGTCCATTAGTAATTTTTGGATTTTTCTTTTCATGTTAATTAAATTCATTTAAAATATACTAATTTTCAAGAGATTTTAAATATTTTTTAAAGTATTCAACTATAGATCGAAAATATAGTATTAATATTATTTTTTCAGATATTACTTGTCCAACATCACCAGAGTTATTCTGTTTTGAGAAAGAACCACTGCCTCGATTGAGGCGAATCCTCTCCAAAAGGAATTCCTCGCATGTGCGCCGCTCAACTTCAATGGGATCCAATGTTAGTCGACATTCCGGAAAAGGCCTCAGTGGCCGGAGATCACAATCTAGTGGAAACCTCTATCAGGTTAGTGATACTTAGTATTATTGTTAATATTCAATATATTAGCCCTTATAGTTTCAGAGATAGTCTTTAATGGCCTGATACTGAGGGCAGTTGGTAAAATAATAATCATTCACAAATTTTTGAATTTTTCTTTCCCTTTTACTATAAAATGAATAGTCGAACGTTTTAAGTTCTTGATATTTCTAAACAAATACAATTATTTCAGTTTTATATATTTATATAATCTTCACATATTTTTTTCTTTTTCTCATATATCTTCAAAATGAGTCACCCTCAACCCTACAATCTTTAACTTTTAAAAAATAATTCTGCTACTTTCAAAATACTTCATAGATAGGTATATTTTATTATAGTTTTTTTTTCTTTAGGGCTCCAAGTTGAAATCGAGAACAAATACTTCCACAATTCCTACTGTTCGCCGGGAAAATAATGTAACATTTCATCGTGGATATCCAGGTTTGGATGAGACCTACATACTCAGCGGATCCCTGCCAAATGATTTGGATGCTGAACGACCAGATGTAGTTTTATCGGGTCATAGCGGTAGATTTAAATACGACCATCATACTTGGAGCCATGATCAGGGCTACGCTTCAGAACGCTCTCCTGAAGATGATTATATTCCAGCATTTCTAAACACAGCCGAATCTCCCACTCCAGCTCTATGGAAGGCTCGACTTGATCATCTTGTGAGGGACTATCCGTTCATCACTCCAGGTAATCAAGAATAAAACAATATATATATACAATTGCTATAATTATTCTGGATTGGGCATGGAAATGGTAAGATAAGGGAGTTCTGGAAAAATTTGACAGTCTGTAGTTGTGTATTTGAGCAGTTGGAATTATAGAATTTCACTATTTGGAAACAATTTGAAAGAAACAGTAAATTATATAAAGGGCGATAGTTCCTCTGAAGGTTTCCCATTTGTGTCCTTGGAATTTTTAATATATATATGTCGTAGGCAAATGACAATTTTAGGAAATTAGCATTTGCCTGGCCAAATGGCTTCAACTATCATTTCATTTCAATTTAACTAGGAAAATAGTATTTGCCTAAACAAAAGCCATTTGGCTAAATCTTTGTTGGGCAAATAGCTTTATCTATTACAGTAGCTAACATTTTTTTTTTGTTGTTTATTGTATATTTATCTAATTTCAGCTTGCCATAACTTCAGTGCAGTTTTGAGTTCTAAATTAATGTAAATGTCAAAATGACGATTCGTTTGATATAATCCGTTAAATAAAATAAATAAATTATAAAAATTTCATATTAGATAGTAAAGCGATTTTACATATGTCAGCCTTCAATAAACCAATGCAATACGAAAAGATTTTTTGAAAATAAATAATATTTGAGTATTTTTTCTGTTTCTTCCCTCCCACTTTTTTCTAGGTTTGCTACTTTTAATAACAACGGAATGCAAAGAAGGCAGACGAATAGACTGATCGTTTGTCTTGATTATCTGTCATCGGTCTAATAAATGTCCGAGATTTTCTGAGCTATTTTCCTAGTCAAATCGAAATGACATAATAGTTAAAGCTATTTGTCCAACAGGTTTAGCCAAATGGCTTTTGCCTAGGCAAATGCTATTTTCCTAAAATTGTCGTTTGCCTACGATAAATAAACATATATATACTACTTTCACCAGCTTGCCGTGACACTAATTGCAAGATGCTAAGGAGGTGAGATGAGATTTACCAGATGCTGTTCACATCATTACAATTAATTTATATATATCTATATATAATATTCAGAAACCCATTCGTTTGTTTTAACACCTTTCATTCCTTCTAATCCACTAATCTACAGGAAAAACAAGAAAAATAGTTATTTTTATTATCGGTTGGATATGGCTAAGTTATGCTAATCACTTGAATATAATTAATGGCTCCGCGTCAGTGTGGTAGGTGGCGTGTCTGACTACCACCCCTTGTGGACTCAGGATTGATCCCCGGACCCGTTAAAAGAATTTCTCTTTATGGGATTTATGGAAGTACGAAATACAACTTTGTTGTTGTTTTCATTGCTTCCTGTTAAAATCAAAACAAATTATCTATCTGATATGTCACTTTTGTTTTGTTAACATTCAATTAGAATAATCTATGGTATTTAAAGGGACATATTTTGAAATCCTTATTAAAATTCATTAATATTCAATAAGAAAATTACACTGGTACGTCTTGACTCGTAAAATATATATAATCTCCATTTGCAATTTAACATTTAAAATATGATGAAATTGAATTTCTAATTAAATTGGTTTTTTCAATCATTGAATTTTAAAATCTGGGACAAAAAAAGATATTATCACTCACTTTGTATTCGCTAATATCAGTAATATTCCTTTTAAGAGTGAATCAATAGACACTGCCATTCTACGCGCAAGCGTCGACTGTTAGATTCTGGTTTTTTAGATCCTTACACAATTTATCTTTTAACAAAATTAAACTTCAACCACTTTGAAGAAGCTTAATAATATTTATATTTATTAATATAAATGTTTTTAATTTCATAAAAAAATTATAACACATATGAAATAAAAGGAGAACTGAATTCTGACTAAAGAAATATAATCCAAAAATAATTTATTAACAATTTATAAATTATTCATTTTATTCCATTTAATTATTTTTTCGATTGATAAATAAAATTATTATACCACCATATAAATCTGTACTTATTCATATCATGGTAATTTTTTAAAATAAATCTTTATTTTTATTTATATGAGAACGCAAACTATTTTAACGCAGAATTATATTAATATATTCATTCTATCTATCCTTCTCTCTCGAAAAGTCTTGACCTCAGCAACCACATTCATTCAACCATCCCTATTCTGAGCCACCTCCATCTAACTCCTATCCTCTCACAATTTCATAACGTTCCTCTTTCTCATCGCGTCCTTAAACTAGCAACAGGTCTCCATACAAACAAATGTATCGCTAGACTTTCCTCTCTGATTCCCTTGCAACCTCCTGGGTTTTATGGTCCTATTTATGAAAATACATAGAGAACATGCAATCACCGACATTTCCCAATGATTTAATCCATAAGCTACGAAAAATCTTATTTTCAAACTGGCTAAATCTAAATTAATAGTAATCAATTATAAATTATCTATAAACAATCAATAAGTATACAACTAAGTCTCGGCTTGCGTCGTTGACAGGGGCCTATTTTCGGCGACGCAATCCGAAACATGTTTCATACGCTTGTATATATGTATACATTTAATTATTGGTTCAAAATCAATTTTTTTTTTTTTTTTGAAAATAATAAAATTTGTATTCATCAATATTCTTTTAATTCATTTTAACTAAAAAATAGGGAGACAAATATATAAATGACTCAAATAAAATGTCCATTGATGCAACATCGAAACCCCAAAAATTTTCTGAGTGGTGCAAAACAAGGCTTGTGGATGTATACTCAAAATTTTTAAAAATTATATTTTATTATAAAACCAATAAGAATTTATGTCAAGTTCAACCGATATTTCCAAAATACTAAGATTAGGGCAAATTATTAGAAATTCGGTTGTAGATGTGTGTAATAATAATAATTTCTAATTTTTTCTAACTTACCTTATTAGTTATTCATCTATAATACATATAATTAAAAGCATTAATTAAAATTAAAAATATTTTTTTTAGCAACCACCTTCGAAGTTCGACTAGTCAAAGGTTATCGAGGATTTGGATTTAGTGTATGTGGAGGTCGAGAAACAACCGAACCATGGGCGGGTCTTGTAAGGATTAAACGACTATTTCCTCATCTACCGGCATGGCAAACTGGACTTCTTGCTCATGGGGACATTCTTCTAGCTGCTAATGACCAACCGCTTGTAGGCTTAACTAATATCGTAAGTAACATCTTTTTATTTCTTATATATATATATAAATGGACCAATGAATTAGAATTTTAGATTTTAACAAAAATATATTTTCTATTTATTTATCTAAATTATCGAAGTTGATTAATTTATTCTATATTAATATAAATGTAAATATAATGTTGTCTGGGATTGTATCCAATTTTAAATTTGGTTCAATATAGATAAAATTCTATTTATCTACTAGAAAGAAGATGGAAATGTGCGGAGTGTGCTGAATCAGCCTATCTCTCAATTTTCAAATTTATTAATTAATAAAATTGATCATTAATATAATTTATTAATATAAATATAATTAAAATGGTGACTTTTAGAATCAATTATTTAAATTATTAAATGATATTTCTTTGATTATTTAGAAATTTAATTGAATAAAATTATGTATTTAAAATATTTGTTAAAATTAATATTTTTTTGTTCATTATTTTATATCAAAAATTAATTTTTAATTTTTTTTTACAAATATATACCCTATATACAGCAGGGCCAGATTAAGGGGAGGGCAATTTTGAATATAAAAATAAAATATTTTTTTTACATTCATTATATTTGTGTAATTTTTATTTTTTTTGCCTTTTTTTTACTATTTAAATAAAGTAAATTTGTATATTCTTATATGAAAGGGCGGCAAATTTTGTTGTTCCCGGGGTGCTCCAAATATATATATATATGTATACTGATTAATGATTGTACTATGGACATATGATTAAGATTAATTTTTTTCTTATTCTAGCAAGCCCTTCAAGTTCTTCGGCAGATGCCGGTCAACGTAACTTTAACGGTATGCAGAGCACCAGAACATATAGGTTCGGTTAACCAAAGAGATGTGACAATTATACCGCCTCCTCCACCTCCACGACGAACGCCACCAAGCAGGATATTACGTCCACCACCCCCAAACCGACCTTTACCTCCTACACCACCCCCACCAACTGGAGTAAGTTTATATCCATATATATCAATTATATTAAGGAAAAAAACAAAATTCACTTATTTTTTAGTAAAATTATTATTATAATTATTATAATTGTTTTTTACGCCTTATATTCTAAATTCCTAAAAGAAAATAAAGAATTAAGTAGAAAAATGAAAAAAAAAATACTTTAAAAATAAAAAATTTCATTTTTTAATAAATCATATTGAATCAAACCTCGTATTTATAATTAAATTATATGTTATAATTATTTATTTTGAAATTAAAATTTATTATAATTTATTTATTTCTATCAATTTTAATAATCGTTTATTTTTGTAGATTTATATATCTAAATTCATTTTACAGACCATAAAGAAATACTATATTATATTATAAAATTAACGTTTTATGTTCTGAACTAAGTTTAAATTTATAGATTTCAATCTTATTAATCGTTTCACAATTTATATTAAAAAATAATGCATTAAATTTTAATATTTCTCATAAACTTCATAGAATATAAAATAAATAATTATTGAATTAATTAATTTCAGGAGGTCAGTGTTATTTTAAGAAAAATAAATCATAGTTTGGGGTTTACACTTCGTAAAGAAGACAGCACCATACTTGGTCATCACATTCGAGCCCTGGTCAAGGATCCCGCCCTTTCTGATGGTAGGATTTTTCCAGGAGATAAAATCCTACAGGTATCCATGAAGGACAATATATTATATTTTCTCTTCACCAATTTATTTAATTAGAAATTTTTAATTTTATAATTTAATTTATTATACCCATATGGTTCCGACTTAAACTTTTTTTAGCCAATTTTCTCATTTTTATTTATATCTTATTTATTATTTCTTTTTTTTTAAACATGACGAGGTTTAATCTCATGTTGTTAAGGTACTAATTAATTATAATAATACATGTACAAAATATTACGTTGTTCGGAAAATAATTTCGTTTTTCCCACCAGAGGATTTAATTATATTTTTTCACATTTATTTATTTTATTCATTGTATGTTTGGAGAGCTGAGATAGCAGTGCTTGTGTGAAACAGTTCAATTGAATCTACGCAGTAGTTTTATGGTTGGTGTTCTTTTAAATATGAAAGCAATAAGGAGCATTTTCGTCATATTTTACTTTTGTTGAAAGATATTAACGGAGGTGAACGGAGAAGATGTTTTGACAATACGCCAGTGCCAGAACTGGTTTGCAAAATTTAGATCGGGCAATTTTTATATCGAATTTATTTAAATTCTAAAGTGTCTTTTGGTTTTATCATATTTTGCCGTGATTAAGGATTGGAATTATATTATACTTTTATTCTTTCCTTGTTATAAAAATTGGAATTTTTTGAAATTTTTCTTTTGATCAATAATTTATTCAATAATTTAACATTTAGAAACTTGAAAAAATTTTACTTTTTAAATTAGGTGAATGGGGTGGATATATCTTCTCTAACTCATGAAGAGGCGGTAGCTTATCTTCGTCAATGTGGAGATATCGTTCATCTGAAGCTCTACCGAGATGGTATCCACACACCCATCTATACACTATCTTCACCAGAAGAGTCTGACTTCGAAATGCCCACACGGCCTAAAGCAGTACTCCGGTAATAGAATATTATTATTATTACTATCATCCTTGACAATTTTCATAATATTTACTTTTTTTGCAGAAAAGAAGCCATGTCCATGCTTTCTGAAATAGCAAAGAAGAAACAGTCGCAAAGTGAAGTTAGTGGCGTGGACCGTACCTTCAGAATTCGTCGTCCTCATGGATTACAAATTTCTCCTTCTGGTTAGTACTTCAATTATAACTACATATCGTCTATGAAACAATATATTGATCATAACTATTATGGAAAAATACAAAATTTCTGAGTACAAGTTATTCGTAAGGTTATAAATCAAACTAATTGATAATTCAAATTTAAAATTAATCACATTTTTCAGGCTTGCTTGAATAATAAATAAGTAATGGCTATTCAAGTCATTAGTCTGAATAAGTGATCAATTCAACTTCCAAAAAATAAAATTATTATTCTTGCTTTCTTGCTAAATTTTTATCCAGTAAGCTTGTACTTTCAGGAGTAGAGAATTCTAAATATTCATAATCAACAATTCACCTTTTTTTTACTTCTATTTTAATTTAATTGGCCATTCTGATTTCAGATACCAGCTGCCAGTATATTGTTGAGTCTGCTCATTCCGATTCAGGGAGTACTTCCTATGAACTTCAATTCAATCTAGAAGATCGTCATCATCTTAAGCCAATCAAGCCAGAGCGTCCCAGTTTCCTCGACCTTAATGCCCAGATGGGAGCAGAGAACTCAAATAATTTATCACGTAAACGACGATTTGCATTATATTTACCATCTCAACTCGAAACTATATCATCTACAGCAACAACAAGTGACGATGAGAATTGTGTCTTTGTCGTAGTACTTGACAATCCATCTGCTAATAGTCAAGAAGATTTGAGCGACATCTTAACATCAAATTATGAAAATGAGAGAGACCTCGGTGGTGGAGAGTTTCGTCATGAAGAGATCGCTGTTAAGGAACCGTCGAGTTTACCACCAATGATCAATTTATCGAGTACTTCAAGCACTTCTACAACATTTAGTTATCGCAATCCAATCTACCAATCGGCACATCCTGCATGTGCCCCTTCTTTAGATTCCAATTCAAATTCTGCAACTGATGATGGCTCCAAAGGTTTAATTAAATGGAAAGGGGAAGTGTTGCCTGACGCTCCAGCTTCCTCACCAGCATGCTCCACTGATTTACATCAAACAATAACCTATGATCAGGTAAACATCCTTTTAACAAAATCGATTAAAAAATTATTATAATACTATTATTATATTCTAAACAAAAATAAACTTTGATAAAAGTTTTTAAATTGGTTCACTATTTGGTCTCCCACCATTTACTTTTTCCATTTAGAATTTTGATAATATTTAAGAGGCCAACAATTATTTACTAAATTAAACATGTTTGTTAAAAATCAATTCCAGAATTTTTATACTTGGTTTATTGGGAAATAAAAGTTCTGTGATGTCCTTGATGGGAAATTATTATAAATTTTGAAATTTTAAATTTAAATTGTGTGGTACGAATATTTAACATGTTTAATTTGTAAGATTAAAATGATATAAAATAATTATATAAGGATTAACTAAACAAATAATATTTATGTATATTTGTTTTAGTATAAAATTATTGTAGTTGAACTCTGCAAAGGGTGGAACAGTAGACTCGGATTTAGTCTTAAAGAAGACTGCCAATTTACTTATATTAGTGCCATTTATCCTGATAGCGTTGCCTCCAAAGATGGCCGTCTACAAGTTGGAGACAGAGTCATTAAGGTTTCTTTTTTATATAATAATTTTAATATTCTTGATCTATTTTCTTGTTTCAAATCTCATCATTCTTTTATCATTTATATTCAACCTATGTTTCATCATAGTTCATCCGATTTCAATTTTTTTACAATTTTATTCTTTCAGTTACCTACTTTTTTATAATTATTTCATTTTATACATTTTTTTATAAAATCTATCTATTTTTTAGCTATTTCTTTCTTTTCAGCTCATATCATCCAAAATGTTTCATTTACCTTCTCCATTTTCATTTCATAATTACTAATTACTGGTCTATGTAACAATTTGAGGTTTGTATACTATACTTTTCAGGAAGCATGTTTTAAATATTGGTAAAGAAAACCGTGTATTTTATTATTGGGTATATAAGATAATAAGTAGTAGTTAAAATTCTTTTAAAATAAATATAGGAATTATACTTAAACTTTATTGCTACATGTAACATGTTGTGGAACCATAAAGAAATAATATTTACAATTAATACCTTGAATGAGACAACATAATTGAAAATAAAATTTTTTAAAAAGTCTCTGTATATCGAAAAACAATCAGGTTCCAAAATATTAAAGAAGAATTGAATTCTATTTTAAACAGGCATGGGTTAATTTAGTGAATTTAAAAATTTCTTATTTAACAGAGAATTAGGGGTTTAGTGATATTTAGAAAGTAAATTGGACTGAGAGGATTGTTTAGAAAAATGAAGATATATATTTCGAGTAATTTAAAGTTTTAGAAGAGATTGGTTTCAAAAGACTAGTTAATTCGTATACTAACAAAATTTAGAAGATAGATCAGAGTATAATTTACTTATTTATTTTATTTTCAAATCAATCTGAAACTAATTTATATTATATTATTTTAGGTCAACGATGAAGATGTTAAAAATATGTCTACAGGAGACATTATTGATTTGCTTCGAAAAATTCGTGGTGTGATAGCTATCAAAATAATGAGAAAATGTGGAGAAGCAATATCCAGTTAACTCCTCTTCTATTATCAATCTCGCTGTGATTATTATCACAAAAGGCCATATAAAGAGATTTTATTTTATAAAATTAAAATAATTAATTTATGATTAAATAAACAAAAAAAAAAACAAAATAAAATAAAATTATTTACCTTATTCTATCACTTAATTCTTTACTCATAAATAATAATTTTTAATGTTTTTCATCACTAATATCATTCCATTCTCATCCAAATTCATATTTTTTAATTATATGCTTTAACATATAAAACAAATCTATTTTATAACTTATAAATAAATAGAATAAAATTATATTTTGTCAAATATGGCTAATCTAAGACTTATAAAACAAGAGTTTCATTTCAGATTATGGTATAAGATAATGAAGATGGCGCTGTATGTCTTATATATTTTAAATAAAAACAAATAATTTATACCTACATATGTAAAATTATTCCAAATAAAATAAAATTTAATTTAAGTTATATTTTTTCATTATTTCATATATTAATAATAAAACCTGGAGATTTCGATGAGAGGATGGTCTAGTGAAAGATTATTTTTAAGGAAACCAATTGGAAAACGACCGATGAAGAAAAAAAGAATGTATTGGACTGACAACATGAGCCTAAAAAGACATTTGGAAAAGGATAGGAATGAGATAGATGTGGGTCAATTAATGTGATTGTTGTTGTCATTATATATTTTATATATAATTAGCATTTATATATATATATATATTTGTATTTTTTATTAATTAAATTAATAAGTGATTATTTCAAACATATATTTAAGTAGATATCTAAAAAACGAAATGGGGGAGGGGGGTCGCTTGATGAATTCACCCCGGATTTTTGTCTTAAATGATCAAAGGTGTTTAAGTATTCCATGTTTAAAAAGTAGATGAGTAAAGAAAGTTCAATTTTAGAGCACAATTTCTCAACAATGTGGAATTACATTTGTGAACAATATTCCAAAAGTTTCCATTATAATGGAGTCATAATTCAAATCATTTTCAGAATCAAAATATTTTTTATTTTAAAATTTAATTTAAGGTCATTGACTATTTTACATAAATTGTTTAATATTATTAAACTAAAGTAAATAAAATGATATAGTCAATTTTTAATTAATATTGTATATATATTCAAAATGAGAGAGATCTATAATAGAATAAATAATTAACAATATGATGGTATGCCATAAATTTCATTACGACCTCGGTAACTTAAAATGAAGATATATGAATAAATGGCGTGACTAATACTATAATTGATACACTTAAGAACAAACCATCGATGAGAGGGGTAGGGTTAATGGGGAAAAGCAGAGTTTGTATGGATACAAGGATGCGGAGTAGAAAGAAAATCAAACAACCAAATTTAAATAGTAATAAGACAACAATTTACTTCATTTTGGAAGAATTTATATGATTTTTTTTTAAAACATTTTAACATAGTTGAGTGTATCACATAATTTTCACTTAAAAATATGTATATAATTTATAAAGATATTTAAAAATATTTCTAAGTTATTTAAATGAATATTAATTTTATTTTTTTTTATTTTGTAAGAGTTCAAAAGTCTTTTAAATAAAATAAGATGATAAATCTATGAATATCCAAATTTATATTCAATCTCATAAGAATTTTAGAGCTGTATACATTTTATTTTTTATTATTTATTTTATTTTTCGTTTTAAAAAATTCGTATGTTTATTTAAAACGAAAAAATACAACTGAACTTCATTTATACGAACTGGTGCCATATTTTTTTAAACAAAAATCATAAATCTCAGACTATTTAAAAATCTATGAAATGATAGGTCCTACTAAGCCGGTTGTCACCTTGGAGGTGTTGTATGATCACTTTAACGGCTCCTCCCAATTTTTAACTTATTTTCTTTTTTAAGAGGTTTCCCAACATATAATGTAAGATGTGTGAACTTCGTAAAGATTCCAGAACGAGAATTTCCCTTTCCAGGAATTAATCCATAGTCCACATAGGGGTAATACAGACACCTTACCAACCATTCTAGAGCCGTTATTTTCTTTTAAAAAGGTTTAAATTAATGGTAGTTTGACAATAAAATATAACCAATTTTTTTTATAATTTAATTTAACTATTAATAAAGAAATTTATTTTTGATAAAAAATTTATAATTAATACTTATGTAAAAGAAATATAAATATATTTTGATTCACAAATTAACTAAATAGAACAAAAATAATTCAATCATTTCTAAACAAAAATAGGATTTATTTTAATTAATCACTTTCATCATCTCGACATCGATTCAAAGGGCGACGACTTTCATCCTCCGATCCATAAATTACTTCCTCATCCGAATCATTGAGCATTGAAAATGCTGGATTGTCTTTCATTAAGGAATGATCTGAAATAAATAAATAATAATAAATAATCATTTCGCCTATTTGTTTTATTTATAGCCAATGGTAACATATCATTTTGAGGAATTGCTTTAAACGATTTAAAATGTTTAATGTTATTTTGCAATTGCTATTTGTTGTTATGAATAGACTCAGTAGAAATCAATTTAGAGGATCCGATGTTACATGAGATAGAAATGTATATAAGGAAATTCAAAAATAATAAAGCACCAGGAACAGATGGGATACCTACATAATTAATCAAATATAGTGGGAAACCTTTATGTACAAATTAGTTGTTTCAATTTGGAAATCATCCAAATAGAACAGCAAGAAGCAGTTATTATTCCCATTTTTTAAAAATAGAAAAATAACTGACTGTTATAATTACAGTGGAATTTCTCTTTTGACAACAATATTATTTTATTAAAATTATGATCATATGCAGAGGACTATCAATACGAATTCAGACCAATTTTCTAGGTAGGACAGATATTAATAAAAAACCCAAATTCAATATTTCTGTTTATCAACTATTCATAGAGCCGATGAGGAATGGATAGGATTAAAAGAAAATAGGAAAAAAGGTAAATTATTAGTAAACAAGAAGAGGATAGGTTAGAATATAATATATTAATGTGTTAGAAAAATATTAACGAAAGCCATTAAAATCAAGAAAAAATATATTAAAAAATGAAATATTAGAGATAGAAGAAAGTGTCCGCAACAATAATAGCCGAGAATTATATTTAGGAATTAAAAATATCAAAAAGAGTTGTCACACATGGTTAGAGATGAGAATAATAATTTAATAACAGCGTAGATGATATTAAAAATAAATGGAGGGACTATTTTGAAAAATAATTAAATTCAAATGGAAGTAATAGAACAGAAATCCTATTGGTAGACTAAACAGAAATTAATTTAGAAATGATAATGGGAAATTTAAAATTAATAAAGCACAGGGGGAATATAGATGAGATACCTGCAGAATTAATAAAATATAGTAGGAAACCTTTAGTAGAGTGTATGCATAAGTAAATTCTTTCAATTTGGCATAAGGAAAAGATTAGAATGACAGGTGGCAATCAACCCACTTTTTAAAAAAGAAAATAGAACTGATTGTTATAAATACAGGGGAATTTCTCTTTTGACGACATCGTATTAAGATTCTCTTAAATATTATCTTATTA
This sequence comes from Labia minor, assembly GCA_963082975.1. Lineage (NCBI taxonomy): Eukaryota > Metazoa > Arthropoda > Insecta > Dermaptera > Spongiphoridae > Labia > Labia minor. The sequence continues at coordinate 23,952,655 of OY720348.1, read as the reverse complement.
AAATTACGATCATATGCAGAAGAATATCAATGCGAATTCAGACCATTTTTCAAAGTATAAGACAGATATTAATAAAAAACACAAATTCAATTTTCTGTTCATCAACTATTCATAGATTTTAGCAAAGCATATAACTCGGTAAACGTTTCAAATTCTTAAAAAAACATACAAAACGTAGAATTTGAAAATGTAGAAAAATTTAAAAACTTATGTTCTATAATCACGAAGCATAATAATAATAATCTTCGAGAAAAATTTAAATCAAGGTAGCAATCGGGTAACGCCTAATATCATGCAGTAAACGGACTTATTTCTTCAAAATTATTATTCCAGAAAATCAAAATTAGAATATATAAAACAATTATTTTCTTATATGGATGTAAGGCGTGGTATATGACTTTGGAAGAAATAGTGTATTTGAAAATAGGGTATTTCGTAACATATAAAAGCCGGGAAATAGCGGAGACTGAATAACGAGGAATTGCATGTCCACTAAGTATTTCCAAACATAATTGGTACCAGTTCATATTCAATTTGATTATATTATTTCATATTTACTTTTTGAATCCACATGTCTGATGTAGATAATAATTACTTTTATTTATATTGGAAGTTAAATAGAAAATAAATAAATATTAATACTTAATTTTCTAATAAAAAACATACCTAAATTCGTCTTTCCACTTGGAGAGTAAACGTATGCCATTGTGTAAAGATAAAAATTTAGTAGGCCATAGAAACACATAAATTGGGCAGAATTTCGATAAGTAGTTGAAAGTTCTGCAACGAAATTATCTTCTAAAACACCAACACCAAACCTAAGTACGGTAACTGTTAAGCTGATAGCAAAAACGAAGATCATCAGCAAGGTAAGGAATTTTAGACGTAAATCTGAAAAGATAATTTAGAAAAACTTGAGAAATTGCAATTATTTGAATTAATTTATTAATATTTTATTAAATAAACATATGAATGGACAGAATATATATATATATATATATAGAAAATAAATGGAAATTACTTTAAATAAGTACAGTTATAGGAACTTTCAAGTTCAGTTACGCCTTAAAATTAGATAGATTATAATAAAAATAAAGAATAAAACCTGCCTGAAATGGTTTATGACAAAGGTAAAAAAATCCTTCCTATATGAGTACAAACTGACCTCACAATAATAAAGATTTTTCTCTAAATTTTTAACACCTCCCACCATTCAACGACTTAAAATTGGACTGTTTAGATATATTAAAATATTTAAATTTATCAAATTACTATTATTTTGTTTAAATGATTTTACGATTATGAATGGAAGTTCATATACCGGGAAAATGAGTTTTTGAGTCAGACTGGAGCGTGTTTTATTGCTTCTGCCATAAACAGTTTCAGGTAGATTATTAAAAATAAGAGTATCGATCAAGTAGAAAGAGCAACTGATTAATATTTAATTAAGAAAAATTTGAAAAATTGCAATTGAATAGAAATATATTTTTTCATTACAATTAGACTACTATTACATAATAATATTAATATTTACTTATAAAATTATATGTAAAATTTCATTTTTAATGAAATCAATAAATATTTATATATAACGAGAATTAAAAGATGCATACCAAAGTATGGCATCGAGCGCAATTCTGTATATGCTCGGAGCATTAGAAAGATTAAATATGCTATATAAAGGCCAGAAATGACAAAAAAGAAGATTTTGAAACCCTAAAAAAGAAATTAAGAAAATGACAAGAAAAAAGATTAGATAACATAATATTAATAATATAATGAAATTCTTACATAAAAATTTGAAGTGTCGATTTTATAATTGTAAGTGGGATCTTTAAGTTCATTGCATTTTTGCCAGGAGGCCATTGTAACTGCAGAAAGCCATAATAATCCGACAATTAAAACTTTAGGAAGGTAAAAACTCAAAAGTCGTCGTTCATTCTAAAATTATGAAAATAAATTTTCAATTAACTCTTTTTTTTAAATATATAAATAAATTAAATCTATTTATTATAAAAATATAATATATTAACCTGTCTTAGTCCGTGGTAGATACAAAGCCAGAAAAGTAATAATGCACAAAGAAATGTTGCTTGTAATACGGCGTCAAGCATTCCAGGTATCCATGAATTTATCAAAAATGTAAGTGGAAAGAATGGATCTAAAATATTGTGTTAAAGTTTATTAACAACTTTATTTCTAAAATAAATTAGATTATGTACTCAGTAAACTTAGACAGAGTCTATAATCATGTCTCACATTGAATTGATAATAACTAACATATATCAAAAATGTTTATTAATTAGGTTTTATATTTACCATCGTATAAAAGAAGAAGCGGTAAAAGAAATGACATCCATTTTTGTTCAATCGACCAATCATAAATTGAATACTTTCTAAGATGATGTGCAAACCAACACTGAAACAATTTTAATACCATTATAAAAAATATTTTTTGTTTATAAATTAAAATAACAAATAAAAAAAATGTACCGTAACTGTAAATGTGCAAGTTAAAAAAATTAACCGAAACCATATTTCGATCTGAGTAAACGCTGGATTGTAACTTTTAAACTGGGAAAAGAAAAATCATATATTGTCATTAATGATGACAAAAATAAATTATTTTTAATTTTAAGTTTAAAATACTCACATAAAATACAATATCACGAATAATATATCGTTGATTAAAACCTTCGAGTCCGTAAAAATAAATTTTAAAAAGATATCTCGTGTAATCGAGATATCCTAAATGCAAAACAATGAACTCTTCACATGAAGATTTTTCACATCGCAAATGTCTTGTTCTGAAAGAAATAAAAAAAAAATATTTTTTTAAATTATACATTTTTAGTTATAATTCATAGTAAGTGCACTGATATATAATCTGTTTTTATTATAATTTCGAATAATATACATTAAAAAGATTATAAATCTAGATAATTTATCAATTATTACATTAACAATTATTAAATTCAATTATAATAAACAGTAAGCAGATTCCTAAATGTAATTTAATCTATAACTCACAGTCCCTAATCAATCATTACTCATTTTTACTTTCTCACAAAGACACACTACAAAAATTATTAAATTCAAATCAACATTTTATTATTAAGTGATCAGCATTTTTGACATTGGAATCATTTTTAGTCAAATCACATAAACAATCAATTATCGAAAGCAAAAGCATCATTCATAAAACATAAAGCTTTATTCTATAGCACAAATTCCTTAACCTCAGGATTATAAAATAGTCTGTTACCAGCTCCTTATACCTCCTATCATCACATATGGATGTAACATTTTCTTCAACATAAATGGTTCTACAATGGAGACAATTAGAATATTCGAATGGAAATGCATCCAAGCATGTCTAGGAAAATCCCGTTCGAGCATTATATAAGTATTGAAAAAATATATGAAGAAGCAAATATTATATATATATACCGCATTGACAATTTCTTCATAAAACTAATTACGAGTCATTATATGCATATATCATACACAACCTCCAACAGTCTTATATTTAGTTCAATATTTCAGAATGATCAATATTTTATAAAAACATTGGAAACAGGCTTCATTCCCCCAGAAGCTTTATATACCTAGACAAAAAATGTTACATCCAGGATGATAATGGGACTCAATTAATTTATCATATCAACCGTAAAAAGAAATAAAAAATCAATAAGCTATGGACCTTCTTTAAACAAAAATTTATCTATGAACATGTTAAAATATAGAAATTCTATTCCAAATAAAGTTAAAACAGATAGGATCAAAATGTTACTATATAAATTATTATGTATATTGTAGAAAAATATATATTAAAATGTAAAAATTAAAAAAAAAAAATTGTATCACAAATACCATAAATATTTCATTCCCCCCCCCCTCACCAGCAATTCCCCACCAATATATAGCCTAGGTTTTTCTTTATATATAGCCTTTTCTTAGTTAGTAAATCAAATAAAAGAAAATTTATTTCAATTTTTTGTAGAATGTAAATAATGAAATTCTCTGTAATAATAAAAATGTGAATGTATACTAATTAAGACCATGAGTCACCAATTGATTGTAAATATTATTGTAAACCCTTTTTTGTTATGTTATGGGATAAAAAAAATGTATCACAAATTGGCTAATAAACATACTTTTTTAAACTTAAAAAAATCATTTTTAGTCTCAATTTATAGTAAATGAATCTATAAATTAGTAAATTAATTAAATAAATATAATCAAATCTAATTGTATTATATTTATATATGAATAGATAAGTATTTATTTTTTGTTTTAGTTCAAGATGGTTTTACAGTAAGCCTTCCTTAATAGTTTTATTATTTATTCATCTTAGGTGTGTAACCTTTATGGATAATCTGTTTATATTTATAAATTATTATTTATTATATTTATTTAATTTACTAATTTATATATTCATTGATTAATAAATTGAGACTAGAAATTATTCCAATATCAAAAATGCTGATCGCTTAATAATAAAATATATTTTTCTAGTGAGTGTTTAAAAGGAAGTGAAAAAGAGCAATGATTGATTAGAAACTGTGCTTTATAGATTAAATTACATTTAGGTATGTGCTTTCAGACCAAACAGCAGTCAAAACAGTACGTTTCTCGGGGTGAATCGACATCAAAGATGTTTTCGACAAATCTTATTTTTTGGAAGGGATAAAAAAATTAGAGAAACGTTGGATTAAGTGTATAGAGCTCAAAGTAGACTACGTTGAAAAATAAAATAATTTTTTTCCAAAAACCCTTGTATCATTTAAAAAGTCACGGACTTATTGACCTGCCCTCGTACCTGAAGAGTCAAGAGTTCGCCTGGCGCTTTTGTTCATGTTTTATTTTAATGAAGGATTCAATAAACCCCAACATGTGCAATTTACCTATTGTATCTAAGTATCAAAATTCACAACAATCATCTTAATAATATACTTATATATTACCTATTATGTTCCATGTCATTATGTAATATTGAGATATGTTTTTTTCTTTCGATTCCATCAATTTCAATACCTATGTGAAAAGATTTATCGAAGATTTCATCTAAAAATAGAAAATATTCAAAATAAATATAGATTCTCTAGATTTTTTTTATATATAAATTTACCATCTGTATTTTCTGTAAATACTTTAGCTATAACCCATAATTGTTGACAGTATGTAGATACAACTGGCGTTTTTAAAAGAAATGGCCCAGTTGCATATTGAGAGACATTTAACTTTGGGTGCATTGTCGACATTTTTTGTTCTTCCGCTATTGTTATCGGCGGTCCTTCAATGAAAATAAAATAAATAAATATCTTAATTTTTCTTTTTTTTTTTTATTAAGAAGGTGAAATAACGTTTAATTAAAAACTGAATCTAATTCATTTATATTATGATTTTAGCTTATAAATCAACAAACTAACTATGGGGTGTATGTCTAGAAAAGATTACAAATTTTAATAAAATACATAAAAAAACTTTATAATAAATTTGGACAGATTTCTTACGACTGGTAAAATGACAAAAACTTTGAGATTTAATTATAAAGGCATCTCACGGATAGTAATTTTTCTTAAAATCAAAGAATAAATAAATGTACTCATTTCTAAAATAGATATAATTTTATTATATATATATATTATGGTCATTGGATTCTAAATCTATATTTGTTAAAGTTTTTGCATTATTATGAAATTTATTTAATTTAAAATATTGGATTTGTCTATCTTTCAACCAAAACTGTAGTTATTGAGTTAAGTTCCGGTCCTGTACAATTAAATATATATATATATGTATATATATATATGTAAGCAACTAATAGTGAATATGTTCAAGTTAGTTTTCAAACTTAAATCAACACACAAAGCTATAGTAGTTTCAATAGTTGAGTATATGACTATTATATTATTATAATATCTATATGAAAATAAATATGTTTAATTAAATACCTGCTATTCCAATAAATATTCCTAATCCGAACAAAGTAAAGAAGGAAAGGAAGACCATAACGAATTCTCGTTTGTGCATTGTATAAAGGCGCATTTGAACAGATCTAAAAAAACATCAAATAAAAATCCAGGAATTTCATTACGCAAAAAAACAAACAAACAATAGTAGCCAGACTACTTACCTTTCACATCTATCATGATGATAAGCTGGTGCGATATATTTATTAAATTCACTAAATATGTCACTGAATTGGGCGAGGACGTTACGGAATTTTAAACATAAACCACCTGATGGGAGATGGTACGAATACCCTAAACCCATTCCGTCTATTTTGTTAGCCATTATAATATTTGTTTACAAATTTACATTAACTATACGAGAGGTAAACGTCAGGCATTCAGTTCTGATCTGGTATTGATCCATTTCAAATGTATTAGCGCCCTCCAATGAATACTGCGCAGTCGTAGAAATCAAATTTCTCCCTTGGATGAAAACATTATCCCTTCCCTCACTCCCCTTACCCAGTCCACTCTCTTATCTATAGAATTTAAAAATTTTGAAAATTTATTCATCTTTCTCAATGTTAAAAATATATAATTCCTAAATTATTGAAATTATTCTTATATACTTGATATTCTATTTTTATAGTAATATTTAAATATTTTATTGTTTATTATATAGTAAGTATTTATTTAATTTAGTTAAATTCGGGGACTCTTTTACAATCCCTTAACGGATAAATCAGATTCTTAAATATTTGTTCTTATTCTTTCTTTGCCATATTTTAAGAAATTCATAAATTTATCATTTATTGAAAATTAAATTATTATTTTAAACTTGGAAAATATACTTAAAACATTTCAAAAATAAAAATATAAACAGTCGTTTTAGATTTAAGTTATTTATTTATATTTAAACGGGGAGACTTTGGACATTTTCCCGATAGGTATGGACAACAGATCATCTATATGTATGGACGTCAGCGATAAACGGGTTTTCTGGGAGATTTTTAAAAAATCTTCATTTTCAGGCTACATAATGATATCTTAAAAAATGTTCTTAATCGAGAATCCTAAAATTTCTTCCTCTCTCTTCAGAATGGCTCCAAAAGTCGAGACTCATATCTTAATATTAAATAAATAAATTAGTTTTATTATAAAATAGAATAAAAATAAAAGTACTATGGCTACATAGAAAAAAATGAGAAACAAAAAGTGTCCAGGGTCTCCCAGGTCTCCCCTAAATGTATGCCTTTTGTGTCTTTCTCAATATAAGTCCAATAGAACTCAAATTTCAGATTAAGGGGCACACCAAAAATGAGGGAGATGGATGGACAATTTCTATTAAGCTCACTTCATTCATGTCAAATAAAATTTCTTTAATATTATAATAGTAAGATTTTATTTACTTTGAAATACTGTAAAAAGGTTAATTAAAAAAATGATTTAAAATACCTTTAATTTGGTTTATTTATATAATAAACGTTTTTTCCAATGACAACGAGACGGACCTCAGTTCAATGTGTTGATTGTGCGAACAACAAAGATATTTCGGAACCTTATTTAATTAAAAATTCATACGTCTAATCAACCCAGATATCTACCTATGATGTTGGTCATTTAGACAAAGATCGAGAATCCTAAAATTTCTTCCTCTCTTGAGAATGGCTCCAAAATAGACGCCGAAAAGTCGAGACTCAAATCTTAACATTAAATAAATAAATTAGTTTTGTTATAAAATAGAATAAAAGTAAAAGTAAAAAATAAATCTGAAAAGCATAGAACAAGCTATATTTTTAATTTGTATATAATTTTCATTAAGGTGATGTGGGGTAAGTGTGGACCAGTTTTTGCAAAGTTTACTTTAAACTAATCAAATGTTTATTTATTTTACAAATAATAATCTTGTTTTAGTATTATTGAATTGTTGGGTTACTATTAATAATATTTAATGATAGAAGTATACATCTATATTAAAAAATACGTTTAATATAAAAAATTGTAACAAAAGGCAAGTAGCCCACACTTTCCCTGAAAACGGGGCAAGAGCGTACACGCATAATACGAACGAAATGAATCTTTATATGATGAACTACGGGACAGGAGTAGAATTTCACACATTTTTACGATATACTGCTTTTTACAGAACTAAAATATGTTGTTTAGTTTTAAAGTTGTGTGATTTAGAAACATTAAAAAAATAAAATTTGTAAAGTCAGTAAACATAAACATTAGAATTTTAATATAAAACAAAGTAAATCATAAAAACATTTATATTTGAAACATAAATAAACTTTTACCATTTGAATAATATCTGGCCACAGTAAGTTTTTATGGCTTAAACACACTAATTAATGTCATGGGTCGTATGCTGGGGTAATTTAAGTATCGTCACATTATTTCTATCATAACGTGAGTGGAATGACCATCATAGATTAATAATAGAGGACGATTGGTGCCTATTTTCTTCAAGAATGCATTTCATTTTTTAAAAACTTTTTTAAATAATTCTCAAAAACCCTTGCTTCCATCCAGCCACTACCAGTTGCTGCGTAAGTGGTTTCAGGGTAGCCGGTGTTCTCTGCGTGCCATTGGTCCCACATATTTTTGACTTGTTAATAACGTGAGTGGAATGACCATCATAGATTAATAATAGAGGACGATTGGTGCTTATTTTCTTCAAGAATGCATTTCATTTATATTATTAATGGCGGAACTTTATCTCCTGAATCGGAAGCAGCCATTCATCTTAAATAAAATAATTAATACCTAGTCTTTATTGAGAAATGCAATGCGAAATGAGACAAGCAAACTACATCGCACTTGCCCCATGGAAGAACATGTATAAGGTGTGAGATTAAAACAGTGTTTTTATAACGGTTTTCTTAACCTCACTTGGCGTCTGTCTCGCTGTCTCTGTTCGCTCTTTTGACAAATTTCATCGACTTTTTATCGAGATAGACTTTTGAAAATTTTTATAGATATTTCAATGGATCCCTAGAAGGTATAGAAGAAATATAATTGAATTATAATTAATTAATTGTAATTAATTAGCGATTTTCGACGGATTTTGAAACATAAATATTGATTTCAGGAAAGATTTTCATTTTGAACGTATTTAAAAATATTTCATAATATTAAAATTAATGATGAATTCTTATTAATCAGTTGTATCGCCAATGAGGAGGGGTTTCTTCCCCTCAGATGGTATAGAGAAAATATCTTTTTTTTATACATTGTATATTTCCCCGATAGAAAGGAAACAAAACAATAGAATAACCTTTTTTTATGAAGACAATATATATATATATATTTATAAAATATACATTTATATATATATTAATGTATATATTTATATATATACATTTATAAAATCTCATATTAATAAAATATTTATTTATAAATATAATATAATAATTATTATTCAATAATTTACTTAACATAAATGCATAAAATCAATTTTGGAAGATTAATATATTTTTTTGTTTTATTCAATTTGTAAATTTTCGTATAACTTCATCTTTTCTATTTCTCTTGTTATATTAAATAAATTTATCATATTAAAATTGCACTAAAAAGAATAAAATAATATAAATATAAAAAATTTTTATAAAATAACGTTTTTCCAATGGACTAAAAAGAATAAAATAATTTTTCTATAAGCTTGACAAAGTTTATAAATGAATTCCTTCATCTTAAACTATCAATTTTATTGCATGATAAAAAAATTTGTCAGTTTATGTGTTTAATAAAATTTTTATTATTACAAAAATTTGACTTGATTGTTCATATAAATAAATTAAACTAAATGTGCCCAACTTTTCCGTTGAATATTAAGCAATTAATCCATAAACTTTGTCAAGCTTTATTCTTTTTAGTCCATTGGAAAAACGTTATTTTATAAAATTTGTTTATGTTTATATTTTACTCATAAAATTAAAAATGTAAAGATAAAAATATATTCTATATAAAATATAATTAATATTTTATCTACTTACCAAAAATTAAAACCCCAAAACACAAAATTTATTGTAGCACTAAGATTTGTTATTGCAAGTCTCTCTCTCTCACACAAAGCTACACGTGTTAATTTATTCGGTTGATTTCAAAAAGGAGATATATTAGGCGGGAAAGGCACTCTAAATAGGTGATATCTATCTGAAGTGGTACATAATGATATAAAGTAGATAACTAAATTTTTTCCATACAGAAAAACAACCGTTTACGCACTTACCCCACTTCACCTTATTAAATTAGATTATTTTTATTTGACTTCAGGAAGATAGGCATTGATAGATAAATTAGAAAAAAATAATTTAAACTTATTTTATCTTTTTTATGAATCCAGAGGAGTTTTTCTTTTCTTCGTGATCTTCTAGGACATGCCACTGTCCTCCACTTTTTTTAAGCAATCCACTCATTGATTGATTTATATCTATTTTTTGTATTTCAAAAGAGAGAACAAAATATTAAAAAAAAAAAAATTTCAATGTTGATTAAGGGATTATCCAAAATATTAAAATACTTATAAGGAAATCTAACATGATAATGAAAGAATTGAAATTGAAAAATCTGAAATATTTTCTTTAATTTCAAAAATATTAAAAAAAAAAATGAAAATAGCCTTGAAAATCAAAAAAATACATATTAAAAAATCTCAAAAATAAAGAGAAAATTAAAATAAGCTTTAAAGGAGAAAAATTAATCTATATTTAAAAATATATTTCACTTTATTTTATACCTATACAAAACGAAATTTGAATTAAGGGAGTTATTTTACAATATTAGGATTTACAAATGGAAATGAAGCAGAATGTGGCAAATTAAATTTAAAAACTTTATTTCTGTAGAAAATATTGAAACCTCAAAATATTGTAGATAATGAAAACATTAAAAAATTTAAAATATTATTATAAACATATGGATTCTACAGTATTAAGAAAAATTTTGTTTTTTATATTATACATATAGTATTTTTTGGAAATAAAATATGGAGAATTAATGGATTTATATTTGAATGCTGAGTCGAGCATAAGTATATTAATAAAAGAAATAAAAAAAATTAAATATTACCTCAAATCGTGTGGAACCCATATAGCTTTTTCTTGAGACTAGTAAATGGTCCAATCAGTTTTCTGACTAATATTTTCTGAATAATGGAATAATGGCTGTTCAACTTGACAATTTCCATTATTTTATCGACATGATTCGCCTATTATGACGACTATATTTACCATCACTTTGCTGTCCGAGTTAAATTATTTTGGCCTCCTGTTCTGTTTTTTCCTTTAGTCGTAGTGGTACTGCAAAATATATCGTTTTTTTTTTACTTTTTACATTTAAATCGGAAAAAATTTCTAAGTTTTTTGACAGTAAAGTATCTATGTTCAATGAATTTCTTGTATGATGTTTTTGAGTGATCTCCACGTTTTAAGTCATTCTGATTCCCATTGACGTATGTGTGTGTTTCTTTCCCCCCCACCCTCTCTTCTCACTACCTTCACATTTCACTCGACCTTACAAACTTACGTTATTTTTAATCGGTCACTCTTTTTTACTATCTCGCCAGAGATTGTATTGCGATCACAAAAATTTTCGATGTCGAGATTTTGATGTTTTTATACGTTTTGAAAATTATAGGAACACACTTGAAAATAGATCTCATTTTTTTCAATTGAAAAGTAAATATGTTATAATTCAACATTGATATCTATATCTGAAAAGAATTTAATTTGATTAATTGTTCATTTATTTCAATGTTTTATAAATATTTTCTATAAATAATTTCATAATCTTTAATTGTAGAGGAGAAATATACTATAATATATTATATATAGTTTTATCAAATAAATATAAAATATTAATAAAACTTTTTGTAATGTTTTGAATAAAAATTTATACAAATAATTGATGTAATAATGAAGTAATACAGAAATGTACATTAGAATATAAAATTTGTTTATCAAGATATATATTATAATATTATCAACATTATAATATATTAAATAATTATACAAAAATTAAAAGAAATTTTATTTATAATAAATTGCTTAAATATTCTTAAATATCTATAATTAGATATATTTATAATTGTATAATCTATTTAATATATATTAATAGCCTTTTTTTATAAATTAATAATTTTTAATTCGATTTATAGACTGTTTTCTAAGTGGATTTTATTAAAATTAAATTAAATTATAAATAAATATTTGTTTTTTCAAATTGCTAAAAATTATTAAAAAAATCCATACTCAACTATTATTAAAATCATATAAAATAGAAATTTATATACTTGAAAAATATTTTCATTTTTATATTTCATTTAAGTATTTTTCTTTTAACTTTGTGTAATACAATAAGAATGATATGATCAGTGATTGGACAAAGTTTCATTTCTTTTGAATGTTTTTATGTTGTCACACCTTTATGGGTGGAGCTCTCAGTTGAAGCAAAGTAAAATGGGTGGAGTCTTATGAAAAGAAAAGAAAATATATTATTAAATTAAAGTTGTTATTGTTATATTTAGTTTTTTATTTGATAAATTTAAATAAACTGGGTTTAAAATATTTTTGTCAATTCATTAACATTAAAATTATAAAATCTATTGTATGTATTTTAAAAGATCTACAATGATACATGATGATTAATAATAAATTAAAAAATTATTATTTATTTCATTTTTTTATCATAAATTAAAAATAACAAACTAAATTTTCTTAAAATTTAACTTCTAATTATTTGTAATAAAATTAATCTAAATATAATAATATAGTTTTTACTTATCATTGAATATTATTCTAAATTAATTTTTTTATATTTTTATTCTTTGTAATTAATAATAATTAATCAGTGTAAAATATGTTGGCATTTTCTTAATATAATTCTTCTTTATTTTATAACATGTTTTATTGTAATTTGTTTTAGATTTTTTATTATTTTGTTTTTGTATATTTTGAATAAACAATAAGAAATCATTTAAATTAGTTCAAGTTCCATTTGATTGAGTATGTGATTTTTTCAGTTGTAGGTTTCTAAAAAAAAGTTATAGCCTTTAAAATATGATAAATAATCCAGAAAATAATTTAAAAATAATATAACATCACTAAATGTACAATATTTAAAATTATAATTTAGTATTAAGTAAGAATTTATTTACTAATATATTATAAATTAAAGTATTAAAATATTAAATATATTTTTTATAATAAGAAATGATATAGATTTCAATAATTACTTTAAAATGTTTAATTACAAATCCCACATCTACCACTTCTTTGGCATGTCATTAGGATAGAGATAAAAAGTTATTCCTAAATTTCACCTGAAGATAAGCTATAGAAAAGTTTTTGATACTAATCAAGTCAGTTGTTAAAAGTATTTTCACTCAAATTAAGCCTTGATTACTATTATTAAATTATTATTCAAGTCAGAATCATCATATATTATTATTATTATATTCCTTTTTAAAGATAAAACTTATTATTGAAGATGTTCATTATATTATTTCATGTTTACATATTTATAGTTTTTATTATTTTACTACAAAGCTTAAAAGAAAAAAAATATATTATAAAATTGTTTTGTTTTTTTCAATATTCTTAAAAGCTTTTAATTCATAATATAAATATACTCAAACTTCTTTTTCATCATAGAATAAATTAAATTAAAATATTTTCTTTTGGAATTCATTGTGAGGGAAAATATCATTAATTTCATTTCTATCAAATATTTAACAAATAAAAAATTATAAAAATATAATAAATAATGGCGACTTGATATTATATTTATATTCACTGGATGAGATGAATAATTAATTTCAAAGAAATATTATAATTATTTTTTTGTTTGTTATATGTATATAAAATATACACTTATTGACATTTTATATAATAATATATATATATTATATTAATATAATGTAATAATAAACAACAAATAAAATAAATATACTTTTAAAATAATAAAAATGTTTTTTCTTATTTTTTTCTAATAAAAATGAATGCCTTCATAAATCAATTTTTTTTTTCTAAAAAAAATTACCCCGTCCCATAAACATATTATAAATATAAAAAAAATTAAAAATATTTTATAATTATTTTTTATTAAATTTTTTATGAAATTAATTTTATTTTTAATAAATTAAATTTTTATTAAAATTTCTTTACAAGAGGAAAAAAATTAAAAAAAAATTAATCTATAGAAAATATATGATTTAACTTATTATAAATATTTATTATAAGTTTTTATATATAAAATTAATTTAAAATTATTTTTCCATACATTTAATCAATTAATTCATAATTTTATTATATAATTTTTTTCAAATAAGACATTATAAACCAATAACCAATCAGAATTAAGGAATTTTTATATGATATTTTTTCATATCTTTCATATCCTCCTCTTTCTCTTTCCTGCTCGCCACCCAAGATGGATCATCAAAATTTATATAAAATTTTAATATTTTAAATTTTTAATAATTAAAAAGGACCTATTCATCAAAAAAGTAAGTAATAATATTATATTTTTATTTATCTGAATTTAATTTACTTTAAATACTTTAATAAAGCTGATGAACTTAGATACTTTTTTTTTACTATTAACATTTCTCAAAATGACGAATACCTATAAAAGTCAATAATACAAAATATATGTTTTGAAATATTCATTGGTATTTATTTAATTATTTTTTGTTCTATATAATTAAGTCATTTTATATAACTATATATATATATATATATATATATAACATATAATAAATGTTTCAATCAACTGAACTTTGGGAATTTAATAAAACAAATAATATACAATTATTATTCCTATATTTATTAACATATATTTATTAAAAATAAATTCATTAATAATTCTATTATTCATTGATTTATAAGTTATGTATATTAATATATATTTCTTATACATTTACATTCTTCACATTTAAATATATATCTCGTATATATATATTATATTTATATTAAATTGATCAATCTTTAAAAGCAATTTTTATTTATTATATATATATATATATATATATTATATTTATATTAATTTTTTTAATTATTGATTTACAAGAAAATTGAACCAGTTTTACAATATTATTTGAACAAAGGAAGATAATTAAACTTTGTGTGAGTTTGACACCGCAGAAGTGGTCATAACTAATTCTTTAATAAATTTCCAATTATCACTGGAGAATTAATACTCATAAAGTTTCTGCACTAAATCGGCGGGTTTAGTTCGTCCTCTCAAAATTTCATTATGGATTAAGAGACGAAAATATATTAAATTGATCAATCTTTCAAAGCAATTTTTACTTATTATATATATATATTATATATTATATATTATTATTAATATTTATAATACATCATATATATATATAATTATATCTAGTTTAATTTTTATAATTCCAATTACATTCTTGATAGGATTGTTAGTAGTTTGAGAGGAAGGGGTATTTGGAAGTGCGTATGAGCCAATCAGATGTTAGCAAGCCCTGTTAGGTCCCGCAAACAATATGACATTTATTTAGTTATATGTCCAGCATTATCACACATATAGTTCCAATATTAAGATATCATATAATTAAGCCCACAAAATATTATATATATATATATATATATATATATATAATTTTAAAAGAAATATAATTATCTTTATGAATGTTTTCGGTGAGTGTAAAATAAAATATAATTATTATAATTTATTACGATATAATATCATTAATAATTAATAAATATTATTAAAAATTAAATATATTATTTAAATTTATGATATATATTTTTAAATATTATCTTTTTTTATTTTATTAATACTTTTATATCATAAAAAAATTCACATATTTAATAATTTTTCAAAATTTTAAAAAAATATTAATTTAGGGAATTGTTTGATAATTATTTGAAGATGAAGCCACCATATTGGATTCTGGCGTCAGCAACTGATTGCAATTGGCATGATTATTTCCAACTATTCTCTATTTTTTTTTTAATCTTTACAATTAAATTTCAAAAATTAGTATTTAATAATATATATATTAATATGTATATGCTATAAATTATATTTCAATCAATGATTTAAAGTTTAATAAATATATATTCATAAAATATTTTTAACTTAAAAATCAAAATAATGATTCAATTTATTCAATTCAATGATATATTCAAAAGTTTCTTATATATATATATATATATATATATATATATATATATATTCTTTATTTTTTTAAATTTCTAATTAAAATATATATTATACTTGACATATATAAGTAATTCATTTTATAAAAATCTTATTAATTGGTTTAATATGGGGGGGGGGGAATAAATAAATAAATAAATTATAAAATAAAATATATATAAATAATAAAAATTAAAGTCTATAAAAGAGTGAATATGTATTCATTTCTTACCTGAATATTTAGTTGATTGTTAAATGTTAACTCCAGACAGACAGCGTTCCTTTCTCTTGTTTGAAGTAGTTGAATAAAAATTAAAACAATTGACATAATATCAATTTAAGATTGTAAAAATAACACCAGTATCACTTAAATTTCTTTTCTTTGATCAACACCAAGCACTACACGAATTAATTAATTTCACTTGTATTTATACTATATTTTAATCATATATATATAAATAGTCATATAAACAAAATATATAACACATGTTCTTCTGTTTCCAATAAAAGTTAATCATTTCTTGCAAATAAACTTATTCAGATATCATTATTTTTCAATTTAATTTAATTTAATTTTTCAATGAAGATTTTTCCTTAATACTGAATAAAAATTTGTTATATTACCTAAAAAAGGTTTAAAATTATATTGTTAACTATTATAAATAAAAAGAAAAATTATATTTATGTGGGTAAAAAAGAGGTTCAATGTGTCTGCTATATGAATTTTTAATATATTTTTATAAAAATATTTTTTTATTTTTTATTCATAAAATGAACATCCATGAAGGTCATGAGGGTATTATTTATGGAACAAAAAATTTTCTTTTTTTTTTTAATAAACTATCATAAAATTAAAAAAAAAATATTTAATGTTTTATATATTTATAAATATATATATTAAACATTAAATACTTTAATAAATGCATAATTATATTATATATATATATATAAGAATATTATATTTAATTAATTCATTGCATGGTAAAATGGAATAAGAACATTTTACAATAATTACAAATTAGGATTTGCAAATAGAATCATCCGAAAATTAGATATATTTATAAATATATATATTAAACATTAAATACTTTAATAAATGCATAATTATATTATATATATATATATATAAGAATATTATATTTAATTAATTCATTGCATGGTAAAATGGAATAAGAACATTTTACAATAATTACAAATTAGGATTTGCAAATAGAATCATCCGAAAATTAGATATATTTATAAATATATATATTAAACATTAAATACTTTAATAAATGCATAATTATATTATATATATATATAAGAATATTATATTTAATTAATTCATTGCATGGTAAAATGGAATAAGAACATTTTACAATAATTACAAATTAGGATTTGCAAATAGAATCATCCGAAAATTAGATAATATATAAATATATTAAAATTAATTTACCTGATTATAGATATTAACGTAATTGGAATTATTTTTAATGTATAAAATCAAAAAAATAAAGTAACTGATCTGATAATCTAAGATGTTCTAAAAAATGACCGTTAAAATTAAAAATTTATTTAACATAATAAGACCTAAAATAGAGAGCGCTCATATAATGGCTAGGCATTAAAAGCAAAAAATATATACGAAATTTAAATTATGTTTAATAAACTTTTAATTTAATTATTTAAATTAATTTGGAAAGATGAAAAAAAATATTTAAATGAAAAATATAATTTATGATTTATTTAATTTGAAATTATTACATTTAATAATTATTTTACCATAAAACAAAATAAATGAAATGAGATTTTTTTTTAATACTAGATTTACATATATGATAATAGTATATACAATTTAATAAATTATAATAATATAAAAAATAATCATAATTTAAAATCTTTTTCTCTATATGTATATTCATAAAATATTCAGTATAATAGTATTCTAGCTAAAAGCACACTTGAGGTAAAATAGGAGGGATGGGGGAGGGAAGGGTATAAAAGAAGAAAATGGCAAAAAAAATTTAACAAATAAAAATTAATTTCTTAAAAAATTCCTATAAAACTATTATTTTTTTATTAAATCTATTATTTATTATTATGTATCTCTGTGGCTATACAAAACTCAAAAGTTCTTGGCCGCAGCAACCACACCCCTCCAAGTATCCCTATTCTGAGTCACAACCCTCCAATCCCTACCCTCTCCCATCTCTTTTTTATTAAATAGGTTTTATTAATTTAAAAATATTAAAATTAATGCAATTTTTAATAAATTTCTCTATATGTACTTATATTCATAAAATTCAGTAGAATAGTAGTAGTAGTAGTAGTAGTAATGAGGGATGGGGTGGAGAGGGTATAAAAGAAGAAAATGGCAACAAATAATAATTTACTAAAAAATTCTTATAAAACTATTCTTTTTTTTATTAAATCTATTATTTATCTCTGTGACTCTACAAAACTCAAAAGTTGTTGGCCGCAGCAAACACACCCTACCCTCCTCTCCCATCTCTTTTTTATTAAATAGGCTTTATTCATTTAAAAATTAATTTAACATTAATGCAATTTTTAATAAATTAACAAATTACAAAATTAAATAAATAGAGGTGGGAATGAAAGAAATTAGCTGGTGCAATCAAGCTGAAATTCTATATATAGCAGTTTTATACAATTTTTAATCATGTGAAAAATTATCAAAGATATATCTTTATTATTACGGTCACTTTAGAGGAAAAAAAAATCAAAACGTTGTAATTTATAATAAAATTCGAGTTATATTGAAAAAGAAAGTAATTTTCTCATTTATTTATTATTAAAAAAAAAAAAAAATTGGCAGTCGTGGGACTGGCCGACAGAAGTGAAAACTTGTGCGTAAGAAATTTGAAAGCAGACGGAATGCGCACCAGCTTCACGAGAAAAATGAAATTTATATACGTATATATATATATATAAAATTCATAATTATTTTTTTCAGCAAACTGATTATTATTACAAAAATATTAAAAATACGATGTGTATGAATATATATATATATGTCTGTCTGTCTGTGTGTGTGTCTGTCAAATACTCAAAAACTACCCGTCCGATTGCGATGAAACTTTCAGGGATTGTTGTTGGCGTCCCAGGGAAGGTTTTAGTGTAGTTAAATCCAAAATTAATTTATCCAATATTAATTTAAATAGTAATATTTTGGTAAAAGTCTATTTATGGTTACCATGGTTACATTGAAAAATTTACAATAAATAAATAAAAATAATTGGAAATCTTTTCAACTTATTATTTTGATAAATTTTATTAATATTTTTAATTTTTTTTAAACTGCCAAAAATAACATACCCATAATAATAGTTGTAATAAAAATAAAAATATAAATCACAATGTAAGTAAAATATTGAATCGTTTTATTTATATTGTTTCAATTATTGTTTGAATATTTATTAAATTTATATATAGATTAATTTACATGTTTAAATGTATATTTAATAAATTTATTTATTGATTCTTAATATTAATAATTCCAATTACTTTCTTGAAATTTTTTTTTATTTAAAAGCATATTCAGCATATCTCGCAAATTTGAATTGGATTAAATAACATATATTAATTTAAATTAAATTAAATTAATTCAATTATAAATTAAAATTAATAAATAATATTTATTAAACCAGCGAAAGTTTGGCTCTTTTTTGATGGCACCACGTCACGTGTTGGCGCGTGAGATTTCCAGTGTTAAAAAATTAATTCTGGTACTTTCAGCAATTCAATTTTCGATGTTGAGATTTTGATGTTTTTGATGTTATAAATAATATTTATTAAATTATAATTTAATTAATTTAATTTAATTTAATTTAATAAATATTATTTAATCAAATTCAAATTTGCGAGATAGTCGAGTGGATAGTGGAGTGTTTGGCTCTTTGTTGATGGCACCACGTCACGTGTTGGCGCGTGAGATTTCCAGTGTTAAAAAATTAATTCTGGTACTTTCAGCGATTCTATCAAGCTGAAATTCTATATATAGCAGTTTTATCAATTATTAATCATGTGAAAAATTATCAAACATATATCTTTATTTTTACGGTCACACACACACACACACATATTTAAAAATTAATTTATTAAAATATATATTATATAATATATTATAAATAGTATATAATTTAATATATATATATATATATTCTGAAATTAATTTTAAATTATATAAATATATTAGAAATTAATTTAATATAATTTAACACATAATAATATATTAAAATATTTTATTTTATATATACATAATTTAGTAATACTGATTATTAATGTAAATATAAATAATAATATTTAATATGGCAAATATGTAAAATTTTGTAAAGAATGTATCAGAAGTTTAGTGTCTAACATTCTGGCGTATTGCGCATGCGTATATCGGTCGGTCGGTCGTTTTGGAATCTCACGCGAAATCTATATTTTTTCCCCATCCCGCAAAAGTGCTCAACGCCGCTAAAGAAGTTTTCACTTCAAAAATAGAAACATAGGTCTAAATTTTTGAAATAGGGTTCAATTTTACAGGATATTGTTATCATTACAAAAAATTATAACTAAATATTAAAATAAAAAAAAACATAAGAAATGATCAGTAATATAGTATATATTAATGAATATATATTAATTAACTTGTTTATATGGTTGCTCAACCCTTATTATTATATTCAACATTTTGGGGGATTTGTCGATATTAGGGAATGTAAACCGGTTTACCGATTTATACCGGTAAATTTGCAAAAAAACATCCGGTAAATTTACCGGTAAATTTTTGTAATTTACCGGTAAATATCGATAAGTAAATTTTTGTAATTTACCCATAAATGCGAATTTCCACACTTTGTCTTCTCGAAGACTATTTTTCACCTCCTCGCACTCTTCTCATCTAAAAAACCCATGTAGTACAATTTTCTTCTTTCATCAATGTTCAACTCAAAATATTTTAATTGAATACGAGAAGAAACACATACTTACAAAAATTATAATAAAAATTTGTTGTTTTCTTTTTTCGCTACAATTCGTTTTACATAACATATAACATAACACATAACATATATCAAGTTATCAACAATACTCTCAAAAAATTATTTTTATCACAAACACATATACACGTGTGACGTCAAATGTTAAAATATTTTTGAATTTTATATGAAATTTTTTAAAGTAATTATTAATTAATATTTTATATAAATAGTACTATTTACTAATTTATACATGTTTATTTTAATTAAACTATAGAACTTTTCATATATTAACGTTAAAATAATTAACATTAGCCGTTGAAACCTTACTTTCTGAAAATTACTTTCATTTTTATTATCTTTTTTTGCTATTTCAGGAAAATATTTTACCGGTAAACCGGTAATTCAATTTTTATTTACCGAATTACCGGTAAATGAAAAAATCGGTAAATTTACATTCCATAGTCGATATTCATTAATGCGCGAAAAGTCTTAAAGTCTCCAAGTTCGAGACATTCAGCGGATAGTAAATAAAAGAGAAACGCAATAAACTTAGTTCGAATTTTTTTATTATTCTTTGTATCGATGATTGTAATAAACTCAACCAGTGTATAAAATATAATATGGTATAAAATATTCTATTCTAATATATTATTATTTTAAATTTTCATATAATACATTAAAATCGAGCCAGAAAATTTTGAGTTTTTAACTTTACAATTTTCCAAACAGACCTTAAAAAGTCAATTTTGGATTCTCCTCGTCGTGAAATTTAAAGATATGCAAAATTTTTTAAATTGTGAACAATATTCAATCAAAAACCCTTATATATAATATATAAGGTATTAGCTTTTTTTTAACGAGAATTTTTAGTTAGTGTGAGTAATATTTCTTCATCTGTCCTGTATATAATACCTAATTTAACAGTATAAATACATTAGTATTTTTCCTATAAAATTAATGATTCATTATTTTTACTATCTCGCCAGAGATAATATTTCGATCACGAAAATTTTCAATGTCGAGATTTTGATGTTTTTATACGTTTTGAAGGTCTCTGAGTCATTTTCGCTAAGGCTGAGAAAAATGTGTGTGTGTATATGTGTATGTGTGAATGTAGACAAGATGACGTAAAAACTAGAATAATAAAATTTGGTATACGCCATTATTCAAAATTCTTAGTTTTTTTATCAACTTTCGAGATATGTAGCTCAACCGGAAGAAGGTCATTACCTACCACGTTTTGACTTTTTTTCTTCGAAGTGAAAAATAGAGATAGATGTTTGATAGTTTTTAACATGACTAAAAATTCTATAAATGCTATATATAGAATTTCAGCTTGATTGAATCGCTGAAAGTACCGGAATTAATTTTTTAAGACGTAGACTTGCAAACACGCGCGGGTTTAATAAATATTATTTATTAATTTTAATTTATATTTTAATTAATTAAATTTAATTTAAATAAAATATGTTATTAATCCAATTCAAATTGCGAGATAGTCGAGTGAAGACAATCGAGCTTATTTATCCTAAACAAACTTTAAAAAATTTAACAAAGTCCTGAAAGAGAAAAAATAATATAATTAAAAAAAAAATTTTACTATTTTTTACCGACCGACGATAGTAAGGGAGGTATTGTTTTCACACCAAATTTCACATGTGGAGATTTTTACATATCTCCACGAATCATGCATTTTCTTAACAGAAAAAAGTATTTTTATCATGTCTGTCCGTCCGTCCGTATAGATGTGGACAGCCTGAACGGCTCAACGGATTTTGATGAAATTTGCTATATTTACTTAATGCATCAGTGGGATAAATTGATAAACTTTTGGTGCAATAATTAAATATATATTATACTTGACATATATAAGTAATTCATTTTATAAAAATCTTATTAATTGGTTTAATATGGGGGGGGGGGGGGGAGGGAATAAATAAATAAATAAATTATAAAATGAAATATATATAAATAATAAGAATTAAAGTCTATAAAAGTATGAATATGTATTCATTTCTTACCTGAATATTTAGTTGATTGTTAAATTTTAACTCCAGACAGACTCAGCGTTCCTTTCTCTTGTTTGAAGTAGTTGAATAAAAATTAAAATAATTGACATATCAATTTAAGATTGTAAAAATAACACCAGTATCACTTAAATTTCTTTTCTTTGATCAACACCAATCACCACACCAAGCACTACACGAATTAATTAATTTCACTTGTATTTATACTATATTTTTGATTTTTGAAGTGAAAACTTCTTTAGCGGCGTTGAGCACTTTTGCGGGATGGGGAAAAAGTATAGAACTCGCGTGAGATTCCGACCTGACCCTGCACAGATCTGTCCTATAAGAATGCTTAGTTATTTTAGAAAATATAAACTACGAAAAAGCGTTTAAATAACTTTGGTATGAATAAAACTATTTCTAAAATAAAATAAACCGAATTTAAAAAACCGAAAAAGTCTTTAAATAACTTTAGTATGTCAGCCACTGAGCATTCTTATAGGACAAATACACAGTTTAATTAATTACTTTTTATTAATTAAACTAAAAGAGATCATAAAAAAGTTGCATATAAAGTTGTTCAGAATCATTCAAGGAACACCTCAAAGCACAGACTATCTATACAGTGGTGGGCAAATACTTTTAAGCGCAGGCCAAAATGAAATTTTCAAAATGTCTCCCGGGCCGGAGGACGATATTTCGAAAATACCAAACCGGGGCATTTGTAAAAAAAAATTTACCATTTTTTTTAGAGCCATATTGAATGAAATTGAATGAAAGATCGAAATAAGAGCCAAACTTTTCAACGGGCCGACGGGCCGGATAAAATAAACAAAAGGGCCGGATCCGGCCCGCGGGCCGGCTTTTGCCCACCCCTGATCTATAAGATGCCCCCACTCCGGGTTAAATTTTGAAGCAAAGTTTTAGCACATCGCGCCACCTGATATCGCTGTAGAATAACTAATTTTATAAAAAAGCGGGCTTGTGTGTGTGTGTGTCTGTGTTTTTTTTTTTTTTTTTTTTGAAGGAATATTGTGAATGTTGGGAATTAAAAAATTGTAGAAAATTTTCTGTTAAATGAAAAATTATCTATTTGGAGATAAATATTGGTTTAATTTCCAAATAAATAATTTTTAATTAAAATGAAAATTTTCTACAATCTTTTTATGTAATTAACATATCTAAAAGAAACGAATGATTTTTTATGTATATAAACAATATATATTTGAAAATTAATAAAAATTATAAAATTATATTTACAAATTATGTGGTGATCTCACTATTAAACATATCTTATTTACATATTGTTTTTCGCTTGTGCGAAAATTTGACAATTTTTGAATTGTTATTATTGAATTTATACAGCTAGATGGAAATAGTAATGTTCTAAGTAATAGATAATATATAATACATAATACATAATATTTGTTCTAAAATTAATAAAAATTATAAAATTATATTTACAAATTATGTGGTGATCGCTCTATTAAACTTATCTTTTTAACATATTGTTTTTTCGCTTGTGCGAAAATTTTACAATTTTTGAATTGTTATTATTGAATTTATACAGCTAGATGGAAATAGTAATGTTCTAAGTCAGAGGTTCTTAAACTTATGTACTCCGCGGACCCCCACTTGGAGAAATTTTTTTTGACGGACCCCATCCCAACTTTAGGTACTTTACGTCATTTTATTAGTTAATTTCTGGCTTACGATCTCATAAGAACAAGGATATATGTTGAATATTTCTAACAGTGATTGGTGAATAACGATTTTTTTGCATATTGTAGAACACATTTTATTAGAAATTATAATATTGAAGAAAGAAAATTCAGCTAAATATGAAGATGGAAACGGTAGCAATAGTTTTCTTGCACATTTCGTTGAATTTTGGTATTTGATCTGTTTCCTCACAAAGCCATGCCATCGCTCCTTTTATATTAAATAAAGTTTTAACTGACTCATCATTTTCTCGTGCACCTGTACGATGGCTTTGCGGACCCCCAGTAAAGTCTTCGCGGACCCCCAGGGGTCCGCGGACCACAGTTTAAGAACCTCTGTTCTAAGTAATAGATAATATATAATACATAATACATAATGTTTGTTCTAAAATTAATAAAAATTATAAAATTATATTTACAAATTATGTGGTGGTCGCTCTATTAAACTAATCACATAATTTTATTGACAAAATTTGTGACGATTTCACCAGAAGACGTCTCTTTTTTATTCATTGTATTGTTGCACCATTTAACAAAGTGATGCAACAACACTTTGTGCAAAAGAATTGTCATCTTTTTTGTGAGATCGTCGCAATGGGCAAGGCAAAAGGATGGTAGGAATTCTTTGGAGAAGGGTTGGGACATTTGGGGCAAAATGTTTTGGAGGTGAATGAACTTATCTATATTTTGAAAGAATTCTATTGCCTCTTTACCTACGAGCTCAGTAAACGTGGATGAGGGTCGTTGTAAACAACATCCCTCTCTTTCTTTCCAAGTTATTGACATATGAATGTCAGACGTTGTTCTTGTGCACAAGAATTGGTGGCACGCCTCACACTCATATGTCAACAGTTTTTTAATCATATACCCAGCAACGTACGCCGTTGGTTGTTTTTGGGATAGGAAATCTTTTGCCTGCCAAGAATTTTCACGTAGCAAATTTCTTCTGGCCCTGTCTTGTTTTCTAAGGCGTTGCACCTGGCGTAATTTATCATATAAAACCTTTTCACTAGGCGGCAATTGGTTGCCCCTAGTGCAGTGTAATGCCCGCAGAGTTATATATGAGTTATTACCTGCAAAGAATAATTAAATATTAAACCAGATAAAACACCATTACTAAATTTAAATATCATATAACTGTATAAATGATTTTTATTAAGGATTCTGGTGATTATTTATTAGTAAATATATCTTTAGATATATTTTTACACTTTTCAAATATAATACATACGTTTTGGTGTAGCCTTAGAAGAAACTCCAGCCAACCTTCTGGTAGAGGCTCGAGGTGTATCCATTATTTCACATTGGGATTGGTGGGCTTGTATTATAGCCTGCCCGGGAACAACTAAAAAACACAAATAATGATAATTAAAAATTTATTCTTTGTATAAATAATAGCTATGAAGTTTTGCTGCAAAGTCATAAATGATTTTTATTAAGGATTCTAGTGATTATTTATTAGTAAATATATCTTTAGATATATTTTTACACTTTTCAAATATAATACATACGTTTTGGTATAGCATTAGAAGAAACTCCAGCCAACCTTCTGGCAGAGGCTGGAGGTGTATCCATTATTTCACATTGGGATTGGTGGGCTTGTATTATAGCCTGCCTGGGAACAACTAAAAAACACAAATAATGATAATTAAAAATTTATTCTTTATATAAATAATAGCTATGAAGAACAAAACATACCATCTTGGGGTACTTTCTGAGGCATTGCTCCACGGTTTAACTTTATCTTATCGACTGTTGTATAATCGCTGTCTTTAAAGTGGAGGCTACATACACGATGGTTGTTCACTTTGTTATATGGAATCCCAATTAAATCATAACGACCCAATAGATTTAACCAAGTTTCACGCAAATTATCATTTCTTGGTACAACGTGCATGCGACATCGTTTATTGGGAGATAATGAATTTGTTGTGCAAGCAACATAGGAACAACGAGGTATCTACAAAAATAAAACATATCATATATCACTAGTTTGAATATAAAGTAATTCCAAATTAAAGAATATAATTATATTTTCATGATTAATCCATCTGATGAATGATAAAAATTAATTATAAAATAGTTTTATATATATGCTTAATAAAATAATAGTTGGAATGGATAAAAAGCCTTTTATAAAGTAAGGGGGAGGGGGAGTGCTGGGAGGTTTAGTTAGCTTAGTTTAAAAAAGTATCTTTATCAACCAAACAATTCGCTATAAACTGTATTTAATAACAAAAAATAAATTTAAAAAATTACAAATTATTTTAATGCAGGTATTTTTGCTATTGTTATAGATTCTCTGTCACCCAGCCTCCAAGAATCAAAGTTTGCCATA
This sequence comes from Labia minor, assembly GCA_963082975.1. Taxonomy (NCBI): domain Eukaryota; kingdom Metazoa; phylum Arthropoda; class Insecta; order Dermaptera; family Spongiphoridae; genus Labia; species Labia minor. The sequence goes on along the minus strand of OY720348.1, from coordinate 23,925,487 downwards.
TTTTTAATAGAACCCATGGGAATTAAAAATACACCCTACTTTGGGATTTCCAATTCCAACTATAAGGGTTGATGGACAGGTCATAAATGTTATAAATAGGACCTGTTGAATAATTGAAACTTACAAAAAGAGAAAGTCCTTCATTTTCAATAGAATTTCATTTTCAATAGACAATGAATAGAATATAATTTTTGGACGAAAATATAATAAGTTGACCTGTGGCCAGGTCCGAACCGACCGACGGTTTGAAATAAATTAATTTCCAGCTACAGAAACAATTTCAAATAATTTTCATATATCTATTAATGTAATAAAAAACAGATATGGATACATAAATAATAAATATAAACATTTTTAATTTTATTTTATTTATAATATATATGCAAGACCAGGCTGTGACGTCATGAATGGCTGGATGACGTCATATAATTTTAAATCAAGAAAAAACTAATAAATATGATTTTTCTCGAGGATAAAACCAATACAAAGTGCATGATTCGTGGTGATATATAAAAAAATCTCCTTTGGTGTGAAAATAACCCTTTCCTTCCTATTAAAATTAATTTAATAAAATAAAATAATTTAATAAAATAAAATAATTTAATAAAATATTAAAATAATAAAAATTAATAAATTTGTAAAAAAAATATATAATAATTAAAGAAAAAAATGTGCCTTTGCGAGTTTCGAACTGAGGGTGCAACGTCATAAGATGACGCCCTAGCTGACTTGACAATTTTTCAATTTAAAGAGTATGTTTATTAGCCAAAAAATTTTTACAATAGTTGAGAGAGAGATTATCAGAACATACAAAAGATGAAAGTTACAATATTTACAAGATTAAATTGTTTCTTTTGCGATCATTTATTGATACGTTATTACAATTTTAGTTAATTATATTATGTTTTATTTACATTTGTTTTCTTTTTTTTTACTTAAGCATATTTTAAGTTTAATATACATATAATCAGGGTTGTGATTGTCAACTCACCAGGAAAGGCTAGTAAAACCTGGAGATTGCAAGTGAAGGAAGAGGGGAGGGATGAGGGGTGATAATATTATTTATTTACAGTTTTTCTTATAAGTTACATTGTACAATACTTTATATAATTATAAGGATACAAATATTTACATTTTTTTTTTAAAGATATATATATAAATATACAAAAGATTATGTGATCCACCATCTTTTTTTATCCACCTTTTTCCAATCTAATTTGTCTTTGTTCGAAATTTGCATGTTATATCTCCATATTCTGTATGGATCTCTTCCATCCAGAAACGGATCATAAGTTATGGATTTATCTCCATATCTCCTAAATACATTATAGATAATTGGGATTCCATTATCATCTTGTATATATCCTTGTTTATCAAGGAATATGAACGCCTCTGGTGGGATAAAACCGATTTTTAATGTGTTTTTGAAATATGGCTCGTTTTGGAAGATTGACCAGCTAATGAGACTATTTGGAACCTGTGCAACTTGGTAATAAAGGTTCCTTATTAATTTTAATATGAAGCAATCAATGCGATTTATGTTTGCTTCATTATATATCTTTTCATTACTGATATACCGAGTATAACCAGAATGCGCTGATCTGTATTTACCAAGTCGCATACATCAAATGCAATTGAAGATTCTTATTTAAAGTTGGTGACTTTAAAAGACCTTCCCTCGATCATATCAAAGACCATTTTTATTAAGTTTCTATTAAATCCTTTTTTGAGCATTTTGAAAATTATTCCATCTCGCCAAACCGTGTCGAAAGCCTTTTCTACATCAATTAGGCATGCACCTACACTTTCTTTATTATTAAGGGCCCAATGTATATCCGAGGTTAATTTAGTGATAGCGTGAACGGTTGAATGTTTGGCTCGAAATCCGAATTGAGCTTCTGGTAAAATTTCGTTTTCTTCACAAAAAGAGATTAGTTTATTATTTATTACTCTTTCGAATACTTTTCCAATATTAGGTAATAAACTAATAGGTCGAAAATTTAATAATGATTTAGAATTGTTTTTTTTGGAATTGGGACGACTTTTGCCTGTTTCCAGGCTTGGGGAAAGTATCTATTGTTTAGACAGTTATTGAATATAATAGTATAATATTGAGAATTTTTTTTTGGTATATGTTTTAGAGCTACATTTGGAATTTGATTATTACATGAGGATCTTTTGTTGTTTAATTTTTTAAATAGTGTGCTTACAAAGCTTTCATTTGTAAGAAGTTGTTCATTGTCATCTGAAGGGTCAAGTGAAGAATTATAAATTGAAAATTGATATATTCCACTTCCGTTTTCTTTTTCTATTTCGTTTTTTAAATTATTAACGTGCTTATTTACGATGTTGGAAAGACCTGGTTTGCCTAAGTGTTCGTTTTGTTTGTGGATCAATGAGAAATGACTTCCTAATACATTCAATATATTGTCTATCGTGTATTGTAAATTCGCCCTTGTTATTTTTATGATTAGAAAGGGTATCTATTTTTGCATTTGTTAAAATATTTGTTTTATTGTCTGGAATTTCTAGAATAGAAGGGAAAGCTGTTTGTTTTTTTTTCGAAATATATTATTTAATTGGGGGAATGTTTTAAGTGAATCGTTATGTGGGATGTTTTTAATTTTATCAGACCAGTAATTGTTAGTCGATTTTTTGAATTCTTTTGCCAATTGTTCTTTTACTTCAGATAATAATTTTTTTATAACCATAAATTCAATAGAATTTTTGTTTTACCTTGTGAGAAATATTTATTCCTCTCTTTGAATAGGTAATTTTTGTGTTTCTGAAGTTGTTGAATTCTTGGGTTTATATAAATTTCTACTGAATTTTTTTGTTTAATTTTTGGGACTAAAATATTTATGGCTTTTAGGATGTGTTCATCAATGTTTTTTATATGAGAGTCGATCTCTTTGTTATTCAAGTTTGAGTAACGGGGAATATACAATTTGCAGCTTCTATTAAGGTGATTAGTAAATTTGGACCAATTTGCTTTTTTATAATTATAAGAGATTTTGTAATTATTTATTTCGAAAAATGGTTGGGCAGAATTGAATTGACTTTCGGCTAAAATTGCGTTATGATCACTGTCATATGGAATAATTGGTAGTTTTTTATTTTCGATTTCATTTATAATTTCTATTCTAGCGTCTATTGCAAATAAATCTAAATAAGAATTCGCGCTTGGGAAGGAGGGGCAGTTTGAAGAATATATATTTAATTTGTATTGTATTTCATTTTCATCTATCCACTTACAAAATTTTTTTCCTCTAGTGTTGCTAGAGTTATTACCCCACTTATTATGTTTGGCGTTTAGGTCACCCCCTATTATATAATAATGAGCATTGTTATTTAAATCTAGTGTTTTGAAAATATTATCCCACTCTATTATGAAATTATTATCATCCCCAGCAGGTGCATATGTTGAAATTATGAATAGATCCTCACCTTTTGTAAGATTAATTTTTATAATTGATGTTTCTAATATGTTTTGTAATTGGATTCTATTTATTGTTTTATATTTAATGGATTTTTTAATCAATATGCCAGTACTTCCACCCCTAATAGAATTTGGCCTGTCTGTTCTAATAATATCGTAATCTTTGAATTCTAATTTGTGATTTTTGTTAAGTTTTGTTTCGGATAATAGTACTATATCTGGGTCTGATTTTTTTAATAGATTCAATAAATTATATCTCCTTTGGTTTGATATGATCGAGTTCACATTTAAAGTAATGACTTTTATAGATTTATTTCTTCTTGTGTTCATGGCGAAAGCGAATACATGTTTCTGAGATAATAATACTTAATGAGTTTAATTCAATGTCCTTACACATTTTTTGTAATATAGTTTGAATTTCACTCATAAATTTATTCAAATCCCCGTTATTATTATTGTTATTGTGTGTGTTTTGATTTTTATTATCATTATTTTTTGCATCTTATACAATAAACGTTGTCTATTTTCTCCCCTTTTGGGATTTCGCATTCCCCCGGACCATGTGCTTTTTCACATTTACATTTATGTGGTAAGAAACAGTTTACAGCGAAATGGCCAATTTGTTGACAATTATGGCAGATAATTATCTCATTTTCGTTTCTTTTCACTTTCTCCCAATTAATTTTTTGGTAATTTAAATGCTTGATCTTTAATAGGTCTGCAGGATTGGAACTGGCCGATATCTGAACCAAAATGTGAGGAAGTATATATCCTTTACGTTGGGAGATTTTTCTTGAAAACATGAAAATCTCTGAATTTTTTCGAAAGAAATATGAGAATGAGATTTTAACTCATTCCAAATTTCGTCCAAATCGCTGGCTGGATCTAATCCTTTTAGTAAAAAAGATATATTTTTTAAAGATTTAGGTGTAAAGGTGAAGAAATGAATTCCTTCCTTTACCAGCGCTTCTTTAATTTTTTGGTAAATATTTAAATTTTTAGCAAATATCGAATGTCTATCAATCGTATATTTTTTAACATAAAAATCTTTGATGTTATATTTATTTGGAAGAAGGTGGATAATTTTTAAAATGTCACTATACCTTAGGTTTAATTGTGGAATTTTTTCAGATCTTTCTGATTGGCTTGGAGTTATAATGCTGGTCGATGCTGTTTTTATTGATGAATCCCTTGAAGGTGCCGATTTTTTAGATGTTTCTTTTGGAGCTGTAGTCATGTTCACTGGATTAGGACCTGTCGTTTTTATCTTTTTTTTATATCTGCTTCTTCTTGGGTGGATTTTCTTTTCGATCGGACCGTAGTCCATTCTGTAGATTGAATATCTTCTATTTCTTGTGAATCCGTCGGTATAATTTGATTCTGGAGGTTTTTAATAAGGGCCTCCAATTCCGTTATTTTCTTTTTCAAAAGCACATTTTCTTTTATAAGAAGCTCTTCTTGAGAAGAGTTTTCTATATTTTTTGGTGCCATTGAGTTTAAAAATTTTTTTAATTGGTTAGCCGAGAGTGGCCGCTTATAATTAACTAATTTGTTAATTCGCTGCCTATTGCTGAGGCTTTTCAATTTTATTTTGAACGGTAATGTCCGGAACGGGCTGGTAGTTTTAAAAGGTCCCAAAGGGTCAGGTATATGTCCTGCCTTTTGGTCCGTAAAATATATTTCGTCTGGGCTAAGGGTGGCCAATTTGACAATAGGTGTTGACCGTACTGAGGCACAAACGAGACTGTGCTAGCTGACTTGACTAAGCAGCATTCTTGTTTGCCAGTCCCCTATTAGAATTTATATACATGTTAAATTATCGCCACCAGCGCCTCTATGATCTAGGATTGTAACTAAACTATTTTTAGTTAATTAGCACCCCCTGGACAACCAATTAGCGGTTTAATAAAAGAAGTCTGACATGCCCTGAGACCTACTGAATATCCATAAAAAATTTCATAAGAATCGGTCAAGCCGTTTCGGAGGAGTATCATTTTAAAGTTTTGTGACACGCGCGAGAATTTTATATATAAGATAATCAAAATTATACGAAATGAACTTCACATAATAAATATATATTTATATGTTAGAGATAACAATTTATAAAACAGTTCGTATTGCAATATTTTAAACAAAGTTGTATATATATATATATATATATATATATATTCATACACATCGTATTTTTAATATTTTTGTAATAATAATCAGTTTGCTGAAAAAAATAATTATGAATTTTATATATATATATATATATATATATATATATACGTATATATATATACGTATATAAAATTCATTTTTCTCGTGAAGCTGGTGCGCATTCCGTCTGCTTTCAAATTTCTTACGCACATGTTTTCACTTCCGTCGGCCAGTCCCACGACTGCCAATTTTTTGATGTTTTTATACGTTTTGAAGGTCTCTGAGTCATTTTCACTAAGGCTGAGAAAAATGTGTGTGTGTATATGTGTATGTGTGAATGTAGACAAGATGACGTAAAAACGGTTTGAGCTAGAATAATAAAATTTGGTATACGCCATTATTCAAAATTCGTAGTTTTTTTTATCAACTTTCGAGATATGTAGCTCAACCGGAAGAAGGTCATTACCTACCACGTTTTGACTTTTTTCTTAGAAGTGAAAAATAGAGATAGATGTTTGATAGTTTTTAACATGACTATAAAAATTCTATAAATGCTATATATAGAATTTCAGCTTGATTGAATCGCTGAAAGTACCGGAATTAATTTTTTAAGACGTAGACTTGCAAACACGCGCGGGTTTAATAAATATTATTTATTAATTTTAATTTATATTTTAATTAATTAAATTTAATTTAAATAAAATATATGTTATTTAATCCAATTCAAATTGCGAGATAGTCGAGTGAAGACAATCGAGCTTATTTATCCTAAACAAACTTTAAAAAATTTAACAAAGTCCTGAAAGAGAAAAAATAATATAATTAAAAAAAAAAATTTACTATTTTTTACCGACGGACGATAGTAAGGGAGGTATTGTTTTCACACCAAATTTCACATGTGGAGATTTTTACATATCTCCACGAATCATGCATTTTCTTAACAGAAAAAAGTATTTTTAGCATGATGTCTGTCCGTCCGTCCGTATAGATGTGGACAGCCTGAACGGCTCAACGGATTTTGATGAAATTTGGTATATTTACTTAATGCATCAGTGGGATGTATTGATCAACTTTTTGTGCAAATTCGGAAACCGGAAGTGGTAGTATTAGCGATCGACGATAGGAAGGGAAGGGTTATTTTCACACCAAATTTCACATGAGGAGATTTTTTACATATCACCACGAATCATGTACTTTGTGGTGGTTTTATTCTCGAGAAAAATTATCTTTATTAGTTTTTTTCTTAATTTAAAATTATATGACGTCATCCAGCCATTCATGACTTCACAGCCTAGTCTTACATATATATTATAAATAAAATAAAATTAAAAATATTTATGTTATATCCATATTTGTTTTTTATTACATTAATAGATATATTAAAATTATTTGAAATTGTTTCTGTAGCTGGAAATTAATTTATTTCAAACGTCGGTCGGTTCGGACCTGGCCACAGGTCAACTTATTTGTTTATGTATTTCCTATCATTTCAATTAATTAAATAAAACTACATTTCTGTTGTAATTTCTTGATATCTTGGTTTTGAACAAACCATGTTTAAAACGTTACTTTCGGGCAAAACTATAAAATAGATAAAATTTGATTGTAGAAAAATCTCTTGGATGAATCTATTTCAATACAAGATCGGTAATAAATTTTACGAAGACAGGTCAATATATCCGTGACTTTATGAATGAAACATGTTTTTAGATAAAAAATTATTTTATTTTTCAAACAAAAACTTAAAGACCCAGCTGGTTCAAATTTCGAGTTTTTTGTATTATATTTATTTTCAAAATTTCTAATCATTCCGGACATAGCTACTTTTTAAACTTTTTTTTTCATTTTAATATATTGAAAAGAATGAAAATGAATAACATTCGTATATATATTACTATTAATCCGGATTGTATTGTAAATTTATAATAATAATAGTTATATTTTCATATTTATTATTTAGTTAAATAGCGAGTGTCCTATTCATGAGAGCAATTGTTTCCAGGGAGCTGAAAAGAATCGGATGAGAAATACGACATCGAGTTCGGCCATCGACTGGCTGCGAGTTGGCTACCCATTAAAAAAAATCGAGGTCAGTGTCTATTTTTATCTAGTAGTATGTTATATATAATAATCGAATCTAATAATATGATCTCATATTTATTTTACGATTAGAGTATAATGCAAAAATTTCGGTTCAATTTAAATTTTATTCAGTGAATATCATCTATGTATTTGAAATTATTTCGATTCTATACAATTTAAGCCCGATATTACTTACAAAAGTTTAAATAAGCCTATTTTGATTGGTGACATTTATTTGAAAGGATTTGTATGAATTACAAATTTGTAAAAAAAAAAGAAAAGGCAATAAGTATTTTATTTACAAATAGTATCACCTAGAACTTTTGCCGCCCTTTTTATTATAAGTCAATCAAATAGTGGTATTTATAAATTAATTCACATAAATAAATTATTATGTTATTTAATCAATATTAATTAATACACAGAGTAAATTTTTTTACACATATTTGTATGCACTCGTAAACATATTTATATAATATTTACTCTTCTAGCTTTCATACTAGAAAAATCGTGTATAATGCTCTCAAAATTTATATTTATATTATTTCCGCCGGCCTGCTTTTCAAAAGAAAAATCAATGATTTAAAAAAATATTGGTATATCACTTCAAAGTAATCATATAAACTTTTCAAAAGAAATGACATTTATAAACTGATATCAAAATATTTTAGTTAGGAAAAATTGCCGAACAAAATCGTAAAGATACGTTTACGAATTCAACGAATTTTAATGAATACAATAAAATAAAATTATTATCCTGTTCTTGGAATTAGAATTCAAAATTTACACTAAAATGTATTTATGTACACCGAGGAATAATATTCGAAATCATATAGTTAATCATAATTTATATAAATCAAATAGTAAACTTATAATAATCATAATAATCATTTATTATTCAAGAAAGAAAAAAAATAAATATGAAATGAATACGTTGCTTTTTACAACTATAACTAAATATAAAAAATGCCGCCCCAAGATAAGTGCCGCCCGGTGCGGACCGCACCCACCGCACCCCCCTAGGTACGCCACTGAATAGTATGTTTTTAAATTCAATAGAATATTTGAATTAGAGTTTAAAATACGTACTGGATGGTAATTAACTATATTTATGAATTTGGGAAGATTTTACAAAGTTGGAGCCCCTTTTAGTTAGACATCCACCGACACCGAAAATACTAAATTTAAAAAAATTACTAAAATTCTCTCTTAATGCTATCTACATACAGAAAGAATTTTATAAAGAATGTATTGATTCATTTCCTCTAGACAGATAAACAAAATTAAATTTTATTTATATTAATATCAAAAGAATATAAAACGATTATTTTTTAAATTCGAAATAGGATACATATAATAATATATTATAAGTTCGGTGAAGAAGATAAATAATATTAATCATAATATTTAAGATTGAAGAATTCATATGAAATTTCTATTTAATGAATAACAATCTTTTGGAAATTGATTCCAATCTAATCTTTATCCGATATTACTTAAAAATAAAAATAGTTTAAATTGGTGATATTTATTTATTATATATTAATTTAAAGGCGATAAATATTTTAGTTACAATTTCAATTCAATTTCAATGTTTTTGAATATAACGATGGATTTCTTTTATTTTTTCTTGTCATGAAATTATCTGGTATCATTTTATTAAATCAATTCAAATGGGAACTATTAGAATAAAATAAAGGATATTTGGTTAATTGTCGGAAATGAAACTAAATATTGATATATTTTAAAAATTCTGAGAATTACTAGAATTATTATTTATTAATTTAATATAAATTATTGAACGAGTTCTGACTTGTTCATAGTGAGTCTTGATATCCAAGGATGGGGGTGGTGCATTTACATAAATCATGATAGTTTCTGGTTTGATATAAAATAAAAAACATTAAATTATAAATTGTTTAGATAATTGGGAGTAGTACTATCTCTCTATATAAAATAATAATACTTGTGGTGGAATTAAAATAAAATATAAGAAAAATCAAATTCAATTCAGACAGAATTCTCCTGAACAATTAACGAAAAATTTTGAAAACATTATATTGAATTTTTCATTTCACATGATTCAACTTATAAAGTAAGGTATTTATAAATAAAATTCAATTTTATTTATTTTAAAAAGAAAAACGTTTATTTAAATTTCGAAATAAGACTACAAATAATAGATTTTTAATACTAGTTCGATGAAATAGATAATTAATATAAAAAATAATATTCGTTGATTAAAAACATTATTAAAGATTTCGATTAGTTTGAAAACTAATTCTCTAATATTACTATAATTGTTTTTTTTATTTTAAATTGTTTCCTTTGTATAGAATAGAAGTCCAAATTTGGTAATTTAATTGGAGCATAAATCATCTTGTTCTATAAATTTGAACTTTTTCTATAACATATCATCTATTCTAAGAGAATTACTTAATATTTAATTTATATACTAACATATATTGCCTATGTGTACCTAAATATTCTTAAACCAAATAATATAATATATTTATATTTAAAATAGAATAAAATAGTAACGTATAAATCGATGAATTAAAATTTTAATCGGATATATACATATAATGTAGTTCTATAATTTTTTTTACTTTTATTTTAAATTACGAGTTTAACATTTTTTTTTTATATTCAATATTCAATAATATATATATATATATATATATATATATATTCTATTTATAGTAACATTTATTTTAGAAAAAGTACAGGCTTATTTTTTTCATTGCGATTTTATTTATCTAAAATAATTATAAACTCTTGAAAAATAATTATTTTTTCAATATAATTTTATTTATTTTTTTAATATTGATATCTATCCGTTATTTTCTAAGAAATCGAAAATTTATTAAAATATTTATTGAATATCAGTGAAAATGCATTATAAAATAAATAATAAAAATAAAACACTTGAAATTCAATCTCTCATATTATTATTGAAAAGAAATCAATTTGATTAGGTTTCTAATAAAGAACAGAGTACCTAAATTAAATAAGAATTAAAACGTCACACATAATGGGGCTAGATATTGTGAATAAAAGTAAGAAAATATATAATTATAGTTGATATTTATTTGGAAAAAAGTGATTTATGCTTTTAAATTACTATATTGATATTATTATACGAGTTAAGTTATTTAAATAATTTTTCCTTTTTTTTAGCTTGTTATGGTTCGATGGTAGGATTGATATATACATATTCATAAATTAACAAAAAGAAAAAGAAATTGACATTCGACTGAATTTGTTTTATTCTAGTTTCTAACAATACATTTAAATAAATATAGTATAGTATAGATATATATCTGTAGATAATTGTCTATTAATACATCTATCAAAATAAATAAAAATTAATATTTTATATGAAAGTAATCTTTAAATTAAAAATGGCTTTTTTTCATTAATGATATTTATTTATATAATTAATCATGAAATAACAAAAGAGCTATGATCAAGACAATTTTTTTTTATATTTAATTCGTCGTGCATAGTTTAGAATAATAGGTTAAAATTTAATATAATGTTTTGGATTTTTCATTTGAATATAAAAAAAAGAGTATTTAATAATTTAAATATTTTCAATTTCTCTATTAGTTCATCTGAAAGAATGTGGATTCACGAAACAAATTTGGACCACTACTATATATGAGATGAAGAGAAGTACGAGTTCATCGTGATCGTCGAGTGACTTTCTACGAGTGGGCAACCTATTTATAACTCCGAGGTTAGTACATTTTGTTATAAAAAAAATGTATTATAATTTGAATACTCAATCTTATATATGTCTTTTGTTTTTCTTTTTTTTTCATGTATCATCCTTTTGCTGATGGCAAATTCAATTCTCTTCGAATAATATTGGTTTCTTCAAAATTTTTTATAAATACAGCTCAGCAAAAATAAGTACTCAACGCATATTTTTTGATTATTCTGGCAGTAGTGGTAGTAATGAATTTAATTTAATATTGACAAAATTTAAATATTACAATAAAAAATACAATATTTCTATTAATTTTTGTTAAATTTAACATTGTTCGTTAATTAGTTAGTTAGATTAAAGATTTTCAGAGGCTACCCTAGAAAACAGAAAGAATTGGAAGATAGAAGGATAAGGATGGCAAATCTACAATCTACTGAATCATCAATTCCTTTAAAGGTATTTAGAATTGTTAGCCTGATAGGTTGCGTATGAGGGGTGATTATTCATTTTTTTGGCTTAATCGTTTGTTGTTAGGGATTTACAGATAAAGGAATGCTTCAAGAAAGTGCCTTCTGATTCATCGCGTCCAAACCTTTGTGGTAGCCTATAAATATAGATAGAAACTAGAAACATTAAATTTAATGAATTATTAATATTTTAGAATAGAATAGAAAAAAGGTGTTGGGTTGTTGCATGCTTCTAACTATTAAAGGAAACACCTTGTTAGTATTTCGTCTTTAGTATTTATTGGGTGGAGTCGGGTATGTGCCAGAAAATATTAAGGGATTGTTTATCTGCATGTGTTTTGTGCTTCCCAAATCGTCATTTTTTTTATTTTTTAATGATGATTCCCTTGTTTGTGTAAAGTAATTTGTATCACTGAGGGTGACTAGGACGTGGCTCTATGGTATTGGACAGGCATTCGTGAAGGTAGTTCAACAATGTTCCTTAATGGGATTAGCCCGCCAGGATGTATTGACTACCTTGGAGCTAAGTTTAGTCTCTTTTTCATGAGTGTTCCTCCCACTATGGAGGACGCCATGAATCCCCATTAGGTAGGGATTTTTTACAGGTTGCCACGAATGTGGTGTTCAATCGTAATCCAAAAACTCAAAGTCACTCTCAGCTGATCCACAGATACTCACAAACGGCTTCCCACTTAATCTATGCTTTTCTTTTTCTTTTTTTTCCTTCTTCTTCTAAATTACGCATTTCTTCGGAAGTTAAAACACAAAATAGACCATACTGTGTCTAATAAGCGCGTTCGGGAGTGTTTTTTTTCCGTTTCCGTGATTGCAATCTTTTCTAGCAAGAAGAGTGTTTTGCACGAAGATAGACAATATTATTAGATGGCCACCCGTGCCATAGAATTGGGTTTGGGATAGGATAGACTGTGTACAGGGAAGACATCAGGGCGCAATGAAGTAGCCTCCACGGTAGGTTATATGTATATTGAAATTCAATTTATGTCTTCTTTCCTGTGACGTTATTCTCTCCTGTTTGTTAACTCTAACTAATGATCTTTTTTTCTATTTCTTTTTATTTTCATTGTCTGAAAAGCATCATTTGAATAACTTGGTTTGTTGGGATATGGGGCCAGATCAGAATTTCATCGCATCTCTTCACAACGACTGCGAGACATCTCATTGGTGAGTTGAATTTTTATTTCTATAATATGTCATGAAATAATTTTGAATTTGTTTTAAAATAATTAAAATTACCTAATTTTTAAATGGCGTTCATTGTTAGAACTGAAATTTTTGTGACAGTAATTCTTCTTCGAAAATGTTAAAATAAATCTAAAAAACTTTCTTTTTTTTTACAAATTATTCTTTAAGTTTTCTAACTTACAATATAGAAGAATACACTGGATATAATAAATAATATATACAAGTAAATATATCGAAATCACAAAACTAATTATGAATCTATTTCTTGTTTTTAAATTTAATTTTAATTTTTAATATAACCCCATATGTTTTATCTATCACCATCAGATATGTTCGTACCCGTGGATGATGATGTTGTCTTGACTCTACTCTTTGGTCACTAAGAAATGATGGAGGAAGCTAATAAGAATAAGCCCATGCACAATCGGTGAGTAGAATTATGAATACAATATCATTTCTAAATATCAAATCCAGATATAGGTATACAATGATTAATTTCTTGTATACATATTTCTAGATATTTTTACATTGATGAATTTACACGCCGTTATTAAATTACTAAGTGAAATGTTTTGTTAATTTTTTAGTCTTACTTGATGTACACCATTGCAGCATCAAGAGAGAGAGAGTGAAGAACATAATGACTTCCAGATCATCATCATCATCCATCGGGCGATTGCAAGGGGGTGAACCCCCGCCGTAAGTATTTTTTTAAGAAATATTTTAATATTATTCTAATCTATTTTCAATCTTAATAAAATATGTCTTTTATTCTTCTTGTTTTTCATGTAACCTCGATCAATGTTGATGGCAATCTTTCACTTTTACGGTTTCATCAAAAAGGTGAGTAGATTTCCAATAAATGAATTATTCCAGAAAAACATTATTTCATATGAGTCTTTGTTTTCCAGGGCTTGAAGACGATGATTCTGTTAAAGAGCAATCAATCCATTGTAAGTATTGTATATGTAAAAATTTGATAAAAAAATCATATCTTTTCAATGGCAATGCCTGAATTCCAAGGAAATATTTCAAATATCGTAAATATCCAAAGTGAATCTTAATTCGAATCCAAAATGGAATAAATTAATATATAATAAGTTAATAAAACTCTCGTATTTAAAAAAAAGTAGAATTTTCCCTAAAAAAATTGAAAAAAAAAATAAAATTTTTTCAATGACAATGATTGATTTCCAAGGAAATTTTTAAAATATCGTAAACGTCCAAGTTGAATCTTAATTAGAATTCAAAATGATATAAATTAATATATAATAACTAAATAAATCCATCGTATTTGATATTCATGGAAATTCAATTTTTTCATTTTTCTTCTAAAATCACGAGATAGTCTGCTATTAAGGGATGTCAACCAAAAACTAAATGACCCAGCTTGTTCTTGTTTTAATTTCGAGTTTATTGTATCATATTTATTTTGAAATATTCTAATCATTTTCGGACATTGATACTTTTAAAACATTTTTTTTTTTTCATTTTAATATATTGAAAAAGATAATAAAAACTAACATTCCTTAAGATATTACTAATAATCCGGATTGTATTGTAAATTTATAATAATAATTGTTATATTTTCCTATTTATTATTTAGTTAAATAGCGAGTATCCCATTCATGAGAGCAATTGTTTTCAGGGAGCTGAAAAGAATCCGATGAGAAGTACGACATCGAGTTCGACCATCGGCTGGCTGCGAGTTGGCTACCCATTTAAAACTTCGAGGTCAGTATCTATATTTATCTAGTAGAATATTATAAAATAATATTAGTGATTTAACGAAAATTATCAATCTTATGTATGGTTTTGTTTTGTTTTGTTACATGTAACATCATTTGTTCTGGCGATAATTTGGTTCATCTTCAACTTGGAAAAATGTTTTTCTACCCTCTACTTAATTAACAGCCCACCAAATGTGAGAATTCAACACCTTTATTTTTTATGGCACAAATAGTTAGTTTTTTGATATTTTAATTAATAAGGTCAAAATTTATATAATTTTTGTTATTACATTTCAATATTTAAAAAAAAAAAATAAAAATTATTTTTTTAATTTTTTATTCAATTAAATAAAGTAATTTTTATTTCAATTTTAAATAATATGTAATAAATATTTTAGTAGACTATACTAGATTAGGAAAAGGTGTTTTATTAACATTTTTATTAAATAAAACACCTTTTAGAGTATTTGACATTTAGTGAGTGGGTGGAGTGGGATATGTGTCATAAATAAGTTATGATTGCATGTGTATTGTGCATGAATTGTTTCCCAAGTCGTCTATTGATGACAATACCCTGGTTTGTGTACAGTTATGTGTATCTCTTAGTGTGGTTTTGATGTGGCTCTATGCTTCTCGATCAGACATTTGAGAAGGTAGTACAACAATGTTCCTTAATGGGAATATCCCGAAGGATGTATTGGCTGCCTTTCAAGCTAGGGTAAACTTTCTTTCATGGGTGACCCGCCCATTATGGCGGGGCCTATGATTCCCCGGTTAGGTAGGATGTTTTCTCTTACAGGTTGCCTCAAATGTGGTGTTCAGACATAATCCAAAAATTCAAAACCACTCTCAGCTGATCCACAGAAACTCACAAACACCTCCCCAATTAATCTATTTTCTTTTCCCAATTTTTTTTTCTTCTTCTTCTTCTTCTAAGCGTCGCATTCCCTCGAACAATAAAATACATTTTAGACCATACTGTGTCTAACCGCGTTTCGGTAGTGCTTTTGATTTTTTTTTTTTTTTTTTTCTCATCGTTTCCGCGATCGCGATCTTTTCTAGCAAGGAGAGCGTCTCGTGAAGATAGAAGATCGAAAAAATTGTTAGATGGCCATCTGAGCCATAGAATTGGGTCTGGGATAGAATAGATTGATTAGGGAAGACATCATTGCGTAACCAAGCAGTCTCCACGGTTAGTATTTTCATTGTAAAGTTTACATACATTCTTGAAACGTTAGTGTCTCATTAATTTATATAATACACCTAGTCAAGTATATAATAATTTATGAAAATTTCTTTTTCTTTTCATACTTTGAAGAGCATCATGAAGAAACGGGTGGTTGGTTTGTGCGGGCAGATATCCATCGCATCTCTTCCCAATGACGGCGAGGCTTCTCAACGGTGAATTGAAATTTTATTTCTATAATATTTCATGAAATAATTTCAATATGTTTTAAAATAATTAAAATTTCATAATTTTTAAATGACGTTTATTGTTAGAACTAAAATTTTTTTTTAGATCTACATTGAATGGAATGGAGCGAGCATAAGATTTCATCTACCTAATATGAAGGTTACTAAAAAGGAAAATAAAAAAACAACAGTCAATCAATGGGTAAAAATTTTATTTATTTTTTCTACTATTTAAATAATTAATATTGAAATATTATTTTAAATTTTAAAATATTACCTACAAGTACACTTACTGTCCAAAATTTCACTAAATTATTCATGTATAATCAATCCTATTCCTATGATAGATATCCTCCAATTTCTATTAAATAATATTCAATATAAATATTCATTGAATTAAATTTCAAATATTAATGATGCTATTTCCTATAGAAATGATATAAAATAGAAGACTTATTATAAACATTCTTTGTCTATTCTTCTTCTTCTTCTTCATCAAGTATTATTTTTTAAGTTTCAAAAAGGTTTTAATTAATTTTTAATATAACCCCATATGTTTTATCTATCACCATCAGATATGTTCGTACCCGTGGATGATGATGTTGTCTTGACTCTACTCTTTGGTCACTAAGAAATGATGGAAGAAGCTAATAAGAATAAGCCCATGCACAATCGGTGAGTAGAATTATGAATACAATATCATTTCTAAATATCAAATCCAGATATAGGTATACAATGATTAATTTCTTGTATACATATTTCTAGATATTTTTACATTGATGAATTTATAAAGATACTACACGCCGTTATTAAATTACTAAGTGAAATGTTTTGTTAATTTTTTAGTCTTACTTGATGTACACCATTGCAGCATCAAGAGAGAGAGAGTGAAGAACATAATGACTTCCAGATCATCATCATCATCCATCGGGCGATTGCAAGGGGGTGAACCCCCGCCGTAAGTATTTTTTTAAGAAATATTTTAATATTATTCTAATCTATTTTCAATCTTAATAAAATATGTCTTTTATTCTTCTTGTTTTTCATGTAACCTCGATCAATGTTGATGGCAATCTTTCACTTTTACGGTTTCATCAAAAAGGTGAGTAGATTTCCAATAAATGAATTATTCCAGAAAAACATTATTTCATATGAGTCTTTGTTTTCCAGGGCTTGAAGACGATGATTCTGTTAAAGAGCAATCAATCCATTGTAAGTATTGTATATGTAAAAATTTGATAAAAAAATCATATCTTTTCAATGGCAATGCCTGAATTCCAAGGAAATATTTCAAATATCGTAAATATCCAAAGTGAATCTTAATTCGAATCCAAAATGGAATAAATTAATATATAATAAGTTAATAAAACTCTCGTATTTAAAAAAAAGTAGAATTTTCCCTAAAAAAATTGAAAAAAAAAATAAAATTTTTTCAATGACAATGATTGATTTCCAAGGAAATTTTTAAAATATCGTAAACGTCCAAGTTGAATCTTAATTAGAATTCAAAATGATATAAATTAATATATAATAACTAAATAAATCCATCGTATTTGATATTCATGGAAATTCAATTTTTTCATTTTTCTTCTAAAATCACGAGATAGTCTGCTATTAAGGGATGTCAACCAAAAACTAAATGACCCAGCTTGTTCTTGTTTTAATTTCGAGTTTATTGTATCATATTTATTTTGAAATATTCTAATCATTTTCGGACATTGATACTTTTAAAACATTTTTTTTTTTTCATTTTAATATATTGAAAAAGATAATAAAAACTAACATTCCTTAAGATATTACTAATAATCCGGATTGTATTGTAAATTTATAATAATAATTGTTATATTTTCCTATTTATTATTTAGTTAAATAGCGAGTATCCCATTCATGAGAGCAATTGTTTTCAGGGAGCTGAAAAGAATCCGATGAGAAGTACGACATCGAGTTCGACCATCGGCTGGCTGCGAGTTGGCTACCCATTTAAAACTTCGAGGTCAGTATCTATATTTATCTAGTAGAATATTATAAAATAATATTAGTGATTTAACGAAAATTATCAATCTTATGTATGGTTTTGTTTTGTTTTGTTACATGTAACATCATTTGTTCTGGCGATAATTTGGTTCATCTTCAACTTGGAAAAATGTTTTTCTACCCTCTACTTAATTAACAGCCCACCAAATGTGAGAATTCAACACCTTTATTTTTTATGGCACAAATAGTTAGTTTTTTGATATTTTAATTAATAAGGTCAAAATTTATATAATTTTTGTTATTACATTTCAATATTTAAAAAAAAAAAATAAAAATTATTTTTTTAATTTTTTATTCAATTAAATAAAGTAATTTTTATTTCAATTTTAAATAATATGTAATAAATATTTTAGTAGACTATACTAGATTAGGAAAAGGTGTTTTATTAACATTTTTATTAAATAAAACACCTTTTAGAGTATTTGACATTTAGTGAGTGGGTGGAGTGGGATATGTGTCATAAATAAGTTATGATTGCATGTGTATTGTGCATGAATTGTTTCCCAAGTCGTCTATTGATGACAATACCCTGGTTTGTGTACAGTTATGTGTATCTCTTAGTGTGGTTTTGATGTGGCTCTATGCTTCTCGATCAGACATTTGAGAAGGTAGTACAACAATGTTCCTTAATGGGAATATCCCGAAGGATGTATTGGCTGCCTTTCAAGCTAGGGTAAACTTTCTTTCATGGGTGACCCGCCCATTATGGCGGGGCCTATGATTCCCCGGTTAGGTAGGATGTTTTCTCTTACAGGTTGCCTCAAATGTGGTGTTCAGACATAATCCAAAAATTCAAAACCACTCTCAGCTGATCCACAGAAACTCACAAACACCTCCCCAATTAATCTATTTTCTTTTCCCAATTTTTTTTTCTTCTTCTTCTTCTTCTAAGCGTCGCATTCCCTCGAACAATAAAATACATTTTAGACCATACTGTGTCTAACCGCGTTTCGGTAGTGCTTTTGATTTTTTTTTTTTTTTTTTTCTCATCGTTTCCGCGATCGCGATCTTTTCTAGCAAGGAGAGCGTCTCGTGAAGATAGAAGATCGAAAAAATTGTTAGATGGCCATCTGAGCCATAGAATTGGGTCTGGGATAGAATAGATTGATTAGGGAAGACATCATTGCGTAACCAAGCAGTCTCCACGGTTAGTATTTTCATTGTAAAGTTTACATACATTCTTGAAACGTTAGTGTCTCATTAATTTATATAATACACCTAGTCAAGTATATAATAATTTATGAAAATTTCTTTTTCTTTTCATACTTTGAAGAGCATCATGAAGAAACGGGTGGTTGGTTTGTGCGGGCAGATATCCATCGCATCTCTTCCCAATGACGGCGAGGCTTCTCAACGGTGAATTGAAATTTTATTTCTATAATATTTCATGAAATAATTTCAATATGTTTTAAAATAATTAAAATTTCATAATTTTTAAATGACGTTTATTGTTAGAACTAAAATTTTTTTTTAGATCTACATTGAATGGAATGGAGCGAGCATAAGATTTCATCTACCTAATATGAAGGTTACTAAAAAGGAAAATAAAAAAACAACAGTCAATCAATGGGTAAAAATTTTATTTATTTTTTCTACTATTTAAATAATTAATATTGAAATATTATTTTAAATTTTAAAATATTACCTACAAGTACACTTACTGTCCAAAATTTCACTAAATTATTCATGTATAATCAATCCTATTCCTATGATAGATATCCTCCAATTTCTATTAAATAATATTCAATATAAATATTCATTGAATTAAATTTCAAATATTAATGATGCTATTTCCTATAGAAATGATATAAAATAGAAGACTTATTATAAACATTCTTTGTCTATTCTTCTTCTTCTTCTTCATCAAGTATTATTTTTTAAGTTTCAAAAAGGTTTTAATTAATTTTTAATATAACCCCATATGTTTTATCTATCACCATCAGATATGTTCGTACCCGTGGATGATGATGTTGTCTTGACTCTACTCTTTGGTCACTAAGAAATGATGGAAGAAGCTAATAAGAATAAGCCCATGCACAATCGGTGAGTAGAATTATGAATACAATATCATTTCTAAATATCAAATCCAGATATAGGTATACAATGATTAATTTCTTGTATACATATTTCTAGATATTTTTACATTGATGAATTTATAAAGATACTACACGCCGTTATTAAATTACTAAGTGAAATGTTTTGTTAATTTTTTAGTCTTACTTGATGTACACCATTGCAGCATCAAGAGAGAGAGAGTGAAGAACATAATGACTTCCAGATCATCATCATCATCCATCGGGCGATTGCAAGGGGGTGAACCCCCGCCGTAAGTATTTTTTTAAGAAATATTTTAATATTATTCTAATCTATTTTCAATCTTAATAAAATATGTCTTTTATTCTTCTTGTTTTTCATGTAACCTCGATCAATGTTGATGGCAATCTTTCACTTTTACGGTTTCATCAAAAAGGTGAGTAGATTTCCAATAAATGAATTATTCCAGAAAAACATTATTTCATATGAGTCTTTGTTTTCCAGGGCTTGAAGACGATGATTCTGTTAAAGAGCAATCAATCCATTGTAAGTATTGTATATGTAAAAATTTGATAAAAAAATCATATCTTTTCAATGGCAATGCCTGAATTCCAAGGAAATATTTCAAATATCGTAAATATCCAAAGTGAATCTTAATTCGAATCCAAAATGGAATAAATTAATATATAATAAGTTAATAAAACTCTCGTATTTAAAAAAAAGTAGAATTTTCCCTAAAAAAATTGAAAAAAAAAATAAAATTTTTTCAATGACAATGATTGATTTCCAAGGAAATTTTTAAAATATCGTAAACGTCCAAGTTGAATCTTAATTAGAATTCAAAATGATATAAATTAATATATAATAACTAAATAAATCCATCGTATTTGATATTCATGGAAATTCAATTTTTTCATTTTTCTTCTAAAATCACGAGATAGTCTGCTATTAAGGGATGTCAACCAAAAACTAAATGACCCAGCTTGTTCTTGTTTTAATTTCGAGTTTATTGTATCATATTTATTTTGAAATATTCTAATCATTTTCGGACATTGATACTTTTAAAACATTTTTTTTTTTTCATTTTAATATATTGAAAAAGATAATAAAAACTAACATTCCTTAAGATATTACTAATAATCCGGATTGTATTGTAAATTTATAATAATAATTGTTATATTTTCCTATTTATTATTTAGTTAAATAGCGAGTATCCCATTCATGAGAGCAATTGTTTTCAGGGAGCTGAAAAGAATCCGATGAGAAGTACGACATCGAGTTCGACCATCGGCTGGCTGCGAGTTGGCTACCCATTTAAAACTTCGAGGTCAGTATCTATATTTATCTAGTAGAATATTATAAAATAATATTAGTGATTTAACGAAAATTATCAATCTTATGTATGGTTTTGTTTTGTTTTGTTACATGTAACATCATTTGTTCTGGCGATAATTTGGTTCATCTTCAACTTGGAAAAATGTTTTTCTACCCTCTACTTAATTAACAGCCCACCAAATGTGAGAATTCAACACCTTTATTTTTTATGGCACAAATAGTTAGTTTTTTGATATTTTAATTAATAAGGTCAAAATTTATATAATTTTTGTTATTACATTTCAATATTTAAAAAAAAAAAATAAAAATTATTTTTTTAATTTTTTATTCAATTAAATAAAGTAATTTTTATTTCAATTTTAAATAATATGTAATAAATATTTTAGTAGACTATACTAGATTAGGAAAAGGTGTTTTATTAACATTTTTATTAAATAAAACACCTTTTAGAGTATTTGACATTTAGTGAGTGGGTGGAGTGGGATATGTGTCATAAATAAGTTATGATTGCATGTGTATTGTGCATGAATTGTTTCCCAAGTCGTCTATTGATGACAATACCCTGGTTTGTGTACAGTTATGTGTATCTCTTAGTGTGGTTTTGATGTGGCTCTATGCTTCTCGATCAGACATTTGAGAAGGTAGTACAACAATGTTCCTTAATGGGAATATCCCGAAGGATGTATTGGCTGCCTTTCAAGCTAGGGTAAACTTTCTTTCATGGGTGACCCGCCCATTATGGCGGGGCCTATGATTCCCCGGTTAGGTAGGATGTTTTCTCTTACAGGTTGCCTCAAATGTGGTGTTCAGACATAATCCAAAAATTCAAAACCACTCTCAGCTGATCCACAGAAACTCACAAACACCTCCCCAATTAATCTATTTTCTTTTCCCAATTTTTTTTTCTTCTTCTTCTTCTTCTAAGCGTCGCATTCCCTCGAACAATAAAATACATTTTAGACCATACTGTGTCTAACCGCGTTTCGGTAGTGCTTTTGATTTTTTTTTTTTTTTTTTTCTCATCGTTTCCGCGATCGCGATCTTTTCTAGCAAGGAGAGCGTCTCGTGAAGATAGAAGATCGAAAAAATTGTTAGATGGCCATCTGAGCCATAGAATTGGGTCTGGGATAGAATAGATTGATTAGGGAAGACATCATTGCGTAACCAAGCAGTCTCCACGGTTAGTATTTTCATTGTAAAGTTTACATACATTCTTCAAACGTTAGTGTCTCATTAATTTATATAATACACCTAGTCAAGTATATAATAATTTATGAAAATTTCTTTTTCTTTTCATACTTTGAAGAGCATCATGAAGAAACGGGTGGTTGGTTTGTGCGGGCAGATATCCATCGCATCTCTTCCCAATGACGGCGAGGCTTCTCAACGGTGAATTGAAATTTTATTTCTATAATATTTCATGAAATAATTTCAATATGTTTTAAAATAATTAAAATTTCATAATTTTTAAATGACGTTTATTGTTAGAACTAAAATTTTTTTTTAGATCTACATTGAATGGAATGGAGCGAGCATAAGATTTCATCTACCTAATATGAAGGTTACTAAAAAGGAAAATAAAAAAACAACAGTCAATCAATGGGTAAAAATTTTATTTATTTTTTCTACTATTTAAATAATTAATATTGAAATATTATTTTAAATTTTAAAATATTACCTACAAGTACACTTACTGTCCAAAATTTCACTAAATTATTCATGTATAATCAATCCTATTCCTATGATAGATATCCTCCAATTTCTATTAAATAATATTCAATATAAATATTCATTGAATTAAATTTCAAATATTAATGATGCTATTTCCTATAGAAATGATATAAAATAGAAGACTTATTATAAACATTCTTTGTCTATTCTTCTTCTTCTTCTTCATCAAGTATTATTTTTTAAGTTTCAAAAAGGTTTTAATTAATTTTTAATATAACCCCATATGTTTTATCTATCACCATCAGATATGTTCGTACCCGTGGATGATGATGTTGTCTTGACTCTACTCTTTGGTCACTAAGAAATGATGGAAGAAGCTAATAAGAATAAGCCCATGCACAATCGGTGAGTAGAATTATGAATACAATATCATTTCTAAATATCAAATCCAGATATAGGTATACAATGATTAATTTCTTGTATACATATTTCTAGATATTTTTACATTGATGAATTTATAAAGATACTACACGCCGTTATTAAATTACTAAGTGAAATGTTTTGTTAATTTTTTAGTCTTACTTGATGTACACCATTGCAGCATCAAGAGAGAGAGAGTGAAGAACATAATGACTTCCAGATCATCATCATCATCCATCGGGCGATTGCAAGGGGGTGAACCCCCGCCGTAAGTATTTTTTTAAGAAATATTTTAATATTATTCTAATCTATTTTCAATCTTAATAAAATATGTCTTTTATTCTTCTTGTTTTTCATGTAACCTCGATCAATGTTGATGGCAATCTTTCACTTTTACGGTTTCATCAAAAAGGTGAGTAGATTTCCAATAAATGAATTATTCCAGAAAAACATTATTTCATATGAGTCTTTGTTTTCCAGGGCTTGAAGACGATGATTCTGTTAAAGAGCAATCAATCCATTGTAAGTATTGTATATGTAAAAATTTGATAAAAAAATCATATCTTTTCAATGGCAATGCCTGAATTCCAAGGAAATATTTCAAATATCGTAAATATCCAAAGTGAATCTTAATTCGAATCCAAAATGGAATAAATTAATATATAATAAGTTAATAAAACTCTCGTATTTAAAAAAAAGTAGAATTTTCCCTAAAAAAATTGAAAAAAAAAATAAAATTTTTTCAATGACAATGATTGATTTCCAAGGAAATTTTTAAAATATCGTAAACGTCCAAGTTGAATCTTAATTAGAATTCAAAATGATATAAATTAATATATAATAACTAAATAAATCCATCGTATATTCATGGAAATTCAATTTTTTCATTTTTCTTCTAAAATCACGAGATAGTCTGCTATTAAGGGATGTCAACCAAAAACTAAATGACCCAGCTTGTTCTTGTTTTAATTTCGAGTTTATTGTATCATATTTATTTTGAAATATTCTAATCATTTTCGGACATTGATACTTTTAAAACATTTTTTTTTTTTCATTTTAATATATTGAAAAAGATAATAAAAACTAACATTCCTTAAGATATTACTAATAATCCGGATTGTATTGTAAATTTATAATAATAATTGTTATATTTTCCTATTTATTATTTAGTTAAATAGCGAGTATCCCATTCATGAGAGCAATTGTTTTCAGGGAGCTGAAAAGAATCCGATGAGAAGTACGACATCGAGTTCGACCATCGGCTGGCTGCGAGTTGGCTACCCATTTAAAACTTCGAGGTCAGTATCTATATTTATCTAGTAGAATATTATAAAATAATATTAGTGATTTAACGAAAATTATCAATCTTATGTATGGTTTTGTTTTGTTTTGTTACATGTAACATCATTTGTTCTGGCGATAATTTGGTTCATCTTCAACTTGGAAAAATGTTTTTCTACCCTCTACTTAATTAACAGCCCACCAAATGTGAGAATTCAACACCTTTATTTTTTATGGCACAAATAGTTAGTTTTTTGATATTTTAATTAATAAGGTCAAAATTTATATAATTTTTGTTATTACATTTCAATATTTAAAAAAAAAAAATAAAAATTATTTTTTTAATTTTTTATTCAATTAAATAAAGTAATTTTTATTTCAATTTTAAATAATATGTAATAAATATTTTAGTAGACTATACTAGATTAGGAAAAGGTGTTTTATTAACATTTTTATTAAATAAAACACCTTTTAGAGTATTTGACATTTAGTGAGTGGGTGGAGTGGGATATGTGTCATAAATAAGTTATGATTGCATGTGTATTGTGCATGAATTGTTTCCCAAGTCGTCTATTGATGACAATACCCTGGTTTGTGTACAGTTATGTGTATCTCTTAGTGTGGTTTTGATGTGGCTCTATGCTTCTCGATCAGACATTTGAGAAGGTAGTACAACAATGTTCCTTAATGGGAATATCCCGAAGGATGTATTGGCTGCCTTTCAAGCTAGGGTAAACTTTCTTTCATGGGTGACCCGCCCATTATGGCGGGGCCTATGATTCCCCGGTTAGGTAGGATGTTTTCTCTTACAGGTTGCCTCAAATGTGGTGTTCAGACATAATCCAAAAATTCAAAACCACTCTCAGCTGATCCACAGAAACTCACAAACACCTCCCCAATTAATCTATTTTCTTTTCCCAATTTTTTTTTCTTCTTCTTCTTCTTCTAAGCGTCGCATTCCCTCGAACAATAAAATACATTTTAGACCATACTGTGTCTAACCGCGTTTCGGTAGTGCTTTTGATTTTTTTTTTTTTTTTTTTCTCATCGTTTCCGCGATCGCGATCTTTTCTAGCAAGGAGAGCGTCTCGTGAAGATAGAAGATCGAAAAAATTGTTAGATGGCCATCTGAGCCATAGAATTGGGTCTGGGATAGAATAGATTGATTAGGGAAGACATCATTGCGTAACCAAGCAGTCTCCACGGTTAGTATTTTCATTGTAAAGTTTACATACATTCTTGAAACGTTAGTGTCTCATTAATTTATATAATACACCTAGTCAAGTATATAATAATTTATGAAAATTTCTTTTTCTTTTCATACTTTGAAGAGCATCATGAAGAAACGGGTGGTTGGTTTGTGCGGGCAGATATCCATCGCATCTCTTCCCAATGACGGCGAGGCTTCTCAACGGTGAATTGAAATTTTATTTCTATAATATTTCATGAAATAATTTCAATATGTTTTAAAATAATTAAAATTTCATAATTTTTAAATGACGTTTATTGTTAGAACTAAAATTTTTTTTTAGATCTACATTGAATGGAATGGAGCGAGCATAAGATTTCATCTACCTAATATGAAGGTTACTAAAAAGGAAAATAAAAAAACAACAGTCAATCAATGGGTAAAAATTTTATTTATTTTTTCTACTATTTAAATAATTAATATTGAAATATTATTTTAAATTTTAAAATATTACCTACAAGTACACTTACTGTCCAAAATTTCACTAAATTATTCATGTATAATCAATCCTATTCCTATGATAGATATCCTCCAATTTCTATTAAATAATATTCAATATAAATATTCATTGAATTAAATTTCAAATATTAATGATGCTATTTCCTATAGAAATGATATAAAATAGAAGACTTATTATAAACATTCTTTGTCTATTCTTCTTCTTCTTCTTCATCAAGTATTATTTTTTAAGTTTCAAAAAGGTTTTAATTAATTTTTAATATAACCCCATATGTTTTATCTATCACCATCAGATATGTTCGTACCCGTGGATGATGATGTTGTCTTGACTCTACTCTTTGGTCACTAAGAAATGATGGAAGAAGCTAATAAGAATAAGCCCATGCACAATCGGTGAGTAGAATTATGAATACAATATCATTTCTAAATATCAAATCCAGATATAGGTATACAATGATTAATTTCTTGTATACATATTTCTAGATATTTTTACATTGATGAATTTATAAAGATACTACACGCCGTTATTAAATTACTAAGTGAAATGTTTTGTTAATTTTTTAGTCTTACTTGATGTACACCATTGCAGCATCAAGAGAGAGAGAGTGAAGAACATAATGACTTCCAGATCATCATCATCATCCATCGGGCGATTGCAAGGGGGTGAACCCCCGCCGTAAGTATTTTTTTAAGAAATATTTTAATATTATTCTAATCTATTTTCAATCTTAATAAAATATGTCTTTTATTCTTCTTGTTTTTCATGTAACCTCGATCAATGTTGATGGCAATCTTTCACTTTTACGGTTTCATCAAAAAGGTGAGTAGATTTCCAATAAATGAATTATTCCAGAAAAACATTATTTCATATGAGTCTTTGTTTTCCAGGGCTTGAAGACGATGATTCTGTTAAAGAGCAATCAATCCATTGTAAGTATTGTATATGTAAAAATTTGATAAAAAAATCATATCTTTTCAATGGCAATGCCTGAATTCCAAGGAAATATTTCAAATATCGTAAATATCCAAAGTGAATCTTAATTCGAATCCAAAATGGAATAAATTAATATATAATAAGTTAATAAAACTCTCGTATTTAAAAAAAAGTAGAATTTTCCCTAAAAAAATTGAAAAAAAAAATAAAATTTTTTCAATGACAATGATTGATTTCCAAGGAAATTTTTAAAATATCGTAAACGTCCAAGTTGAATCTTAATTAGAATTCAAAATGATATAAATTAATATATAATAACTAAATAAATCCATCGTATTTGATATTCATGGAAATTCAATTTTTTCATTTTTCTTCTAAAATCACGAGATAGTCTGCTATTAAGGGATGTCAACCAAAAACTAAATGACCCAGCTTGTTCTTGTTTTAATTTCGAGTTTATTGTATCATATTTATTTTGAAATATTCTAATCATTTTCGGACATTGATACTTTTAAAACATTTTTTTTTTTTCATTTTAATATATTGAAAAAGATAATAAAAACTAACATTCCTTAAGATATTACTAATAATCCGGATTGTATTGTAAATTTATAATAATAATTGTTATATTTTCCTATTTATTATTTAGTTAAATAGCGAGTATCCCATTCATGAGAGCAATTGTTTTCAGGGAGCTGAAAAGAATCCGATGAGAAGTACGACATCGAGTTCGACCATCGGCTGGCTGCGAGTTGGCTACCCATTTAAAACTTCGAGGTCAGTATCTATATTTATCTAGTAGAATATTATAAAATAATATTAGTGATTTAACGAAAATTATCAATCTTATGTATGGTTTTGTTTTGTTTTGTTACATGTAACATCATTTGTTCTGGCGATAATTTGGTTCATCTTCAACTTGGAAAAATGTTTTTCTACCCTCTACTTAATTAACAGCCCACCAAATGTGAGAATTCAACACCTTTATTTTTTATGGCACAAATAGTTAGTTTTTTGATATTTTAATTAATAAGGTCAAAATTTATATAATTTTTGTTATTACATTTCAATATTTAAAAAAAAAAAATAAAAATTATTTTTTTAATTTTTTATTCAATTAAATAAAGTAATTTTTATTTCAATTTTAAATAATATGTAATAAATATTTTAGTAGACTATACTAGATTAGGAAAAGGTGTTTTATTAACATTTTTATTAAATAAAACACCTTTTAGAGTATTTGACATTTAGTGAGTGGGTGGAGTGGGATATGTGTCATAAATAAGTTATGATTGCATGTGTATTGTGCATGAATTGTTTCCCAAGTCGTCTATTGATGACAATACCCTGGTTTGTGTACAGTTATGTGTATCTCTTAGTGTGGTTTTGATGTGGCTCTATGCTTCTCGATCAGACATTTGAGAAGGTAGTACAACAATGTTCCTTAATGGGAATATCCCGAAGGATGTATTGGCTGCCTTTCAAGCTAGGGTAAACTTTCTTTCATGGGTGACCCGCCCATTATGGCGGGGCCTATGATTCCCCGGTTAGGTAGGATGTTTTCTCTTACAGGTTGCCTCAAATGTGGTGTTCAGACATAATCCAAAAATTCAAAACCACTCTCAGCTGATCCACAGAAACTCACAAACACCTCCCCAATTAATCTATTTTCTTTTCCCAATTTTTTTTTCTTCTTCTTCTTCTTCTAAGCGTCGCATTCCCTCGAACAATAAAATACATTTTAGACCATACTGTGTCTAACCGCGTTTCGGTAGTGCTTTTGATTTTTTTTTTTTTTTTTTTCTCATCGTTTCCGCGATCGCGATCTTTTCTAGCAAGGAGAGCGTCTCGTGAAGATAGAAGATCGAAAAAATTGTTAGATGGCCATCTGAGCCATAGAATTGGGTCTGGGATAGAATAGATTGATTAGGGAAGACATCATTGCGTAACCAAGCAGTCTCCACGGTTAGTATTTTCATTGTAAAGTTTACATACATTCTTGAAACGTTAGTGTCTCATTAATTTATATAATACACCTAGTCAAGTATATAATAATTTATGAAAATTTCTTTTTCTTTTCATACTTTGAAGAGCATCATGAAGAAACGGGTGGTTGGTTTGTGCGGGCAGATATCCATCGCATCTCTTCCCAATGACGGCGAGGCTTCTCAACGGTGAATTGAAATTTTATTTCTATAATATTTCATGAAATAATTTCAATATGTTTTAAAATAATTAAAATTTCATAATTTTTAAATGACGTTTATTGTTAGAACTAAAATTTTTTTTTAGATCTACATTGAATGGAATGGAGCGAGCATAAGATTTCATCTACCTAATATGAAGGTTACTAAAAAGGAAAATAAAAAAACAACAGTCAATCAATGGGTAAAAATTTTATTTATTTTTTCTACTATTTAAATAATTAATATTGAAATATTATTTTAAATTTTAAAATATTACCTACAAGTACACTTACTGTCCAAAATTTCACTAAATTATTCATGTATAATCAATCCTATTCCTATGATAGATATCCTCCAATTTCTATTAAATAATATTCAATATAAATATTCATTGAATTAAATTTCAAATATTAATGATGCTATTTCCTATAGAAATGATATAAAATAGAAGACTTATTATAAACATTCTTTGTCTATTCTTCTTCTTCTTCTTCATCAAGTATTATTTTTTAAGTTTCAAAAAGGTTTTAATTAATTTTTAATATAACCCCATATGTTTTATCTATCACCATCAGATATGTTCGTACCCGTGGATGATGATGTTGTCTTGACTCTACTCTTTGGTCACTAAGAAATGATGGAAGAAGCTAATAAGAATAAGCCCATGCACAATCGGTGAGTAGAATTATGAATACAATATCATTTCTAAATATCAAATCCAGATATAGGTATACAATGATTAATTTCTTGTATACATATTTCTAGATATTTTTACATTGATGAATTTATAAAGATACTACACGCCGTTATTAAATTACTAAGTGAAATGTTTTGTTAATTTTTTAGTCTTACTTGATGTACACCATTGCAGCATCAAGAGAGAGAGAGTGAAGAACATAATGACTTCCAGATCATCATCATCATCTATCGGGCGATTGCAAGGGGGTGAACCCCCGCCGTAAGTATTTTTTTAAGAAATATTTTAATATTATTCTAATCTATTTTCAATCTTAATAAAATATGTCTTTTATTCTTCTTGTTTTTCATGTAACCTCGATCAATGTTGATGGCAATCTTTCAATTTTACGGTTTCATCAAAAAGGTGAGTAGATTTCCAATAAATGAATTATTCCAGAAAAACATTATTTCATATGAGTCTTTGTTTTCCAGGGCTTGAAGACGATGATTCTGTTAAAGAGCAATCAATCCATTGTAAGTATTGTATATGTAAAAATTTGATAAAAAAATCATATCTTTTCAATGGCAATGCCTGAATTCCAAGGAAATATTTCAAATATCGTAAATATCCAAAGTGAATCTTAATTCGAATCCAAAATGGAATAAATTAATATATAATAAGTTAATAAAACTCTCGTATTTAAAAAAAAGTAGAATTTTCCCTAAAAAAATTGAAAAAAAAATAAAATTTTTTCAATGACAATGATTGATTTCCAAGGAAATTTTTAAAATATCGTAAACGTCCAAGTTGAATCTTAATTAGAATTCAAAATGATATAAATTAATATATAATAACTAAATAAATCCATCGTATTTGATATTCATGGAAATTCAATTTTTTCATTTTTCTTCTAAAATCACGAGATAGTCTGCTATTAAGGGATGTCAACCAAAAACTAAATGACCCAGCTTGTTCTTGTTTTAATTTCGAGTTTATTGTATCATATTTATTTTGAAATATTCTAATCATTTTCGGACATTGATACTTTTAAAACATTTTTTTTTTTTCATTTTAATATATTGAAAAAGATAATAAAAACTAACATTCCTTAAGATATTACTAATAATCCGGATTGTATTGTAAATTTATAATAATAATTGTTATATTTTCCTATTTATTATTTAGTTAAATAGCGAGTATCCCATTCATGAGAGCAATTGTTTTCAGGGAGCTGAAAAGAATCCGATGAGAAGTACGACATCGAGTTCGACCATCGGCTGGCTGCGAGTTGGCTACCCATTTAAAACTTCGAGGTCAGTATCTATATTTATCTAGTAGAATATTATAAAATAATATTAGTGATTTAACGAAAATTATCAATCTTATGTATGGTTTTGTTTTGTTTTGTTACATGTAACATCATTTGTTCTGGCGATAATTTGGTTCATCTTCAACTTGGAAAAATGTTTTTCTACCCTCTACTTAATTAACAGCCCACCAAATGTGAGAATTCAACACCTTTATTTTTTATGGCACAAATAGTTAGTTTTTTGATATTTTAATTAATAAGGTCAAAATTTATATAATTTTTGTTATTACATTTCAATATTTAAAAAAAAAAAATAAAAATTATTTTTTTAATTTTTTATTCAATTAAATAAAGTAATTTTTATTTCAATTTTAAATAATATGTAATAAATATTTTAGTAGACTATACTAGATTAGGAAAAGGTGTTTTATTAACATTTTTATTAAATAAAACACCTTTTAGAGTATTTGACATTTAGTGAGTGGGTGGAGTGGGATATGTGTCATAAATAAGTTATGATTGCATGTGTATTGTGCATGAATTGTTTCCCAAGTCGTCTATTGATGACAATACCCTGGTTTGTGTACAGTTATGTGTATCTCTTAGTGTGGTTTTGATGTGGCTCTATGCTTCTCGATCAGACATTTGAGAAGGTAGTACAACAATGTTCCTTAATGGGAATATCCCGAAGGATGTATTGGCTGCCTTTCAAGCTAGGGTAAACTTTCTTTCATGGGTGACCCGCCCATTATGGCGGGGCCTATGATTCCCCGGTTAGGTAGGATGTTTTCTCTTACAGGTTGCCTCAAATGTGGTGTTCAGACATAATCCAAAAATTCAAAACCACTCTCAGCTGATCCACAGAAACTCACAAACACCTCCCCAATTAATCT
This sequence comes from Labia minor, assembly GCA_963082975.1. Lineage (NCBI taxonomy): Eukaryota > Metazoa > Arthropoda > Insecta > Dermaptera > Spongiphoridae > Labia > Labia minor. Next base: position 23,892,812 of record OY720348.1, on the reverse strand, counting down.
ATTTTCTTTTCCCAATTTTTTTTTCTTCTTCTTCTTCTTCTAAGCGTCGCATTCCCTCGAACAATAAAATACATTTTAGACCATACTGTGTCTAACCGCGTTTCGGTAGTGCTTTTGATTTTTTTTTTTTTTTTTTTCTCATCGTTTCCGCGATCGCGATCTTTTCTAGCAAGGAGAGCGTCTCGTGAAGATAGAAGATCGAAAAAATTGTTAGATGGCCATCTGAGCCATAGAATTGGGTCTGGGATAGAATAGATTGATTAGGGAAGACATCATTGCGTAACCAAGCAGTCTCCACGGTTAGTATTTTCATTGTAAAGTTTACATACATTCTTGAAACGTTAGTGTCTCATTAATTTATATAATACACCTAGTCAAGTATATAATAATTTATGAAAATTTCTTTTTCTTTTCATACTTTGAAGAGCATCATGAAGAAACGGGTGGTTGGTTTGTGCGGGCAGATATCCATCGCATCTCTTCCCAATGACGGCGAGGCTTCTCAACGGTGAATTGAAATTTTATTTCTATAATATTTCATGAAATAATTTCAATATGTTTTAAAATAATTAAAATTTCATAATTTTTAAATGACGTTTATTGTTAGAACTAAAATTTTTTTTTAGATCTACATTGAATGGAATGGAGCGAGCATAAGATTTCATCTACCTAATATGAAGGTTACTAAAAAGGAAAATAAAAAAACAACAGTCAATCAATGGGTAAAAATTTTATTTATTTTTTCTACTATTTAAATAATTAATATTGAAATATTATTTTAAATTTTAAAATATTACCTACAAGTACACTTACTGTCCAAAATTTCACTAAATTATTCATGTATAATCAATCCTATTCCTATGATAGATATCCTCCAATTTCTATTAAATAATATTCAATATAAATATTCATTGAATTAAATTTCAAATATTAATGATGCTATTTCCTATAGAAATGATATAAAATAGAAGACTTATTATAAACATTCTTTGTCTATTCTTCTTCTTCTTCTTCATCAAGTATTATTTTTTAAGTTTCAAAAAGGTTTTAATTAATTTTTAATATAACCCCATATGTTTTATCTATCACCATCAGATATGTTCGTACCCGTGGATGATGATGTTGTCTTGACTCTACTCTTTGGTCACTAAGAAATGATGGAAGAAGCTAATAAGAATAAGCCCATGCACAATCGGTGAGTAGAATTATGAATACAATATCATTTCTAAATATCAAATCCAGATATAGGTATACAATGATTAATTTCTTGTATACATATTTCTAGATATTTTTACATTGATGAATTTATAAAGATACTACACGCCGTTATTAAATTACTAAGTGAAATGTTTTGTTAATTTTTTAGTCTTATTTGATGTACACCATTGCAGCATCAAGAGAGAGAGAGTGAAGAACATAATGACTTCCAGATCATCATCATCATCTATCGGGCGATTGCAAGGGGGTGAACCCCCGCCGTAAGTATTTTTTTAAGAAATATTTTAATATTATTCTAATCTATTTTCAATCTTAATAAAATATGTCTTTTATTCTTCTTGTTTTTCATGTAACCTCGATCAATGTTGATGGCAATCTTTCACTTTTACGGTTTCATCAAAAAGGTGAGTAGATTTCCAATAAATGAATTATTCCAGAAAAACATTATTTCATATGAGTCTTTGTTTTCCAGGGCTTGAAGACGATGATTCTGTTAAAGAGCAATCAATCCATTGTAAGTATTGTATATGTAAAAATTTGATAAAAAAATCATATCTTTTCAATGGCAATGCCTGAATTCCAAGGAAATATTTCAAATATCGTAAATATCCAAAGTGAATCTTAATTCGAATCCAAAATGGAATAAATTAATATATAATAAGTTAATAAAACTCTCGTATTTAAAAAAAAGTAGAATTTTCCCTAAAAAAATTGAAAAAAAAATAAAATTTTTTCAATGACAATGATTGATTTCCAAGGAAATTTTTAAAATATCGTAAACGTCCAAGTTGAATCTTAATTAGAATTCAAAATGATATAAATTAATATATAATAACTAAATAAATCCATCGTATTTGATATTCATGGAAATTCAATTTTTTCATTTTTCTTCTAAAATCACGAGATAGTCTGCTATTAAGGGATGTCAACCAAAAACTAAATGACCCAGCTTGTTCTTGTTTTAATTTCGAGTTTATTGTATCATATTTATTTTGAAATATTCTAATCATTTTCGGACATTGATACTTTTAAAACATTTTTTTTTTTTCATTTTAATATATTGAAAAAGATAATAAAAACTAACATTCCTTAAGATATTACTAATAATCCGGATTGTATTGTAAATTTATAATAATAATTGTTATATTTTCCTATTTATTATTTAGTTAAATAGCGAGTATCCCATTCATGAGAGCAATTGTTTTCAGGGAGCTGAAAAGAATCCGATGAGAAGTACGACATCGAGTTCGACCATCGGCTGGCTGCGAGTTGGCTACCCATTTAAAACTTCGAGGTCAGTATCTATATTTATCTAGTAGAATATTATAAAATAATATTAGTGATTTAACGAAAATTATCAATCTTATGTATGGTTTTGTTTTGTTTTGTTACATGTAACATCATTTGTTCTGGCGATAATTTGGTTCATCTTCAACTTGGAAAAATGTTTTTCTACCCTCTACTTAATTAACAGCCCACCAAATGTGAGAATTCAACACCTTTATTTTTTATGGCACAAATAGTTAGTTTTTTGATATTTTAATTAATAAGGTCAAAATTTATATAATTTTTGTTATTACATTTCAATATTTAAAAAAAAAAAATAAAAATTATTTTTTTAATTTTTTATTCAATTAAATAAAGTAATTTTTATTTCAATTTTAAATAATATGTAATAAATATTTTAGTAGACTATACTAGATTAGGAAAAGGTGTTTTATTAACATTTTTATTAAATAAAACACCTTTTAGAGTATTTGACATTTAGTGAGTGGGTGGAGTGGGATATGTGTCATAAATAAGTTATGATTGCATGTGTATTGTGCATGAATTGTTTCCCAAGTCGTCTATTGATGACAATACCCTGGTTTGTGTACAGTTATGTGTATCTCTTAGTGTGGTTTTGATGTGGCTCTATGCTTCTCGATCAGACATTTGAGAAGGTAGTACAACAATGTTCCTTAATGGGAATATCCCGAAGGATGTATTGGCTGCCTTTCAAGCTAGGGTAAACTTTCTTTCATGGGTGACCCGCCCATTATGGCGGGGCCTATGATTCCCCGGTTAGGTAGGATGTTTTCTCTTACAGGTTGCCTCAAATGTGGTGTTCAGACATAATCCAAAAATTCAAAACCACTCTCAGCTGATCCACAGAAACTCACAAACACCTCCCCAATTAATCTATTTTCTTTTCCCAATTTTTTTTTCTTCTTCTTCTTCTTCTAAGCGTCGCATTCCCTCGAACAATAAAATACATTTTAGACCATACTGTGTCTAACCGCGTTTCGGTAGTGCTTTTGATTTTTTTTTTTTTTTTTTTCTCATCGTTTCCGCGATCGCGATCTTTTCTAGCAAGGAGAGCGTCTCGTGAAGATAGAAGATCGAAAAAATTGTTAGATGGCCATCTGAGCCATAGAATTGGGTCTGGGATAGAATAGATTGATTAGGGAAGACATCATTGCGTAACCAAGCAGTCTCCACGGTTAGTATTTTCATTGTAAAGTTTACATACATTCTTGAAACGTTAGTGTCTCATTAATTTATATAATACACCTAGTCAAGTATATAATAATTTATGAAAATTTCTTTTTCTTTTCATACTTTGAAGAGCATCATGAAGAAACGGGTGGTTGGTTTGTGCGGGCAGATATCCATCGCATCTCTTCCCAATGACGGCGAGGCTTCTCAACGGTGAATTGAAATTTTATTTCTATAATATTTCATGAAATAATTTCAATATGTTTTAAAATAATTAAAATTTCATAATTTTTAAATGACGTTTATTGTCATGTTAGAACTAAAATTTTTTTTTAGATCTACATTGAATGGAATGGAGCGAGCATAAGATTTCATCTACCTAATATGAAGGTTACTAAAAAGGAAAATAAAAAAACAACAGTCAATCAATGGGTAAAAATTTTATTTATTTTTTCTACTATTTAAATAATTAATATTGAAATATTATTTTAAATTTTAAAATATTACCTACAAGTACACTTACTGTCCAAAATTTCACTAAATTATTCATGTATAATCAATCCTATTCCTATGATAGATATCCTCCAATTTCTATTAAATAATATTCAATATAAATATTCATTGAATTAAATTTCAAATATTAATGATGCTATTTCCTATAGAAATGATATAAAATAGAAGACTTATTATAAACATTCTTTGTCTATTCTTCTTCTTCTTCTTCATCAAGTATTATTTTTTAAGTTTCAAAAAGGTTTTAATTAATTTTTAATATAACCCCATATGTTTTATCTATCACCATCAGATATGTTCGTACCCGTGGATGATGATGTTGTCTTGACTCTACTCTTTGGTCACTAAGAAATGATGGAAGAAGCTAATAAGAATAAGCCCATGCACAATCGGTGAGTAGAATTATGAATACAATATCATTTCTAAATATCAAATCCAGATATAGGTATACAATGATTAATTTCTTGTATACATATTTCTAGATATTTTTACATTGATGAATTTATAAAGATACTACACGCCGTTATTAAATTACTAAGTGAAATGTTTTGTTAATTTTTTAGTCTTACTTGATGTACACCATTGCAGCATCAAGAGAGAGAGAGTGAAGAACATAATGACTTCCAGATCATCATCATCATCCATCGGGCGATTGCAAGGGGGTGAACCCCCGCCGTAAGTATTTTTTTAAGAAATATTTTAATATTATTCTAATCTATTTTCAATCTTAATAAAATATGTCTTTTATTCTTCTTGTTTTTCATGTAACCTCGATCAATGTTGATGGCAATCTTTCACTTTTACGGTTTCATCAAAAAGGTGAGTAGATTTCCAATAAATGAATTATTCCAGAAAAACATTATTTCATATGAGTCTTTGTTTTCCAGGGCTTGAAGACGATGATTCTGTTAAAGAGCAATCAATCCATTGTAAGTATTGTATATGTAAAAATTTGATAAAATAATCATATCTTTTCAATGGCAATGCCTGAATTCCAAGGAAATATTTCAAATATCGTAAATATCCAAAGTGAATCTTAATTCGAATCCAAAATGGAATAAATTAATATATAATAAGTTAATAAAACTCTCGTATTTAAAAAAAAGTAGAATTTTCCCTAAAAAAATTGAAAAAAAAATAAAATTTTTTCAATGACAATGATTGATTTCCAAGGAAATTTTTAAAATATCGTAAACGTCCAAGTTGAATCTTAATTAGAATTCAAAATGATATAAATTAATATATAATAACTAAATAAATCCATCGTATTTGATATTCATGGAAATTCAATTTTTTCATTTTTCTTCTAAAATCACGAGATAGTCTGCTATTAAGGGATGTCAACCAAAAACTAAATGACCCAGCTTGTTCTTGTTTTAATTTCGAGTTTATTGTATCATATTTATTTTGAAATATTCTAATCATTTTCGGACATTGATCCTTTAAAAATTTTTTTTTTTTTCATTTTAATATATTGAAAAAGATAATAAAAACTAACATTCCTTAAGATATTACTAATAATCCGGATTGTATTGTAAATTTATAATAATAATTGTTATATTTTCCTATTTATTATTTAGTTAAATAGCGAGTATCCCATTCATGAGAGCAATTGTTTTCAGGGAGCTGAAAAGAATCCGATGAGAAGTACGACATCGAGTTCGACCATCGGCTGGCTGCGAGTTGGCTACCCATTTAAAACTTCGAGGTCAGTATCTATATTTATCTAGTAGAATATTATAAAATAATATTAGTGATTTAACGAAAATTATCAATCTTATGTATGGTTTTGTTTTGTTTTGTTACATGTAACATCATTTGTTCTGGCGATAATTTGGTTCATCTTCAACTTGGAAAAATGTTTTTCTACCCTCTACTTAATTAACAGCCCACCAAATGTGAGAATTCAACACCTTTATTTTTTATGGCACAAATAATTAGTTTTTTGATATTTTAATTAATAAGGTCAAAATTTATATAATTTTTGTTATTACATTTCAATATTTAAAAAAAAAAAATAAAAATTATTTTTTTAATTTTTTATTCAATTAAATAAAGTAATTTTTATTTCAATTTTAAATAATATGTAATAAATATTTTAGTAGACTATACTAGATTAGGAAAAGGTGTTTTATTAACATTTTTATTAAATAAAACACCTTTTAGAGTATTTGACATTTAGTGAGTGGGTGGAGTGGGATATGTGTCATAAATAAGTTATGATTGCATGTGTATTGTGCATGAATTGTTTCCCAAGTCGTCTATTGATGACAATACCCTGGTTTGTGTACAGTTATGTGTATCTCTTAGTGTGGTTTTGATGTGGCTCTATGCTTCTCGATCAGACATTTGAGAAGGTAGTACAACAATGTTCCTTAATGGGAATATCCCGAAGGATGTATTGGCTGCCTTTCAAGCTAGGGTAAACTTTCTTTCATGGGTGACCCGCCCATTATGGCGGGGCCTATGATTCCCCGGTTAGGTAGGATGTTTTCTCTTACAGGTTGCCTCAAATGTGGTGTTCAGACATAATCCAAAAATTCAAAACCACTCTCAGCTGATCCACAGAAACTCACAAACACCTCCCCAATTAATCTATTTTCTTTTCCCAATTTTTTTTTCTTCTTCTTCTTCTTCTAAGCGTCGCATTCCCTCGAACAATAAAATACATTTTAGACCATACTGTGTCTAACCGCGTTTCGGTAGTGCTTTTGATTTTTTTTTTTTTTTTTTTCTCATCGTTTCCGCGATCGCGATCTTTTCTAGCAAGGAGAGCGTCTCGTGAAGATAGAAGATCGAAAAAATTGTTAGATGGCCATCTGAGCCATAGAATTGGGTCTGGGATAGAATAGATTGATTAGGGAAGACATCATTGCGTAACCAAGCAGTCTCCACGGTTAGTATTTTCATTGTAAAGTTTACATACATTCTTGAAACGTTAGTGTCTCATTAATTTATATAATACACCTAGTCAAGTATATAATAATTTATGAAAATTTCTTTTTCTTTTCATACTTTGAAGAGCATCATGAAGAAACGGGTGGTTGGTTTGTGCGGGCAGATATCCATCGCATCTCTTCCCAATGACGGCGAGGCTTCTCAACGGTGAATTGAAATTTTATTTCTATAATATTTCATGAAATAATTTCAATATGTTTTAAAATAATTAAAATTTCATAATTTTTAAATGACGTTTATTGTTAGAACTAAAATTTTTTTTTAGATCTACATTGAATGGAATGGAGCGAGCATAAGATTTCATCTACCTAATATGAAGGTTACTAAAAAGGAAAATAAAAAAAAAACAGTCAATCAATGGGTAAAAATTTTATTTATTTTTTCTACTATTTAAATAAATAATATTGAAATATTATTTTAAATTTTAAAATATTACCTACAAGTACACTTACTGTCCAAAATTTCACTAAATTATTCATGTATAATCAATCCTATTCCTATGATAGATATCCTCCAATTTCTATTAAATAATATTCAATATAAATATTCATTGAATTAAATTTCAAATATTAATGATGCTATTTCCTATAGAAATGATATAAAATAGAAGACTTATTATAAACATTCTTTGTCTATTCTTCTTCTTCTTCTTCATCAAGTATTATTTTTTAAGTTTCAAAAAGGTTTTAATTAATTTTTAATATAACCCCATATGTTTTATCTATCACCATCAGATATGTTCGTACCCGTGGATGATGATGTTGTCTTGACTCTACTCTTTGGTCACTAAGAAATGATGGAAGAAGCTAATAAGAATAAGCCCATGCACAATCGGTGAGTAGAATTATGAATACAATATCATTTCTAAATATCAAATCCAGATATAGGTATACAATGATTAATTTCTTGTATACATATTTCTAGATATTGTTACATTGATGAATTTATAAAGATACTACACGCCGTTATTAAATTACTAAGTGAAATGTTTTGTTAATTTTTTAGTCTTACTTGATGTACACCATTGCAGCATCAAGAGAGAGAGAGTGAAGAACATAATGACTTCCAGATCATCATCATCATCTATCGGGCGATTGCAAGGTGGTGAACCCCCGCCGTAAGTATTTTTTTAAGAAATATTTTAATATTATTCTAATCTATTTTCAATCTTAATAAAATATGTCTTTTATTCTTCTTGTTTTTCATGTAACCTCGATCAATGTTGATGGCAATCTTTCACTTTTACGGTTTCATCAAAAAGGTGAGTAGATTTCCAATAAATGAATTATTCCAGAAAAACATTATTTCATATGAGTCTTTGTTTTCCAGGGCTTGAAGACGATGATTCTGTTAAAGAGCAATCAATCCATTGTAAGTATTGTATATGTAAAAATTTGATAAAAAAATCATATCTTTTCAATGGCAATGCCTGAATTCCAAGGAAATATTTCAAATATCGTAAATATCCAAAGTGAATCTTAATTCGAATCCAAAATGGAATAAATTAATATATAATAAGTTAATAAAACTCTCGTATTTAAAAAAAAGTAGAATTTTCCCTAAAAAAATTGAAAAAAAAATAAAATTTTTTCAATGACAATGATTGATTTCCAAGGAAATTTTTAAAATATCGTAAACGTCCAAGTTGAATCTTAATTAGAATTCAAAATGATATAAATTAATATATAATAACTAAATAAATCCATCGTATTTGATATTCATGGAAATTCAATTTTTTCATTTTTCTTCTAAAATCACGAGATAGTCTGCTATTAAGGGATGTCAACCAAAAACTAAATGACCCAGCTTGTTCTTGTTTTAATTTCGAGTTTATTGTATCATATTTATTTTGAAATATTCTAATCATTTTCGGACATTGATACTTTTAAAACATTTTTTTTTTTTCATTTTAATATATTGAAAAAGATAATAAAAACTAACATTCCTTAAGATATTACTAATAATCCGGATTGTATTGTAAATTTATAATAATAATTGTTATATTTTCCTATTTATTATTTAGTTAAATAGCGAGTATCCCATTCATGAGAGCAATTGTTTTCAGGGAGCTGAAAAGAATCCGATGAGAAGTACGACATCGAGTTCGACCATCGGCTGGCTGCGAGTTGGCTACCCATTTAAAACTTCGAGGTCAGTATCTATATTTATCTAGTAGAATATTATAAAATAATATTAGTGATTTAACGAAAATTATCAATCTTATGTATGGTTTTGTTTTGTTTTGTTACATGTAACATCATTTGTTCTGGCGATAATTTGGTTCATCTTCAACTTGGAAAAATGTTTTTCTACCCTCTACTTAATTAACAGCCCACCAAATGTGAGAATTCAACACCTTTATTTTTTATGGCACAAATAATTAGTTTTTTGATATTTTAATTAATAAGGTCAAAATTTATATAATTTTTGTTATTACATTTCAATATTTAAAAAAAAAAAATAAAAATTATTTTTTTAATTTTTTATTCAATTAAATAAAGTAATTTTTATTTCAATTTTAAATAATATGTAATAAATATTTTAGTAGACTATACTAGATTAGGAAAAGGTGTTTTATTAACATTTTTATTAAATAAAACACCTTTTAGAGTATTTGACATTTAGTGAGTGGGTGGAGTGGGATATGTGTCATAAATAAGTTATGATTGCATGTGTATTGTGCATGAATTGTTTCCCAAGTCGTCTATTGATGACAATACCCTGGTTTGTGTACAGTTATGTGTATCTCTTAGTGTGGTTTTGATGTGGCTCTATGCTTCTCGATCAGACATTTGAGAAGGTAGTACAACAATGTTCCTTAATGGGAATATCCCGAAGGATGTATTGGCTGCCTTTCAAGCTAGGGTAAACTTTCTTTCATGGGTGACCCGCCCATTATGGCGGGGCCTATGATTCCCCGGTTAGGTAGGATGTTTTCTCTTACAGGTTGCCTCAAATGTGGTGTTCAGACATAATCCAAAAATTCAAAACCACTCTCAGCTGATCCACAGAAACTCACAAACACCTCCCCAATTAATCTATTTTCTTTTCCCAATTTTTTTTTCTTCTTCTTCTTCTTCTAAGCGTCGCATTCCCTCGAACAATAAAATACATTTTAGACCATACTGTGTCTAACCGCGTTTCGGTAGTGCTTTTGATTTTTTTTTTTTTTTTTTTCTCATCGTTTCCGCGATCGCGATCTTTTCTAGCAAGGAGAGCGTCTCGTGAAGATAGAAGATCGAAAAAATTGTTAGATGGCCATCTGAGCCATAGAATTGGGTCTGGGATAGAATAGATTGATTAGGGAAGACATCATTGCGTAACCAAGCAGTCTCCACGGTTAGTATTTTCATTGTAAAGTTTACATACATTCTTGAAACGTTAGTGTCTCATTAATTTATATAATACACCTAGTCAAGTATATAATAATTTATGAAAATTTCTTTTTCTTTTCATACTTTGAAGAGCATCATGAAGAAACGGGTGGTTGGTTTGTGCGGGCAGATATCCATCGCATCTCTTCCCAATGACGGCGAGGCTTCTCAACGGTGAATTGAAATTTTATTTCTATAATATTTCATGAAATAATTTCAATATGTTTTAAAATAATTAAAATTTCATAATTTTTAAATGACGTTTATTGTTAGAACTAAAATTTTTTTTTAGATCTACATTGAATGGAATGGAGCGAGCATAAGATTTCATCTACCTAATATGAAGGTTACTAAAAAGGAAAATAAAAAAAAAACAGTCAATCAATGGGTAAAAATTTTATTTATTTTTTCTACTATTTAAATAAATAATATTGAAATATTATTTTAAATTTTAAAATATTACCTACAAGTACACTTACTGTCCAAAATTTCACTAAATTATTCATGTATAATCAATCCTATTCCTATGATAGATATCCTCCAATTTCTATTAAATAATATTCAATATAAATATTCATTGAATTAAATTTCAAATATTAATGATGCTATTTCCTATAGAAATGATATAAAATAGAAGACTTATTATAAACATTCTTTGTCTATTCTTCTTCTTCTTCTTCATCAAGTATTATTTTTTAAGTTTCAAAAAGGTTTTAATTAATTTTTAATATAACCCCATATGTTTTATCTATCACCATCAGATATGTTCGTACCCGTGGATGATGATGTTGTCTTGACTCTACTCTTTGGTCACTAAGAAATGATGGAAGAAGCTAATAAGAATAAGCCCATGCACAATCGGTGAGTAGAATTATGAATACAATATCATTTCTAAATATCAAATCCAGATATAGGTATACAATGATTAATTTCTTGTATACATATTTCTAGATATTGTTACATTGATGAATTTATAAAGATACTACACGCCGTTATTAAATTACTAAGTGAAATGTTTTGTTAATTTTTTAGTCTTACTTGATGTACACCATTGCAGCATCAAGAGAGAGAGAGTGAAGAACATAATGACTTCCAGATCATCATCATCATCTATCGGGCGATTGCAAGGTGGTGAACCCCCGCCGTAAGTATTTTTTTAAGAAATATTTTAATATTATTCTAATCTATTTTCAATCTTAATAAAATATGTCTTTTATTCTTCTTGTTTTTCATGTAACCTCGATCAATGTTGATGGCAATCTTTCACTTTTACGGTTTCATCAAAAAGGTGAGTAGATTTCCAATAAATGAATTATTCCAGAAAAACATTATTTCATATGAGTCTTTGTTTTCCAGGGCTTGAAGACGATGATTCTGTTAAAGAGCAATCAATCCATTGTAAGTATTGTATATGTAAAAATTTGATAAAAAAATCATATCTTTTCAATGGCAATGCCTGAATTCCAAGGAAATATTTCAAATATCGTAAATATCCAAAGTGAATCTTAATTCGAATCCAAAATGGAATAAATTAATATATAATAAGTTAATAAAACTCTCGTATTTAAAAAAAAGTAGAATTTTCCCTAAAAAAATTGAAAAAAAAATAAAATTTTTTCAATGACAATGATTGATTTCCAAGGAAATTTTTAAAATATCGTAAACGTCCAAGTTGAATCTTAATTAGAATTCAAAATGATATAAATTAATATATAATAACTAAATAAATCCATCGTATTTGATATTCATGGAAATTCAATTTTTTCATTTTTCTTCTAAAATCACGAGATAGTCTGCTATTAAGGGATGTCAACCAAAAACTAAATGACCCAGCTTGTTCTTGTTTTAATTTCGAGTTTATTGTATCATATTTATTTTGAAATATTCTAATCATTTTCGGACATTGATACTTTTAAAACATTTTTTTTTTTTCATTTTAATATATTGAAAAAGATAATAAAAACTAACATTCCTTAAGATATTACTAATAATCCGGATTGTATTGTAAATTTATAATAATAATTGTTATATTTTCCTATTTATTATTTAGTTAAATAGCGAGTATCCCATTCATGAGAGCAATTGTTTTCAGGGAGCTGAAAAGAATCCGATGAGAAGTACGACATCGAGTTCGACCATCGGCTGGCTGCGAGTTGGCTACCCATTTAAAACTTCGAGGTCAGTATCTATATTTATCTAGTAGAATATTATAAAATAATATTAGTGATTTAACGAAAATTATCAATCTTATGTATGGTTTTGTTTTGTTTTGTTACATGTAACATCATTTGTTCTGGCGATAATTTGGTTCATCTTCAACTTGGAAAAATGTTTTTCTACCCTCTACTTAATTAACAGCCCACCAAATGTGAGAATTCAACACCTTTATTTTTTATGGCACAAATAGTTAGTTTTTTGATATTTTAATTAATAAGGTCAAAATTTATATAATTTTTGTTATTACATTTCAATATTTAAAAAAAAAAAATAAAAATTATTTTTTTAATTTTTTATTCAATTAAATAAAGTAATTTTTATTTCAATTTTAAATAATATGTAATAAATATTTTAGTAGACTATACTAGATTAGGAAAAGGTGTTTTATTAACATTTTTATTAAATAAAACACCTTTTAGAGTATTTGACATTTAGTGAGTGGGTGGAGTGGGATATGTGTCATAAATAAGTTATGATTGCATGTGTATTGTGCATGAATTGTTTCCCAAGTCGTCTATTGATGACAATACCCTGGTTTGTGTACAGTTATGTGTATCTCTTAGTGTGGTTTTGATGTGGCTCTATGCTTCTCGATCAGACATTTGAGAAGGTAGTACAACAATGTTCCTTAATGGGAATATCCCGAAGGATGTATTGGCTGCCTTTCAAGCTAGGGTAAACTTTCTTTCATGGCCATTATGGCGGGGCCTATGATTCCCCGGTTAGGTAGGATGTTTTCTCTTACAGGTTGCCTCAAATGTGGTGTTCAGACATAATCCAAAAATTCAAAACCACTCTCAGCTGATCCACAGAAACTCACAAACACCTCCCCAATTAATCTATTTTCTTTTCCCAATTTTTTTTTCTTCTTCTTCTTCTTCTTCTAAGCGTCGCATTCCCTCGAACAATAAAATACATTTTAGACCATACTGTGTCTAACCGCGTTTCGGTAGTGCTTTTGATTTTTTTTTTTTTTTTTTTCTCATCGTTTCCGCGATCGCGATCTTTTCTAGCAAGGAGAGCGTCTCGTGAAGATAGAAGATCGAAAAAATTGTTAGATGGCCATCTGAGCCATAGAATTGGGTCTGGGATAGAATAGATTGATTAGGGAAGACATCATTGCGTAACCAAGCAGTCTCCACGGTTAGTATTTTCATTGTAAAGTTTACATACATTCTTGAAACGTTAGTGTCTCATTAATTTATATAATACACCTAGTCAAGTATATAATAATTTATGAAAATTTCTTTTTCTTTTCATACTTTGAAGAGCATCATGAAGAAACGGGTGGTTGGTTTGTGCGGGCAGATATCCATCGCATCTCTTCCCAATGACGGCGAGGCTTCTCAACGGTGAATTGAAATTTTATTTCTATAATATTTCATGAAATAATTTCAATATGTTTTAAAATAATTAAAATTTCATAATTTTTAAATGACGTTTATTGTCATGTTAGAACTAAAATTTTTTTTTAGATCTACATTGAATGGAATGGAGCGAGCATAAGATTTCATCTACCTAATATGAAGGTTACTAAAAAGGAAAATAAAAAAACAACAGTCAATCAATGGGTAAAAATTTTATTTATTTTTTCTACTATTTAAATAATTAATATTGAAATATTATTTTAAATTTTAAAATATTACCTACAAGTACACTTACTGTCCAAAATTTCACTAAATTATTCATGTATAATCAATCCTATTCCTATGATAGATATCCTCCAATTTCTATTAAATAATATTCAATATAAATATTCATTGAATTAAATTTCAAATATTAATGATGCTATTTCCTATAGAAATGATATAAAATAGAAGACTTATTATAAACATTCTTTGTCTATTCTTCTTCTTCTTCTTCATCAAGTATTATTTTTTAAGTTTCAAAAAGGTTTTAATTAATTTTTAATATAACCCCATATGTTTTATCTATCACCATCAGATATGTTCGTACCCGTGGATGATGATGTTGTCTTGACTCTACTCTTTGGTCACTAAGAAATGATGGAAGAAGCTAATAAGAATAAGCCCATGCACAATCGGTGAGTAGAATTATGAATACAATATCATTTCTAAATATCAAATCCAGATATAGGTATACAATGATTAATTTCTTGTATACATATTTCTAGATATTTTTACATTGATGAATTTATAAAGATACTACACGCCGTTATTAAATTACTAAGTGAAATGTTTTGTTAATTTTTTAGTCTTACTTGATGTACACCATTGCAGCATCAAGAGAGAGAGATTGAAGAACATAATGACTTCCAGATCATCATCATCATCCATCGGGCGATTGCAAGGGGGTGAACCCCCGCCGTAAGTATTTTTTTAAGAAATATTTTAGTATTATTCCAATCTATTTTCAATCTTAATAAAATATGTCTTTTATTCTTCTTGTTTTTCATGTAACCTCGATCAATGTTGATGGCAATCTTTCACTTTTACGGTTTCATCAAAAAGGTGAGTAGATTTCCAATAAATGAATTATTCCAGAAAAACATTATTTCATATGAGTCTTTGTTTTCCAGGGCTTGAAGACGATGATTCTGTTAAAGAGCAATCAATCCATTGTAAGTATTGTATATGTAAAAATTTGATAAAAAAATCATATCTTTTCAATGGCAATGCCTGAATTCCAAGGAAATATTTCAAATATCGTAAATATCCAAAGTGAATCTTAATTCGAATCCAAAATGGAATAAATTAATATATAATAAGTTAATAAAACTCTCGTATTTAAAAAAAAGTAGAATTTTCCCTAAAAAAATGGAAAAAAAAAATAAAATTTTTTCAATGACAATGATTGATTTCCAAGGAAATTTTTAAAATATCGTAAACGTCCAAATTGAATCTTAATTAGAATTCAAAATGATATAAATTAATATATAATAACTAAATAAATCCATCGTATTTGATATTCATGGAAATTCAATTTTTTCATTTTTCTTCTAAAATCACGAGATAGTCTGCTATTAAGGGATGTCAACCAAAAACTAAATGACCCAGCTTGTTCTTGTTTTAATTTCGAGTTTATTGTATCATATTTATTTTGAAATATTCTAATCATTTTCGGACATTGATACTTTTAAAACATTTTTTTTTTTTCATTTTAATATATTGAAAAAGATAATAAAAACTAACATTCCTTAAGATATTACTAATAATCCGGATTGTATTGTAAATTTATAATAATAATTGTTATATTTTCCTATTTATTATTTAGTTAAATAGCGAGTATCCCATTCATGAGAGCAATTGTTTTCAGGGAGCTGAAAAGAATCCGATGAGAAGTACGACATCGAGTTCGACCATCGGCTGGCTGCGAGTTGGCTACCCATTTAAAACTTCGAGGTCAGTATCAATATTTATCTAGTAGAATATTATAAAATAATATTAGTGATTAACGAAAATTATCAATCTTATGTATGGCTTTGTTTTCTTTTGTTACATGTAACATCATTTGTTCTGGCGATAATTTGGTTCATCTTCAACTTGGAAAAATGTTTTTCTACCCTCTACTTAATTAACAGCCCACCAAATGTGAGAATTCAACACCTTTATTTTTTATGGCACAAATAGTTAGTTTTTTGATATTTTAATTAATAAGGTCAAAATTTATATAATTTTTGTTATTACATTTCAATATTTAAAAAAAAAAAATAAAAATTATTTTTTTAATTTTTTATTCAATTAAATAAAGTAATTTTTATTTCAATTTTAAATAATATGTAATAAATATTTTAGTAGACTATACTAGATTAGGAAAAGGTGTTTTATTAACATTTTTATTAAATAAAACACCTTTTAGAGTATTTGACATTTAGTGAGTGGGTGGAGTGGGATATGTGTCATAAATAAGTTATGATTGCATGTGTATTGTGCATGAATTGTTTCCCAAGTCGTCTATTGATGACAATACCCTGGTTTGTGTACAGTTATGTGTATCTCTTAGTGTGGTTTTGATGTGGCTCTATGCTTCTCGATCAGACATTTGAGAAGGTAGTACAACAATGTTCCTTAATGGGAATATCCCGAAGGATGTATTGGCTGCCTTTCAAGCTAGGGTAAACTTTCTTTCATGGGTGACCCGCCCATTATGGCGGGGCCTATGATTCCCCGGTTAGGTAGGATGTTTTCTCTTACAGGTTGCCTCAAATGTGGTGTTCAGACATAATCCAAAAATTCAAAACCACTCTCAGCTGATCCACAGAAACTCACAAACACCTCCCCAATTAATCTATTTTCTTTTCCCAATTTTTTTTTCTTCTTCTTCTTCTTCTTCTAAGCGTCGCATTCCCTCGAACAATAAAATACATTTTAGACCATACTGTGTCTAACCGCGTTTCGGTAGTGCTTTTGATTTTTTTTTTTTTTTTTTTCTCATCGTTTCCGCGATCGCGATCTTTTCTAGCAAGGAGAGCGTCTCGTGAAGATAGAAGATCGAAAAAATTGTTAGATGGCCATCTGAGCCATAGAATTGGGTCTGGGATAGAATAGATTGATTAGGGAAGACATCATTGCGTAACCAAGCAGTCTCCACGGTTAGTATTTTCATTGTAAAGTTTACATACATTCTTGAAACGTTAGTGTCTCATTAATTTATATAATACACCTAGTCAAGTATATAATAATTTATGAAAATTTCTTTTTCTTTTCATACTTTGAAGAGCATCATGAAGAAACGGGTGGTTGGTTTGTGCGGGCAGATATCCATCGCATCTCTTCCCAATGACGGCGAGGCTTCTCAACGGTGAATTGAAATTTTATTTCTATAATATTTCATGAAATAATTTCAATATGTTTTAAAATAATTAAAATTTCATAATTTTTAAATGACGTTTATTGTTAGAACTAAAATTTTTTTTTAGATCTACATTGAATGGAATGGAGCGAGCATAAGATTTCATCTACCTAATATGAAGGTTACTAAAAAGGAAAATAAAAAAACAACAGTCAATCAATGGGTAAAAATTTTATTTATTTTTTCTACTATTTAAATAATTAATATTGAAATATTATTTTAAATTTTAAAATATTACCTACAAGTACACTTACTGTCCAAAATTTCACTAAATTATTCATGTATAATCAATCCTATTTCTATGATAGATATCCTCCAATTTCTATTAAATAATATTCAATATAAATATTCATTGAATTAAATTTCAAATATTAATGATGCTATTTCCTATAGAAATTATATAAAATAGAAGACTTATTAGAAACATTCTTTGTCTATTCTTCTTCTTCTTCTTCATCAAGTATTATTTTTTAAGTTTCAAAAAGGTTTTAATTAATTTTTAATATAACCCCATATGTTTTATCTATCACCATCAGATATGTTCGTACCCGTGGATGATGATGTTGTCTTGACTCTACCCTTTGGTCACTAAGAAATGATGGAAGAAGCTAATAAGAATAAGCCCATGCACAATCGGTGAGTAGAATTATGAATACAATATCATTTCTAAATATCAAATCCAGATATAGGTATACAATGATTAATTTCTTGTATACATATTTCTAGATATTTTTACATTGATGAATTTATAAAGATACTACACGCCGTTATTAAATTACTAAGTGAAATGTTTTGTTAATTTTTTAGTCTTACTTGATGTACACCATTGCAGCATCAAGAGAGAGAGATTGAAGAACATAATGACTTCCAGATCATCATCATCATCCATCGGGCGATTGCAAGGGGGTGAACCCCCGCCGTAAGTATTTTTTTAAGAAATATTTTAATATTATTCTAATCTATTTTCAATCTTAATAAAATATGTCTTTTATTCTTCTTGTTTTTCATGTAACCTCGATCAATGTTGATGGCAATCTTTCACTTTTACGGTTTCATCAAAAAGGTGAGTAGATTTCCAATAAATGAATTATTCCAGAAAAACATTATTTCATATGAGTCTTTGTTTTCCAGGGCTTGAAGACGATGATTCTGTTAAAGAGCAATCAATCCATTGTAAGTATTGTATATGTAAAAATTTGATAAAAAAATCATATCTTTTCAATGGCAATGCCTGAATTCCAAGGAAATATTTCAAATATCGTAAATATCCAAAGTGAATCTTAATTCGAATCCAAAATGGAATAAATTAATATATAATAAGTTAATAAAACTCTCGTATTTAAAAAAAAGTAGAATTTTCCCTAAAAAAATTGAAAAAAAAAATAAAATTTTTTCAATGACAATGATTGATTTCCAAGGAAATTTTTAAAATATCGTAAACGTCCAAATTGAATCTTAATTAGAATTCAAAATGATATAAATTAATATATAATAACTAAATAAATCCATCGTATTTGATATTCATGGAAATTCAATTTTTTCATTTTTCTTCTAAAATCACGAGATAGTCTGCTATTAAGGGATGTCAACCAAAAACTAAATGACCCAGCTTGTTCTTGTTTTAATTTCGAGTTTATTGTATCATATTTATTTTGAAATATTCTAATCATTTTCGGACATTGATACTTTTAAAACATTTTTTTTTTCATTTTAATATATTGAAAAAGATAATAAAAACTAACATTCCTTAAGATATTACTAATAATCCGGATTGTATTGTAAATTTATAATAATAATTGTTATATTTTCCTATTTATTATTTAGTTAAATAGCGAGTATCCCATTCATGAGAGCAATTGTTTTCAGGGAGCTGAAAAGAATCCGATGAGAAGTACGACATCGAGTTCGACCATCGGCTGGCTGCGAGTTGGCTACCCATTTAAAACTTCGAGGTCAGTATCTATATTTATCTAGTAGAATATTATAAAATAATATTAGTGATTTAACGAAAATTATCAATCTTATGTATGGTTTTGTTTTGTTTTGTTACATGTAACATCATTTGTTCTGGCGATAATTTGGTTCATCTTCAACTTGGAAAAATGTTTTTCTACCCTCTACTTAATTAACAGCCCACCAAATGTGAGAATTCAACACCTTTATTTTTTATGGCACAAATAGTTAGTTTTTTGATATTTTAATTAATAAGGTCAAAATTTATATAATTTTTGTTATTACATTTCAATATTTAAAAAAAAAAAATAAAAATTATTTTTTTAATTTTTTATTCAATTAAATAAAGTAATTTTTATTTCAATTTTAAATAATATGTAATAAATATTTTAGTAGACTATACTAGATTAGGAAAAGGTGTTTTATTAACATTTTTATTAAATAAAACACCTTTTAGAGTATTTGACATTTAGTGAGTGGGTGGAGTGGGATATGTGTCATAAATAAGTTATGATTGCATGTGTATTGTGCATGAATTGTTTCCCAAGTCGTCTATTGATGACAATACCCTGGTTTGTGTACAGTTATGTGTATCTCTTAGTGTGGTTTTGATGTGGCTCTATGCTTCTCGATCAGACATTTGAGAAGGTAGTACAACAATGTTCCTTAATGGGAATATCCCGAAGGATGTATTGGCTGCCTTTCAAGCTAGGGTAAACTTTCTTTCATGGGTGACCCGCCCATTATGGCGGGGCCTATGATTCCCCGGTTAGGTAGGATGTTTTCTCTTACAGGTTGCCTCAAATGTGGTGTTCAGACATAATCCAAAAATTCAAAACCACTCTCAGCTGATCCACAGAAACTCACAAACACCTCCCCAATTAATCTATTTTCTTTTCCCAATTTTTTTTTCTTCTTCTTCTTCTTCTAAGCGTCGCATTCCCTCGAACAATAAAATACATTTTAGACCATACTGTGTCTAACCGCGTTTCGGTAGTGCTTTTGATTTTTTTTTTTTTTTTCTCATCGTTTCCGCGATCGCGATCTTTTCTAGCAAGGAGAGCGTCTCGTGAAGATAGAAGATCGAAAAAATTGTTAGATGGCCATCTGAGCCATAGAATTGGGTCTGGGATAGAATAGATTGATTAGGGAAGACATCATTGCGTAACCAAGCAGTCTCCACGGTTAGTATTTTCATTGTAAAGTTTACATACATTCTTGAAACGTTAGTGTCTCATTAATTTATATAATACACCTAGTCAAGTATATAATAATTTATGAAAATTTCTTTTTCTTTTCATACTTTGAAGAGCATCATGAAGAAACGGGTGGTTGGTTTGTGCGGGCAGATATCCATCGCATCTCTTCCCAATGACGGCGAGGCTTCTCAACGGTGAATTGAAATTTTATTTCTATAATATTTCATGAAATAATTTCAATATGTTTTAAAATAATTAAAATTTCATAATTTTTAAATGACGTTTATTGTTAGAACTAAAATTTTTTTTTAGATCTACATTGAATGGAATGGAGCGAGCATAAGATTTCATCTACCTAATATGAAGGTTACTAAAAAGGAAAATAAAAAAACAACAGTCAATCAATGGGTAAAAATTTTATTTATTTTTTCTACTATTTAAATAATTAATATTGAAATATTATTTTAAATTTTAAAATATTACCTACAAGTACACTTACTGTCCAAAATTTCACTAAATTATTCATGTATAATCAATCCTATTCCTATGATAGATATCCTCCAATTTCTATTAAATAATATTCAATATAAATATTCATTGAATTAAATTTCAAATATTAATGATGCTATTTCCTATAGAAATGATATAAAATAGAAGACTTATTATAAACATTCTTTGTCTATTCTTCTTCTTCTTCTTCATCAAGTATTATTTTTTAAGTTTCAAAAAGGTTTTAATTAATTTTTAATATAACCCCATATGTTTTATCTATCACCATCAGATATGTTCGTACCCGTGGATGATGATGTTGTCTTGACTCTACTCTTTGGTCACTAAGAAATGATGGAAGAAGCTAATAAGAATAAGCCCATGCACAATCGGTGAGTAGAATTATGAATACAATATCATTTCTAAATATCAAATCCAGATATAGGTATACAATGATTAATTTCTTGTATACATATTTCTAGATATTTTTACATTGATGAATTTATAAAGATACTACACGCCGTTATTAAATTACTAAGTGAAATGTTTTGTTAATTTTTTAGTCTTACTTGATGTACACCATTGCAGCATCAAGAGAGAGAGAGTGAAGAACATAATGACTTCCAGATCATCATCATCATCTATCGGGCGATTGCAAGGGGGTGAACCCCCGCCGTAAGTATTTTTTTAAGAAATATTTTAATATTATTCTAATCTATTTTCAATCTTAATAAAATATGTCTTTTATTCTTCTTGTTTTTCATGTAACCTCGATCAATGTTGATGGCAATCTTTCACTTTTACGGTTTCATCAAAAAGGTGAGTAGATTTCCAATAAATGAATTATTCCAGAAAAACATTATTTCATATGAGTCTTTGTTTTCCAGGGCTTGAAGACGATGATTCTGTTAAAGAGCAATCAATCCATTGTAAGTATTGTATATGTAAAAATTTGATAAAAAAATCATATCTTTTCAATGGCAATGCCTGAATTCCAAGGAAATATTTCAAATATCGTAAATATCCAAAGTGAATCTTAATTCGAATCCAAAATGGAATAAATTAATATATAATAAGTTAATAAAACTCTCGTATTTAAAAAAAAGTAGAATTTTCCCTAAAAAAATTGAAAAAAAAAATTAAATTTTTTCAATGACAATGATTGATTTCCAAGGAAATTTTTAAAATATCGTAAACGTCCAAATTGAATCTTAATTAGAATTCAAAATGATATAAATTAATATATAATAACTAAATAAATCCATCGTATTTGATATTCATGGAAATTCAATTTTTTCATTTTTCTTCTAAAATCACGAGATAGTCTGCTATTAAGGGATGTCAACCAAAAACTAAATGACCCAGCTTGTTCTTGTTTTAATTTCGAGTTTATTGTATCATATTTATTTTGAAATATTCTAATCATTTTCGGACATTGATACTTTTAAAACATTTTTTTTTTTTCATTTTAATATATTGAAAAAGATAATAAAAACTAACATTCCTTAAGATATTACTAATAATCCGGATTGTATTGTAAATTTATAATAATAATTGTTATATTTTCCTATTTATTATTTAGTTAAATAGCGAGTATCCCATTCATGAGAGCAATTGTTTTCAGGGAGCTGAAAAGAATCCGATGAGAAGTACGACATCGAGTTCGACCATCGGCTGGCTGCGAGTTGGCTACCCATTTAAAACTTCGAGGTCAGTATCTATATTTATCTAGTAGAATATTATAAAATAATATTAGTGATTTAACGAAAATTATCAATCTTATGTATGGTTTTGTTTTGTTTTGTTACATGTAACATCATTTGTTCTGGCGATAATTTGGTTCATCTTCAACTTGGAAAAATGTTTTTCTACCCTCTACTTAATTAACAGCCCACCAAATGTGAGAATTCAACACCTTTATTTTTTATGGCACAAATAGTTAGTTTTTTGATATTTTAATTAATAAGGTCAAAATTTATATAATTTTTGTTATTACATTTCAATATTTAAAAAAAAAAAATAAAAATTATTTTTTTAATTTTTTATTCAATTAAATAAAGTAATTTTTATTTCAATTTTAAATAATATGTAATAAATATTTTAGTAGACTATACTAGATTAGGAAAAGGTGTTTTATTAACATTTTTATTAAATAAAACACCTTTTAGAGTATTTGACATTTAGTGAGTGGGTGGAGTGGGATATGTGTCATAAATAAGTTATGATTGCATGTGTATTGTGCATGAATTGTTTCCCAAGTCGTCTATTGATGACAATACCCTGGTTTGTGTACAGTTATGTGTATCTCTTAGTGTGGTTTTGATGTGGCTCTATGCTTCTCGATCAGACATTTGAGAAGGTAGTACAACAATGTTCCTTAATGGGAATATCCCGAAGGATGTATTGGCTGCCTTTCAAGCTAGGGTAAACTTTCTTTCATGGGTGACCCGCCCATTATGGCGGGGCCTATGATTCCCCGGTTAGGTAGGATGTTTTCTCTTACAGGTTGCCTCAAATGTGGTGTTCAGACATAATCCAAAAATTCAAAACCACTCTCAGCTGATCCACAGAAACTCACAAACACCTCCCCAATTAATCTATTTTCTTTTCCCAATTTTTTTTTCTTCTTCTTCTTCTTCTAAGCGTCGCATTCCCTCGAACAATAAAATACATTTTAGACCATACTGTGTCTAACCGCGTTTCGGTAGAGCTTTTGATTTTTTTTTTTTTTTTTTTCTCATCGTTTCCGCGATCGCGATCTTTTCTAGCAAGGAGAGCGTCTCGTGAAGATAGAAGATCGAAAAAATTGTTAGATGGCCATCTGAGCCATAGAATTGGGTCTGGGATAGAATAGATTGATTAGGGAAGACATCATTGCGTAACCAAGCAGTCTCCACGGTTAGTATTTTCATTGTAAAGTTTACATACATTCTTGAAACGTTAGTGTCTCATTAATTTATATAATACACCTAGTCAAGTATATAATAATTTATGAAAATTTCTTTTTCTTTTCATACTTTGAAGAGCATCATGAAGAAACGGGTGGTTGGTTTGTGCGGGCAGATATCCATCGCATCTCTTCCCAATGACGGCGAGGCTTCTCAACGGTGAATTGAAATTTTATTTCTATAATATTTCATGAAATAATTTCAATATGTTTTAAAATAATTAAAATTTCATAATTTTTAAATGACGTTTATTGTTAGAACTAAAATTTTTTTTTAGATCTACATTGAATGGAATGGAGCGAGCATAAGATTTCATCTACCTAATATGAAGGTTACTAAAAAGGAAAATAAAAAAACAACAGTCAATCAATGGGTAAAAATTTTATTTATTTTTTCTACTATTTAAATAATTAATATTGAAATATTATTTTAAATTTTAAAATATTACCTACAAGTACACTTACTGTCCAAAATTTCACTAAATTATTCATGTATAATCAATCCTATTTCTATGATAGATATCCTCCAATTTCTATTAAATAATATTCAATATAAATATTCATTGAATTAAATTTCAAATATTAATGATGCTATTTCCTATAGAAATGATATAAAATAGAAGACTTATTAGAAACATTCTTTGTCTATTCTTCTTCTTCTTCTTCATCAAGTATTATTTTTTAAGTTTCAAAAAGGTTTTAATTAATTTTTAATATAACCCCATATGTTTTATCTATCACCATCAGATATGTTCGTACCCGTGGATGATGATGTTGTCTTGACTCTACCCTTTGGTCACTAAGAAATGATGGAAGAAGCTAATAAGAATAAGCCCATGCACAATCGGTGAGTAGAATTATGAATACAATATCATTTCTAAATATCAAATCCAGATATAGGTATACAATGATTAATTTCTTGTATACATATTTCTAGATATTTTTACATTGATGAATTTATAAAGATACTACACGCCGTTATTAAATTACTAAGTGAAATGTTTTGTTAATTTTTTAGTCTTACTTGATGTACACCATTGCAGCATCAAGAGAGAGAGATTGAAGAACATAATGACTTCCAGATCATCATCATCATCCATCGGGCGATTGCAAGGGGGTGAACCCCCGCCGTAAGTATTTTTTTAAGAAATATTTTAATATTATTCTAATCTATTTTCAATCTTAATAAAATATGTCTTTTATTCTTCTTGTTTTTCATGTAACCTCGATCAATGTTGATGGCAATCTTTCACTTTTACGGTTTCATCAAAAAGGTGAGTAGATTTCCAATAAATGAATTATTCCAGAAAAACATTATTTCATATGAGTCTTTGTTTTCCAGGGCTTGAAGACGATGATTCTGTTAAAGAGCAATCAATCCATTGTAAGTATTGTATATGTAAAAATTTGATAAAAAAATCATATCTTTTCAATGGCAATGCCTGAATTCCAAGGAAATATTTCAAATATCGTAAATATCCAAAGTGAATCTTAATTCGAATCCAAAATGGAATAAATTAATATATAATAAGTTAATAAAACTCTCGTATTTAAAAAAAAGTAGAATTTTCCCTAAAAAAATTGAAAAAAAAAATTAAATTTTTTCAATGACAATGATTGATTTCCAAGGAAATTTTTAAAATATCGTAAACGTCCAAATTGAATCTTAATTAGAATTCAAAATGATATAAATTAATATATAATAACTAAATAAATCCATCGTATTTGATATTCATGGAAATTCAATTTTTTCATTTTTCTTCTAAAATCACGAGATAGTCTGCTATTAAGGGATGTCAACCAAAAACTAAATGACCCAGCTTGTTCTTGTTTTAATTTCGAGTTTATTGTATCATATTTATTTTGAAATATTCTAATCATTTTCGGACATTGATACTTTTAAAACATTTTTTTTTTTTCATTTTAATATATTGAAAAAGATAATAAAAACTAACATTCCTTAAGATATTACTAATAATCCGGATTGTATTGTAAATTTATAATAATAATTGTTATATTTTCCTATTTATTATTTAGTTAAATAGCGAGTATCCCATTCATGAGAGCAATTGTTTTCAGGGAGCTGAAAAGAATCCGATGAGAAGTACGACATCGAGTTCGACCATCGGCTGGCTGCGAGTTGGCTACCCATTTAAAACTTCGAGGTCAGTATCTATATTTATCTAGTAGAATATTATAAAATAATATTAGTGATTTAACGAAAATTATCAATCTTATGTATGGTTTTGTTTTGTTTTGTTACATGTAACATCATTTGTTCTGGCGATAATTTGGTTCATCTTCAACTTGGAAAAATGTTTTTCTACCCTCTACTTAATTAACAGCCCACCAAATGTGAGAATTCAACACCTTTATTTTTTATGGCACAAATAGTTAGTTTTTTGATATTTTAATTAATAAGGTCAAAATTTATATAATTTTTGTTATTACATTTCAATATTTAAAAAAAAAAAATAAAAATTATTTTTTTAATTTTTTATTCAATTAAATAAAGTAATTTTTATTTCAATTTTAAATAATATGTAATAAATATTTTAGTAGACTATACTAGATTAGGAAAAGGTGTTTTATTAACATTTTTATTAAATAAAACACCTTTTAGAGTATTTGACATTTAGTGAGTGGGTGGAGTGGGATATGTGTCATAAATAAGTTATGATTGCATGTGTATTGTGCATGAATTGTTTCCCAAGTCGTCTATTGATGACAATACCCTGGTTTGTGTACAGTTATGTGTATCTCTTAGTGTGGTTTTGATGTGGCTCTATGCTTCTCGATCAGACATTTGAGAAGGTAGTACAACAATGTTCCTTAATGGGAATATCCCGAAGGATGTATTGGCTGCCTTTCAAGCTAGGGTAAACTTTCTTTCATGGGTGACCCGCCCATTATGGCGGGGCCTATGATTCCCCGGTTAGGTAGGATGTTTTCTCTTACAGGTTGCCTCAAATGTGGTGTTCAGACATAATCCAAAAATTCAAAACCACTCTCAGCTGATCCACAGAAACTCACAAACACCTCCCCAATTAATCTATTTTCTTTTCCCAATTTTTTTTTCTTCTTCTTCTTCTTCTAAGCGTCGCATTCCCTCGAACAATAAAATACATTTTAGACCATACTGTGTCTAACCGCGTTTCGGTAGAGCTTTTGATTTTTTTTTTTTTTTTTTTCTCATCGTTTCCGCGATCGCGATCTTTTCTAGCAAGGAGAGCGTCTCGTGAAGATAGAAGATCGAAAAAATTGTTAGATGGCCATCTGAGCCATAGAATTGGGTCTGGGATAGAATAGATTGATTAGGGAAGACATCATTGCGTAACCAAGCAGTCTCCACGGTTAGTATTTTCATTGTAAAGTTTACATACATTCTTCAAACGTTAGTGTCTCATTAATTTATATAATACACCTAGTCAAGTATATAATAATTTATGAAAATTTCTTTTTCTTTTCATACTTTGAAGAGCATCATGAAGAAACGGGTGGTTGGTTTGTGCGGGCAGATATCCATCGCATCTCTTCCCAATGACGGCGAGGCTTCTCAACGGTGAATTGAAATTTTATTTCTATAATATTTCATGAAATAATTTCAATATGTTTTAAAATAATTAAAATTTCATAATTTTTAAATGACGTTTATTGTTAGAACTAAAATTTTTTTTTAGATCTACATTGAATGGAATGGAGCGAGCATAAGATTTCATCTACCTAATATGAAGGTTACTAAAAAGGAAAATAAAAAAACAACAGTCAATCAATGGGTAAAAATTTTATTTATTTTTTCTACTATTTAAATAATTAATATTGAAATATTATTTTAAATTTTAAAATATTACCTACAAGTACACTTACTGTCCAAAATTTCACTAAATTATTCATGTATAATCAATCCTATTCCTATGATAGATATCCTCCAATTTCTATTAAATAATATTCAATATAAATATTCATTGAATTAAATTTCAAATATTAATGATGCTATTTCCTATAGAAATGATATAAAATAGAAGACTTATTATAAACATTCTTTGTCTATTCTTCTTCTTCTTCTTCATCAAGTATTATTTTTTAAGTTTCAAAAAGGTTTTAATTAATTTTTAATATAACCCCATATGTTTTATCTACCACCATCAGATATGTTCGTACCCGTGGATGATGATGTTGTCTTGACTCTACTCTTTGGTCACTAAGAAATGATGGAAGAAGCTAATAAGAATAAGCCCATGCACAATCGGTGAGTAGAATTATGAATACAATATCATTTCTAAATATCAAATCCAGATATAGGTATACAATGATTAATTTCTTGTATACATATTTCTAGATATTTTTACATTGATGAATTTATAAAGATACTACACGCCGTTATTAAATTACTAAGTGAAATGTTTTGTTAATTTTTTAGTCTTACTTGATGTACACCATTGCAGCATCAAGAGAGAGAGAGTGAAGAACATAATGACTTCCAGATCATCATCATCATCTATCGGGCGATTGCAAGGTGGTGAACCCCCGCCGTAAGTATTTTTTTAAGAAATATTTTAATATTATTCTAATCTATTTTCAATCTTAATAAAATATGTCTTTTATTCTTCTTGTTTTTCATGTAACCTCGATCAATGTTGATGGCAATCTTTCACTTTTACGGTTTCATCAAAAAGGTGAGTAGATTTCCAATAAATGAATTATTCCAGAAAAACATTATTTCATATGAGTCTTTGTTTTCCAGGGCTTGAAGACGATGATTCTGTTAAAGAGCAATCAATCCATTGTAAGTATTGTATATGTAAAAATTTGATAAAAAAATCATATCTTTTCAATGGCAATGCCTGAATTCCAAGGAAATATTTCAAATATCGTAAATATCCAAAGTGAATCTTAATTCGAATCCAAAATGGAATAAATTAATATATAATAAGTTAATAAAACTCTCGTATTTAAAAAAAAGTAGAATTTTCCCTAAAAAAATTGAAAAAAAAATAAAATTTTTTCAATGACAATGATTGATTTCCAAGGAAATTTTTAAAATATCGTAAACGTCCAAATTGAATCTTAATTAGAATTCAAAATGATATAAATTAATATATAATAACTAAATAAATCCATCGTATTTGATATTCATCGAAATTCAATTTTTTCATTTTTCTTCTAAAATCACGAGATAGTCTGCTATTAAGGGATGTCAACCAAAAACTAAATGACCCAGCTTGTTCTTGTTTTAATTTCGAGTTTATTGTATCATATTTATTTTGAAATATTCTAATCATTTTCGGACATTGATACTTTTAAAACATTTTTTTTTTTTCATTTTAATATATTGAAAAAGATAATAAAAACTAACATTCCTTAAGATATTACTAATAATCCGGATTGTATTGTAAATTTATAATAATAATTGTTATATTTTCCTATTTATTATTTAGTTAAATAGCGAGTATCCCATTCATGAGAGCAATTGTTTTCAGGGAGCTGAAAAGAATCCGATGAGAAGTACGACATCGAGTTCGACCATCGGCTGGCTGCGAGTTGGCTACCCATTTAAAACTTCGAGGTCAGTATCTATATTTATCTAGTAGAATATTATAAAATAATATTAGTGATTTAACGAAAATTATCAATCTTATGTATGGTTTTGTTTTGTTTTGTTACATGTAACATCATTTGTTCTGGCGATAATTTGGTTCATCTTCAACTTGGAAAAATGTTTTTCTACCCTCTACTTAATTAACAGCCCACCAAATGTGAGAATTCAACACCTTTATTTTTTATGGCACAAATAGTTAGTTTTTTGATATTTTAATTAATAAGGTCAAAATTTATATAATTTTTGTTATTACATTTCAATATTTAAAAAAAAAAAATAAAAATTATTTTTTTAATTTTTTATTCAATTAAATAAAGTAATTTTTATTTCAATTTTAAATAATATGTAATAAATATTTTAGTAGACTATACTAGATTAGGAAAAGGTGTTTTATTAACATTTTTATTAAATAAAACACCTTTTAGAGTATTTGACATTTAGTGAGTGGGTGGAGTGGGATATGTGTCATAAATAAGTTATGATTGCATGTGTATTGTGCATGAATTGTTTCCCAAGTCGTCTATTGATGACAATACCCTGGTTTGTGTACAGTTATGTGTATCTCTTAGTGTGGTTTTGATGTGGCTCTATGCTTCTCGATCAGACATTTGAGAAGGTAGTACAACAATGTTCCTTAATGGGAATATCCCGAAGGATGTATTGGCTGCCTTTCAAGCTAGGGTAAACTTTCTTTCATGGGTGACCCGCCCATTATGGCGGGGCCTATGATTCCCCGGTTAGGTAGGATGTTTTCTCTTACAGGTTGCCTCAAATGTGGTGTTCAGACATAATCCAAAAATTCAAAACCACTCTCAGCTGATCCACAGAAACTCACAAACACCTCCCCAATTAATCTATTTTCTTTTCCCAATTTTTTTTTCTTCTTCTTCTTCTTCTAAGCGTCGCATTCCCTCGAACAATAAAATACATTTTAGACCATACTGTGTCTAACCGCGTTTCGGTAGAGCTTTTGATTTTTTTTTTTTTTTTTTTCTCATCGTTTCCGCGATCGCGATCTTTTCTAGCAAGGAGAGCGTCTCGTGAAGATAGAAGATCGAAAAAATTGTTAGATGGCCATCTGAGCCATAGAATTGGGTCTGGGATAGAATAGATTGATTAGGGAAGACATCATTGCGTAACCAAGCAGTCTCCACGGTTAGTATTTTCATTGTAAAGTTTACATACATTCTTCAAACGTTAGTGTCTCATTAATTTATATAATACACCTAGTCAAGTATATAATAATTTATGAAAATTTCTTTTTCTTTTCATACTTTGAAGAGCATCATGAAGAAACGGGTGGTTGGTTTGTGCGGGCAGATATCCATCGCATCTCTTCCCAATGACGGCGAGGCTTCTCAACGGTGAATTGAAATTTTATTTCTATAATATTTCATGAAATAATTTCAATATGTTTTAAAATAATTAAAATTTCATAATTTTTAAATGACGTTTATTGTTAGAACTAAAATTTTTTTTAGATCTACATTGAATGGAATGGAGCGAGCATAAGATTTCATCTACCTAATATGAAGGTTACTAAAAAGGAAAATAAAAAAACAACAGTCAATCAATGGGTAAAAATTTTATTTATTTTTTCTACTATTTAAATAATTAATATTGAAATATTATTTTAAATTTTAAAATATTACCTACAAGTACACTTACTGTCCAAAATTTCACTAAATTATTCATGTATAATCAATCCTATTTCTATGATAGATATCCTCCAATTTCTATTAAATAATATTCAATATAAATATTCATTGAATTAAATTTCAAATATTAATGATGCTATTTCCTATAGAAATTATATAAAATAGAAGACTTATTAGAAACATTCTTTGTCTATTCTTCTTCTTCTTCTTCATCAAGTATTATTTTTTAAGTTTCAAAAAGGTTTTAATTAATTTTTAATATAACCCCATATGTTTTATCTATCACCATCAGATATGTTCGTACCCGTGGATGATGATGTTGTCTTGACTCTACTCTTTGGTCACTAAGAAATGATGGAAGAAGCTAATAAGAATAAGCCCATGCACAATCGGTGAGTAGAATTATGAATACAATATCATTTCTAAATATCAAATCCAGATATAGGTATACAATGATTAATTTCTTGTATACATATTTCTAGATATTTTTACATTGATGAATTTATAAAGATACTACACGCCGTTATTAAATTACTAAGTGAAATGTTTTGTTAATTTTTTAGTCTTACTTGATGTACACCATTGCAGCATCAAGAGAGAGAGATTGAAGAACATAATGACTTCCAGATCATCATCATCATCCATCGGGCGATTGCAAGGGGGTGAACCCCCGCCGTAAGTATTTTTTTAAGAAATATTTTAATATTATTCTAATCTATTTTCAATCTTAATAAAATATGTCTTTTATTCTTCTTGTTTTTCATGTAACCTCGATCAATGTTGATGGCAATCTTTCACTTTTACGGTTTCATCAAAAAGGTGAGTAGATTTCCAATAAATGAATTATTCCAGAAAAACATTATTTCATATGAGTCTTTGTTTTCCAGGGCTTGAAGACGATGATTCTGTTAAAGAGCAATCAATCCATTGTAAGTATTGTATATGTAAAAATTTGATAAAAAAATCATATCTTTTCAATGGCAATGCCTGAATTCCAAGGAAATATTTCAAATATCGTAAATATCCAAAGTGAATCTTAATTCGAATCCAAAATGGAATAAATTAATATATAATAAGTTAATAAAACTCTCGTATTTAAAAAAAAGTAGAATTTTCCCTAAAAAAATTGAAAAAAAAAATAAAATTTTTTCAATGACAATGATTGATTTCCAAGGAAATTTTTAAAATATTGTAAACGTCCAAGTTGAATCTTAATTAGAATTCAAAATGATATAAATTAATATATAATAACTAAATAAATCCATCGTATTTGATATTCATGGAAATTCAATTTTTTCATTTTTCTTCTAAAATCACGAGATAGTCTGCTATTAAGGGATGTCAACCAAAAACTAAATGACCCAGCTTGTTCTTGTTTTAATTTCGAGTTTATTGTATCATATTTATTTTGAAATATTCTAATCATTTTCGGACATTGATACTTTTAAAACATTTTTTTTTTTCATTTTAATATATTGAAAAAGATAATAAAAACTAACATTCCTTAAGATATTACTAATAATCCGGATTGTATTGTAAATTTATAATAATAATTGTTATATTTTCCTATTTATTATTTAGTTAAATAGCGAGTATCCCATTCATGAGAGCAATTGTTTTCAGGGAGCTGAAAAGAATCCGATGAGAAGTACGACATCGAGTTCGACCATCGGCTGGCTGCGAGTTGGCTACCCATTTAAAACTTCGAGGTCAGTATCTATATTTATCTAGTAGAATATTATAAAATAATATTAGTGATTTAACGAAAATTATCAATCTTATGTATGGTTTTGTTTTGTTTTGTTACATGTAACATCATTTGTTCTGGCGATAATTTGGTTCATCTTCAACTTGGAAAAATGTTTTTCTACCCTCTACTTAATTAACAGCCCACCAAATGTGAGAATTCAACACCTTTATTTTTTATGGCACAAATAGTTAGTTTTTTGATATTTTAATTAATAAGGTCAAAATTTATATAATTTTTGTTATTACATTTCAATATTTAAAAAAAAAAAATAAAAATTATTTTTTTAATTTTTTATTCAATTAAATAAAGTAATTTTTATTTCAATTTTAAATAATATGTAATAAATATTTTAGTAGACTATACTAGATTAGGAAAAGGTGTTTTATTAACATTTTTATTAAATAAAACACCTTTTAGAGTATTTGACATTTAGTGAGTGGGTGGAGTGGGATATGTGTCATAAATAAGTTATGATTGCATGTGTATTGTGCATGAATTGTTTCCCAAGTCGTCTATTGATGACAATACCCTGGTTTGTGTACAGTTATGTGTATCTCTTAGTGTGGTTTTGATGTGGCTCTATGCTTCTCGATCAGACATTTGAGAAGGTAGTACAACAATGTTCCTTAATGGGAATATCCCGAAGGATGTAATGGCTGCCTTTCAAGCTAGGGTAAACTTTCTTTCATGGGTGACCCGCCCATTATGGCGGGGCCTATGATTCCCCGGTTAGGTAGGATGTTTTCTCTTACAGGTTGCCTCAAATGTGGTGTTCAGATATAATCCAAAAATTCAAAACCACTCTCAGCTGATCCACAGAAACTCACAAACACCTCCCCAATTAATCTATTTTCTTTTCCCAATTTTTTTTTCTTCTTCTTCTTCTTCTAAGCGTCGCATTCCCTCGAACAATAAAATACATTTTAGACCATACTGTGTCTAACCGCGTTTCGGTAGTGCTTTTGATTTTTTTTTTTTTTTCTCATCGTTTCCGCGATCGCGATCTTTTCTAGCAAGGAGAGCGTCTCGTGAAGATAGAAGATCGAAAAAATTGTTAGATGGCCATCTGAGCCATAGAATTGGGTCTGGGATAGAATAGATTGATTAGGGAAGACATCATTGCGTAACCAAGCAGTCTCCACGGTTAGTATTTTCATTGTAAAGTTTACATACATTCTTGAAACGTTAGTGTCTCATTAATTTATATAATACACCTAGTCAAGTATATAATAATTTATGAAAATTTCTTTTTCTTTTCATACTTTGAAGAGCATCATGAAGAAACGGGTGGTTGGTTTGTGCGGGCAGATATTCATCGCATCTCTTCCCAATGACGGCGAGGCTTCTCAACGGTGAATTGAAATTTTATTTCTATAATATTTCATGAAATAATTTCAATATGTTTTAAAATAATTAAAATTTCATAATTTTTAAATGACGTTTATTGTTAGAACTAAAATTTTTTTTTAGATCTACATTCAATGGAATGGAGCGAGCATAAGATTTCATCTACCTAATATGAAGGTTACTATAAAAGGAAAATAAAAAAACAACAGTCAATCAATGGGTAAAAATTTTATTTATTTTTTCTACTATTTAAATAATTAATATTGAAATATTATTTTAAATTTTAAAATATTACCTACAAGTACACTTACTGTCCAAAATTTCACTAAATTATTCATGTATAATCAATCCTATTCCTATGATAGATATCCTCCAATTTCTATTAAATAATATTCAATATAAATATTCATTGAATTAAATTTCAAATATTCATGATGCTATTTCCTATAGAAATGATATAAAATAGAAGACTTATTAGAAACATTCTTTGTCTATTCTTCTTCTTCTTCTTCATCAAGTATTATTTTTTAAGTTTCAAAAAGGTTTTAATTAATTTTTAATATAACCCCATATGTTTTATCTATCACCATCAGATATGTTCGTACCCGTGGATGATGATGTTGTCTTGACTCTACTCTTTGGTCACTAAGAAATGATGGAAGAAGCTAATAAGAATAAGCCCATGCACAATCGGTGAGTAGAATTATGAATAAAATATCATTTCTAAATATCAAATCCAGATATAGGTATACAATGATTAATTTCTTGTATACATATTTCTAGATATTTTTACATTGATGAATTTATAAAGATACTACACGCCGTTATTAAATTACTAAGTGAAATGTTTTGTTAATTTTTTAGTCTTACTTGATGTACACCATTGCAGCATCAAGAGAGAGAGATTGAAGAACATAATGACTTCCAGATCATCATCATCATCCATCGGGCGATTGCAAGGGGGTGAACCCCCGCCGTAAGTATTTTTTTAAGAAATATTTTAATATTATTCTAATCTATTTTCAATCTTAATAAAATATGTCTTTTATTCTTCTTGTTTTTCATGTAACCTCGATCAATGTTGATGGCAATCTTTCACTTTTACGGTTTCATCAAAAAGGTGAGTAGATTTCCAATAAATGAATTATTCCAGAAAAACATTATTTCATATGAGTCTTTGTTTTCCAGGGCTTGAAGACGATGATTCTGTTAAAGAGTTTGTCCACTCCATTACCTACCATTAATCAATCCATTGTAAGTATTTTATATGTATTTATATATTTTATTTTTTTATTTTATACCTTATTATAAATGATAACATATACGCGTAGTATATAACAATATATTTGAATTTCATCATAATCATTGGCGTACCGTGATGTTCTTGCGCCTTGGGGCAACTGAGAAATCAGTGCCCCCTTTCGTATATATATATATTTTAATTTTTTTTTAAAGAATATTAATGAGGAATAACGAAACAAGTTTAACAGATTTTAATAAGCGTATAAATAATATTTATTGTCTTACACAAAATACAGTTTATCTTTAAATATTAATTCTTCTTTTGTTCCAAATTGGCTTCCCTAATTTTGCGACCCTAAATTTGGCGCCCGGGGACATATGTCCCCCCCTGCTCCTCCCTAGGTACGCCACTGATCATAATTTAGAAATTAGATTTCAGTTCTTGGTTGAGAGATTTTTTTCAATTCTTTTGTTTTATACATGTATTTCTCCTTTAAAAGAATGATAATTATTTTTAATATTAATTCAATTTAATTATAGATTATTTAATTTTAATATTATTGCTATATATATACATACTTAAAGAATAATATTGAAAATAATATTTTAAAATAAAACTTTTTTTATGTAGTGAACACTAATCGCAATAGATGGCGGGATATGTATTACACCAGTATAATATCTTTTAAAAAGTATTTAAAATTTATATAATTAATACTAATATTTCTTACTGATGATAGTTTTGAAAAATGGTAGAGTAAATAATTATTTTTCAAATAATAACACTTTTGCTGCCCTTATTAAATAAACTATCATAAAATTAAAAAAAATATTTAATGTTTACATATACTTATATAAATATATATATATATATATTAAACATTAAATACTTTAATAATGCATATAATTATATTATATATATATATAAGAATATTATATTTAATTAATTCATTGGATGATTAAAATGGAATAAGAAAATTTTACATTAATTAGAAATTTTATGATTTGCTAAGAGAATCATTAGAAAATTAGATAATATATAAATATATTAAAATTAATTTACCTGAATTTAGATATTAACGCAATTGGAAAAAAGATATCGATTCAAGAGAATGACCAAAAATATAAATTAGAAAGGTGTATATACAATCTGTAGTTTCTGAAAATGAATTAAATGAAGTTTCTTACCAAGAAACTTTGATCCCAGATAAAAATCTAAATGAATTTTTGGTAAATAGAAAGCCTAAATCGTTAAACGAGAATTTTAAAAAAGTTATAGAGAAATCAAATTATCAAAAGGATCATTGTGAATAATACATTTAATATATCATATCAGGAAAAAATAGTTATTTTCCCTCCTAGAAATCTATTAAATTTCCCAATAAGCCAATCTTCACCAAGTTGTACTAATTCAATTGAAAACAAGAATAAAGGATTAGCTGGTCCATCCAAAAGAGAACGATTAGTAGAGTTGTAGAATTGGAATAGGAGGTCAATACTGTTATTTTAGAATGGTTCTTCCTGGTTGAGAATACATTTTCAGATGTATTTGAATATAATTTAATAAATATTAATTTCTTTGATTCATATTTAATAAATATAATAAAAGAATAATCATTTTAATTTTCCAAATTAGAAGAAATAAATACATTGTTTTATTATTATTATTTTGTATTTCGATCATTCTCCCATTTTTCTTATTCATATATGCTATCTTTCTTTGTAGGTTCTTCTAAGCCAGTGGTGTATTGGGAGGGGAACGCGGAGGAACGACGTTTCCTTACCTTTTTACAGAATCGGAACGCGTTCCAGTATTTTTCATGTCCCGACAACTCCCACTTAAATCTACTGTTAGAATTTCTTTTTGTGTTCGTTAATACTTTTTATAGTAAGAATAAGAAAAAATAAAAACTTATTTGGAAAAAAATAGTTTGCTGAAAATGGGACTTTTTGCTTCCACTATGCGTTCCCTTACTTCTTATTTTACCAATACATCATTGTTCTTAGCTAGATTATTATAAATAAATAAAATTCAACATATCATATTTATTTTAGTTATAATTAGTTTAACTAATCTGACAATCTACAAATTATCTATTAAAAATTAATATTTCAAAATATATTTATTGAAAATATTTTCATTTAATTATGTCGCAAATTGAATTTGAAGTTTTTAAGTCTGCCTCCCAAAAATAAATAAATAATACTACATATTAATTAATATTATTTAATCTGTTTTTATACAATAATCTGTCAATTACAGTAGTTAAATTATTCATAAATATTAAATGTTGGATATTTAAAAAGAAAACTAAATGGAAAATTTTTTTATGAAATTAACATTGTTATAAAAATCATTAGATATCTTCTCTCTCTCTATTTATATTTTATTTGAAAATAGTATGAATAATTTTTTTCACAAATCATATTAACATTTTTACCTGCACATATGTACTTGCTTTTACTATAGTTTGGACCATGTCATAAATAAATGAATAGAATATTGAAAATTAACATAAAGAGGAATATAATTTAAAAATATTTTATTTGAATAAACATATCTTTATATATATACTTAAATTTAAATTAAAACATTTGAATAAAATATTTTTACCGACCGACGATAGTAAGGGAGGTATTGTTTTGCTTTTCATAAACTCTTTCAATTTGTAACTTTATTTATGGTTTCTATTTTAATAGGTAAAAGATGTGAAATTGGATCTAATATTTCATATGTGTTCAAATTTGTTAATGCCTAAAAAGAAAAAAATATTTTAATAGATTTATTGTTTTAAGAAATAAGAAAGGTATATTAATTTTTATTTACTTTATTTTTAAATAAAGTAGTAATTAGTTCATGAGGAAATAACGTATGATGAACAAGTTGAATATGTGGAATTAAATCATAAGCAAATGCTGCGCATAAACTAAATGCGTTGGATTTTTCAATTGGCGTAAAAGCTTGTTGTTCCCTTCGATAGAATCCCAAAATTGTGAAGACACAAGAACTTAAAGTTTGTTCTAAATATGTTGTTACATTAACAGCAATAGAAATAGGTGCGCATTGACGTATTTCATTATAAACACCTACTAATCCATTTAATAAATTAGCTAGAGGAGGAAAATGTAGCAAATTCTCAGGTGGATGAGACTAAAATAAAAACAAATCACATTAATAATTATTAATTTAATTTTTTATCAATAAGCAATAAAATAATTAAATTATTTTAACTTAACATTATAATAAAACCAATAATAAATACACATACATTGTTTTGATTTGTATTTTCTTGATTAGTTGAAAGAACCGAGGAATTATTTTTGTAAACAATTTCTTTTTTAGGAAGAACATAAGAATCCATATCTAAATCAAATTGTTTAGTAACGTTACGTAATGTTTGTTTAATGAATTCTGTTAAATTTTTTTCAAATATGAGAACAAGTTGAGGTCTAAAATCCAATCCAATCCGACTGAATGCCAGTCCAAAATACATGCTTTGCTCCATAATTGAATCATAGGAACTAATTATTCCAGTTACACGATTGAGGGATTCTTTTAGTGTATTTAAAAAATTTGAAATCTAAAAAAAATTTGTTCTTATAATTTAAAATAAGTTGAAAAATATAGTCCAAGACTGTGTGCACAAAATTTAACTGTCTTCTTTAGAAACATGAATAAAAAAATATAAATAAACTTGTAAATAATACCATGTCAATGATCCAATTATAAAATATATTCGATTGCATATTTTCGATTTTATTTAAAAATATTATTGGTTCATCATCACTAAAAATTGCATTATATTGGGTAACGATGTTAAAGAGATGAATTCTTGTCAATTCAATGATTCTTACCAAATAATAATTTACTGAAATAAAAGAAACTACGTATTATTTTAAAATGAAGTTGGTTTAAATATTTAACATGTTAAGATTTGTAACAACCACTTTAACAAACTTATTTGTTAGTGTTAAGGCATGTAGTTTAGTAGAATTTTACATTCTAAAAATCTACCACACTTGCCGAAACTGTGTCAAGTACGCTAGTTTAAAGACGGTTCTCTAAACTATAAAATAATAAAATAAAATATTTGGGAGCTTGAAAAGGAATTATATAGGAAATAAATACTAATTGTTAAAGAAATTTTACCATCGTGCTTCGGTACTGCATTTAGTATTCCATTTAACCAGGTTCCTCGGGCTTGCAAAAATTTTAACCTCAACTGATTATCTGTAAATTGATCCATTCGACGGAGGTAGCCAACCACCTGTAGACATTTCGGTAATTGAAGATCCGTTTTAAGTTGGTTTAATAGTTGATTATACATAGCAATCCAATCTTTTTCGACATCATTTATAAGACACTTAAAAAAAAGGATTTTTTAGTTTTAATTTTCATGATTTGTTTTTAAAAAAATGCAATATAAATTTACATTGATGAGAGGAATATGTCCGTGTTTAGAAGCCAATCTCCTAACATAGCCGGCTAATTCTAAAGCCTCTTCGAATCCATCATTTTTGATAAAAGTTTCCATTAATTGGGGAATCTCTAGAATTTCTAAAAGTTGTGCATTATGTGTCAATGTTATTGAATTTAATCTTCTTTGATTATTCAATTGCCTTGAGGCATCTACAAAATTTTCACAAAGATCAGAAAGTTTAGGTAATTCACTTTTCATGGAGTGGATCAAAATTTCTGCTTTATCAAACTAAAATTAATAAAATTAATGAATTAATGTGTAATATTTTTTTAGAAATTTAGTTATTAAATAAAAATATTATATACCTTATTTACAATTTGTCTTGAACATTCAGCAGTTTGAATAAAAGTTGTACAATTATTAAATGCAAGATTTTGAGTTTGTTCATTTACAATACTTTTTTCCTCATTTAATCGAGATGGTTCTTTTACTACATAAGGATTAAAAACAGATAAAATTAGACATTTAAAAACATTTTATTTAAAATTGGGTTTAAGTTCCGAATCATTCTCATAGCATGTTCGACTTTACTATATAAACACTTTTTATATTTCAAAACAATTTACATAAGTTAGATTAATTAAAAAACTATATAACCCTTTTTGAATTTTAAAAACAGCTAACTAGACGAAAGATAAGGAACTTTTTACTAAAAAAAAATAAAAAACATTTATATTTATTAAATACCTAATTTATCAATTTTTAATCCTCCAATTTTATTTAAATACAGTGAGCATTCAAAGTTGTCACGTAGATTATCTTGAAATAGAAGTAAAATAATGAAAATTAAAAAAAAAGATTATCACAAGACTTAGGTTATATATTTATAATTACCATTATTATCATCATATATTAATTTTAATATATTTTCATTATCTAAATCCATTTTATTTTTAACAATATTATTATAAATATTCAATATTAAATTATCTGAAACTAGTTAGCAAATAGATGACAAGTAAATAAAAGTGGAACAAGTAACGTCAAATGTCTTTTGAAGGAATTCAAATTTCAACTATTATAAATTATCACAGATAATACTTTTGTTCATTTAATTTAAATATTTTTTCTAATATAATTTTTTCCCATAATTCAGTTCCCAGTTCTGATTTCTAATTTCCTTTATTGAATTTCAATATAAAAATAATATTCATTTGAAGTGAGATTTGTTAAATCGAGAATAAAAAGTAGATTGAATTGTTAAAAATTAGTTATATTATATATTTATATATAAAGTTTTATTAATAAAAGATAATAAATAGAGAAATTATCATATAGAAATTCTCTTGAAATTAATTTTGATAATTTTCTTAATGCAATGTTGCTAGTGTTTTTCCGTTTATAGAAATCACAGAGCTATTCCAGGGGAAAATATTTGAGTACCCATCAGTTTGCTTCGGGAGCTTTCGTAATCGGTCGGCTGCAAATGGTAAATGAAAAAATTGACATATTTTTATTTAAAAGAAAGGTTATTTTTTAGAGAAATCAAACTTACATAAATGTTTAAATATAATTGATTACATATTTTATAAATACCATTATCTTAGGAAAGAAACTTATTAAAAATATTATTATTATTGAAATTTGAATTTTATAGTTTTTATAATTTTATTTTATTTATAGTTACTAATCATTCAAAGAAGTTTTATTTAGTTTTGGTCTTATAATTTTGGAAGAAAAATCATTTAATAAATAAATAAATATTGAAAACAATATTAAAAAAAAATTAAAATTAAATTTTCTTGAAATAGGAACAAAGTATGAGAAAAGAGTAATTAATATCATGTCGTTTTTTCCCCTTTCACTATAAGATATTTGCTATGTAAGTTTTTTTTTTAATTAATATATAGATAAAGGATCCAGTTAGAATTATACTATTTTAAAGAAATAAATCTTAAAAATTTTGGTTCTCTCGATTTTTTATTTTTAATTACTAAGTTCATAATATGAACACTTATAATCCAAGAAAAAATAATATTCATCCTCCTAATGACACTTTTCTCATTTCATATTTCTCAAAAAGATCTAAAATGTAGCCCCTACATCTCTTACATCTAGTTAAAGCACACCTGTTTAAATAATATTTGTTTTTTCCTTTATAA
Organism: Labia minor; assembly: GCA_963082975.1. Taxonomy (NCBI): domain Eukaryota; kingdom Metazoa; phylum Arthropoda; class Insecta; order Dermaptera; family Spongiphoridae; genus Labia; species Labia minor. The sequence continues at coordinate 23,850,475 of OY720348.1, read as the reverse complement.
TACATTTAATAATAATAGTAATAATAATAATAATAATATATTTAAAGATAATCATATATAAAATAAATAAATTTTTAAATATATGCAATGAACTATTTTAATATTTTTCTTATTTTTAATATAAAAACAAGAATTTTGACATTTTTTTAAGATATCGATATCTATTTGAATTGATTTTAATAAAATTTTAAAATTAATTTTTTTATATTCTCGAATAAGGGTAGTTTTCGCATATTTAGGTTAGAATCGATTGCTTAATTCTGATTGGATCCCAATTCTATTTCATCCAATCAGATGCAATGTTGCAAAGGGTTTCTTAACATCCAATCCGCAATTCACATTATTTTGAAGACTTGCTCATTATTGATATTTTTTTTGTTTTCTAACCCTTTCACTAGTTCAGATTAGATTTGATCAATTCATCATTCCTATGAAATTAAAGTATTCCCATCTTTCTGTTTCTATTTATTTACAGTGATTTGCATAATAAAGATGGAAGAGGATTCAAGTAGGAAAAGAAAATACTATGTGCAGGATGATCATCAGAATAAAAAACCTTATAAAAGGAGCATTAATTTTAAATATCTTCATTCAGACATTAATAATTTTATTATAAGGGAAAACGCAGAAAGTTACTTTGATGATGATAAATTTTGGAATTTTTTTGAAAAATATGATAAGGCCCAAAGACGAGACAAAGGCAAGTATTGATTTTTTTATGTGAAATTTAATTAAATGATAAATCTAAAATATTAATTTATATTGTCAACATTCAAATAAAAGTAATAATTTTTTTTAGTTTTAACAATTTTTAGTTATTGTAATTATTACTAAAATATTATTTTAAAATTAATTTGCTATCATTCGTGTAATTTACTTTAGAATATTTATTAATATATTAATTCATTTCATTTTTTTAGATACTTCTAAAAGCTCCAAAAAAGAAGATTTTTTGAACTTTGAATATACTTCAGATGCTATGGATTCTTATAAATTAATTTCATCAAAAAATGAAACAAAAACAAATCGAAAACAAGAAATATTAACTGTTATGCTTCATTATATGGATTTTAAACAAAAATCTAAATTTATGCAACTTCGTAAATTAAGAGAGTCTCAACGAAATTTACCTGTTTATCTCTATAAGTAAGAATAGATCAAAATTTATTAATAAAAATAACAATGTCGAAATAAATGAATCTTTGCTCGGCATTATTTCAAATTTTCCAGTAGATAGTTAAGAATACTCCCAAAATATCAAGTCTCACATATTAACTGAGAGAAAATCATATATATTTGGGACTTCTTTTATAAACATTTTTTTCACTTCACATATTATTTTTTGCTGTTTTTTTATTATTTTGAGATTGAAGTTATCTTGAATGTTTTTATTAATAATAACCTCTATAGTAAAATTATTCAACCATTTTGGCATTAGTCCATAATCATTTTTTATATGAATTTAATTTTTTCTAGGCAAAGAATCATTTCATCTGTAAACGATAATCGAGTGACCATCGTTGCTGGCGATACTGGTTGTGGTAAATCCACCCAAATTCCTCAATTTTTACTTCAAGCGGGATTTACTTCAATTAGTAAGCATTTTTATTTCACTTAACTTAAATTGATTACGATGATTAAATCAAAATAAATTTACAATCAGTATTTTCAAAATAAATTACATATGTGTGACACGGGAATAAAAATTTTTTACACAGAACAGTGGGATTTTAAATCTCTCTTGAAATATGAAAAATTAAAATAATATACTATATATATATATATGTCTTAGGCAAATGGAATTTTAGGAAAATCGCATTTATATTATAATATAATATTAGAAAAACATGATTGTGAAGATGGTATTAATTTTTATTGTTGTGTTTACGGTAAAGCATTTACCGATCGTGCATGCTTAACATGCAATAAAAACGTTCATTTAATTTGTGGTGAACCAAAAAAAGATTCCGATGAAAAAATAATTTGTTATCATTGTCTACGTGTAGAGAACATAACAAATCTAATAAAATCATATGAAGGACATTTAAAATCGGGCTAATTGATGGAAAATAAAAGTAATTCTATTTGCCTAATGGCCAAATGGCTTTTCTCTAGGCAAATGCTATTTTCCTAAAATTGCCATTTGCCTACGACATATATATATATATTGTAATTTAGAATGTGTAAAATATATCATTAGGTGACTATGAATAAACTGGACTAGGCTTATAAATTTTTTGTATAAATACATTTTTATTTGCTTAATAAATATTAATTTCTTAATATAATTATTAATTTATTTAAGAATATTTATTAAATATTGCCTAATATTTTATCAATTAATTATTTTAATCAATTTTAATTTATTTATATAACTATATATAATATTTGTTTTGATTTTATACCGTGTTTTCTTTTCTTTTTTATTTTGTTGATATTGGCTAAGACATCCATTTGATTTTGTGCTATCTAATTTCTAAATTATATTTATTATTTTTTAATTTATTATGGTCTATTCTACTATTATAAAGAGAGTATATATTTTTTATTAGTTACATTTCGTTATAAAATATTTATATTATTTTAGAAAACTATTAAATAAGGCTATAATTCTGTATTTACTTTTAAATTAAAATAAAATTATTATTATTTTCTGGTCATTCGAATTAATTGATATTCATGCTGGCCATATATGTTGACTAGTAAATCTATAAAATTACTTATTTCAGTTATTATTATTATATGTCAATCTTCGGTCGTTGAAGGGTGGTGGTTCTGTAGGAAAATAAAGATTCTTCTCTTAATTCTCAACACCACCCTTAAAAGACCGAAGAATTTTAGGATGATAATTCTTGTTTTATATATATATTATTTTTAATAATTGACTGCAATATTGCAACATGCGTATGGTGTGTTTCTATATTTATATAAAATTCTGCCTAAATATAAAAATGTAGCGGAAAAATATATGTATTAATAAATAAATTGTAAAAATATCTATCATATATGACATTAGATAATAAACAAACCATTGAAATACTTTAACTTATCTATAGTTCATACTAACTAGTAGAAGTATTTATAAGTTTATTTGTATATACTTTCTCTGATTAGTTTAATTAAGGTATACTTTAGCTAGTGGATGTATTTATTGACTAAATTGACAAAATTTTTCTCTAATTTTATTTAAAATCCAATTCGTTTTCTAAGTGGCACTACTTAACTCTTTGCAGCAACTTAATCCTTCCAATCATTCTATTTCTGTTATTATCATTTTAATAGAAAAATATATATTTCAATCATTTAATTAATTAATTTCTATTTTTAATTTTTCAAAAAATATATTAATATTAATTGAAATAATTCATTTAGTAAAATTATATATTTATTCCACTTCTATCTTTATTTTTAACATGATTAAGATTTAACTATCCTGAATTAAAATATTTTACTCTATATTATTATTTTTTTTATAAAAATTATATTTTTCTTTTTTAGCCTGCACGCAACCCCGACGTATTGCTTGTATTTCTTTATCGAAACGTGTAGCTTATGAGACTCTTAATAGTTACGGTAGCGAAATTGGTTATCAAATTCGGTTTGAAAAACAAAAATACCAACAAACCAAAGTCATCTTTGTAACTGAAGGATTGCTTCTAAGACAAGTATGCCTAATTAGTATGATTTAGAGAGGAAGGAATTTATTTGAAATGATTAACCACACAAAATAGGCAATACATTTGTGGTATCAATAAAAAAATAGAATTCCCAATTTAAGTACAAATGTTTTATGAAACATTCAATATTATGGTTATCTTGCCAATTACTAACCTATTAGAAACAAATAATAAATAAATAAATAATTATTATCTCTTATAAAAACATTTTGAATTTGCTAGATTTAATAGAAACAAATCAAACTTTAATATGAACATTGCATTTCTACTATTTGTTTGAGATTGTTGAAATTAGAAAATTGTAGAAAAATTATTTATTTATAAATATTATATTGATAATGCTTTTGGGTACAAGGAATATTTAAATTAACTTGAATTTATAATTTAATTTTATAGCAGATAAATAAGGTAAAAAACACAAGAATCCCTGATATATAATATACCTAAGCAATCAGAGGGGGTTCCTTACAAAAAACACGAAATACTTGTTTTTATCAATTTAAATTCTTTGTTAAGAGTCATGAGCAATAATTTATTAACTACTCTTTATAATTTATATATTTTATTAATTCTTTATTTTTAGTTTTTATTTTATTTATGACAAAAATTATAATTTGTTTTTTTTTACAGTTATTTTATTAGTTTTTAATATATGTTTATTAATAATATAAAACAAGACTCTATATATATTTCAATTCCATTTTTTATGTTCCATCAAAAACTATTAATTGTTTTCAGCTTTCATCCGAGTTCGTCATCCCAGATTCATCTGTTATAATCCTTGATGAGATACACGAGCGACATCTTCAGGGAGACTTCCTTTTAGGCCTCATGAAGTGTCTCCTAGTAAAACAACCCCATCTAAAACTTATTCTTATGTCTGCTACTATTAATTTAGAATTATTTAAACGATATATGCCCTTTGCTCATGTTATTCAGGTATATTTATGAAAATCTTATTAATCTTTTCTTTCTCCATTAAATTAAATGAATAAATTTAAAAATAGATAATAATCTTCAAAATAAATTCGAATTATCTTATTCAATTTTTTTTAATAATAAATATATGTGTATATTGTATATTAACCTTGATTTCAGGTACCTGGAAGACTTTTTCCAATTCAATTATTTTATATGCCTTTAACAGATGAAGATAGATTAAATAAAACTACACGAATAAACCCTGCACCATATTTAAAAATTTTACAAATGATTGACCAAAAATTCTCAAGTATATAGTTTATTTTTGTTTTATCTTCAATAAATATGCTTTATCTATTAGTCCTGACGTGATTATTTTCAATATAGGTGATGAAAAAGGAGATATGCTTATTTTCCTATCAGGAACTGCGGAAATTACAACTGTCGTTGATGTACTTTCCGAGTATGCAAAAATTAAACATAATTGGATTATTTTACCTTTGCACAGTACACTATCAATTGATGACCAAGAAAAAGTTTTTGATTACCCTCCACCAGGTATAATATCAATTGATTTATTATTCTAAATATTGTATCTGGAAAATTAAAAATTGTATTTTTTTAGGCATTCGTAAATGTATTGTTTCTACTAATATAGCTGAAACTTCTGTTACTATTGATGGAATTCGATTCGTTATTGACTCTGGGATGTTTAAACAAATGACATATGATCCAATATGTCGTATGCAACGTTTAAAAGAATTTCCCATTTCAAAAGCATCAGCTGAACAACGTAAAGGGAGAGCAGGTATGTTTCTTTTGCTTTGATATGCATTATAATCATTATATTTTCCCCTATTTCAAAATTAAATGTGAAATATTTACATTTCTAATCATAATTATTAGGTCGTACCGGTCCAGGAATTTGTTATCGCATATATTCTGAAGATTGGTATAATGAATTAGATGAATATGGACAAGCAGAAATAGAGCGAATGCCTTTGGAATCTGTTACTCTTCAAATGCTTGCCATGGGATTGCCCGATGTTAGAAAATTTCCGTATCTAGAACCTCCGCCTGACCAGACTCTTGAGACCACACTATCCTCTCTCAAGCATTTGGTAACCATTATATAAGCTTATTCTAAACAAATAAATTGAAATACATTAATCAATGAATTAATTATTAATTCAGGGAGCGTTGACTGAAGAGGAGAAAGTCACACCACTTGGCCATATGTTAAATCAACTTCCTCTAGAACTTGCTTTGGGAAAAATGCTTGTTCAAGGGACAATATTTCGACAGAGAGAAACAGTATTAACCCTTGCAGCTGCACTTAGCGTTCAAAATCCAATTATTCAAAGAACTATTAGAGATAAAGAATGTGAGGTAATCTTATTATAATAAATTTTTCTCTTGAAATTCTGTACTTTAATCTGAATAAAATATCAGTAATTAGTTCACCAAGCCGCTGCTCGGTAATTTAAAATAATTGAACTGCTATTAAATGATTTAAAATATTACGAATTTGTCTGGGAATACAATAATTGTGCTGGGTCATTTATAATGAATATCTTTTCTACTATTCATATCTTATAATCAATCATCTTTATTTGTATATAGGAAATATTAATCAATTTCTTTTTTCAAAAATCTTTGAAATTATCTTTGTTTATAAAACATTTTATAGGAATTTATTAAAAGCTCGCGATGTTCGATCCATATCTCGGTTCCATACATGTTCTTCAATGTTTATAAAAATATTAATTAATTTTAGCATTTCCCACACAAAATTATTAAAATTCACATATTTATATAACTCTAATAATAAATTAATAAAAAATTAAATTATTTATTTTATTGTAAAAGTTCTCATTTTAATTGATATTATTATATATTTATAAATAATTTATTAAATATTTTACTTGAACTAAGATAATTTTTACATTTCAAGACATAGTCAGGGTTATAGAATCGAGAAGGCTGCGATGGGCAGGGCACGTGGTTAGATTGGGCGAGGAAAGTATGGCGAAAAATATATTGGTGGGGAGACCGATTGGGAAACGTCCGCTTGGAAGATCAAGGATGCAGTGGGTTGACAATGTAAGAAGGGATGTGAGTGAAATGGAAGAGGGTAGGAGTTTAATGGTTGTGGCTCAGGATACTTGGACAAATGTGGTTGCTGCGGCCAAGATCTTTCGAGTTCCTAGAACCACAGAGATAGTTAGAAGATAATCTTTAAATATCATTTTTTTAATGAATGTCAGTTAAAGAAATTGTTTTTAAAAAATTTTATATAATAAGTTGTTAATTTTCAAGATCAGAAAAACAAATAGATATATACAATTTTTGTTAGAGATAGTTAGAAGATAATCTTTAAATATCATTTTTTTAATGAATGTCAGTTAAAGAAATTGTTTTTAAAAAATTTTATATAATAAGTTGTTAATTTTCAAGATCAGAAAAACAAATAGATATATACAATTTTTGTTAGTTAATACGATATTTTATATAAATATATTAATAGATATAATATTTAAAGTATCTTCAATAATAATTGTTAATTTGTTATGTCATTATTATGTTGCACATTTCATGGATATTTTTTGTTTATCTCAGGAAAGTTAAATGAATATCAAAAGAGAATTCTTTTTAAAAATCAAATAATTAATATTTATATAAATGTTAATTTTCATATAAATATAATATAATGTTTTATGTAAAAGTTGAATCATTGTAATGTTTGGATTTGTACATTTATTGATATCTGCTATTTTTCTATAATTAAGAAAAATTAATTAAAATTATTTTTATTTTAAATGACACATTCAGATCTATTCTTTATCTCAAAATTATTTAATATGTGAAATTCATAAAAATTTTGTGCAAAATTTTTTAGATAAGAAATACATATATATGTTACAATTTTTGTTACTTTTAATATGCCAATAATAATTATATTTTGAATATTTTATTAATTTGTGTTCAATTTCAGCGTGCACGTCAAAGTCTTGAATCAGATCATGGAGAACCAATTTTATTATTAAATGCTTTTCGTCAATGGCTCGAACAAAAGAAAAATCAAAATCAAGATCCTCGACGGAATGACACCCATAAATGGTGTAGGAAACATGGACTAGAAGAACAACGTTTTTATGAAATGGTTAAATTGCGAAATCAATTTAAAAATTTACTTGAAGTAATTAATTTTTTATATTTACTATAGAAAAATAACTTTCAACTCTAATTTTTTTCATGGATATGAAAGATTTTTTAAGTCTTTTTATTTTCAATGATTAACTGACTTGGCCTACTATTCAAATAATTTTTATAAAATAAAATAAAAAACATTACCACTAATAAAAATATTTTATGAGTTTTTAATAAAAATTATATAATTTGTACAATCTTAATTTGTAAATTTAGCAATTAAATTATTATCTGAAAAAAATTTTAATATTTTTTAGGATTCGGGATTAGTAGAGAGTCAAATAACACAACCTATATCAAGTGCTGAAAGGGCACAAAGACAGGGGGAACTAAAACAATTAAAAAAATTACGCCGAGAACATCAAGAGGAGAAACATCAATCGAAGCGCATGTTAAAGTATGATCCTTGGGGAATCAACCAAGAAGAACGAGAGGATGAAAATCGAGTTGACATTCAGGTATATTATTCAAATTGTTCTTATTCTTAACTCTTAATTATAAAGTTTTCTTAATTTTAATTGTTAAATTAAATTATTAATATAAATTTTTAAATATTTAAGTTTTATATTAATTCTATATATTTAGTATTTATTTTTCAGGATATCATGTTTAGATTAAGTACTACAACGAGTGATATGGTGAATCTTGCTGTTGGTTCTCAAGCGGCTAGTTATGCATCATTAATTCTGTTAAAAGTAATTCTTAGTAGTGGAATTTATCCACAGTTTGCTATTGCTGATATACATAATTATTCTAAGGTAATTTATATTAAAATTATCTTCCTCTTAAGCTTTGATTGATTTTGCATAATTTTCTATTACTAATTCATAATTTAATTCTCATCATAAACTTGAACTGCTTATAAATTTTTAATAACAAATAAAATTAATCTCAAATCATTAGAATTCATCATTGATATTCAATTTATTTTGTATTTATCAATTTATCTAACAAAATATTAAATTATTTCAATCTCTTTATATTAATTGTTTTTAAAGACTGTTTCAGAACAATTGTTTCATACACGAACAAAACCATATATTTCTCTTCATCCGAACGATTTTTTTTATAACAATCCACAATATCTACAACTGAGTGACTCGGATATCATAGAATTTTCTAAAACCAATCGCCTCCCTGTTAGTACAAAGCATCAAATTCTTTGCTATATGTAAGTTGTTCTTTTGATACTTGATGTTAAACTGGATGCGGACTATTTTTAAGAAACATAGCCACTCGATTATTTAATTTCAATACTAAAAATAAATTTATTACTTATCTATTATGTTGAGTCCAAGAAATTTCATTATAAGTTTTACAAAAGTTAAAAACTTTTAAATAAATTTATAAATAATTGATTAAAAATTAATAAAAATAACTTTCAATAATTTTTTAAAGGTCACTTCTGGAAACATCCAAGCCTTATCTGATGACAACTTTTCGAATTCCAGCTGCTCAAACACTATTATTATTTTCTAAGAAGATCGCAACGAACTATAATTTTTCAAAGTATTTATTAAAAAAAATAAATATCTGTATTTATAAAAATAATTTAATTTATTTTTCATTTTACTTTTAGAGTTGTTTGTGATTCGTGGATTCGAATTGAATTTCCTACACCTGAAACTGGTATAAAATTTATAAATAAAGTAACTCTAATCAGATACACTTGGGATAAATTATTAAATAGACGTCTGACAGGTAAACCTTATCAAGAATTTATCAAATTAATATTTTGTTGATTTTATCTTTTTTAATCTTGTAAATGAATTTCAACTAATCCTTATATAAATATAGTTTTGTTTAACTATACTATTCAATATTCATAGTTACTATTACAATATATTATAATCTTTCGTTTTTCAAAGTCTATTGTACTTTTTTCCGTCCGAACAATTAAAATTTTAACAATTCTAATTAATTTTAAAATATAATTAATAAACAATATTATTTATAGCAATGTTGGACAAAAACTCCGATGAAGAGGATTTAACTAAAAGTTATAATGATTCTTCATTTCTATCAAAATTAATTATTGAGTTTATGCAAACGGAGATTCCTTATACAATAGAGCGGTTGATGGCTGCAGATGACAAAACTATGTATATTGGCTATGAAAATTATAATATGGATAATTTTAAAGACCTGGTCAAAAATAATCCCATTGATACAGAATATGAACCCACTTCCAATCCATTACAAGGAGGAATAAATCTTTCACATTATTTATTATATAATTGGTAAGTTTTTATGTTAACTAATTCTTTAATAATTTGATTTTTAATTTAACCTTATTTTTAAATAGTTTTGTAAATATTATTTATGAAAATGGCTTATTTTATCCTGATTTAATCGCATATATCTCTTAATTTCTTCTAAAGTAGATATTTTAATAAATTTTATGCTAAATACTAATATCATTAATTAGAACGAATTATTCTATTAAATTCTTTATAACAGTTGACCTGAAAAGTCCGTAAGCTAAGATGGCATTACTAGGATTAAATCTATGTGATTAATTGTTAGTATTGTCCTTCCAAAGTCTATAAATTTCTCAGCTGACTAGATGTTGGTTCGTGAGATATAGCATTTTTGATATTTTCAAACGATGTATAGAAAAGATTTTCATTTGTTAATAAAACAATTACTTTCCATTGAAAAAAAAATAGTGTTGAAGCCAATGCTTGGTTTGTTAAACATTATTCGGACTCAGTACCAGGAAAATCAATCATTAAGAAGTGGTTTGCTAAGTTTCAAAGAGGCGAAATGAGCGTAGGAGATGATGTACCCAACGGATGAACGAAATAGAGAGAGATTGTTACTTTGAAAATTTTAAGAAAGTCAATAAAATAATTTTGAATGGCCGTAAAATAATGATTGAGTTAGCTGTGACTCCGAAAATATCAAGGAACGTCTATGATATATATACATGAATATTTGAATTTGTGAAAGTTGTGTGAATGGTGACTGCCGCACATGCTCACAATCGATTTAAAACAACAATGTGATTCAGAGCTGTCTCTAGCAATATTTAACCTTAACACGAATATTTTGGTCTATATATTACAATTCATCTCTTCAATCCAAAGTTCAATCGACATTCAGCTAAGTGGACTGGACTTGAAGAACCAAAGTCAAAACGCGGAAAGGTGCAACAGCTGGCTGGCAACAATATTCTGGGATGCCCATGGTATTATATTCATCAAAATATACTTCAAAAGGAACCAGACTTTCAACATTGAATGTTATATAACATTATTGGAGTGTTTAAAAGATTAAATCATGAAACAAGGTCCCATTTAAAAAAAAAAGTGTTGTTTCATCAAGACAATGCGCTCTGTCCCAAATCATTAAACAAAATGGCAAAGTTGTGTGAATTGAACTTCGAATTGCTTCCAGTCCAACTGTTTGTTACATATCCAACTTTATACTTAATTTATTTTCATATTTAGTATTTTTCCTTGTGCGGAAATTATATCCTTTAATACTATTATTATTTTCTCATACATTTATTTATACGAGTGAAATATCATACCTAATAATTGAAGGTCGGAATCCTATTTCCATTGTGTTACATCTTATATATAAAATTCTCGTGTCACAAAACTTTGAAATGATACTCCTCCGAAACGGCTGGACCGATTCTTATGAAATTTTTTATGCATATTCAGTAGGTCTCAGGGCATGTCAGACTTCTTTTATTAAACCGCTAATTGCTAAGGTGTGTCCAGAGGTGCTAATTAATTAAAAATAGTTTAGTTATCATACCAGATCATAGAGGCGCTGGTGGCGAAAATTTGACATATATATATATAAATCCTAATTTGAGACTTGGAAACGAGATTGGTGCGTAGTCAAGTCAGCAAGGGCGTCATCTTATGACGTTGCACCCTCAGTTCGAAACTCGCAAAGACATTTTTTTTAAGTATTATATATTTTACAAATTTATTAATTTTTATTATTTTAATATTTTATTAAATTATTTTATTTTATTAAATTAAATTTTATTATTAAATTTTATTTTATTAAATTAATAATTATGTCAATTAATTTTTTCTGCATAAATAAACATATATAAAAACTATATATAAAATTTGAATATTTTTTCGATTTGTTCCTTTAAAATATAATAAATAATTAAATTAATCCCTACTAGGGGCTCGGAGGGGAGGCCATGTAGGGGAATCTGCTTTCTCTTATTGGGAAAACCCAAATTGCCACCCCCAGCGTCCACTATAGTGTATAAAAGCAAGCATTGAGTGTAAGTCGAGTTCTCAAAATCTATTGAGTTGTAACTATAAATTATTTTTATTAATTTAATTTATTAATATATATATATATATTGATATTTACAATATCTCAATTGATCTTATTGGCCTTTTAAACTTTGAAAACATTCACATTAAGGCTATAATTTAATACTATTAATTTTTAAGATTATGTGAGTAAATCATTTTAATTAGGAAAATTTGATCTCATAATTGGATTTTCACGTAAGATTTTAATATATATTTTTTAATATTATTTTTATAGTAGTTTAGTGTTATGCTAATCTCTTTATATTTTATTTTTATTTTGTTTACTTTGTTTTTTTTTAAATAAATTAATAACATTTAAAGTAGCATAAAAAAAATAATCGAGACAGGAAAAGTGATGGGGTTTGAAATTAATAGTGATAATGCAAAATAATTAGTATCAGAGCGAATGATATTTGCAAAGAATTTAAATCGAGGTTGCAATCGGAAAATTATTATCAAAGGGGATCAAAATTAAAATATATAAAACAATTATTTTTTATGTTGTATTATATGGGTGGGAGGCATGGTCTATAACCCTGGGAGATGAGAGTAGATTCAGAGTATTTGAGAATAGGATTCTTCCCAGCATTTATGGGCCAAAGAAAGATGAGGACACCGGGGAATAGTGGAGACTGCATAACAAGGAATTGCATGACCTCTATGCATCTCTAGATATAGGTCATAAAATAGGGAAGGCTGGGATCGGCAGGGCACATGGCTAGAACGGGAGAGGGAAAATATATTGGAGGGGAGTTCGATTGGAAAACGTCCGTGTGGAAGACCAATTGTGAACAGGGTGGACAATGTAGGAAGGAACGTGAGAGAGATGGGACAGGGTAGGAGTTAGATGGTTATAGCTCAGAATAGGGACACTCGGGGGGGGAGGGTACAGGGGGCGGGGCCCCCGTCTAGGTGTGGAGAGCGCCGAAGGCGCTCGGAGCAGCTAGTAATATATATATATATATATTTTGGGATAAATAAGTAAAATATATTGAATTAATTAATGAATAAAATTCATATTTTACGAAAAAAAACAATATATTAAGTATTATTGTAATAAATGTACATTAATGGAGAAACAAAGTACGCTGAGAAATCGCGTCTCAGAAAAGCTTCGCTAATGTAAAAAGTCTAACCATCTACGATTGTCGCTTATACAATTGATTATAGATTGGGCGCAAGCAGATTTCTTGAGTTATAGCTCATTATTATTCAATATAACTTGCCAGAGATGTCTTAGAGACCTGCGGTGTGGCCAAGATAAATTGGCTCTGAAGGGTATTGTTGAATAAAACAAGTTACTGTTGTTTTGATAGACAAGTGATTTTATTCTTTTATAAAATAAATGTATTCAGCACACACACACACACACACAATATATACAATATATACATATACAAGTTACACGTGGTGAGAACTATAGATTATATATAATAATTAAATAAAATAATTAAAATATATATAAAAAATACTGTTATAACACATACAGCTTGCAAGGTGCATGATTAATAGATATACGAAGGCAAATTTCACGCACTTTATTGTACTAAATTGTTTCTCAAAAGTTAGGCTACCATAAGTTTTGTGCCAGGTGGGTACCAAAGCTTCTGACAGACCATCACAAGGGTCAGCGAATGGCTGCCTCTTTGTCATTTTTGGAGGCTTTCGAGTACCACGGTGATTCATTCCTTGATCGAATCGTAACGGGAGACGAGACTTAAGTGAAACACGTGACGTGTGAGACAAAATTGCAGTCTATGGAGTGGGGGCACACACATTCTCCTAAAAAACCACGAAAGTGTTTGCAAACTCAGGCGGCGGATTTCTATGAGGAAGGAATTTCGAAGCTCGTTCATCGCTATGATAAATGTCTCAACTTTTTTGGCGATTTTGTAGAAAAATAATATTTTAGTTGCTCTTTCAAATGTATATAATAGAAAACGTTTTCCTGTACTAGTTTTGGCTTAATTCCAAAACGTAACCTACTTTGTGAATTGCCCTTGTATATTCCACCAAAACTGGTAGAATAGCTGGTGATTGGCCAGTGACTGCAGTGCAAAAAGGTGTGAAGAGTGGGGATGCTCAGAAAATGCTTACTGGAAGGACGTAACTAAAAAATGAATCCGTTACAATATAAATTTATAATCAATAAAAAATTAAAACAAAAAATATTTTAATTGTTAAATATATATATATATTAGTTTTTAATTTAATTTTTGTTTCAGTTTAAATGACAACTCTTGTGATGAGTCGAAAAATATTGAGGAACAAGAAGAATGGAGTTGCTCTGATTGTAAATGGACAAGCAGTGAGTCATTGAGTCCTCTTTCTAAGATCCAACATTGGCGGATATGTACCAAAGAAAAGATGGCTTCATTACTTCAAACTAGCAACCCAGGAAGTAGTGGTTTATCTAATGTCAAATCATATGATTGTGAAATCTGTAAAAAATCTTATATCCTTACACCGATTGAAGTATTAAAACATAAACAAGAACATAATAAAAGTCCAAAATTATAATCAATAAAAAAAGAAAATTTCAATTAGACTAATCAGTGATTAAAAAAAAAAATTATCATCTATGTTAATGGCATTTTAAAAATAAATAAATGCGTTAAACTTACCCAACAGTGGCGTACCCTAAGGATTGCAAATGGTGTTTAGCCCTATCATTGAATAATTCACTTAATAACTAACTATTCAATTAAGTTCAAACATAAATTTATCATTTCATGATTACACAGGGGAGATTAAGTAAATCGTACTCAGCCAATAATTTTAAAATTGACTGAGTATTATTCGTGCCTCCCCTGTATTAAAATTTAAAATGAATTATCTGTAATAAATTTTCTTTTCTATTAGCTATGTGTCACCTTTATTTTTCTTGCTATGTTATCGTTATAATAACATTATATTGTTTTTGTGTGGATATATATATAGAAGAAGGTTAAACATAGTTGCAATGTACGCTTCACCACTTTTTTCACCAATTATTTATATTAGTAAAGAGAACTTATCAAAGTTTCTTTTCAAAAATGATCAAAATCAACCATCTGAATAAGGGCATATTAAATCTATTAATTTCTTCAAAATTTTTAAATTAATCTATTATGTCATATATTTATAAAAAGATTAAAATCAACCATCTGAATAAGGGCATATTAAATCGATTAATTTCTTCAAAATTTTCAAATTAATCTATTATATCATATATTTATATATTCATATTGAGACTTTCACGTGGAAATTTAGTTCGAATTTATTTATTATTTATATCAGGGGAGAGCAACCTTTTTTATCAAAAGGCCAAACGAAAGTTTGACATTTCTTGATGGGTCGCAGATAAAAATAACAATTTAATAAATTATTAAACCTTAAATCTTTAATGAACAATACAAACACATAATACATGTCCCATTCAATGTCTCAAAAAATCGTTTCATTGTTGTAGCGATTATTAAAATATATATTTAACTTAACAGTAATCAAGTGGACCGAAAAAAAGTTTAGGATACCAATAAAATGATATTGTACTATTAAGTTTGGCTGGCCGCACAAATTAGTTCGGTGGGCCTCTGGTTGCTTATTCCTGATTTATGACAATGTAACAACCTTAAATAACTTCCTTATCCTTTTGGATTCAGTTAAAATTTAATTCATTTTTGTGAAATATATATATATATATATATATATAAAATGTTTATTTTTTAAGTATTACTTATGTTTAAATATTGGTACCCCATTTATTATAATCAGAAAAAATAAAAAAAAAACAACAATTTGACTAATATATTATATGAAAAAAAAACGTGAAATATATAATCTACAATATATGTGTGCTAATTCTATAATAATTTTCTTTAATATATATATATATATATATATATATATATATATATATAAAAGAAAAATCTCTTTTGCTACTAGTAAATGTCTATTGAAATAAATATGAGCTATATTTCTTGAACTAATAAAAGAATATCTATGGATAAATATTTAACCTCTTTAAAAATGTCTTAATTTCCTTCAAATAGTCTCTAAATTATGAAAAAATAAAGATATTTAACATATTATAGTAATTATTACAATAACAATAATGTTTTAAAATATTTTTTTTTAAATTATATGTTTATTAAGAAATATTTTAAAAAATTTATTGAAAAAATTATAATTTATTAATTTCTTTCTACTATAAAACTTTCATCTAAGTTATAATAATAGTTATTTTTGACATTAAGCTATGATAATTCATGTTTTCTTGTAGAATTGTAAAATTGTTATATGGAAAACAAAATATCTGTTTTAAGCAGAACATATGTCTATTAACATAATTTTTATCTATGGAGTATATCTAAATATTTCTCTGTTATCTAAATGTTATTATAGACTTGCATTTAAATAATATGTTTAGTCAAAATATTAATTAATTTTTTTTAAATATTTTTATTTCTTTTTTCATTTCCTATCTAAAATAAGTTCAATTTTTAAACTACAAAGAAAACGAAAAAAACAATTTGTGAAAATAAATCAAGATAAAGAATTATTTTTATTCATAAAATAAAAACAAATAAACGAATAATCATATAAATAATAAAAATATATAAATACATTTTCCATAATTTTGGAAAAAATAAACAAAAATTTATTCTATTTTTTAAAATATTAAAAAAGAAAAATATTTAAAATATTTTATTAACAAAGATATTTGCTGATATATATTATAAAAAAAATATAATAGAAAATTTATTTTCTTATAATTTATTATCGGTATTCTATTTTCAAAATATAAATAAATTTTAATAAATTCAATGTCTATTCTGATTTAGACACTAAGATTATCATTTGTAAGTATAATTTTTTAAATTATAATCTTTTTAAATAAGATAGGCTTATATTTCTTTTCTTGGGTATCTATTTCAAATCCTTGATATCCGATAATTTTAAAAATTTTATTAATAATTGTTCCTCAATCCTTAGTTTTCTATTAAACTGATAATTAAAGTTTTTGGAATTAATTATTTTTAGTTTTTAGAAAATTATTTTCATCGCATTCTATTTCATGATTGATTTTTTAATCAATTGAATATAGAATCCCCATAAATATGTGGTCTTGCCTACTTTTGTATCATCGAAAGCTTTCATATATTAAAAAAAAAAATTAAATACGAAAGAAATAGTCTGATGGAACAATTCTGAATAAAATTCTGAATTTCCAAATAGATACTTTTAAATCAAGATAAATTATAAATATTTATATCAATCAAATAATTTCATAATCAATAAAATATATTTAGTTTTATAAAATTCTTACATGAATAATATTTAATAAATTTTGATTTTTATGATGCTTGTAGCTTTTAAACTTTCACTGTGAATCTTACCATGAAAATATTCAATCCCCTTTAACAGAAAGTGGAAATCTGTTAATTTATATATGTTAAAAATTGTACTTATTTGATATTATTTAAAAATAATTTCATTAATATATTTCCTAACAATACAAATTTATTTGTCATAAAATTTTTAATATATTAATTACAAAGTTTTTTCGTTTAAATTTAATTATTCTTCATTTTGACTAAACATCATCAAAAAAGAGGAAGAAATATAATAATATTATAATTCTTACTTTAATATTAATATCTCTTCCCATGCAGAGCAGTAATCTCTTATTTTAGAATCTAAAACCATCCTTTCTTTTTCAATACTATATCTCATTCACGATTAATTAATATTCATATCTAATCATTTTAACAGAAATATGGCTTTGAAAATAGAATCAATCGGATTACTATATGAACAAATGCAACAAGAAATGTAAAAGAAAGATAGATTTTTATAGAAGGGTTTGGAAATTTAATCTCAGTCCTTCATATTGGTTCATAACTATATATTTTTATTTATTTAATTATAATTGAATTATGTCAAAATTATAACATTTTGTTTAATTTATATTTAAAAAATATATTTATTTGTCATTTTAATTTTCTCTAATGGGTTATTTTAAAATTATCATAATTTTAAATTATTTTCTTTTTGTAAATATCATTTATAAATATACACTTATTTTATTATATTATTGTAATTAGATTTTAATTTTGTCTTAGTCTATTATTTTGGATATATAAGAGAATATTAAGTAGAAAATATTTCATATTTGTTTTATATTTTTAAAAATTTTTTTATTAATTAAACTTTATTTCTTTCTACTTAATAAAAAAATTTAAAACTTTTCATATCTCTTTGTGGTAGAGATGTATAATGTATAGTAGAAAATAATATATTATTTATCAATACCACATTGTTAATTTTTCTTAAATTATACAAGCCAAATGATAATTGAATTAGATTTTTATTTTAATTTATATTTTTAAAATTAGTACATTTTCTTTCTTTCTGATTACTTGAATACACAATAAATTATAATTTTTTTAAATTAAAATAATTTTATAATTATAGATTTTATGTTAATTTATTTTCACAAATAAATATTATTTTTTGAAACTAAACATTAAATAATCCTATTTCTTTAATATTCAAACATTTCGATTAATAAGAATATTAAGAATATCAATGCTGCTCTGCGCGCGCGCGCTTAACCAATTAAAACAAACATATATTTATCATTAGAGAAAATATTGCAGAATTTTTATGTCATGTTCTAATTAATCAATTATATAATAAATACTTAATCAATTGATGTAAATTATTATAAAAATAAAATCAATGTAAAAGTAGATTTTAAATATTCTATATTTTTTTTAAATTTTTTTTTTTTGATATTAAAGTATAAATATATACCTACAACAAAAATGGCCAAATAATATATTAAATAAAATATTTTGTATGTGCTATTTCATGTTTAAATAAATATTAACAAATATATAATAATATTAAAGGCCATACAGGTAGATTGTAACTCATTGTGATTAATTTAAATTTGATTTTAAAGTAATAAAAAAATATTTTGAATTGAAGATATTATAAGAAACATATTACAATTCTAATCATGATAATAAATATTATAATAATATATACATATAAAAATATTTGTATTTAATATTAAATTATCCGTCTTCTCTGAAAATAGTATTATACATATTATATATCAAAATAAATCTTAATATTATTTTCATGATACTTTATTTATTTAATTAAGTTGAATTATTTTTATAGTATGTTAATTTAAGTAATTAATTTATTATTATTATTATTAATATTACTATTGTGATTTTTAATGATTGATAATTTTTTTATAATTATATTGTATATTTTATGACACAAATATATTTGCCTAGGGTTCATATAAGTTTTTAATGTTATCTATTAGATTTGAGTCTGATGATAATATAAAGATTAGGTGTGCGTGCAATTAGAAAAAACAAAAATAAATTTTTTTTAATTAATTAATTCGATATCAAGACATTTCGGGTAAAATTCCATCTTCATATGCCTATTTATCTTATTATAGCCTTCTCGTAATATTTAATTTAAATAAATAATTAATTTTTATTAATTATATAGGTGTAATAAATTAATATAATTTTTCTTTTTGATTTAAATTATAAAATGACTATATACACATATTAAAAGGATTTATAAATAAAAATTTATATGATTGTCTCATTTAATAATAAAAAAAAAAATCTATTTTATTTTTTAATATCTTTTATCGACCCTTTGATTGTATATTAAAATAATATTAATTTAAATTATAATTTTGAACAAATATTAATTATTATTAAATTGATGTTAACTTAAAAATAGTTCAAATGTGATTTAAGCAATTTCATTGTGTTATTGATAGTTATTTGTGATTTTATTTAAAATTTTTCAATAGATGGGTGAAGTTGAGATGTGATAAAATTCAAAACGTTTCATGATGATATCATTATTAAATTTCTAATTGCACCCAGACCAATTATTCATGTCTTTCATGTTTTTGAATGTCTATCGATAGATTGGATGTATTCATATTCTTATTGATGTATTCTTTCTGGAAATAAAACAAAAGTGTCTCTGTATGACTCTCTTCTTAATTGGTTGGTTTAGAATCTGTTGGCACCCTTTTCCTATCGATCGATTGACAATCCAAGTGATTGATCGCTTCATTGAATAACATATGTTTTCCTAAACGAAAGCTGAGAGGAAGATCAACAAACTCGGTGCTCATTTGGCTGCCAGCAATCCGGGAGCTGTCGCTCGCGAATTTCAATCATTTCAAATGGAATGAACCCCAACCCGGGTCCGGCTATTTACCGTGTACATATTAGTCTTATCTCCTTTTGAACACATGTCACAAAATTGGATTTTATTGTTTGCTGACCCATTAAAACTTGACGTTGGATTAACATAAATGGCGAGAATCGCAGGCTGTCAAATTGGCCGCCCTTGTCACCCGGACACTTTTCCCTCTCCATCGAATGCGATTTAATTTCATTTTTATTGGCGTTACCTTATTTATTTACAACATTATCAACATCCTTCCCTCTCTAATTGCTTTGGAAATATTCGAATTTAAGGAAATTAAATTCGCCTATCAATAGATAGAAAAACATTTGACATTTATACAAGCACACTCATCTTATAATTATTAATATAAAACCCCACTTCTACTTTTTTTTTTTATTAATTTTTGTATTATTATTTAACCTATATTTACTTTGAACTTATTAAAAATTTAATAATACAAAAACAACAGCATATTTCGAGGATATCATCAACACTCAAGAATATTAAAACGATACTATGTTTCAAATCTATATTTATATATTAAATTATTTATTATATTATTTTCTTGAAATTATATAAAAAAAAATCAATTATTTTTATATATATAACGATATTTATACCTTAATTAATTTAAAATAAATAAATAATTTAAAATCTAATTATCCGATTACATGATTATAAATGAAATGTTAACACCTAGAAGTTATACAACCATTTTTACTGCTAGGCAATTGAATTCCTATCACAGCCTAAAAGAGTTTCATAAAAGAATCTCTAAATAAAAATTATACCTATATATTATATGTATATTATTAGATTTATTTAAATTTAATTTAAATGAAAATATACTACTTAACTGAATATATAATTAATTAATTAATTTATTAATATTTTATCTATAATAACTAAACGTACCGTTTTCAAAGGGACAATAGCGTTTTTTTTTCATATTTCCATTGTACCGCCATTTTAATAAAATGTTAATTTTGTTTTGTTTTTAACAAACTATAGTAAAAACTAATGTTGTGTAATGGAGTGTGAGAAGTTTTATATAAAGGCGTTAAAAGATCGAAATTTGATTTCTTAAATATATTCACGGTACGATCGTAACACTCCTCTACATCTAACTAAATTTTTATATCAGTTTTGTCACTATAGAATAATTGTTTGTAGAATTAATATGTTTATATAATAAAAATTTTTTTTTAATATCTTACTCTTTTATGAATACATTAATATTTGAACAGTTGAGAACTTGAAGGGTTTTATGAACCATTTTTTTGTATTTTTCTTTTCTTCTAATTCTTAACTCTTCATTTTATAACACCGTCCCGTTTTTGACATTATAATGTCACGTTTATTTATTAGACAATATGTGGCCACCTTAATCTATAATCTAGTAATCATTCTTTGAAAAAATTATACATTTTAAAATATTACTGCCAAAAAATTCATTTACTCTGAGTGAGCATGTCCCCCCACCCAATTAATTTTATTTTTTGATTAATGTTTAATTAATTTTAAATTATTATTAATGTAATTTCAAATAATTTAATATTTAACATATATCAAATAAATAATTTTAAATTTAAATAAATAATATGAAATAGAAATTGATTTTTAAAAAATATTTTACAAAAAATATAATACATTAATTATTATTAATATGTGCACACACACAAGTTTTTCCATGTTTTTAAAAATGTAGGTATTTATTCATTTATTATAAATAATAATTGTTAAAATAAATAATATTTATATATACAGGGTTATCATTAAAGAATGGTGCGGTTTCAGTATTTCGTAGGAAGATTGTAGGGAAATTTCTAAATGTTATATTGGTATCTCTGAAAGCCTACAACCCAAAAGTTTGTTTATAAGCTGTTCTAACCTCAACATCAGTTATTGTACCGTTGTTGCGGTGAGTTTAGTGAGCTACTATGTTCTGATAAAGATAAAGCAAAGTGTGTTTTATTGATGGCTGAATTAAAATCCGTAATTTTAGTTCAACGTGGGTTCCAACGTGAATTTGGAAGAGATCCACCACACAAAAATAACATAACACGCTGGTTTAAACAATTTGAAGAAACTGGATCAGTTCAGAAACGGAAATCAACCGGCAGACCAAGAAGATTGTAAGGTACCAAGTGTACCAGACGAAACGGCTGAACTAATTAGACAATCGGCAATTAGACGTCCTGGGAAGTCCATACCTCGTCGAAGCGTTGAATTAGGTATTCCAAAAACAACGGTTCACAAAGTTTTAAATAAAAAACTCAAATTACACGCTTATAAAATTCAGATACTGCAGAAATTAAAACCCAATGATGGTGTAAATTGTTACAACTTCGCTGTTAAAATGTTAAAAAATTAAAATTAATTATGTAAAAAAACTGTTTGAGACGACAAATTAGATTAATAAACAACCTTAACTGTAAGTAATTCTGTTTTTCTTTAAACAATGTTCGAAACCGCACCATTCTTTTATGATAACCCTGTATATATATATAAATTAGAAACCTTTAATATTTTTATTTTTTGAAAAAAAAAAGATAAGATAAGTTTGCAGGCGAATATTCTTGGAAAGTGAAATTCTATTGAATTGTGAATCATTAGGAGAGGCAAATCATTAACCTCTTCGAGTGAATGACAAGAAATGCACATCGATCTAGCTTTCAAATATCCATTTTTATTTCAGTCAGCATATTAAAAACATCATTTTCTTTTTAATTTATTTTTTAGTTTAATTGATAAATTATTTATATATTTTATTGTATATGTTATAATGGGATAAATATAATATATTTTAATGTTCATTTTGTGATAGGGTCATTCCACGTCAATTCAACCAGAAAATAGTCATTTTTTCACCCAAAATCTCAGATTTTTATAAAAATTGGTAAATATGTTCTATTTATAAACATGAAAAACACCACCAAATTTTAATTTTTTATCTCACATAGTTTTTGAGTAATGGCACTTTAAAGATTGGCGTTTTTAAATTTCCGAGCCTCGTATAAGGCCAGATAAAACGTGTAGTGGTGTAGAAAATAATTTCTCATTCACTTATTTAACCTCCTATCTTGTTGAAATTTTTAAGGCATGTTCTTATAACTATGAGGAATTGTAAAAAAATGTAACGGACCCCAAAATATTTTTAAAAAAATTATATGTAGGACATTATAAAATTTTAAAATTACAAACAAGGTTTAGCGTAAAATGAAATATCACAAGGGAATGAGATAATCAAGAACTTTTTTTTTCCTAAATTATCTACATGAAATGGGCTTTAATTTAATAAAATAAAAGTTTTGTGTATTTGCCTCCTTCTATTTACTAAGACCACTGCAAGTTACAACACATTAATTATGAGCAATATGAGAGTCTCAATGGCTGAATATTGTTAATAATTAGACATTTTAATATATTAAATAAAATATTTTTACCTAAAAATACGATTTTTATTATAATGAAATTTAAGAAAATCTAAAGCTAGAGATAGGAGACATTTTATAAAACTAAAATGACCTTATATAAAACTGAAAATACGAGGTCTGTTCAAAAAAAGGTGAATTTTGAATTTTCTCGAGGTGTGTACATTTGATTATCGAAATTTTTTCTGTTATGTTGGTACACATATGCTTCTCATATGTTGAAATTATCAGCCATTTTGGATTAGTAGTTTGCTTTTGACAATTGCAAAAGTAGTCACGTTTTGTGTGTTCTTCGATTTTTTACAAAAAAATAAGGAACACTACAAGGAAGTTATGGAACGTTTGAGTGAAGCAATACGTCTCAAACGATCGGAATTGTGGAAAAACAAATCATGGATTCTGCACCAGCTCACACATCATTGCTTGTTCGTGATTTTTTGGCCAAAAACAACACCGTAATCATGCCTCAACCACCGTATTCACCAGATTTGGCTCCCTGCGATTTTACCTATTCCCAATACTGAAGAGACCAATGAAAGGCAAGCAAGTCGGAATCGAAAAACGAGCTGATGGCTATACCGAATTGAAGAAGCACTGGCATAAGAGCATTATATCTGAGGGGAATTACTTTGAAGCGGACAAAATGGATATGATGAATAAAAAAATACTATTCGAAATAATTCAAAATTCACCTTTTCTTTTGAACAGGCACGCATATCTATGCAGCGCTAAGGAAATGAAAATTTTTGGCCGCAGCAAACAAATTTCTTCAATCTTCTCTATGAGCCAGCCCCATTCAACTCGTATTCTCTTCCAACATCCTCAAATTCTCATTTATATTATTTCTTACTATTAAATTTGTTAAAATTAACTTATAGAATAAATTAAATAATTTAAATAATATTTTAATATTAGGAATTAAAATAAAAATTTAGTGGAAGTTTCGAATGAACAATGCTGAGCATTATATTAATTTTTAAAAAATTAATTTTTCGGTTATTTAATAAAATCTATAGCCTATGTTTAATTAGGACTATACCATACACGTATAATAAATAAACTTGTGATATAATTTTATAGTGAAGGCGCCATTGGGTGTGTGGGTAGGTAACCTGCCTCACATTCACATGGCCCCGGGTTCAAGTCCTGGCTAGGTAATTTCCCTAGCTGGGGTCTTTGGGACGGAGTCAACCCAGCCTCCGGGATCAACACTAGGGAAAAGCTACTTGATAGCGCCTCCGATCAAGAAAATCAAGGTAAAGGTTGAGAAGACCCGTTCTACTGATCATAGGACACCTCATTGATATAACTGACTTGATAGGCGTTGTCCTTGCGTAGGACGTACAAAGTCAGAGGTTTTTTTTTTTTTTATAATTTTATAGTAATAGGCCTAGCCAATTTTGAGTTACAATTTCCCGGACAGACAAACAGATAGATTTGAAGTTATATTTGGAATGCAGACAAATATTATATTTAAGTTATTTTTAATGATTAATCCTCCCCCCCCTCCCCGACTTATTTATAGTATATATACTTATATATTTTCTTTTATACTTATTTCATTTCCACCAACGTTGAATGCCATTCAGTACTCTGAAAAATCAATGGTTACTTATATAATAATATAAAACCTAAAAATAATTTTTTGGCATAAAGGTCTTCAGGATTTTTACTATGAAACTCCACGCTAATCAACTAATATCAATAAATATAAAATTAATACTAAATTATATAGATGGATTTTATTTTTCAATCAATCAAATATCATTTGAATTATATTGAGTTTAATTATTTATATGCATTATATCTGACTAATAAGCCCCCTTCAATAATGTAAATGTTTTAATTATTTTCTACTAGTTTTTATACTTATTGACATAAATTAACAAATAATAATATTAAGACAAACCAATTATACAGTACATTATAGCTTCAAAGACCCCCTAATAGGTAAATTTTAAAAAATCATTAGTTCTCTTTTCAAGACCTGTAAGTAAGGGTGGCCCAAAGCAAAAATTGAAATTATGCCCTTTGAGTTTAAATAATGGCACAAGAAATAAAATAATCATAAATAATCATAATGTGAACATAAATAAAATTAAAATTAATATTAAAAACAACAAAGTTAAATATTTGAGTTAAGAAAATCTTTGTTAACAGAAATTATAATGCAAATCAATGGGAAGCCAGTAGTAAAACAGAAGGATTAGAAATGAACCTTTCTAAATTGTTTTTAAAACCAATGTCGACATTTCGGTCTCTTATTAGAATCCTCTTGCATAAGAGGGATGGTTCTGATTTTCTAATTAGCCAATATAATTATAAAACAAATTATAATTATTTATAAGAACTATATTGATTTCTTGTTCTCTCTCTTTTCAAAAGTTCTTCTAGATTATATATTATATAATATATTTATATATTTACAAAGTCTCATGTCAATCAGGCTAATGTACCTATTTATCTCCTTTCCGCCGGGACTGTATAGGTAATCTTCCTGTTCATAAAATGTCTTGATGGTTGTGTAATAAGCACGGTGCGTAGGTCGATTCTCTTATTTTCCTCCAATCTCCTTGTATATTTTGTTCATGATTCCTCCAAGAGCAGTCTATGACTCCCGGTTCCATCGTCGAGACATCATCGCTCATTAGAAGATATATTTATCTAACACCTCCGAAGAGCTTCTTTACAATTGGTCATATCTTTAATTCTTATGCCTCTTACTATTTCTTCTTATAATAACTATTAATATATATAAAATTTAAATGCTCAGTTCTAATTTATAAGTTTTCTTACTTATTTAGAATTTTTATATATTTTGTTTGACCGGAAGTACAGTACATATCTATTTTTGTATTAAAAATATTTTAAAATGTGCTAGTACATTTTGATGTCCCAAAAGACCAATGTTTATTACGCTCACTGTTTTGGCCATCGTTAAGTCATATATACTTATCATATTTACTATATATTTAAAATTAAAAAAACCTCTGAGACTTTTGTACGTCCTACGCAAGGACAACGCCTATCAAGTTGGTTATATCAATGAGGTGTCCTATGATCAGTAGAACGGGTCCTATCAACCTTTATCTTGATTTTCTTGATCGGAGGCGCTACTTTTTATCAAGTATCTTCCCAATGTTGATCCTGGAGGCTGGGTTGACCCCGTCCCATTGACCCCAGCTAGAGAAATTTCCTTGCCATATATAATATTTTCAAATTTGATAAAATTAAATATTATTTATGATATAATGAGATAGGGCAACGTTCTGGGATACATTTTTTGAACAATGGTGAATGGCACTTCATTTTTTAAAATTTGATTTTTTACTATTTGTGTTGATAAATACTCTCTACATACCTATGTGCATTCATAAATACATTAATTTTCATGAAAATGGTTGATAAATTTTATTTAGGAAAAATGTCTTTGTGATTATCTGTTCAGACAGCAAACAGGTTGCCTAATATGAGATACATTCAAAGTTTTCACAAAATGAGACTTATCTTATATAAAATCACTTTCAAAAACAAGTATTTAGAAATTTACTAATTTTATTCAATCAAAATCGTCACTTGTCACTGGACACTCGAACAGTGCAGTCGCTTGATAACGATTGCAGAAGTAGCAATCGAAACGTGTATATGCTTGTATTTTTTGAATAAATTTACAATAACAAATATCAATATGTGGTTTAATTTACAAAATTTCATTACAAAATTGTTTAATTCATGACAATTATTAACTCAAAATAATATGTTTAAAACAATGCAGAAACTTCTGTTTAAAAATTTCTGAAAAACATGAAAATGAGAAATGTTTCCCAATTGAGTATATTAATTAAATTTCAGAACAAAAATCGTAAAAGAATACAGAATCTTTTATTTCCCCACAGTCTTTGTGGGACCAGCGAAATCATTGAGATATCTCATATTAACCCTGTGTTCTTGTATCTCTTCTTTATAGGCATTTGATAAAATATCTTTGATAATTTTTAAAAAATTTTAAAAACTTGACAAAAGAATGGAAACTACGATATACACAATACAATGAACAATTTCCAATAAATACAATTGTGGAAAAAAGTTGAATGTTTATAGAGTTTCTTGAAAAGTGAGTAGAAAAACATTTGTTTACCACATGGCAGCAATTACTGCTTATACCTCGTCTCATGGATTGTGAAAAGAGGTGATTTGTATATATCTTGTAACGATAGCAAAATACAAGAACATTTATCATACAATTGAAAGGTTGACGATAAATTTCATTGTTAAATATTTTGAACTAAAATAATTTCTCAAAATAGTCCACTTATATTATATGGAAATCCATATTTAAATTTACAAAATTCATTTATTACAAAAAAAAAAATCAATCAATCAAAATTAGAAAGATACCATAATTAAATGAATGTCACGTACCGAAAACAAAATGGATATTTTCGTTTAATAAATGATACAACTTTTATGTATTTATTATCTCACTCCATCTAATTCACAAAAGAAAAATATTTTATTCGATTAACTATTTCTAACATTTATGTGAGTTCTATTCAAGAATATGTAAAAAAAAGTCATTTACTTAAATTTTCATATTAAAATCAAAATGAATAAAAAAATAAAAAATTATTTTAAATTATACCTTGCTGAATATAATTTATGATATATGAGAATAATATTTCTACAATATTCTTCTTCCAAGAGAGAAAGATTTAAAAGATAAATTTTAAAAAAATGAATCTAAAAATCGAAATTGCAAAAAAAAAGAATTTGATATTAAATTTGATATTGAATTTAATATTTGATTTAATTTGTAATTTGAACTAAATAATATTTGAAAATATTGTTATTTGTAAAGTTTTCAGAATCACTATCAAAATAAATATATTTAAATTGCAAATTTCAAGGTTGATGTCGATAAAGAAGTTAAATTATATTTCAAAAAAAATTTTCTCCTTCCTGTAAAGTCGATCGATTTGCTTACGCGATAAAATTTCATAATATAGATATATATCAATTTGGAAAATAAAATTGAATTATTTGTGTCTCAATATATAATATATATTTGAATAAAAATATATGTATTTAATTAAGGGATAAGGGACATTGTAATAATAATAGTAGTAATAATGAATTATTAAAAAAAAAAAATAACTGAGAATTTCTAACTAGATGTTCATTTTTCATACCAATCTCGCTATCCATTTTTCGATATGAACTCGAAATTGACTTATTAGATCAAATATAATTTTAATCGGAGAATAAATAAATATCTCTGTTTGAGCATTAAATATAAATAAAAGAATTCGATAATTTAGACCAGTGATTTTCAACCACTGTGCCGCGGCACTTTTGTGTACCGCGAGATTATCAAAATGTGTAGCCAAATTTTACAAATATATTTTTCAATATGGTTCTAAAAAAAAAGTAAAAATGTTTTTGCGATCAGGCTCTTAAACATTTTCGACTTTTTGTCAAATTTTTTCAATATGGTTCTAAAAAAAGGTAATATGTTTTTGCGTTCAGGCTCTTAAACATTTTCAATTTTTTTTTCAATTTTTTCAATATCGTAAATAAGTAAATAGCTTTTACACTTAACTTTTTCTTTGTGTGCCGCCAAATTTTTAACCCGTAAAAGTGGGACGCGGTAAAAAAAAGGTTGAGAATCACTGATTTAGACAATTAACATTAAAAATAGAAAAATGAAAAAAAACAACTAAGATTTTATTAATATATTTTATTTTAGAATTAATTTTAAATTTACAAAATATTTCTTTTCTAAATAAATAATTAAATAAAAGAAAACATTCAATGGGATATTAATCTTAAATATAAATTTTTAATTAATAAATTTAAATTGAGTGATGACACTCAAACACACCAAACTGATTAATATTATTTTTGACTCACAATCAGTGACACTTCAAACATGGAAACAAGGCTATTGCGGATTTCACGAAATGATAACGTTACTATAATTTTCACCTTTTCATAGATAAGATTATTTGATATATTATTATATTACTCTGAAAATAAAGCATTCAGTAGTGTGTATATGTAATATGCTTACATGGAGATTCAAAACGAATATTCCCATCTTATTTTGCATTTTTATTTTGATAAAGGAAATAATGAACATTATAAACGAGATGAATCGGAAAAATCTGCAATGACTTCATTTCTAACATATGTTAGTTTTTATCCCGCAGAAATCTTTAAGTAGAATTTTAAGATCTATAATTACACCTACATATATATGCGAGGGTCATTCAACAAGTACTTAGCCTCACCATCCGATGGCGCTGCTATCACAAAAGAGTCATGTCATGTAGTACATTCTTTTACTAGCCTACTGTCAAAGTTTCAGTCAATTCCCTTCACTAGTTTTGTTTTGACAGCCTTTGGAAGCGAGCGTGTCGATCAGTTGTCCAAAAATTGCCATGGCCAAATTGGTCGAATTGCGCTACGAATTGCTGCCTCATCCACCTCACACTCCAGATTTGGCCCTCTGTGATTACTTTTTGTTTCCAAACCTGAAAAAGTCACTCGCCGGGAATAAATTTGTGTTGAATTGCTCTTTTTCCATTTTTGTACAACTGATTGGCAAAAAACAATACCGTAATCATGCCCCAACCTCCGTATTCACCAGATTTGGCTCCCTGTGATTTTACCTATTCCCAATACTAAAGAGACCAATGAAAGGAAAGCGTTTTGCCACAAGTGATGAGATAAAGTCGGAATCGAAATACGAGCTGATGGCCATATCGAAAAGCGCATTTTAAAAGTGCTTCGACGATTTGAAGAAGCACTGGCATAAATACATTATAGCTGAAGGGAAATACTTTGAAGGGAACACACACACACACACACACAAAATGGATATTGATGGATAAATAAATACTTTTCGAAATAATTCAAAATTCACCCTTTCTTTTGAACAGACCTAGTATAAATATATATATATATTATATCATATATATTATATATATATATTATACGAGTATATTGTAAATTGTATTTATATTTTAATTGTAAATTTTAATATTTTTTAATTAATTCCAATCCCTTCAATCAAAAATCAACTTATTTGAATTATTCCTATTTTGTATTTTGAAAGTTTCTATAATTTTATCATATAAATTTTTCCTATTATAAATTCATATTATTAATTTAAAAGTTAATTTTAAATTTACTTTTTTATTTGGTGAAAATTGTTTCCTTGTTTTAAATGCTTTATCTGAATAAACTTTTAAAATTCTAAACTTAATCCTTCATTTTCACTATAAATAGGAAATGATAAAATTATATAGATATCATGTATTATAGATGGTTTGATGTTTAGTTAAATGGTCCCTTGTCTGATTGTTCTCCTCGTTGTGGCAGCCCTCTTCAATAGAAGAATAAATTAATCGAATATAGGACTGGATGAGAATTTGGAGATAATTTTAATATCCTTTTCGTATTCAGCCAAGTGCTCTTAATAACAGTGTGAGGGTTTGAAGGAGAGTGGGGTGGGGGGCGTGGGCGCCTGGTTTCATTCGGCCCCGGACTATCATTACGAGTGGATTATAGTTGACCGTTCTCGTAAGCACTGGCTGTCAGTCCTAAAGCTATAATCACGTCCTTCGAGTTTGACACTGCCAGACCTTGACTGTCTATCAAACCAAATTTTAATTTTTCACCGGAAACAATTCAGTTAAAAATAGGTTGTCTCTTTTTTTTCTTTCAATTTTTTTTTTTTTTTTTTTTTTTATTTTTATTTTTATTTTGTGAGCGGAACTCTTTTACAGTTCTTATTCAAATGCAACGAAATGATAGAAACTTTTTTTTTCATTAATCTACAATATAAGGATTAATTTATATTGAAAATGTCAGATTTTACTTGTTTTTTTTTTATTTTCATTTATTTTATTTAATTCAAAACAAGATAAAAATTTAAATTAAGTGTTGAGTTTTTGTGTTGAAAAATTTGAACAGCATATTGTGTTCAATAATGTATAATAAAAATTATTTTATTGTTCTATCTCTTACTGAAATTTGTTATGTAGTAGGTGGTGCCATCTATAAGACGAGACATATCCAATCGAAAAATAAATCAGGTCTACTCACTGGTCGTTTCTCAATTGGTTTCCCTATAAATAACAAACAAAAAGATATTTTTGGATAAAATTTATTTATTCATTAGTATTAATTAATTGTTTAATTGAAAATAATGAATGTAAGAAATAAATATCTCAAGTTGATTTGTTTTCAATTAAAGAAATAATAATTCTTTTAAAAATTTAACACCACTTAATAAATAAATTTTAAAATTATTTCTTTATTTTTTTTTAATCTAGGTTCTTCATTCTGAAAATAAATAAGTAAAATTTCAATATAAAGAAAATCCCATTTAATTAACAATATTACCTTTTCTCCATGACTAGGATTTACTTGTGGTCTAAAACAAAATAAAGATATTAAGTGATTTTTAATTTAATTTAATGATATTATTGTAACTCTAATCATGACATTTGACACAAGAATTTAATAATTTAATTTAATTTTTTAAATATTCTTATTAAAATTCAAAAGTAAATAACAAATAATAAAAAATCATTTAAAAAGTTGAATATATGTATAAAAATTAAATTACATTCTATGGCAAGAGGAAGGTGATCTTAGTCTTTTAGTGGATTCACTTTGTATTGAAAGTCCAGGTTGCGTTTTCTTTTCAATTTCTTAAAGCAAAAAAAATATTAAAAGTAAAAAGGATATTTAATAATAATAATAATATTAATAATAAATTCCACAATATCATAGTCAGTAGAATTTCACTGATTTGAAACCGCCTTTTAAAACACTTACCAAATTGAATTAACCCAAATTATATTTATTAAAATTATGAAATAAATAATATTTTAATGTTTTAATTGGAAATCCTGTAAATTAATTCTATAATAATTAATTAATTTATTTATTTATGTAATAATAATAAAAAATTATATCTTAAATTATATTTGTTTTTTTTTTTGGGGGGGGGAGGGGGAGTTGGACTCAAATTTTAAGCGTAAATAAAATTTAAGAAAAATTAGAATAACTGTTTTTATATATTTAATAACTTGGTAAACATTACTAAAACCGAAACAGTTTTTTTATTTACTAGTCATTCAATTATATAAGTTAATCCAAAAATGCTAATCACCATATGCAATTTAAAGTTTAAATTTCATTATTTCTATGCCTTCCTGTTCCACCTCCCTCTACACGCCATTAATCCAAATATTAATTTTTCAAAATATATTCTTTTGGAAATATATATATCTATATATATTGAAATTAAAAAAAAACAAATTATTTCAAAATTTGGTGAAAATCGGATTAACGTCTTTATTTTTTTTCCTTATTTCTAAATCTATATATAATTATACATATATAAATTAATATCAAAATAGAACAAGTATTTTTATCTTACTTTAGCCGACAACAGATCCAATTATTTATAATTATAATATTGTCACTCAAACAAGAGATATTTTTTGTTTTGTTTATCGATGTCTCAACTAAAAACATCCCTCAGGTAATTATTATTATTTTTTATGTTTCGTTGAATAATAATTTATTCCATAGTACTATTTTTTTCTATCTCTCTCTCTATGTACCCCTTTCTCTCTGTATATATATATATATATATATTTCTCTCCCCTTCATTCTTATATGTTAATATGAAATGCTTTAAAGAATATATTAAATATCTCTAGTTTTATATAAGATATAAAAAATTATTTTGAAAATTATAAAGGAAGGAAAAAAATATAGAAATTATTTATATATATAAATATAATATATCTAGTCAAAATAATTTGAATAGTATGCGTTCATGGTACCTCTTTTCTAGCAGTAGTAATAAAAATATAATTTATAAAGGGATATGTAGTATAAAAATAAAAATTTTCTTTAACGAAACAGTTATATATGAAATTAAATAAACATTGTATTTTACATATTTACATTTGTTATTATTTGTATATTTTAATACAATAAGATTTACTGATTTTGAAATCATAATCTTATTTTGCATTTGAATATTATTTATCGATCGTATGTTCATCTTTTTTAACAGTTGGAATTTTCATAAATAATAACAGAATTTTTTTTATCTATTTTTGAAATTCCTTTTTTTTTTTGCTAGTTAAATTTGGGAGTTTTTCAATTATTGCTTTTGGTCCCTTCTTTTTGAGTTCTCCGTTTAGAAATGGAAATGACTGAGCCTCTCGTATAGATTCGTTTTTCAAGAGACTCGCTTGAATCTTAAAAACATTATTCACATTTAGAAAGCTTCTATTCTTTGTCGAAGAGAAGGACGATGCATTTGCAAGGCTTTGAACATCCCAGGTCATTGTCCGACCAGGCATCTTGCTATTAGACTTAACATATGCTAATAGTTCCATCTACCCTTTCACTGTAAAAATATAAACTATTTAATAATTAATAATTAATCTATATTTCAATTATACAAATATACTAAATGACAAATTAATAATTAAATGTTAAACATGGATATAAATATCTTCATTAGGGCCGGTTTTTGAGCGTCCCATGCAAAACAAAATTTGGTGCCTATTCATAACAAATTTCTTTTTTAAAAAAATATTTTATTTTTATATTCATTATTCAAAATTTGGGTAGTCACCTGGCTTGCCGTCCCTTTATCCGGCTTTGATCTTCATCTTACTCGAATTATGACTTTCTCCTTATAACTTCCAAAAATAAGTTGTACTTATATTATTTTTTTTTTTGATCTAAAAGTAAATTTTTATTTTTTTTTTTTTTTTTAAATCGCGATGAAATTCTTTATTCAAATTTCGTCAAATGTTTATAACTTCAAGTTTCTACGATTAACGAATAGAAAGATTTACAATTACTAATACAAAGAATAAATAAAAATATTAATATCTATAATTTTACTGTTTTTGTCAGGGCTTCGAACCGTTATTTTTTTCGTTTCGGTTTTCGTTCCGGTTCAATAAAAAAAAAAATATCAGTTCGGTTCCGGTTTTCGTTCCGGCAAAAATAACGGTTTTTTTCGGTTTTCGGTTTTCGGTTCAGCTCCGATTAATTAATTTTAAAGACCTTTTATTTGTATTAGAAATTTAGGTCGGGGTATGCCGAGTCTACCATAAATATATAAAAATATTTCTTGCTACCACCCTAAATCATACTACATGAATTGATACAATATTATATAAATAATAATAATTAATTAAAGGTATAATAATTAGAAGTATATAATCTAAGATGTTAATATAATTTATTAATCGAAACAAATAAGTATGAATATTTTTTTACATCCTCCTACTTTCAAACACTCAACAAGCGAAACAAATGCGTATATTTAATGTTAAAGTATACAGGATTCTTGGATATATTTACTTATAATTATAACTAGAATTATAAAAGATGAAAATTATACCTCTAATTATTAAAATATCTTCTAATATATTTTCATTTAAACTATTTCTATTGTCTCGTAAAATAAACTTTAAACCAGAGAAAGCTCTTTCAACACTAACTTGTGTTGCAGTATCTCCTAAAACCACCATTGCAATTTTGTTAAAATGAGGATATGTATTTTTATTTTCCTCCCAAAATTCTAAAATAAGTTTTTTACTGTCTAATCTTCGTACTTGGTCAAAGGTATTCAATATTTGTTTAAATTTATTTAATAATTTTATTTATATTTATGAATCATTTTCTTTATATCAATACATAACCCTGTAACAAATGGAATAAATAATTTAAAAAATTAATACTATCATTAAATCAAAATATCAGTATTAAACAAAGGATGAAAACATTAAATTCTGTATTGCGACTACGAGACGCTGCCAACACAACCGAAGGGAGAGTATGACTAGGACACTAATTTTTGAAACAAAGTTTTTAGCGACACCATGCAGTGCGAGGCATAACTAATTGAAAAAAATTCGGGCTTGGGTGTTGCCAAAACACCTCTTGTGGCAACTCTGGATTGAACACGTACTGAACCGAAATAAACCGATATTATTTTTTTCGGTTCAGCTCCGGTTTTCGTTCCGACAAAAATACCGGTTTTTTTCGGTTTTCGGTTTTCGGTTCAGTTCCGGTTCGAAGCCCTGGTTTTTGTTTAATTTTTTAGTTCTAAAGAGTAAAAGTGGAGCCAGAGCCAACGAATTTATTGAGTGAGATTGAGCCTGAATATAGTTGTAAATATAGTTTTATTTTTGAAATAATTTTTTATTATAGTTTCTTAGCACTAAATCAATTGAACCTTTTCATTGTCTTCGACTTGAGCCTAAAATTCATTAATAAAGTATTATAATTATAATATATATATATATATATTAGTTTTTTTAACCATTTACCTACATATTTATTTTTCTTTATACTGTGAACGTTCGATATAAGCAACCTCTCTATAAGCAACATTCTTTATAAACAACCTCTATAAAAGCATCTTTTTGGTTTAACTGATCTGTATAAGCAACTTATTTTTTTAAATCTAAATATTTGAGTTAACAGCTGTTCACAACAACATTAACCACAAATTGTAAAACATTCTTTTATTGGAATATGTTTGTATTTTGTGCTGCCAATATTGAAGTTAATTTCTATTAATTAGAATACTTACTAGAATTTCTGTTAGTTTCTATTAATTAATATTTTTGTGCTTTAAATTCAATTTTCCCTATAAGCAACTTTTCCTAATAAGAAACTTTATTGAAATTGGTTCAAATGAGTTGCTTATATAGAACGTTCATTGAAATACATATATGAATATCCAACTATAATTATTATAAATTTTCCATTTCCAAAATGGAAAGAAACATTTGGGAAAATTAATTTGTATCCATAAAGATCGGATTGAATAGCCTCATTCGAGAAAATTATTCCAATTCTAATAACGTTATAAATCTAACAGATAAATAATAAAACAGGGCGAAAAGGGATAAAAGTCATTTTTTATGATCAGTAAATTCTTTTGTTGCTTTTTAAAATTGATTTTATTATAAAATGATGTTCATCTATACTTTGCTTTTCTAATATGCCTATAAAGAAAGAGTTTTTTAATGCCCTATAATAAACCTATACCATGTATTTATGGATAATTCATTAAATCGTATAAAGACAATTGTCAATGATGTCACCTTCCATCTTTATTAAAATTATTTCCTGTGAAATGAATTTTTATAAAATTAGAATTTAAATAAAAACCTAATAAAACCAAGACTCAAATATATACAAGGTAAAATATTCATTAAATAAGAAATATATGTTATTAAATTCTTAAATGAGATAGAACAGTTTGCAGAATGTCATCAGCATCCTCAATCACCCCAATCTTGATTTTATTGATCTGATGATTACAATTCTCTTAACGATTGGA
The DNA here is from genome assembly GCA_963082975.1 of Labia minor. Classification (NCBI taxonomy): domain Eukaryota; kingdom Metazoa; phylum Arthropoda; class Insecta; order Dermaptera; family Spongiphoridae; genus Labia; species Labia minor. The sequence goes on along the minus strand of OY720348.1, from coordinate 23,813,298 downwards.
TCTTTTATCATATCATTTTTTCTATATAAATTAGTTTATTTTAACTTAGACTTCATTTTCGATCTTTTATACTTCTATGATTATTTCTAATTGAAAAATCTACAGTACTTTTTTTATCAACAAAAATATTTTTTCTTTAATGTTTTTTGTTACTTATGATAGGAATGAAGGTATGTTCTTTATTTATTTGTAAAGGTGTCCCACGTAGTGAGCGTCCTTTAGGCACAAATCCCTACGGTTTCTAAAAGGATAACGCGTACCTAAAAATTGCTTCAATTCTATTGAGTATATAAACTGAACAAAAGACTGACTTTGGTTTCTACCTGACATCTTTCAATACCCTTAAACAAATAACAATGAACAATCGATTTCGAAGCTTCTTTTCAATGTATTAATAACAAAACACACAGATTTTGACCATTTTCAATGTAATTTACAATTTTAAAAGAAAAATAAAAATAAAAAAAAATAATAATAATGAAAGAAATATGGCATACATATTCAAAAATATATTTCTTAAATTTGAGGTTTCAACAAAGAATTTCTAATTATTATTATTATTATTATTTTATATGATAAATTTATATGAGAGAGAGAAGTTTTCATAATGAGTGTTTATATATCCATTTCGCTTATGTGGGAACAAGCGTATGGTACTTGATAACGACTGCAAAATAAACAGTCGAAACGTTGTTCATTTATTTAATTAAATAAATAAATTATACAAATATGTGATGTTTTAATAAAAATCCCTTTAATAAGTGTTTATATTGTTTTAAGAAAAGAATAATTGATCAGGTTCATAGTTTGGTGGTGGGCATACTTAATAAAATTAGTCATTAGTTTTTCTTATTCATAGCCCTGGTTTAACCTTATAAAAGGCAGAAAATCTTTAAATTTCGATGATTAGATAAGGGTTTTAACTATCACTTTACAGCGAATGTCGATGAAAATGTGCCTTACTGAAAAACCCCAATTTCGAATAAGAAATTTTTTAAAATAATCAACAATTTTTTACAATCTCGCCAGAGATAGTTGCGATCATGAAAATTTGCGATGTTGAAATTTAAAATTAAAAATACGTTTTAAAGGTCCGTGAGTCTTTTTCACTAAGTTTGAGAAAAATGTCTGTCTGTATGTAGACAAGATTACGCAAAAACGGTTTGAGCTAGAATCATGAAATTTGGTATACGGGCATTATTAAAAATTCGTAGTTTTCCATCAATTTTTGAGAAATGTAGCTCAACCAGAAGATGGTCATTACCTACAACGATTTGATTTTTTTTCCTCTAAAGTGACCATAAAAATAAAGATAAATGTTTGATAATTTTTCATATGATTAAAGATTGTATAAAACTGCTATATATAGAATTTCAGCTTGATTGAAATCGCTGAAAGTACCGGAATTATTTTTTTTTATCACTGCAAATCACGCGCCAAAACGTGACGGTGCCATCAACAAAGAGCCAAACATGCGCTGGTTTAATAAATATTATTTATTAATTTATAATTAATTAAATTTAATTTAAATATAATATATGATGTTATTTAATCCAATTCAAATTGCGAGATAGTCGAGTGGAGAGACTCCAGCTTATTTGAATATAAAATCAATTTGAATTTTCGATAGAGAAACTTATATGCTGAATACTATCCAAATTGAATACAAATATTTTTAGCTCAAATTGGGAGATTCTTAAATTCAATCTTAAATAAACATATGCTTCATGCTTTACAATGTATACAACAAGAAATCTCGTCCACAACAAATTAAACGATGTTTCCTCAACGGTAACTTATCTCTGAAATCGTATAAAACTTTAGAAAAGTCAACGAATCCAATGCCATTAATGCAATCGAGTCGTCGAATATGGACCTCTTCGATTCGCCCCGCCCAACCAAGTCTTGGCTACCATTTGGACGTTATCCTATTCCATATATAATGTATTAGAATAGGCTGTCAAATAAAAAAAAATGAATGATATCTTATATATAAGTTGTTTTATTTAAATTTAAAGTCAGAGTCCCCTTAATGGAAAATTTTTTAATAAAATAATATATTTCTATTTGCAACCAGTTTGGGAGAAGCTAAAGATCAAAACGAAATAAACAAGAAAAAACATTATGTCAATATATATATATATATATATTTGAGTTTAATAAATATTCAAATATACACAAATATGAAGGTCAAAGTTAATATACTTTCCCTATTCCTTAATTTAATAAGAATTATTTTTGCTTATTTGTTATATGTTTGTTAAAGTAGACAATCACATGGGCACAGAGCTGTGCTCTGATATCAACGTTTATAAATAACTCATTTATACATTATATTTATTTAAATTATTTTACAATATTTTTTAGGTTTACTACCATTTTATTTAAAAACACTTCTTTTATTGGTTAAGCCTAAAAAGAGATCGTGAGTAAATAAAATTTTAAATAACTATTGATTCAAAAAGCATAGTTGGATCAAAAGACTCTGCAGTTTATTGCTACTAGAAATTGTTGGTAAATATTGGGTAACACTCACGCGAATGTTTTCTAATTTGTTGCCCGTGTAAAAAGTAATATTATTTTGAAAATAAATGAAATATAAAGGGTGTTTTTTTTCGAGGTATAGAACTTTAAGTTGTCATTACTGTTCAAGTCGACGTCCGATTTAACAGCTGTCAAGTGATTTATTCTCAGTTTGGTTTGGTAATTCATCATAAATAGACTCACGCCTGAATAACGCTTGCAAATAGTGGAATTTTATTTCGAAAATAATAGTTCTGTGCGGAATACGTATCGTGCACTACAACCATTTTATCGTCGACAAAATCGTCCATCAGAGCAGTTAATTCGATTAACCATGGAACGTTTTCGCACCACGTTTACTCTTATTGATAATTCACATCCCCAGAGACGCCGTACGGTGCGTACAGAAGAAGCTATTGCTATTGTAGAGCGTAGCATTGAGGAAGACACGAATCGGTATAGAGCCATGATTACTAACTTTTTCATTCCTCAATTGAACAACCATGATGTCCAGGAGCTGTGGTTCCAACAAGACGGCGCAACATGTCACGCAGCTCGTGCCACAATCGATTTATTGAAAGACACGTCCGACCGCCTAATTTCACGTTTTGGACCTGTGAATTGGCCTCCAAGATCTTGTGATTTAACACCGCTAGACTACTTTCTGTGGGGCTATGTAAAGTCATTGGTCTATGCGGATAAGCCACAAACGCTTGACCATTTGGAAGACAACATTCGCCGTGTTATTGACGATATACGGCCACAAATGTTGGAAAAAGTTATCGAAAATTGGACGTCCAGATTGGACTACATCCGAGCCAGCCGTGGCGGTCATATGCCAGAAATCCTATAGAAAATATAATGCCACAAGATTATCTTTCGTATTAATAAAATTCATCTCAGTCGAATAATCCATCGTTGTTTTATTGCAATTTAAAGTACTATACCTCTAAAAGAAACACCCTTTAAAATGAAATATGGTCTTTTGCTCTTTTTAAAATAAAAATGATAAAAACGTCCAAAAACATACCGTAAAATTTTTGAAATGTAGATTTGGAAACCGAAATTTGTGTAATAGAATAACCTAGGACTATTTTGGAAATTTCAATGTCTTAAATTCAGCTCATTATTATACGAGGGAAGGTAAATAAGTCCGTAACTTTTTGAATTCCCCGACTCTTAAATGAAATGAAAACACGGTTCTTGACAGCAGGCAACTATAAGCTGACCCTGTCGAAATTTGAATCAGCTGGGTCTTTTAGTTTTTGTTTGATATCCGTTAATAGCAGACTAACAGCTAATAGTCATGGCGACTGTATGGCAAAAAAAGTTCTTTTCCATCAGGTCAATGCAAGTGTTCACACATGTGCAGTTTCCATGGTAAAAATCAATGCATTGGGATACGAATTGCTCCCTCATCCGCCCTATTCTCTCGATTTAGCCCCGAGTGTCTATTTCTTGGTTCCAAACCTGAAGAAATGAGTCGGCGGATAGACATTTGACTCCAATGATGAAATCATCTCACAAACAAAAATATCTATATTGATGTCCTCGATAAATCTTATTTTTTGAAAGGGATGAAAAAATTGAAGAAACGTTGGACAAAGTGTATCAAGCTCGAGGGAGACTACATTGAAAAATATAATAATTTTTTTAACAAAAAACTTGTTTCATTCAAAAAGTCACGGACTTATTGACCTGTTCTCATAGAATGTCTTAATCTTATATATAAAATTCTCGTCTTATATGTATATAAAATTCTCGTGTCACAAAAATTTGAAAAAATACTCCTCCGAAACGGCTGGACCGATTCTTATGAAATTTTTTATGTATATTCAGTAGGTCTCAGGGCATGTCAGACTTCCTTTATAAAACCGCTAATTGGTAAGGTGTGTCCAGGGGGTGCTAATTAATTAAAAATAGTTGTTACCATTCTAGATCATAGAGGCGCTGGTGGCGAAAATTTGACATATATATAAGTCCTAATAGGAGACTTGAAAAGAGGTATTGTTCGTAGGTCGGCGGGTTAGCGCGTCATCTTATGACTTGCACCCTCAGTTCGAAACTCGCAAAGGCACATTTTTTTTTAAGTATTATATATTTTTTTTACAAATTTATTAATTTTTATTATTATTATTTTAATATTTTATTAAATAATTTTATTTTATTAAATTAAATTTTATTTTGTTAAATTAATAATTATGTCAATTAATTTTTTCTGCATAAATAAACATATATAAAAAACTATAGAGATGGGACAGGGTAGGAGTTAGATGGTTATAGCTCAGAATAGGGACACTCGGGGGGGGGTACAGGGGGCGGAGCCCCCGTCTAGGTGTGGAGAGCGCCGAAGGCGCTCGGAGCAGCTATTATATATATATATTTTATTTTATAAATTGAAATTATTCTTTTTTTTTATTATTATTCTATTATTATATCATGATAAAAATTTTAATTTTTTAACAAAAATTTTTGTAAAATTACTTTTAAAATTTAATTCTTTAAAACAAGTTAAAATATTTCAACTATCTATTAGGTATAAATTGAAGTAATGAGAAATGAGCAGAACATTTTTTCATCTAAAATCTATTATATTCTTACATTCTTTTAATGGAAAGATGGATTATAGATAAATAAAACTTTCTCTCATCGAATAAATTTAACCAACAGAAAATACTATATATAAAATGAACTATCTACCTCCATATGTGCATTATTTCATTTTATTTTTTTTTTTTCAATTAGAAAAACCGAGATTATCCCTTTCATCATGGATGATTAATAAGCCGTCACTGAATGACTAACCTATAGGTATTATACCATTATAATTAAGCATATTTTTGTACGATCGATATTGGGGAAAATGTCTATTTATTATTTTTTAACAAAAGGTATTTTGAATTCTAGTAATAATAATAATTATCTCCTTTATGTCGGTTTTTGTCCTCAACACTCTTTCACTCAACTCATCTGTCGTTTGCGGTTTTGAAATATATACCTTTCAAAATATTTTTCACCAAAAGCTGCACTTTTATTTATATTTAAACTTCTATTTACTTAGTTTTTTTTTGATTTTAATAAAAAAAGCCTATCATTAATAAATTAAATTAAAAATTTATTAACAAGTGTTAGAATTTTTTCCTCAAAATCATTTTGTATCTAAAATAAATAAATAAATAATTAAATAAAATAATAATTGTAAAAGCTAAGTATATTCATGTTTGATTACAAGTCTCTTTTCTTATCAAACAAATAAATTGCAATTGTATTTAATAGAAAACAATTAGACAATGTTCCCGACATCTTATCTGAATCTGAAAATGGTTACATACATATATATATATATATATATATATATAAACATATAAATAAATAATTAACATATAATAATTAATTTTTTTTTCATTTATAAAGAAAAAAAATCTTTTAATGATTAAAAAATATAATATTATATATTTTTATCTATATTTCAATGTTATCGATTTATTTAATATGTAAGTGTATGAGTTGTTTATATTTTCTTTGAAATATAAACCCCCTCAAAGACACCAAGAAAATAAAGTTGACTTTAGTATCAGAGAAGAATGGTGAATTAAACTTTAATGGGGAGGGGGGGGGGGTGATTTGGACGGAAAGTGTTTATGGACACTCTCACTGTAACGTTGGGAAATAACAACAAGTCCAATAAATTCTCTTCTTTACTAATTCGATAGGTTTTTTTTATCTCTCTTTTATAAGATAAAATATTTACTTATATAAATATAAAAGAATAAAAAGTTGAAATAATAAAAAAAAATTAAATTAAGTAAAGTATAATAAGAGTAGTAGTAAAGTTACTCCTATTTTTTTAAAATATTTATTTAATACTTATAATACTGTTGATGACGATTAAGTTCTCAAAACAATCCTGTTATTTAATTTCTTTTATATAATAATTTTTAAATTTAACTATATAATTATTGATTTACAATGTTAAAATAAGTTAAAAAGAAAGGAAAGAGGAAGAGGAGAATGATGTCACTTTTTTTTGATTTTTGATGAAAACTTGAATTATGATGAAACGTTTATCTTTATTTATGCATCGTAATCTTCACCCGGCATCAGCATCAAATTTCTCCCTCGAAACTTGAAACTGAGCGAGAAAGAATGCTGCGTCCAATGATAAAATTCACTGTTCGTTTTCTTAAGCCGTTAATTTTGTTTTGTTTTTTTTTTTTTTTTTTAGTTACCCAATCTAGATAACTAATAATGAAAATTTATCAACATGTTACACGAATGTATCCAGTTATGCATCCATCCTGCGAGGAAAGTTTCTTACCTGTAAGCATCTCTTCATTCGGGTCTCTTTGGCTTATCAATTAATATTAAAGTAAACTACACGAACTTTTTTTTTCTTGTACCTTAAAACTCATTAATTAAGTCAGTGAAACATGCAACCATTTTCTTCTTCAACAGGAACTAAAACGCATTACCTCTACAGAAATAAATTTAATACTAATTTATTATAATTATCAAATGTTTATTTATTCTCATTCAGTTATTTTTTCTTTTTTCTTTTTTTGGTGGAGAAGAGATCCAGAAGATTGGCGAATCACTTATAAAAAAGTTTTTAGAGATCATATACAGGAAACATGGAAATAATCTATTAAATGGGTGTGCTTGAGTCGATTTTTTCAATTATACAATAATTATATTGTAATAATTTTCTTTTTTCAATCTATTGCCTTTATAGATTAAAAATTACTAATACCCTAATCGATGCTTTTACTTACACCAATTATAATAATTTTAAAATTATTATTTTATACATAAAATAAGTTAAATGTTATTAAAAAATTTTTTTGAATAATTATTGGAAATTTTAATTTTCAAGTTATTCTTTTAATAAATAATATCTCCTAATTTTTTTTACTTGAATAAATTTGTCTAAAATTTTTGATAAATTTAATAAAATGAATATTTAAAATAATTACATTATTTAAATGGTTCTTATATGTGTTTAATTTGTGAATAAATAGACTATATTTATATATATGTATATGTCAATAAGTCCGTGACTTTTTGAATGTAACAAGTTTTCGGATAAAAAAATTGTTTTATTTTTCAATCTAGTCTCCCTTGAGATCGATACACTTTGTCCCAAGTTTCTCCAATTTTTTTATCCCTTCCAAAAAATAAGATTTGTCGAGAACATCAAAATACGTAATATTTGTTTGTGAGATGATTTCATCGTTGGAGTCAAATGTCTTTCCGCCGAGTAATTTCTTCAGGTTTGGAAACAAGAAATAGTCACTCGGGGCTAAATCAGGAGAATAGGGCGGATGAGAGAGCAATTCGTATCCCAATTCATATATTTTCATGGAAATTCACTTTTCATTTTCTTCTCAAATCACGAGGTATTCTGCTATTAATGCATGTCAAACAAAAACTAAACAGCGAGTTCAAATTTCGACAGGAATCAGCTGATAGTTGTATGTTGACAAGAGAAGTGTTGCTATTTTATTTAAGAGAAAGGAAATTCAAAGTCACTGACTTATTGACCTGCCTTGTATATATATATATATATATATATATTACTATTTCATTTATAATATTATAATGAATTATATATCTACATTTTATTATGATGGATTTTATTTGATACATTTTTTCTAAGGTGGATAAGAATAAAAACTTCCAAATCTTTTTAATCATTTGAATAAAATATCTCAAGATATTTTTTATAAAAGAAAAAAAAATTGTTAGTATTGTTAACGATTACCTCAGGCGGTCCCCCTTGATTTCGATATTTCAACCCCGTGTTTAAAATTTATCTCATTTTGTTATTCTTGTCTCAGAGGGATGCACCTGCCCCATATGCTTTCCACCCCCCGTAGCTACGCCAATTCCAGTCGTCTTTGTTATTTTACCTGGGTGTTCTGACTTTTCTCATCTACCTATCTCTATCTCTTTCTCTCTTCTTGTGGGGGTTGGTCTCTCACTCCAGCATTTCATTGTCACCGAGAAGCCTTCACAAAAATTATTTAGCCTCTTCTCAGAAGACAATTTCATTCTAAATAGTCGTTTTTGAAAAAAAAAAAATACTTTTATATTTTTCTAACAAAAAAATCCATTAAAAATAACTTATTTTTTAAATTTAATTTAATCCACAAACATTATTGATTTTAATAAAAATAATAAATTTCTTTCATATTTATAAAATTCAATTTTTCTATTTTCTATTAGGAATAGGATTTAAAATGGAAAAATATTTTTTTTTTTTTTTCAAAATATCTTATACGAATATATATACATTCTCTTTAACGTTAAATTTAATTTATTTTTTCTTTAATATTAAATAATAAATTGTTGCATTTAATATTCGTTCATGTATCTTTATTTTTAGCACAAAACTTATTACTATTGAATAAATAAGGTTTTAAGGTCGAACTATTAATTAAAATTAAAATATTCGAATTTTTGCGAGTGGTCCACTTCAAATTGTGAGCAGTGTATATTCCACTCAGAAGCCAAACCGATTAACACCAATTTCTTAAATTTTGCTAGTAATGTAAAGTAATGTGAAATCTGCAACACATGAAGTGAATAATGAACTTGATAATCTTAATATTGCAATGCAATATACATTTTTCTGTAATCAATAAACCTGAATCTTCTACAAACTGTGAACTTTGGGCTTCATTTTCTCAGTTTCTTTAAATGTGAAGTTAATCGCTTTTACTTCTGAGTGGCACATACATGTCTAGATGTCTAACTTTCTAAAGGTCTTTCAATTTGTTGGTAGACGGTCTGTCTATCTTCCCAATAATGCGGACATCTATCTAATAAACTACCCAGTTAAACTTCTCTTTATTTCATTGTTAATTTGGCCATTATATTAATCTACTCAGAGTTAATGGAATTGTCTTTTTCTTTAGATTTTACATTAGAGAAGAAAAATTTTCAACGAAGATAACCGACTCAAGATCTAATTATTTCCAATCAAGCATTTAAACGAAGCTTAATTAAAACAAAAATAAAATAAAATTTGAAATAATCTCATTTTATTAGAATTTTATGAATAGAAGTAATAAGAAAGAATTAAAATTTTAGAAAAAAAAAAAAGAGATTTACTTAAATTGATATTTAGGATGTTATACATTCAAATTCTCATTGAGGCACCCAATGTAATCCTCTTTAAAAACATTTTCTTAATTTTATGGGTGACTTAAATTGTTTTCAATCGACTTATAAATTAAAAATATAAATAAATAAAAAATATAATATAAAAAACATTGCTAATATGCAAATATTTTCATTTGATGTTAAACATTTGAATAAATATAAAATACAATATTTCTTTTCATATATACTATAATCATAATAAGGGGGCAGCATGGCTGAGTGGGTAGAGTACGAGATTTCTACACAGAAAGCCTGATTTCGAATCCCAGCATAGAACTCAAGATTATATATTTATTTAATTTAATAAAAATAAAAATTTAATTCAATTTAACATCGGCTGTCCCAGCTCCAGGAACTGACAAGCCCTGGTTCTACAAAGCCTGCTCCGACAGGATAACCTCAAAACAAGCAACCATGAATCGTGATAGAATATCCAGATAATTGCTCTTCAAGAGACAAGATTCACGGATGAAAAATACAATGGACTTATAAGAACTATCGCATATTCAAGAGCAAGACGGCCAAGCGAATTGGAAGAGGTTTACTACTTCTGGGCGTGGCGTTCATTGTGAACAAGAAGATCATCGATTCAATATTAGAAGTCAATACCATCAGCAATCGCATCATGACCATGAGGATGCGATGCGCTTCTAAAAATTTATGGGAGCTTTGCGTGATCCAAGACGGTCCATACGCAATTAATAATAATAATAATCATAATAAGAATAAAAAATTAATAAATTAAATTAATTAATAAATGAATTTCGATTCTTGTAAAAATTAAATACTTATATTTTTTTTAGAGATTTATATTAATTGCTATATGATTATGATTCTGATGTCTGCTCATTACCTAATCTCATATTTATTCATTTTTGAAATGGATTAATAAAATCGAAACTCTAACTTTATGATAAATCAAATTAAATCTAATCCGGTGTTATTATTTTGGTCCAGGCGGAATCAACCCCACTCAATCAATCTTATTTAAGTCTAATCTAAAATCTCTAAGCACGTTTACATGACTTTTTTCTCCCTCTTTCTAACATTTTCACTTTTTCTTCGATGGTTAATAACATCAATTTGACAATTTTCTTAAACAAAATTTATCAGTAATGTATAATCGTAGAAAAAAAATTTGGAAGAGTCAAAAATAAATAAAAAAAAAACAATAGATAAGCTTTGTTTGTATAAAATTTATTTCATTTATAATCCATTTATTAAAATTTGAATATTTATAACATTTCTTTTATTTTGTATTTTATGAGCAAATATTTGATTAAAATGTACTCTTCCCACGAGATCTACTTTACTTTACCAATGTCTATTTAATTTTTTCTTTTTTTTTTTTTGCTCATTGAATTTAGGACAACCACGATTTGATCTGTTTCTCGAAAATTATACTTTTCTTAATTAATTTGTTAAATAATAATGCAACTAAAAATAATTTTCTATGATTTAATTTATAATCAATAGAAGAATATTCTAAAAATTAAAAAAATTTATTTGTTTTTATTTAAAAGTTGAATTATATATATATACCTACCACTCGATTTATCGTATATTACTTTATATTATATGTCTATTATATAATACCCGAATAAATTATAAATATAGTATAAAAAAAATTCTGTTACAATTTTTTTCTTCTATATTATTAAAGTCCGGAATAAAATGAAAATTGAAAAATTTTATTTAAGTAATACATTATTTCATAATAAATAAAAAAATAAAATAAAGTAAAGACTATTACATTAGAAGTTTTTATTATCATTTCGATGATGTCATATTGATAACTATAAAAAAAAAAAAAAAAATTCCGGTGTTAATATTACACTACGTTCATCCTTAGAAAACTTTCCTTTGAATAAATCGAAATTATCAATATACAATGATTTCTCTACTAGATATTGAAAAGTTTAAATCGAAAGAGAAGTCAATTAAGTGAACTATCCCTGTAATTTAATTTATTCATGCACCTTTCATCTTTCGCCCTCTCCCCCCCCCTCCCCTTAGCTTCTAAAGAGGATTTTATCTTATTTGCCATAGTAGGTATAATTAAAAAAAGAGTTGCTCCCGGGGTGGGTTGAATCGTAAGACCCCACGGAAGCTCTGTTTGTTTGCCTCTCGCACCCCTAACGCAGCAACCCCCTCTTTTCCTTCCACCACAGAAACCCATCCATCTTTCCAACTATGCACTTGCGGATTGATTCAATAAATTCTGATAGGTTATATTTTAAGTTTGATTTTATTTAAAGACATCTAGTAAAAGTAGAATTACTTTTATCCCCTTTCCACTCGTTGAAAGGATAAACTTTACCTGGTTGAGAATCATTAGTATTTACCCCAAAAGGTACCTGAATCTTTTAATAGAACCCACCGGAGGGGGTCTATTTATTGATAGAATTAAAAATTAAATGAAGAGACAAACTTGAATTTTAACCGTTATATTATGTGAAAATCCTTTTTCTTTTTCTTTTTATTTTATCTATTATTGTGAATATTGGACCATTTATTATTTTAATCGAATTGAACTTATTTGAATTTTGAAAATTAATTTTTGAAAATTTTCCAATTTTTTTCTTTTTAAATAAAAAGTTACATGTTTAATTTATCTATTATTGAATATTGGGCCATTTTTATTACTTTAATCGAATTGAACTTATTTGATTTTTGAAAATTAATTTTTGAAATTTTTTTTTTTTTAAATAAAAAGTTTGATAATTAAAATATCTATTATTGAATGTTGGACCATTTTTATTATTTTAATCGAATTGAACTTATTTGAATTTTGAAAATTAATTTTTGAAAATTTTCGAATTTTTTTTTTTAAATAAAAATTTACATATTTAATTTATCTATTATTGAATGTTGGACCATTATTATTATTTTAATCGAATTGAACTTATTTGAATTTTGAAAATGAATTTTTGAAATTTTTCGAATTTTTTTTTGAAAATAAAGTTTCATATTTAATTTAGCAGTCATGGATGGTATGCTTTACTATTCATTCCTGTTTAAGTGTTTAAAAATCCTTCCACCCATTCCTCTACAACGACAGTCTCTCTAGGGTCGTTTGTATCACAACGGGTTTTAATCTATCTTTGATGTACCAAAAAGGATGTTCTAAAAATATTTTTTTTTTTTTGATTTAGACAAAAAATTAAATTTCTTCTTTGATTTTCAATATAAAATAAAAGAAACGTTCATCTTGTTCCTTAAATTTTAATCCTATCCTATAAATATAATAATGAAAATAATTAATAAGAAATATCAATATATATTATGGTTAGTTAAATGGTAAAAAATAAATTACCGACTTCATTGAAATTAAGTTACGTCAAATTTTATTTGATCTACCTCTATTTATTTTCTTATCTATATAAAATTATATAAGTAATCCATTTATTATGTAATTAATATTAAAATGATTATCTTGTCAAATCATTTACGATAATTTTCAAATTTGAATTATTACGATGTATAAAAAATTAATTTTAAAATTATTTTATTTACGTATTTTAATTTATATATTAAATGCCAATTTCAAGATCAACAAAAAAATAATATATTTTGTTATATTATTATTTTATACAAAAGTGTAAAAATTTATTTCGAATCATTTTTTTTATATATAAGTAAATATATATTCTTATATAATTATATTGCTTTTTCAGAATTCATTTTATAAATTTTTTCAGATTGTTTCAATCTAACTAAGGTATAAGATTAATTAAAAAGCATTAAAAACTAGATAAAAATAATAAAATTATTTTATTTTATTTTCAAATTGGGTTAGAGATTATTCGTCGTTTAGAATATATTGCATTTGATTATTTTTATTTATCTAAAAAAAAAAATATTTATTATTATTTTTTTTTTTTTGAAGGGGTGAAATATTGGATATTGTCATTTCATTTAGGTAATCACTGATTATTTTATTGAAATGGCTTTAAAAACATTGAAGTTGATTAATGAATCATTTTATAAATACATGAATTGGGGATTAGAATGATTGACTTAGGATTTCAATTTAGAATATTATTATGAAATGTTTGTTTTTTTTTTTTTATTTTATTTTATTTTAGGGTGATGGTGATGTGTATTGGTGAGGAGGGTGGTGGAAATTATTTTTTAATTCCTTTGAAAGCTTGCATGTGTATCTTGTTTGAAAGATGGAATTGGTTAAAGGATGAGTTGGTGTGTTGGTCGTGTAGCCGGCATCGGTCCCACTCCACACGAGGGGCCGTCCGTCTTAACAAAATGGTCGCTTGCTGGCCAGACATGGCGGTTGGCTCGGTGGGTCGCGGAGGGGGCCGAAGTAGAAGGGGCGGTCCCATGATTGGCGCGCATGCGCGGCCCGCCTCCCAGGCAACGCTGCCTGGTGCGCTGCTGATTGACAGTTCGTCGCCGACCACAGCCGACTGAGGTCTTAGCCTGGCACGTCGCCCGTTTTCGCTCTCGGCTTGCCGTCTTCGCCGGCGATCCCCGTGCGTGTCCTCTCCCTTGTGCTTGTGTGAGTGATTGTGGTGTGCATCGGACATTGAACGAGTGAGTGTGTGTCTCACCCCCCCAGCAACCACCATGTGCCGTCGATCAGTGCGCGCTATTATCATCGTAGTGGCTCAAGTCAAGTGAAAACCAAAAAAAATCTTGAAGCTCCAAAACCTTGCCTAGCTTACCTAGTGTTGTTTTAAACGTGTTTGCCTGAAACTCAGGCGTCGGGTCACTTAGTACATGGCTCAACCAAGGGTAAGCTCGCCTCCCCCCACCATCTCTGTCCAAATGTCAAACCGTAGTTGCAATACAATTCCACATTCTAGATCGATGCCATCAACAGAAATATGCTCTGGCGTTGTGGCATTGTTTCTAGTTTTGGTCCATTGTCGAATCGAAATCACTGGAATTTTTATTCTTGTCCCTAACCTATCGAGTGACAGTCCCTTTTAGGTCCGACGGCAGATCACTCCTTCGTCATCCTCTCTTTGGATGCCCAGGGAATTGTTTGCTATCGTCAATTTGTCAAAACTTACCTATTCACTTCTATCCCCTCTCCTACTTCTTATAATCACTTTTATAATTTTAATTTAAAAAAAAAAAAAATAAAATAAAAATAATTTTTCAATTCCCCCCCTCCCATTGATAAATTAATTAATTGTAATTGTAATGTAAGAGAATCTTTCTAACCACAATCTTCATCCAATAAACAATTCTATTTTCTGATGTAATCGAATTATTTTTTGATTACACCAGAAAATATTGCAATTGTTTTCATTGGAGGAGCGTGGAAGAAGGAGAATCCATTTGCTAGTATCGTAGTGTTGTTGTTGTTGTTGTTGTTGTTTCGCTGATTGGAAGGGAGCGGATCATGGATGATGTTGTCCATCCGTATTCCGCTCCCCCGAAAGGCCAGTTCACCACCTTGATTCCCTGTCCCCGATTGTTTGGTATGATGATCTCGAAGCAAGCCATGTGTATCCCCCGGTCCGCAGTATGACGACGGCATTCATCCTTATATGGACAACCCAGCAAACGCCGGCAACATGTATGCGGATCCACACGGACATCGGCCAGCCCTTCCGGCCCTTGCACATCACTCGCCTCATATGAACCACACCATGCACCAGTACCATGGCGGCAATCATGTTACACCTGTTCCTGGCCACGTTATGGGCGCAGTCCCGGATGTTCATAAACGCGACAAGGATGCCATTTACGGGTAAATAAAATCAAAAAAGAAAAAAAAATAATGAAAATTTCCAATTTTCTCTCTCTTTGTATCCAATGGGGAATCGTGTTTTGAAAAAAAAAAAAAGAAAAGAAATCCATTTGGAAAGAAAAGTGCCATAACAAATTCTCTACTTTTTCATATTTTAAATTGATTTTGCGGTCAAGACAAATTATTTTTAGAACGGACCACAAATACTAAATTCAATACCAAGCCTTTTCATTTTTTTTTTGTTTTTTTTTGTTTTACTTAAACAAATCATGGAATCGTTTAAGGACGATTGAACTTTCACCAGATTTTTTGATTCCCGTTGATTACCCCGTTCGTTCCCGAGGGTAGTTGGTTTTTCCGTCGGTTGCCCTCGCCTCTCGCGCTCTTTTTTCTGGCAGCCGATACGCCCTTCCACGCCGTCAAAAACTACCTCGGCGCTTCGCTCACTCACCTTTCCAACACCTCAGCCTCTTTTTCCCTTCGCTATCTACGCAACATCATCATCCAATCCTTTCCTATTTCATGCATTTATACCGAGGATTGCTTCTTATTCATTGAATTTCAAAAAAAATACAATTTCCAAAATATATTATTTTTTATAGAAGACCCAAACATGTATATATATATATATATATATATATAAATTAGAAAGAAAAAACTCTAAAATTGTAATGTTTCAATTTAATTAATATAAAAATACTCTTTATTTTACTATAATAACTAGTAATAAAATATTTTTCTCAATTGGTGACTGAAGTGGGGGGAGACCCCACTTAAGAAACTAAAATTACACACCTCTCGAAAAATACAGTTTAAAACTCAGTTATTAGATGTGATTTATCTGTCAAAAGGTATAAACCTTTCATTAGGAGGTGTAGATATTGTTTTATCTAAAAGTGTGGCCAAGTTTTTTTTTTTTTTCTTCTCTCCATTCCCTCCCTCATCATTCTTTTCCGACATCGTCCCGGATTATTCTTATCTCCAAAGACCAAATAAAAATTCAACACCCATCGGGCAGGTCGTTATTGGGAATTGAAATTAAATTCCATCAAAGAGGAGAGAAAAATTCGATTATCCGACACAAAAATAAATCCATTCGAATTTTTATTACTTATACGCTGTGATTTTTACAACTATTAATATATATATATATATATATATTATTAATATATATATTTTGAAAAAAAAAGAAATTGCTGAAAAAGAAGTACTTAAATATTTCTTTTCTGAAATGTGTTAAGGTTTCAAAACACCAAATTGATATTTATATTAATTATTAATTTTATCTTTTGATGATATTATATTTCAGCTGGTTTATTATTATTATTATTATTATTATCATCATCATTATTATTATCAATACCTTTAATTATATTTATCTGACAAACTAATCGACCAATTTTGTTTTTTTATACCTCTTCACTTCATTTTGATTGCATCAAATTTGTCCATTTCACATCCAAACTTCAATAGGCAGATAGGAGAGTTAATCCTTAAGCAAATGCGCTACTGAATATTTATTTCAGATCCAAGATTTCCTTGAAATTTATTTCTAAGAATACTTGAATAAAAATTGCATATGTCCTCGAACTGGCAATAGCAATGGATGGAAGCATATTTACACATATTCTATTTTAGATTAATCGTAAAGAAAATTTAAAAATTACAAAAAAATATAATAATAATAATAATAATAAATATTTTTCATTCTTTTTTTTTTTTAATATAATAATTTAAAATGATATTAATATAAAATAAATTTAAAAAAATTGTTTATTGTGTTTATTAATGATTTTTTTGTGTGATTTATAGACATCCGTTGTTTCCACTTCTGGCCCTTATTTTTGAAAAATGCGAATTGGCCACTTGTACCCCACGCGAGCCCGGAGTTGCGGGTGGCGACGTCTGCAGCAGTGAATCCTTCAACGAGGATATCGCCGTTTTTTCCAAACAGGTAATAATCACACGATTTATTTAATAATTCCTATTTATATATTTATTCATTTAAAAAAAAAAAAATCATTCATTTAAATTGTTCAATTAATCAATACAAAATTTTATCAAATATTATAACTCATATAACTTATATTAAAATAGAGTGTATTGTTATATATATTAAAATATTATTAATTTTGTTTAATTATTATTCTTTTATTTTTCTTTGAATATTAAATTTTCTCGTTAAATTAAAAAAAAAATATATAATAATAGTTATTTATGCTTTTGGTTCAGTTGTGGTTAAAACTTTTAATTGATTTAAGGGTTGATTTATTTTGAAAATTTAATATTTCTCTTAATTGTTTATTTATATATATATATTTCTCCTTGCGTTTAATGTATACAATTTTTTTTTTATAAGACTAGCAATTACTTTTTGATGGACCGTTTAAAATTTTTAATAAATACTTAACACTTTTACACAGTTTACTAAAGTTGAATCCTCTCCCTATCATTGTATTTTTATATATTTTATCGGATTATTCATCATCTTAATCAGTTACTACCATTTTTACTATTAAAAATATCCTTATATATATTTATTATTATATATGTACCTATCATTTTAATAATGCATTTATTATTTAATGAATAAATAAAAATTGCAATAGGTAAAAATATTATTGAATATTTTTAAATTCTGAAAAAAAAAAAAAATTCAATATAAATTTCTAATGATTTTCATTTTGTTAATGAATCTTGTATTTATTTATTTATTTTTTTTTTTTCTTATTCGTTTATTTGTTAGAATTTGTTTACGGCGCTATTTAATGTGTTTGATTTGGTTATGAAATTTGTAATTTGAATAAGTGCTTTTTGATTGATCATTTCAATTTTTATATAAGTTTAAAACAAGCGGATTAAGAAAATAAATAAATAAAAATTTATATATTATAATAAAAGTAGTTGATGGGTTTTTTTTTTGCTCGAGTTGATTACTACTTTTTAATATTCACTACAAATCGTTTGGATTTATTTTGTTGGGAAATCGTAATCTATAAAACGGGTCAGCTTTGCAACTGAAATTAGACACTTTTTAACACATGGCAGACATTCTGGATAATCTTTCAAGGGAGGAACTCCCATTCACACTGTTTTATTTCACATTCTCATTGAAATTTTTATTTAATATCTTTATTAACATATATATATATATATATATATATATATTATTTTAAAGATAATTAAATTAATTTTCTAACCATTATTATATTATTTACATTTATTTAGATATACACATAATTTTTATTTTATTTTTTAGTTTTATTAATTTTCATTATTTTTTTTTTTAAATAAAATTCTAAAGTGACATAGAATCAATCATATTGATCTTCAAGGCCTTTTTGTCCGAAAAACAAATAAATAGGAGATAATAGAGCAGAGGTTTTTTGAAGAGGTCGAAGGTTTCGAAGGTGATTGTACCTTGGAAAATGGAATGAGCTATATTCTGATTCCCAGCGCTTGAATTGAGTGAATGATTGACTCTGGAATTCATATTGGAAAGCTTGGAACATTCTCTATCTCTAGGTCGTCTAACAGAATTATATAATTATATAATGAAAAAAAAAAAATGCTTTTCACGATTTGAGTTTTCAACTTTTGTTAGATTTAAGAAGGTTTATTCAAAGAAAGATTTCACCCTCCTTGTGTTAATGTTAAAATTATACTATTTCTTAAAAAACATTATAAAATATATTTTCTATTATTAATTCATATATTATAGAGATACTTTTCATTTTTTTAATTAATTTTGTGTTATTTTTTTTTTTTTTTTCATAAAATATTTATTTTTTAATTTTTATTTATTGTACATTTTTAGTTATAAATTTGATAAAAATAAATACTTACCTTTTTTGGTTATTAGAAAATTTGTTTTCATTGAAATTTATATATAATATATATAGTATATTCAAATGTACAATATTTATTTAATTATTTATAAATTTATTTTATTTATTAATTTAATATATCATATATTATTTGATTTATTTAACAATTAAATTAAATGATTATTATTTAAATTAATTACATTTAAATGAAGGTTATATAATTTTTATTTATCTCTTGTCTCAGTTTCGGTTATAGAATATTATATTCAATAATTTAGTAAGTTTAATTCATTATTTTGAAATTTATTGATTTAATTTAATTTTTTTTTATAAAAAAAAAAAATTACTAATATGGGAATATACCATAAATGTGAATTTTTTAAAAACAAAATATATTATTCCATAATAAATTACCTTTTTTTATCATTTAATTATTTTTTTCATTTAAATTAACTATCTATAAGACTAACAATTTATTTATTTATCTTCAGGCAAGTAAAAATTTTGAAAGAAGAAAAATATAAATATTGTTTATTTTAATAAAATATTATTCATGGATGGACACATGAAAAATTACTTTTTGATTTTGAAGATTTATTCCTCAAATCATCAAAAAAATATAAGAATTATAAAAAATATATATACTTCGTTATAAAAATAAATAAATAAATAAATGTGTGATTCATATTGAATATTTTTTGTTGAATATACCATTCTAGAAATTTAAATTTAAATCGATTATTATTTTGGCAAAACTGATGATAAGGTATATATTCTCGAAACTAAAAGTGTGGATATTAATTACATATTACCAAACTGTTCACTTTTATTTCTATTTTTTTTATTAGTATAATTCATAATCAGAAAAAATAAAGAATTTAAAAAATTTTATAAAAAAAAAAAAATAACAAGAGTATTTTGCAAAAATTATCATAAAATTTTCTTGAATTTCATCGATTGTAATGTCGTTTTTCATTTGTCATGTATTTTTTTCAATATTGGTTCGTTGAACCTCTCCCAAATGTCAAAATCTATTTACAGAATGATTTACAACTTTTGTACCTGAATATCTCTGCTTGAGTCCTCCCGTTTTTTTTTTTCATTCGATTTCTCACACCTGGAAGCAAAAAAATTTTATAGGTCAACAACAAATTCTATTCTTTCGTATTTATTTATTTTTGTTTTTGTTCTCAATCGGTTTAAAAATTACACATCATTTGCCTATTTCATGAATACATACAAGGTATACTTAAACTTATAAATAAAATAAAATTATTAATTTAAGGGATTGGTGGTTTTTTTTTTATTATCTCCAGCATAGTTGATATTATATATATATATATATTATTCATTTTTAGTTGTAAGTAAACAATAATTTTAACTATCTAAATTAAAGGAATTTTATTCTTAAAATAATTAAAAAATAATCAATATAATAGTCACACCTAAAATACATTCTCACTTAATTTTTGATTCTTATATATCTATTTAAGTAATTCAAGATTATTATTATTTTTTTTTTTTGTTTTTTTTTTTTAATATATTAAATTATTATTAGTTTTGATATCTTAAAAAAAAAAATTGATATATTATCTTATGATGTAGGAATAAAAATTGTTTTTCTTTTTTTTTTCTTTCTAAATACTACTACTATTACATGCATTAATCAGTTATTTCGTAATATTATAAAGTAGCTATCTTATTTAATTAAAATAAATTAATTGCTTTCGTATATTTATCAATCTAAAATGGTTTTATCATTGGAATGTGTAGTAATATTATTATTTTTTATTTAAATATGTATATATATATATATGTGTGTATATATATCTTCTTTCCATAGGAATATGTATAAATATATATATATATATATATATATTGTTTGAGATAATGGGAGATGGTTGGCTTGGATAATCTTTCAATGTTGTTGGTTCGTCAGTTTGTCTGTTCTGATGATGATCGGCGGGTGATGATAACCCGAATAATTTCCTCCAATTTGGATGAGTCGCGGAAACAGGCAACAGGCGACATTCTCCAAGCCATTCAAAACGTTGTGCACGTTTCTCTCTCTCTCTCCTCTTCTTTCCATTGGAAACGACCATCCCATGGTGGTGAACACCTATCTCTCCCTAAGTTGCACGCTGCAGCCGGCTATATAATTTTTACCCCCTAAAGAGAGCGAGCAGGACTCTTTTTTTTCCAAGTAGGACACATTTCGAGGGGAAATCGTAAGCCTTGTCGAGATAAAAAGCGAATGTTGTGGGTGTCCTTAAGGACGTGGGAGGGTTGGTGGGGGAGGTTCTACCTCCGTCAAAGGATACCACATCCAATTCCGCCTCTATCAAAAATTTCCGTGCAACAGTTCGTTCACTAAACGTGCAAAACGATTTTACTTTATTCACTTTGATTTGTTTAAAGTGCCCTTCTCTTGTCGATTTCTTTTTTTTTTTATTTTGCTCATGTCTCTTGTGTCTTTTTACAATATTTAAATTTGTCTTGGTGATTTATTTAATTTTAAAAATCAACAAAAATAAAAAAAAAATAAAAAAAATACAAAATGTTTACAGTGCTTGTCTGTAGTAATATTCAATATACTATATGAAATAATTAATAAATAAAATAATAATTATTATAAAAATAATAATATTAATAATTTCAATAGTAGAAATGAGCTTAAAGAACCCAAATATTATTTATAAATAATTATTAAATAAGATATTCGGTTAATAAAATGTGATGAGAGGAATAATTAATAATTTATGTTAACAAATCAACAAATATATGATCTATCCTTAACCTAATTATCTACCAATGGTCCAAAACTTTTTTTTCATGAATAGAATTTTTAGAAAAACAAATTACTTTTATAATTATTATTATTTATTATTTGTATTTATTTAACCCAGTGATTCTCAACCACTGTGCCGCGGCACTTTTGTGTGCAACGAGATTTTCAAAAATGTGCCAGCAAATTATTACAAATGAGGCTCTTAAACATTCCCGACTTTTTTTTCTAAAATTGTTCAATTTGGTTCTAAAAAAAGGTAAACCGTTTTTGGGACCACTTTTTTCAATATGGTAAACTTTTACACTTATTTTTTTCTTTGTGTGTCACCAAATTTTTAAACAGTTAAAAGTGTGCCGCGGTAAAAAAAAAGTTGAGAATCACTTATTTAACCACTCGTTTAGGATAGTGCCCAGAGGTTCCTTTTTGAATTTGGTTTAATTTTATTAATGATCATAAAATAATAATTAAAAATGATCCAATTTGAATTAAAGTATATTTTGAGTGTATTTCACTTAATAAGTCTTTCACCAAAAATCTTAGATTTTTGCTTCTTTCCACTAAGTCAGTCCAATAAATAATATTTCGTTGAAAAAAAAAAGTTGATTTGAAATTGAAATCGTTGATATGAATAATGATTGTACTACACTGGGTAATGTCGTTTATTTTCTTGAGATGAATGGGAAGGGGCAACCTTCTGGGAGGGCAGCTGGACTGGCTTTTACATATATTAATAATAATTTCCTAATGTCGAAATAAAAAAAAAATATATAGTCTGATTCATAAGTTGGTGCGTGAAAAAATTTCGTTAAGTTGATTGAATGCATTCCGAGGGGCGTAATTAATGGAAGCGTCGCGCGCTTACGGGTCAGCCCATTTAATGGCCAACCCGAGTTTAGGCCCCGGGTAGACACAGCCACCTCAATAAATTATCGGGAAACATTTTTCCGATGGCAAATTTGATACATCAACAGTGGATTTATGAGCGTTTACGTGATTCCTCCACCCCCCCCCCCCTCTTCATCACCCAAAATGCATCCCCAGAAGCAATCCAGCGAGAAAGTTTCGCCCTCCCACCAATCTACAACTAATTAATATGTACCTTTTTTTTTCTTCACCATATTCTATTTTCTTGTTTAATCATTCTATTCTTATTTTTGAGTCCACGTAATTAATTAATTAAGTTGGGTGTTTATTTTTTTTTTTTTATTTTTTTTTTCCTCTTTTTCACCGGCGATTGCCAGGAAAGGAATTTTTATTGTTTCTGAATTTGGAAGCAGCATTGAGCGATGCGCACGTGTGAATTTCATTCGTCAGATTCCACATTAATGAAGCGATTTATAAATTAAAAATAATTATCGAAAAGTTATTAACTGTTGGATTGAATGCATGGAGGATGTCCTGGTGGCAGAGGAAACATTTTGTCCCATTTTAATTAAGTATAATGAATGGTCCTCAATGTCTCCATATATAACATCCCTGGACAATTCGCGCATTTCAATCCACCCTATAAAACCCCTCCATCTACATTCTTGAATTAATTTCCAACACTCCACCCTAGAAAATAAATAAACAATCTCTAAAATACATCAATTTCAATTTACCAAACAAATAGGAACAAAATAATAATAATAATAATAATAAGGAAAATTATAAAAATTTTCAAGATATCTATTTATGTATCATAATTAGATAATTATGCTTGGATGATAATTTAAAAAAAAAATAATTATCAAATAACATAATAATAATAATAATAAATAAATTATAAATCAAAATAATCTGATTTTATACAATATGTACAATATTTATGAACATTAATTGATGATAAAAGTAATCCTATCGAAACAACTCTACTTTAAATGATTTATTTTCAGCTGAAGATACCATAATTTATTTATTATATATTGATTACATTATCTAATGAAAAGAACGTTTAAGAGAGACAATCATTTCGAGGATTTAATCTTCTTCATTAGTCAAAATAAAAATTTTATCTTATTGCATTTTTTTTAATGGATTTACATCTTATGAGAAATTAATCAAAACAACAATTTTCAAATTTTCAAATTATAATTTGATATATATAATTTTTATTTTATTTTATTATTTTTTTAAAGAATCTACATCTTAGGTGGAATTAATCACAAAACAATTTTCAAATTTTTAAATTTATATATACTTTTTATTTTATTTTATAATTTTTTCTAAGGAATCTAGATCTTAGGTAAAATTAATCAAAACAACAATTTTCAAATTTTTAAATTTTATAATTTTTATTTTATTTTATTAATTTTTTAAAGGATCTACTTCTTAGGTGGAATTAATCAAAACAACAATTTTCAAATTTTTAAATTTATATATACTTTTTATTTTATTTTATTAATTTTTCTAAGGAATCTAGATCTTAGGAGGAATTAATCAAAACAACAATTTTCAAATTTTTAAATTTTATAATTTTTATTTTATTTTATTAATTTTTTAAAGGATCTACTTCTTAGGTGGAATTAATCAAAACAACAATTTTCAAATTTTTAAATTTATATATACTTTTTATTTTATTTTATTAATTTTTTAAAGGATCTACAATATTTACATTTTAGGTGGAATTAATCAAAACAATAATTTCAAATTTTTAAATTTATATTTACTTTTTATTTTATTTTATTAATTTTTCGAAGGAATCTAGATCTTAGGTGGAATTAATCAAAACAATTTTCAAATTTTTAAATTTTATAATTTTTATTTTATTTTATTAATTTTTTTAAAGGATCTACATCTTATGTGAAATTAATCAAAACAACAATTTTCAAAATTTTTAAATTATAATTTGATATATATATATATATATATATAATTTTTATTTTATTTTATTAATTTTTTAAAGGATCTACATCTTATGTGAAATTAATCAAAAAACAATTTTCAAAATTTTTAAATTATAGTTTAAAATAGAAAGAATATTTATTTTCATTTGGATTTTTTTTTATTTAATTTCTTTGTCTGTTTGTCATCTCAATGGATTCGGCTGTGATTTGATTTGCTTTTCCACTTGTTCCCGGCCATCATCTGCTCTCTCCATTAAATTGGCTGGCTGGAGGTGTCAATAGTGTTAGCCATATGTGTCCCGGTACCCGTTGGCTGCGAATTGTTTGCTTAAACCTTTTGGCCTCCCCCCAGCAAGGGTCTCCTTGATTGAATGCAATTGGCATCTTTTGTCATGTTGCGCTTTTAGCAGTCCGCGGTAACTCGGAGGGTCCCTGTTTCCATGACCAGTTACCCCTCTAAGGGTTCTTTTCGGGTTATACCAACTGCTAGCAACTCGCTCCCTCCATTCAAAAAATTCTTGTGAATTTTAATAGCATTTTCTAAATCCACGTTTTTTTGCTCTGTTTCAGATTCGGCAAGAGAAACCTTATTATATAGCAGACCCAGAGGTCGATTCTTTGGTAAGTAACACCCAAATAATACTTTAAAATGGATTCCCTCCTTGGGAGTAAGTTTAAATGGGAGGAAGGAGATGGGGATGATTTTCATTTGGATAATATACTATTACATCCATCATGTTAAAGCATTTGTGTTTACTTAACTAATTCTCCAAAAAAAGGACTCATTCTCTAAATTGGATTTATCATAAATTATTTTCCAATCTTATATATTCAAAAATATCGTTAATTGAGAAAAAAGCTATCAAGAATTCAATAAAAAAAAATAAAGAAAAGTAGCATAAGAATTTAAAAAAACAAACTCAAGGATTCAAAAGATTGATTTTTATTTTAAGTTAAAAAAAACAACAATTTCATCGTTTGAATTTTTGTTTTATTTAAATTTGAAAAAAAAAAAATCATTGATTTATTATTTAAAAATATTAAAATATTTAAAAATATATATTTGATTTAAAAACAAACAAACAAAACACAATTACATATGTTAGATTTCCAAATTTGGATTTTTCTCTCTTCTTGCCACTGCCATTCAATGATACAACGTAAGTCGGGATAACATAAGTCGAGGTGGCTATAAATTCTTAAATCAAATTTCAGTTGCATATGTATGTCGCTCTTATCTCGTTCTTTATCACCAACAAAACAAAAAAAATTATTGTAAATAGACATTCTTTATCAACAAATGAAGTGTGTACATACATATACATATATTATATAAATATATGCAATTGAAATAAGGTATAATTATATGCAAACAAAATTATTATATATATATTTATTAATAATAATAAAGATTGAAGTAATCATGCCTGATTTAATCATTTCCGAATTATTTGGTCATTAAAGATGAATGATCTCAAAAATGAAAATGATACCTCCTTCATCACCAATTTCATTTTATTGATATATATATATATATATATATATATATATATATATATATATATATATATATAGGAATTATGTATTTTAATAATAATCGGATTGACTTAATATTCCCAACTTACATAAATAATGATATTTAACTATTTGTTCAAAAATATAAAGTGAATAGGAGTATATATTATATTTTACCATTTGTGATGGGGAAGGAGGAATCGTTCTCGATTAGAATAGAATTTAATGTTGTCTTTCGTATGGTTTTATGTAAATCAGGAGATATTATTATAACGATGGGCGTTGGGATGGGGGAGAGGATAGGGGCACTTGAACCCCACATTCATCGTCGATGAATTTTTTAACAAAATTAATGTGTGGGGATAGATAAATATTCAATGTTATAATAAAATAATAGTTAACCAGTAAACGGGATCACTAATATAAATAAAAAGAAGAATTAAGAATAATTATTAATTAATAGTTCTTACTTTGATATGTATATAATATAATATATATAACAAATGTATTTAATTCGTTCTCTATTCACTATCATATTTACTACTAAAATTGCTCAATATATCAATAGTCAATTATGTGAAGGTAATATAGAAACATATCCAAACACAAAATTTCAATTTTTTAAATTGAATATCCTTGAATTTTTATTACTTAGTTATCGATTTTCCTTTTTCTTTTTTGTTTTTTATTTATTTTTTTTTTAATATGTTTATTTTCGATTTGTGAATTCAAATATATATATATATATATATTATTATATATATAATAATATATATTATTAAAATTATAAGCTCGGGGATTAATTTTTCGATTTATTTCATATTCATATATTTTAATTAAATTAAAAATAAATTTTCGGTTAAAGTATAAAATAATAATAATAATAATAATGTTTAATATTATAATCTATTAAAACGGTTTTTATTTTTTTTTTTGTTTTAAGAAAGAATTGAAATTTGAAATAAAGGAATTTGTATTTTTGATAGAAAAAGAATTTGAAAAATACAAATTTGATTTGATATTAGAAGCAATATAAATTGATTCTATTCATATATTCATATTCATATATTTTAATTAAATTAAAAATAAAATTTCGGTTAAAGTATAAAATAATAATAATAATAATAATAATAATAATGTTTAATATTGTAATCTATTAAAACGGATTTTTTTTTTTTTGTTTTAAGAAAGAATTGAAATTTGAAATAAAGGAATTTGTATTTTTGATAGAAAAAGAATTTGAAAAATAAAAATTTGATTTGATATTAGAAGCAATATAAATTGATTCTAAAAGTTTAAAATAATAATAATAATAATAATGTTTAATATTGTAATCTATTAAAACGGATTTTATTTTTTTTTTTTTTTTGTTTTAAGAAAGAATTGAAATTTGAAATAAAGGAATTTGTATTTTTGATAGAAAAAGTATTTGAAAAATAAAAATTTGATTTGATATTAGAAATAATATAAATTGATTCTATTCATATATTCATATTCATATATTTTAATTAAATTAAAAATAAATTTTCAGTTAAAGTATAAAATAATAATAATAATAATAATAATAATGTTTAATTTTTTATTTTATTTTTTTATTTTAAGAAACAATTGAAATATGAAATAAAAGAATTTGTATTTTTGATAGAAAAATTATTTGAAAAATAAAAATTTGATTTGATATTAAAAGCAATATAAATTGATTCTATTTAGATTGGAGTTATGTTTGTTTTTTTTGTTTTTCAATGGGAATGTTGTTTTTGTTCCCTCTTTGTGCTGGTTTCGGAGGTGGAATCGCCTTGAGAAGCACCTCAATGTCATTGGAGGCTTTGGCGGCTCCTGATAAGCGAAGCACACAGCACTCTTATCGCCAGTCGACTTGGCGGCCACGTGGTTTTGTTATGTGAACATGAAATTGAATGTCGTTGTGTTTGTCGACGTGTCATCTCACTTTTGAAAAGTTGGTGCTTACACCATGTCACCTTTGTTCCTCTCTCCGCTCCCTATCGAGTTTGCTTAGAAGGATGGGGGAGATTGGGAAGGAAGTCTTGAGGACCAGAACATCCCATCCACCACGTTTTCTCGCTTTTTGCAACGATAAATGCATTACACTTTTCATTCATACAAATCCAACTGGAAAATCCAATTAAATTGGTATCGCAAAATTAACTTCTCTAATTGCAGTTGAAAAAATAATTCCCCCCCCCAAAAAAAGGGGTGCAAAAAGCTGGATTATTTTTTTTAACATAGCTTAGATACCATCATTTCCATTTCGCTTAGAAGTTGAATTAAGATATTGAAATTTTTAATATATTCTAACGAAATAAAATTTAGTTCTTATATGAGATTAATAAATAAATAAATAAATATACAATTGTGATGAATTTATTTGTATGTTGCCATTTTCCTTATCATGATATTTTTATAATTAATTTATTCCAGTATAATCTGATTTAAGAACTCACAATTTATAATATTTATTTATTATCATTAATGGAGAAAAAAGATTATATCTTTTGTTTCATTTCATTACTAATTGTATAATATAAAGTAGTTTATGGTATAATTTGTGGTTATATGCATTTTATTTTAAATGGAGTTTTCAAATGTTTTTGTTTTTTTTTTTTATTTTATTTTCAAACATTCGAAATGATGGAAAATTATTTTAAAATTAAAAATGCATTTTCAAAAATTGTAATATCTTATTTTTCTATTATAAGGGGGGAGTCTTTTAGTTGTAAATAAAATTCCTCTTCTCTCATCCTTTCGAGATAAAATAAATAAATAAAGGAGAGGTTGTTTTTTCGTTGAAGAAATGAATTAGACAAGGTAATAGTTTGGATACCATATCTGAATCCTCATGATTCGTCATAATAGTGTTGCTTATCAATCGAGGATGATTAAAATTATCCT
Organism: Labia minor; assembly: GCA_963082975.1. Taxonomy (NCBI): domain Eukaryota; kingdom Metazoa; phylum Arthropoda; class Insecta; order Dermaptera; family Spongiphoridae; genus Labia; species Labia minor. The sequence goes on along the minus strand of OY720348.1, from coordinate 23,784,027 downwards.
GAAACTCATCTATTTTGAATTTATAATTTTTTTTTATTTAATTTGTAAAATAATAAGAAGCAAAGACATAAATGGAATTGTTTGGATGTTAATGTTGAATTGTATATGTTAGTGGAATTGGAATTTTTAAATAATAGTTAAATAAGAGAAAATGTTACTGAAAAAGGATGCCTCTGTTTATCTGAAACTGAATCTCGTTGGTTGCTTTGTTCCAGCCGTTTCCTTGTAGAATGAATGCATTCCTCAATTCCTACCTCCCAGCTGTCTGAACGTGTTGAAATATCAAAGTTTCCTCCATTTATTTTCAATTTTCTGTTTAGCACAATCGAATCGAGAATTCTTTCATAGATAAATAATCGTGCAACATACCACTTGACAATTGCCGAGAAACGAGCGAACGTTTACACTCACAAACTCGGTTTTTTTTTTTTCTTTTTTCTTATTATTTTTTTTTTTTTTTTTCGTTTAAATCTTTTTCTTTTTTACCATTCCATATTTATTCTTTAAAATAATCATATAAATAATAATAATAATAAAAAAAAATAACGATTAAGTATTTATTTATTTTTATTAATATTACAATTGCTATTCAATATATATATAATAATAATAATTTCCATCGTATACATGTATGTATGTATGTGATGTCTAACATTATGAAGTTAGGTACATAAGTGATGTCTGTGACATTATGAAGTTAGTTACAAATTCAGTTTAAACTTTAATTGTAAACACCGTTTGCAACGGGTTCATCTAATATAAATCTACATATGTATATTATCTAAAAAAATAAATTAAAAAATTATACTCTGAGATATATTTTTATATTTAATATTAAAAATGAGTGATGGAAAGTGAAATAAATATGATAAGGACATTTTTAACACATTATATATTTTTGCTATTCACACACATCTACTTCTATTTATCTATCTATATCATCTATTTTTTCTAAATTTTAATATTTTTTTTTTAAACCAAAAACAAATGTTCATCGGAATTTAATAAATTATTTAATAATAATAATTAAGACATATATTCGAAGATGACTAAGACTCCTCATTTATATATATATAAAGATTTGTGAAATTTTGCCAAAATGGTTCACACACATTTTTCTTTGTCCCTTGGGTATTTATTTTTTCTCAAAGGTGTTATCGCCCTTAATGGCTCTCTTAGGCAAACAGCTTTTTCCATTCTCCCAAATAGTTTACCTGCATAAGAAAATTAAAATACAGAAATTTGTTTCAAATATGAAAAACACATGTATGTGTGTGGGAAAGGGGGGAGGGAAGTTGTATTCAAACTTTAAAAATCATCTTCAACTATTCATCAAAAATAAACTAAATTTTTTCATGGGAAGAAAATGAAAATATTCTAAAAAAAAAACATTTTAACTTCAATACATACTACTATTAATAATAATACAAACATACATAGTATATAAAAATAAATCATTAAAGGAACCCATAATTGATATTTTCATTTTTAACTACTTATTTCAATTGATTATGTGATAACAATATTTTTGAATATATATTTATCATATCACATTATAATCTATTTATAACAATTTTTTTTAATGTTTTCCTTATGTAGTACACAAAAATATATAAAAAAAATAAAATTCCGTTTTTTAGAATTAATATTTGTCGAAATTCAAATTTACAAATTAGATTTTTTCGGATTGATCTCAGTAAATTTAACATAATTTAAAAGTTCATTATACTATTAAATGTATTATAGTAATCAACTCATGCATTTCATTCTCTAATCCACCCTTCTTTGGATAATCCACTTGAATAAAGGACAAAATATCAGCCCCCCTATTCTTCTTTTTAAACTTGCCATGTTATTCATGTTTGTCCTTTTATTAAATTACATTTTCGAAAACTTGTAAAACTTTCGGTAAGCCATTAAAATTTGAGGGTCTCTATTCCCGGCTCCCATTTCCCTTTTAAATCCCGTTGAAAGGGTTCTGACTAAAGTTTCTTCCATTAATGGATAAAAATAAAAAATGAGGAAGAAAAAAACTATTTTTCAATAATTTGATCTTGTTTTGTAATTTATTGCTATTTTAGCAATTGGTAATTGATTTTCATTTTGCTTGTGCCATCTGTCGAAAGAAAAACCCTCAATTGACTGGCCTAACATATAATTAACACTATCTACCTATATTTTAGATATTCATTTCACAATTCACATAAATAAATGTTTTAAATTTTATTTTATTTCTTATTTTGTTATTATGAATGAGTATTAATTTATGCTAATCTTATTTTGGAGAGTCACAACATCACTAAATCATTTACTTCAGATTAATTAATTCAAATTAATTATCCACTCATTTCTACGGATTATGACTTTTTAAAGGAATCTTTTTCTTCTTTTTTTAAATTTAATTATCTAATATTAATATATATAATTTCCGTCGTATGTATGTATGTTTGTGATGTCTGTAACATTATGAAGTTAGTTACGATGTCAATATCAATTAATTTGTAACTAACTTCATTTTTTAAAAAAAAAATTGTTTTGTTAAATTAAATAAAAATAAAAAAATTATTAAGACGATTTGAATAAAGTTTATAATTTTATATTTAAACATTGTGTTGTTTTGTATGTATTTGAAACAAACTTTCCTATTTTATTATTATTAATATTTTTTTTTTAACAGAATAATATATACGTTAAATATTTAAATCTATAAAAAATGAATCCAAATGAGAAAAAAATGAAACATGCCGAGTATATGCATGAATATAGGAGAAGAAAGCTTGAGACAGAAACTGATATTACTAAAAAATGATCATAGGTATATATGAATAGTATTATTTTCAAAGAACTATTTAATTAATTGCTGTGAACTACGATAAATTAAGTTTAAACTGAAATTGTTAACACCGTTTGCAACGGGCTCGCCTATTTTATTATAATTTTAGATTAATTGAAATAATGAATATAATGAAATAATATATATATAATATAAATTATTATTCCTTCATTTACCAGATTTCCCTGTAACATATAACACGTATAAACTATTCCATACTGAAACTATTTTTATTTTTTCTAATATTTATTGAAATATTTTTATGATTTAAATTTTATTTCCATACTTAATTATTTATAGGATGGTTGATTATATAACTTTTTATTATTACATATTAACATTAAATATTATAATATTGATGATGTAGATGACACCGCATAATTTATTTTATTCATAAATGAATCAATCCCACACAAATTATGTATATTTAATAGAACATTTTTTTTTTTTACTTTAATTAAAAATAAATAAATAGTATTGTTTTATGTCATAAAAGGTTGGATTTATATGTTTTTATACTTTTAGATAAATAATTATATGATTTTATAATTAATGAATTAATATATAAAAAAAAAGTTTTAGGGCTAGGAGGGGGGAATGATAGCCATCAACACCAGTTCTATATTAACACAATATGATTAGAACCCATGTTTTAATGAACAGGGCTCATTTTTCGAATTTTTTTTTTATCTTTTTTAATTACTTCCTAATTATTTAAAATTATTTTTTAATTTATATTTAATTGTTTGTTTGTTTATAAAAATTATTTATTTTAATAAAAAATTGAATAGACAAAAGTAAAAGGAACAATGCTTTTTGCTCTTTGTGTGCCTGTTTTATTAATTTTCTATTTTCTCTGTTTGTTTCAGATGGTTCAAGCGATTCAAGTGCTCCGATTCCATTTACTTGAACTCGAAAAGGTCAGTCAGTTTCCCATTGTCTCTTTTGCATGTCTCTTTTTCTTATTCATTGACAATCCTGGTTATGACTGTAGAAATTCCCCCTTACATGATTGACAGTCACCCGCATCGTTCAAATTATTACATCAGGCTTTTTTTTTTTATTTCATGTCATTTAGATTAAAACTATATCTTTTTCAAAGAAACAAAATAATAATAATAATAAATAACTAAATAAATAAAAATAATATAGCAATTAAATATTTATTCTATTAAGTTTAATAATTTATTACCATGGTCTCTTTTGATTATAATTAATTATAATTAATTAAATGACATCTTTGCGTCTTAATATAACTATCAAAATATACATTTTAATTTTTTTGAGTTAATTTTTAAATTAATTATTGTTATCTGAAAGATGCTTCTTAATAATAATTTAAATATTCTACTAATTAATTATTATTAAATCAATTTTTGATTTTATTATAATTTTACGATCTAATATAAATTAAATATAGAAGTGTATATATTTTTTTTTCTTTAATTCTTTGGTTATATATTTGAAAGAAATTTTGTTGTGTGCTGGAGATGGTTTCCAGTATCTGGAGTGAGAGAGGTTGCGCCTCACTCGGCAACCAAATGAACTTAATGGACGCACAGAAGGGAGTGAGCTCGATGCCCGATTGGTGGTTGAAGCAAGGAGTGGGCGTGACTAGCGATCGTGTCGCACCCTGGCGGGAGAGGGGTGCCATGCGCGAGTGGCCATCAAACCATGCGCAACCAACAAACATCTCCAGTCAGAAAACCGTCCATTAAACCTCCCCCCTTCCCCTCTCACCATCTAAATCTCAATTCAAAAATAAAACTTAATTCCAATAAATCAATTTTTTTTTTATATATATATATTGAAATTATTTATTTAAAATAAAAATTGGAATTGAGGTGCTGGAGAATATTTGAATGAGTGAAAAAAAAAAAAAAATTATAAATGATTAATAAGAATGGATTATAGATTAAATTGCTTCAGGATTTAGTGGGGAATAAATATGGGGTTGTAAGAAAAAAAACCTGCTGAAATGGTGTGTGGTACGTCAAGAAAGCCGGGTTTGCAGACCAATTTGTGAGGCTGGCTGACCTCAGGGGACCAAACAGTAGCGACCTCGACCACCATCCAACTTTGATGAGGATGATTGGTGGCTGGTGGACTCTGGGAATCGTCTCCCACGGGATTTGATGAATAAACCAGACTTGTCAAACGACACGCGAGACACCCTCCCTTAATAATTCTTCATTAAATTTTTATTCAACTAGAAACACTCGACGGAGATTCAATTAGAAGAAATTGATTTTAAAATACAGACAGCCAATTAGTGGAGTTTTTTTTTGGTGTTTGGGGAGCAAGCATCTGGACCGTAATGGCCTTGACACTTGCATAATGTTATGCGAATGATCGTAGAACTTTTTCAGGCTCGCGCCAAGCAAGGGCTAAGAGCAGATTAGGAAGCCACCCTCGGTGCTTTTTCTCATGGAAATGGCACATTAAGGCGGTAATAAGGGTAAATAGGTAGTGGTGGGTCTCCCTCGGCCGATTGCCTAAGAGATGGATTGCTTAATTGGCCGAAAATGATCATTGAGCTTGTAGAAAAACTACACCTGAACTCGCCATTTACTTAACCTGCTGTTATTTTTTTTTATATTACAACAACTAAAATAAAAACAAATTATCACACCCCACTCTTAACGTCACACGATAATATATATATAATAAATTATATAGATAAAATATTTTTAAATAGTATTTTGCTCATTAAATTAACTCAAAAAATAAATAAATAAATAAATAATAACAAATAAAAATAACTAAAAATTCATTTGAATCTATATTTTGCAAATATATTATGTATCATGATGATTTGGATAAAACTTTACCAGTGGATTCCTTTTTTAATCCCAAAGAATGCAATATTTGTCGGTCGCTTCTAGATTACGAGATAAAATTTTTTAACTTTGACAGATTAGCTCATTATTAACGTCGAAATGTGAAGCCATGTTTTATTAACTAATTCACTAATTCTTCACTTATCCACTAATTTTAGGTTTTTTTCGGTTCGGTTTAGAAAATTATTTAATTAATTAATTTTTTAATTTTTCTATATCCAAACCGAACTAAAAAAAAACAGAAAAATTAATGAAGCCCTCTTGTGGCCAAATCACATCATAAATATGATAGCTAAATTGAATTTATATGCAGATATTATTAATTTTCATCTCGTTAGCTAGAAGCAACCGACAAATAATGTATAAGGAAAGTTTCTTTGGGATTAAAAAAGAAATCCACTGGCAGTTTTATCCAAATCCATGATATATATGCTAAAGTGAACAATTACCTTCAATTTAAATCAATTTAATCCAATATTATTTATCAAAAAATCTCTTGTTTTCATATATTAAATTTTAAAATATTAAATATATAGATATAAATGATTTTTTTTATTATTATAATTATAATTAATAATAATAATAATAATTTATAAATTTTCATTTATATATATATTAATTATATTACTTTATATTATTATTATTTTAAGATTTTTCTACATAATTATAATTATAATTTTTAAATAAATCATTTGTGGTTTAGGGGGAGTCTTTGTCTTTAGAGAGGGATTTAATTTAATTTTTTTAAAATATCCATATTCATTATAGTCTAAAAAAATTAATTTCTTCGATATATATATATATATATATATAGGTTATAGAATGTGCCAAAATTAATGCGAGATTTAAATTCAATTAAAAAGAAAATTTATTTATATTTATTTTTATTGAAACATAAGTACACACCCTGTTATGTATGAATAATACATAGGCAAATGACCTCCATATATGGGTGATACATACCCACTCTTTCGACTAAATTTTTGACATTTTTGTATATATCGGATTGAATTAGTTGAAACATATAACCCTTTATTTTCACTTTCAAGGATTGGGTGACCGGTGGTTGGGGGCTAATTACATTATATTCTATTATCATCCATAAGACTATATGCTATTCTTTACAAGTATAATAAAACATTTACAATTTTAAATTAGAAACATGCGTTTTCTTGTCAAAATTACTCTTGCGTGAGTTTTGGGTCGAATTGATCTTTAGAAAATAGGGGGGTGGGGGCTTCATTTTCTATAATCGTCCTCCCACGCCCGATATAACGCTGAATTATTTATAATAATAAATAACTATCATGAGAAAACAACACATAAACCAATTTATATATATTTATAAACAAAAATCCACAATTAAAAATAAAATTACAATTCATTCTTATCATTTTTAATTGAAAAAATATTGTTAAAGCATTAAAATAATAATAGTAAAAAATAATTTCTACAAGTCTGAAGGTTATTTTTATCTGAATAAGTGGCTTATTTTGTTTGAATAGAATTAAACTTCCTGAGTTTTGAATAATAATAATAATACGTTGTTATATTTAATGAAAACACGAGGCGTCAATATATATTTAAATATTTCATTTAAATAATTCACTTAATTGGGAACAAACTTAAGCATGATAAGTTAACAAACACTTCTGTGTTTTTTTTTATAAACACTCATGAGGTAATACAATCATATATAAAACTGAAAATGAAAAAAACAAATTTTTCAATAAATTATTCAGAATTTAAAAAGAAAAAAAAAATATCACCATTCTATTTGATTTATTTTCTTATGAACAATCACAATGAAATATTTTTAAATTTTATTAATTATAAATTAATCGAATTATTTACTATAAGTATAAAAAATTTTCCTCCTGGGATCTCTTGAATAGTTCTTTTTAATTTTAAACTAAAAATTATAAAAGTAATCATTGTTGTTTGTTGTTGTTGTAATATTTCTATTCTTCTTGTAATTATTATTATTAATATTAATACAACTGTTTTTCTTCAACAAAACCTTTGTTTTCATAGAACAATTTGAAAGCTCGTAACTCATAAAAAAAAAAAATATTTAAGAAAAAGCTACATTTTGTAAAAACATAAATTCCTATCTCATGTTCATGAATAAATAGCTCGCTGTATTTTATTCAACAAACAACACCAAATGCCTATTTGGTAATTCGAAACAAAGAATTTATTCTAGTTGAAAAAAAAAAATAATCAGATATTTTTATATTCACTATTTATAATAAAAATTCTTTTGTACTTATTGGTGTATAGATTGATTTCCAATGGATAATTACGAGGAATTGTTTATTCGGGAGGAGGGGGGGAGGGGAATTTACTTACCTGAATGAAAAATAATCAATACCCATTCAATTTCAACGTTTTTGGAAATTTTATTAACGCTTTGCTGTTATTCGACCATTTTATTGTTATTTACATAATAATATGTCCACACTAGAAGCATATGTGTCATTTAGGAGGCCTTTATGACAGAAGAATAATAATATCCTTTCAAATAACATAAATCATCCTATTAGGTATTTTTATTTCTTAATTAAGAACCATTCTTTTCTATACTAAAATGTGATTTGACTTAAATTAAATTTTATAATAAAAAAAAATTATATAAAAAAAAAAAAAAATATATATATAATCTAAAACTTGAAAAATCTAAAAAATTTAAACTATTGTTTAAAATTTTTTTTAATTCATTAGGCTCTCTTCTCAGGATACTAAAGAGAACTTCACCTGGACTAAATTTCTTGTCACAGTAAATAGAATCAAATAATCATCATTTAAAAGAATAATGGAATTATTTTTAGTGCTTGAAATGAAACCTATTTAGGTCATTATACATCTTAAAACAACAATCTCATATTTTTATTATAATAACCTATTTATGATTTGAAATGATCCATTTACTATAAACAAAATGTAGAAAAATATAAATCTATGGCAACTATAGAATATATTTATATTTAATTTGAAATTCATTTCACTCCTCCCCCCTTCTTCTCTCTCCTGATGAATTACGATGTCGAAATTTTAATTTATAATTACACTTCGCGACGTCATAAATAATAATAGCCCAATGAACACGAATCATTTGCCAAAACAAACACTCCCCGCACCCTCTTCATTTTTTTTTATCTGTTTATCCAGGGTCATTGAATGGGGATGATGTTAAAATAATATTTTCCAAAGAGACCAATTGTAAATGATCTAATAAAAATCATACAGATCGAGTGTTTTTTTTTTATTGTATCCTTGTTATTACTCTTCCTTGATTTGTATGAAGAAGAAGATAATTAATCCAAATTTTTTTTTTTTTTTTTTTTTAAACAAAGAAAACAATTTTGACAAACATAATTAAAATAAAATTATGGAAATTTATTAAGTTCATTAGACACAAATGAATTTTTATTAATTTATTTAAATAAAATTCTCTAAATTAAAATTTGAAAGGAAATAAATTAATTTTTATGTTTATTTTGAAAAAGAATTTAAAAATTAAAAATTATATATATATATATATATATATTAATCAAGGCAAGGTAAAGAGAATAGAAGGAGGTGGGGATAAGAGTAATCTGATAAACTCTAATTTTATTCAAAAATAAAAAATAAAATTTTTAAAAGAGAGAAAATTCTTCAGTTTATATATATATATATATATATATATAAATATTTGATGCTTAATTTGCTTTGAAAGGTGAAAATTCTAACCTTCTAAAAAAAGTTAATTTAAAAATTTTTTAATATATTTCAAAATTTTTGAATTTGAATATTTTAATAATAAAATATTCAAGAGGATATAAATAGATTCTTGGTTGGAAAAAATTAATAGATATTTTATTATTATTATTATTATTATTTAGTGAAGATGCGTTAACGAACTAATCAGGAAATTAAAATTGAAGGTTAGAATGAGAAAATTGAAAATGGAATGTATCTTTTTTTGTAGTAGAGAGGGGGGCGGGGGGGGGCAACTCTTAGAGTTTTCGGGAATGAATTCATTAAGGGACATATTTTATGTTGGATGGAAATCCGTTGAGTGCTCGTACCTAATCGGGGAGGTCGGAGGAAAAAACCGTCATGCGGCCATAAGGCTATCAGCTGCGGCGACCCATTTCGAGACAGCCGGGGTCGGCCCTTCATCGCGCCATCCTCAGCTCAGTTATCAGATACAACACAACGGCTGGCCCTTTTCTTCGAACCTTTCTTCAATTCAAATTCAAAAAAATTCAAACAAACTTACCCACCCATACATACAGATTAAAAATAATTCAACAAATAATATTAATAATAATAATATTAATATAATAAATAAATAAAAAAAATATTTTTTAAGTCTTTTTACCCATCTATATTTTATTAGTACAGTTTAATATTCACTTAAATTTATATCTCAAAAGCCAAAGCGATTAACTCCACATATAAACAATCTGAGAAAATGAAGCCCTAAGTTCACAATTTGTATTAAATTCAGGGTTATGATTACAGAAAAATGTATATTGCATTGTAATATTAAGATTATTAAGTTCATTATTCACTTCATATGTTACAGATTACATTACATTACATTACTAGCAAAATTTTAAAAATTGGAGATAATCGGTTTAGCTTCTGAGAGTGGCTCATATATATATTAACTAGCTGCTCAGAGCTCCTTCGTCGCTCTTCACATCTAGACGGGGGCTCCGCCCCCTGTACCCCCGAGTGGTACATAGTATTTGGTTGAAAGTAGTAAAAGGTTTTCATCCATTTTGTTTCAATCAGTATATTACATGAAACATTCATTTCTTTTTGTGTTCTTATTTAAAATATATTTTAATTTAATCAGTAAATTAATTATATATATTATTATTGTATATGTTATATCTATCTACTCGAAAGTTCTTGGCAGCTACAACCACATTTCTCCAAGTGTCCCCGGTGACCTCATCTTTCTTTGGCCAATAAATGCTGGAAAGAATAATCTGAATCTACTCTCATCTCCCAGGGTCATAGACCATGCGTGGCTCAACGGTACTCGAAAGTTCTTGGCAGCTACAACCACATTTCTCCAAGTGTCCTTATCCTGAGCCGCTGTTCCATCTCTCGTACGTCATTCCCTGATGTACTCATCTTTCTTTGGCCCATAAATGCTGGGGAGAATCCTATTCTCTGAATCCACTCTCATCTCCAAAGATCATAGACCATGTCTAACACTCATATAATACAACAGACAAAATAATTGTTTTATATATTTTAATTTTCATTCCCTTTTATAATAATTTTGATGAGATAAGCCTCTTTACTGCATGATAACAGGCGTTTTCCGATTGCAACTTCGATTTCAATTCTTCTCAAATATTATTATCCTTCGTGATTACATTCAATTTTTCTACATATTCAAATTCTACATTTTGTATGTTAATACTGCTCCTGTTTGTTTCTAAATATATTTATTTATCATTATTAATTTCAAACCTCATCTCTTTTCCTACCTCGATTAATTTTTCCTCGCTATCTGTAATTGCAATTGCCGAATCTCCTATTATATTTAAGTCGTCTGGGTCACCTAATATTTTACAATTGATTTCCACATCTTACTCTTTCTTTACTACCTTCAAGATAAATTTTAAGATCAAAATTTGAAAAAGTTTATCCGGATCTATTGAGTCATGCGTAGGTTTTACTAAAGTCTACAAATAATTAGTGAACAGAGATATTGAATTCGCGGTTTTTTTAATATCTGTCATAATGAAAATATCTTAATTAATGTTGATCGATTTGGCATGAACCCGCAATGATATCGTCTAATATTTCCTCCGCCTATAGTTTATAAGTATTGTATATGTTATAATAGAGTATAATATTTCTTGATCATTTCATTTCGATATTTTAATTTCATTGTTTGATTTTTATTGAATATTTTTAATTATAATAAAATTAGAGAAAATGCAAAGTTAGAGACTTGAGACAATTTATAAAAATTAATTTATAAAAATTAACGGTATAAAAGTATTGATAAAACTAAAGATAAATTAACAATATATACATTCATTAATAGTATTAATTTAAATTAATGGATTTATTTGATTTTTTATTATTAAGTTCATTTATTAATTTTTTTAGATCATAGTTAATTCCCTCCCTTAAAATAAAAGAAGTACCTATTCAAATATGGAAAAAATAAATACAAAATAATTTAAGTTAAATATGATTTAAATATTTTATTATATTAATTAAAATGAGAACTTTTAGAATAAATTATTTAATTGAAATGATATTTGAATATTAGAATTTAAAATAAAAAGTTAAATATTATAATAATTCTTTGATTGGGAATCCCTAGAGTTATATACATTGTGTAAAATGAGTCCGCCAGTCAGTGGGCCACGCCTGGCTCTTGAATGAACAACACGGAGAACTATATATAAACTTTAAATCTCTCTCTCTCCCGCTCACACACACTCTCACATCTCTCCTCATCCCCTCCACCTCTCATTTCTTAGTTATTTCAATTTCCACAAATTGTCTAATTTTTAAAATATTCACTAATTTACTTTCTATTTTTATTCTTTAATCCTTAAATAATATATTTTCTATTTTATGTTAAAATGTAAATAACTTACATTTTAACATATTACACTATGACAGCAAAAAAGTAAACGAATTACATACATACATACATACAAACAGTCTCCTTTATATATATAGATATAATTCCAATCACAAAATAAATAACTTTTCTAATTCTCTCACTTTTAGAATAAATAAATACAACGGTTTAACCATGAAAATTCATGCTTATAATAAAGAATTTATTAATTTAAATTCTATACTTGATTGGAAAGGCATGAAATAAATATTAAATATGTTTTTTTCGTTGTTTTTTTTTTTCAATAATATTAATGTTAATTGTATTGGGATGCGTTTATGGATCATGTGGTTCATTGATATATTCCAATCTCAATAAATAATAGTAAATTAGTATTAATTGTAAATGAAATGGATTGCCAACAACATCTGATCCAGGAAACATGATGAGCTTCTATTAAGGAAATAATTGAAATTAATATTGAATATTGTTAATGAATGGTTTGTGGTTTTCAGCTTTCGATGGGAATTTCTTAAAAAACTTAATTAATTAATTTTTCATTTAAATTTCAATCACACATTCCATTGGTAGAAATTTTAACAAAAATTGCCATTCTTGGTTAAGAATTCGGTGAGATGCCCCGTAGAGTCAGTCGTCCCCCCTCGATTTTTGCGTTTGGCCTTTGGCTGAATGTCAGACATCTTTTCAGGCCTCTCTTCAATTCCAAACGCTCGTAAACTTTAGCGATATTTGGTTCTGAGTGTCTCCAACCAACTCAGCTGCCATTCTCGTTTCTAACTTTTATCTCTGGAAAAATGTCATTTTAATAGCGAGATTGAACAACAACTCCACCGAGGAGTCCTTATTTTTCAAGCATTCCCTAATTAGATGACATTTTTATTCCCCTCTCCCCCATTTCAACCAATTTTATTCTTTACCATCTCCATATTACATTTACTCATAACAAGCATTTTCATTTTCTTATTTAATTCACTAGAAAGTTTGCTAATACTTTTATTTCAAATTAATATATATATATATATATATATATATATATATATATATATATATACGATTTATTTTCTAATAAAATAAATATATTAATTATAAGTAAACATTCCGATTATATATATATATATATATATATATATATATATATATATATATATATAAATCAAATAATTGATAATATTAAAGTAAATATTTAATTTTCAATTATCTAAAATATTCCGATTTAGTTAAAAATGTTTTTTAAATAAATTTAAGAAAAATACTGACTTAATGAAAATACTAAATAAAATAAATATATCAATTTATTATCAAATTTTTTTTTCAAATATATATATATATATATATATATTCAATTTTAATAAAAAAGTGATAGAAAATATATTTTTACCGACCGACGATAGTAAGGGAGGTATTGTTTTCACACCAAATTTCACATTTGGAGATTTTTACATATCTCCACGAATCATGCATTTTCTAAACAGAAAAAAATATTTTTAGCATGATGTCTGTCCGTCCGTCTGTCCGTCCGTATAGATGTGTACAGCCTGAACGGCTGAACGGATTTTGATGAAATTTGGTATATTTACTTAATGCATCAGAGGGATGAATTGATCAACTTTTGGTGTATATCCGGAAACCGCAAGTGGTAGTATTAGCGATCGACGATAGGAAGGGAAGGGTTATTTTCACACCAAATTTCACATGAGGAGATTTTTTTATATATCACCACGAATCATGCACTTTGTATTGGTTTTATCCTCGGGAAAATCATATTTATTAGTTTTTTCTTGATTTAAAATTATATGACGTCATCCAGCCATTCATGACGTCACTGCCTGGTCTTACATATAAATATATACATATATTATAAATAAAATAAAATTAAAAATATTATGTTATATGCCTATATGTTTTTTATTACATTAATAGATATATTAAAATTATTTGAAATTGTTTCTGTAGCTGGAAATTAATTTACTTCAAACCGTCGGTCGGTTCGGACCTGGCCACAGGTCATCTTATTAATTTATAAAATTGATGTTGACTTTTTACTATTATAATTTCGCACTTAAAATATTAATAAGAATTTATTTTATTAATTTTTACTAATTTATTTTATTAATTAGAAAATATACGATTTATATTTTATCGTTTAACTTACCTGGCTCAAGTTTAATTAAACCCCGTCCCCCCTAAAATATAAATATTGATTTTTGTACGAGCTGATGTATTATTTTATTAAATTTCCAATTAACCATAACCCTTTTTTTCCATACCTATAAAATTCTTTGGAGCTAATAAAATTGAAAGAGGGATGAATTAATTAAATAGTTAAAAGTGGATATGTCATTGTTTATAGTCTCGTCTGATTAAAGGAAATAAAATATTTGCTGGTGGTTGGCATGCGGGTGTCATTGTAAATGTAAACTCACAACTCATACTATACGGGAATCGATTTTTTCCTTAATTATTATGATAATTATTTTATTAATATATATTATATATATATTTTTTTTTGTTTTTTCAATTAAAATGTAAATTTATATTTTTTTTACAGGTACACGAATTGTGTGATAATTTTTGTCACCGATATATCAGCTGTCTGAAGGGTAAGATGCCCATTGACCTAGTGATCGATGAAAGAGATTCGACCAAGCCTCCTGAACTCGCTGGTTCAACCAACGGCAACGAAGGTGCAAGGAGCAACGCAGACTCAACCAGCCACACCGATGGGGCCAGCACTCCCGATGTGGTAAGTCACTTCAACCGAACCCAACTGAAATTTTTGTTTCTATACGACATCCCATCTTCATTAGTAAACCCCATCATAATTTACCTAAATGAACTTCAAGTCCATTAATCGACTTCAAATCTATTTTGTAGGGTTTATTTAAATAAATCATTATATATATATGTGTGTTTGTAAAGGGCATAAAATTATTAATAAAAAATTAAAAATATTATATAAAGAAAAATTATATATATATATATATATATATATATACATGATATTTTTCTTCTAGCTTAATTACTTTTTTTTCAAATGACTAATTTTTATTTGAATAATTTAAAATTTAGGGTGACCTTTCTCGATTGGACCATTTAAAATAGGCTTAGCATGGTGGAGGATTATAACCCCTTGCTACTACCTTCTCGTGCCTGGCTTAGCACTGATAAAGGGAGTACAATCACTTGTCGCATGAGTCCTTATCACCAGCTAGACAAATTCTTATCGCGTTCTTCCCATTTCCCTAGATATAATAAATTGTGCGAAACTAATATACTTTTTTTTTCGAAATTTCTCATAAAGTATATTGTATAATATTAAATTTTTTATAATATGGGTGTATAAATATATATATATATATATATATATTTATATATATATCGTTTATTCAGAAAAAGCTTTTCTTCCCGAATCACCTCTCATCCTCTTTTTATGAGCTGAATTTTTATCACAAAGAATTCTCACTTTCGATGACGGAATAATTTAGTTATAAATTTGGCGAGGAGAATGAAAGGAAATTTCATCCCCTCTTTTAATAATAATATTTAACTGATCAGAAAAAATGACATTTATAATATATACTCCTTACCTGTTAGAAATTTGATTTGAGTCGTTTTTAAAAAACAATATTTATAAATTCTAACTAGAAAAGCTATTCTTGAGAATATGATATATAATTTACACCGAAGTCTTGTTTTGCGACACAATTCGAAACGACACAAATCGATTTTTTAAAATTTTTTTATTTTATAATCGTGTTATCAAAAGTTCATCAATATTCCTTACCTTTTTGTAAATAAATATATGTTCTCTGCATATATATATCAGATATATAACAGATGTTTTTTGTCATCCGATCAACTATGTAAAACTATCCAAAAATTTAATTATTCATTGAATTGTTTATTAAATCGAATATAATTTAGAAAACTCTTATTTTCACCTGTTAAACTAGTCATTGAAATTTCTGAACCCTTCCTTTTTTGGTCCAATTTGATTGGTGCCCCTTAACCATCCTAAGCATCTATTTATCTCTATTATGAAATTCTTTGGTTGAGACCTTTTGGCTGGATGATTTGAATAATTCTTTAATGAGTTTGTCTATGATCAATACCGTTCTAATGGGTTTGGGGTGCACGCCCCCGGGACCAATCATCTCTGGCCCTTTTTGGGGCGACGGAATTCAAATCACGGCAGTTTCGGGGTTGCGGAGGCTGAGGGTGCGTCACCCCGGACCAATCACGAGCAGCCACCCCCCACTGCGACTAAAACAATTCAAGTCAAATTTGGCCACCCTGAATTTTAATACAACGAAAAGCAAATTTTCGACATCCATCACAAAATATTGTTGAAAAAAAAAAAAAAAGATTTTTTGATTCAATTGGAAAATATTTCCATATTCAATTTTGAAATAGAAAATACAAATATGAAATCAAATAATTATTAGATTAGATTATTTCTTTCAAGTTATAATCGATTTCATAAAATGGATTCCTTCAATAAATGATAATAGAAAAGATAATTTTTTTTTTTTGTTTTTTGTATTTCTATTTGTTGTTCTCATAGGTGTTGGTCAATAAATCAATGATTTAATAATAATTAAGAGAGGAAATGGTCGCTGAAGAAATAAAACTAAAATCGTCGAGGCGAGTGGCTGGTTGTGGTTCGGTTGGCTGCTCGTCTCGGCGTCGTTTCCTCTTTCTCTTGTATCTTGCCATTTGCATAGGATTTCTATTTCATTTGCACACTGTATATATAATGGCAAGGCGCGTTTAATTCAATTGTTTGAAAGCGCGGTGCGGGTTCCACCCAGCGACTGCCTCTCGTTCTCGGCAACCCCCACGAAAGTTGGCCACATGCTTGAAACCCTCCCAGGATTTGCTCCAGCCGACGTGGCAAGAATCTTGCCAACTTCTTTTTTTTTCCACGCTTGCCTCCCCCTTACGCCCCACTCCTCCACCTCCATCCTTTAGCAACGATTCTAAGTGAATTTAAATAAAGTTCACTATCTCCACAAGCCGATATCGGCTCATCTCTAGAAAATTATTCTTAATTGCTTTTCTTCCCAAAGAAAATCACTGATGCTTATCAGAATACTTCCATTCCATTCCCAATTTAGATAAATTTATAAAAGGGAAGACAAAAAAAAAAATTATTGTTTGTATTTTAATGAAAATCATGAATTCATATAATAATATAATATAATATAATATAATAATGAATTATTCCTATTTAGAAGGTATTAGAGATATTTAAATTAACATTTATTCTAAATTTTAAATATTAAATATTGTTATAGTTATCAAATATCAAAACACGAAACTAGATATTAGTATATATTGTATTGTGACGGAAAAAAGTAAACGCCAGGGTTACTTAAAATGTCACTTTAGAACAGTGATTCTCAACCACTGTGCAGCAAGATTATCAAAATGTGCCGCCAAATTTTACAAATGTATTTTTCCATGATTTTAAAAAAAAATCATAAATGTTTTTGTAATCAGACTCTTAAACATTTCCGACTTTTTTGTCAATTTTTTCAATATGGTTCTTAAAAAAAGGTAAAATGTTTTTGCGCTCAGGCTCTTAAACATTTTCGACTTTTTTTCAATATTGTAAATAAATAAATAACTTTTACAGTTATCTTTTTCTTTGTGTGCCGTCAAAATTTAACCCGTAAAAGTGTGCCGCGGTAAATAAAAGGTTGAGAATCACTGCTTTAGAAAGTATTAGTGATATTTAAATTAACATTTATTCTAAATTTTAAATATTAAATATTGTTATAGTTATCAAATATCAAAACAAGAAACTAGATATTAGTATATTTTGTATTGTGACGGAAAAAAGTAAACGCCAGGGTGGCGCTGTAGTCGTGCTATTAACCGATTGAGAAGGCGCATTGTCATTGCCCTACATCATCCTAAAATTTACTTTTTTCCGTTATTGTACTTATCTAAAAAAAAATGGTTTCTTATATGTTTTGAAAATATTTTAACGAAATATTAGATGGATTGATTGATTAATGGATCCAGATGGAATATTTTTATAATAGGATGGGGAGTGGGTGGGAGCCTGCACAATTTGATGAAAAAGTGGAGAGTGGAAAGGCGGGAGGGTTACCAAATTTTTGCCACCCTCATTTGCATGAATAAAACCCTGAAAGTGTCTGTCTGCTCGTTGGTCGATTGATAAATCACCAGTATGGGAAATTCCTTTTGGCAATCCGAGCCCTGCTCGTCGTTGCTGGTGACGGAAGAAAACTCGTATTTCTCTGTAATGATGCTCGTGTTTCATGTTCCCTCGTTGGCAACGCAACTACATCTTCAAGTGATATTTTTCGGCTACACCCTAAAAGTTGTGATAAATCACGCGGAAGCCGATTCCACCGTTCCTCATTGCAACAGGAGATTAATACAAAAAAAAAGTAATTTTCCATCTAATGTATTCAGGGCCAAATAGTCAGGCAATGTAATTGGTGTCAATCTGAACACCCCCGGGGTACCAATCCTCATTCCTCATATCTATACATTGAGGTAAAATTAATGAAATGCCTTCTCATTAGAGAGGTGTTCCTTTTCATTTCACTTTACCGCCAATACATAATAAAATAAATAAATAACAACTCGATGCTATTGTTCAAGCGAAAACGTTAATTTATTATTTATTTATTTAATTATTTATTTATTTATTATTATTTCAAAAGATAATCTCTTAAAGTGTTTACATAAATGACACAAGAAATTATTTATATTATTTATTAATGATCATTTAAATAAAATAAATAAATAACAAATTATATATTCATTATTTTTCTTGTTTTTTTTTTATTTATTTATTTATTTTGTTTTTTATTTTAATCTTTATAATTTTTATCTAAGGACTTCTAGGGCCCTCAGAATTGTACTATCAATTAAATTAAAAGATACAAGTTCTAACTTATTATTAGATGTATTATGTTTGATTGTTAATTAATTTAATAACTAATAAATAATTAAATTAATAATAATATTTTTGTAGGTTTTTATCTTTTTCTTTAATTTATTATTTCATATTTGATTTGTATATATATATATATATATATATATATATATATTCATTTATATCTACCAAAAAGGTATAAACTAAATATGTTGTGTAGTTTTTATTTAAAATTTATTTATTGAAATCGAAAATTGCTTTTTTCAATTAATTCTTTTTAAAATAAATTTGATTTTTTTTTTATTTGAATGAAGAAAACATTCGATTTTAATTTACATGAAAATGTGAAGGTTCAGGTATTTATTTCATGGTATATATATATATGCATTCTTTTTATCTTTTTTTTAAATCAATTTTAAAATGATATTTATTGTTTAGTCGAATTCATTCGTTAAAAAATTTCCTAAGGTGCGGTGAATAATCTGTGGAAAAGTAGAGGGGAATGGGTGTGGACAAAAAAAAATATCGATTTATAGATTCCATTAATATTTAACAATTAATATGACATCAATTTACATTATAAATATTGAATTCAAATAAAAATATAATTATAAAAATTTTTATTTCTTGGTAGAAATCGTTGATTCGTTGTGAAAATCTCATTTTAAATGTAAAATAATGTATAACTTAATTAAACCGTGAAATTATATATATATATATATATATATATATATATATATATAGAACCATTATTCTTTCATTTCTTAAGCAGTGAATTAAAGCGTTGAAGCCGGATTGCTGCGGATGATGGTTCAAGGAAATCAATGAATTTTTTCCTGGATGAAACCCTCACCATGTTTACCACCACTACTGAATATATTCCATGACATCTTGCTTTTTCAATTAATTCATTCGTTTCAGTTGACCGATACCTTTTGGACATTTATCAAGCCTATCAATCTTCAAAAAGTCGCTTGAAGAAAAAAAAAACACAAAAAAAAAAAAAAAAATCAAAACCATTGCTTGAAATAAAAATAAAAATAAAAGCTATTCGTTTCTGATTTCAGATGTAGATAGGATGAGAAACGACCCTTGGAATTGGAAAGCAAACCCCTCGGAAATTCATTTTGTCCTCTGAAATGTTGTTCTCACCCGACCAAAACCCAAAATAAATACCTAGACAGCCGATTAGATAAAAATGTTTTTGGTTTTTGGTTTGTGTTTGGTATCATTGCATCGAATATTCTAAACCGTGATGTGTGGACAAACTTCCATCACCCTTTCCTCTTCTTTCCCCATTTACATTTTGCTCCTTCACCTCCTCTCTTCTTTCCCCTTCCCCGAAAACTGATTTCCTTAACATGAATTCAATTTTATTATGAAAATCCCTTGGTCATAGGAAGGAAAATTGTTGTTGCAATACTCTAAGGATCCATTACCATCGAAGCAAGGTTTTACGGGGCCATGATGCCATCCCCTATTCCCATTTTCCCCCGCGGGCACCAACACACCCAACCAGCCAGCCACTCCGCGTTTACTTTTATTGAAACATTCTCATTTTACGGACTCCAAATTGCTTGTAAACCCGTAAAGCTTCCTCTAAGACGATTCCGCAACGAGGTTTTAAGGCCCTACGGCAACCGTACCGACTGATGGTCTAATTCTTTTGGTCTGTAATTACATTTCAACCAAACATTTTCTTAGCGATGCCTCCTCACCGATAGATTTGCATTTTTTCCCCTCCTGAGATTTGAATCCATTTTATATTTCATATTATTTCTCTTTTCATTTAACAACCTCCTCCATTACAACTAAAATTGATCAAATAATAAAAAAAAAATTTCATAATTATTAAAAATAATAAATTATTAAATAAAACAATTTTGTTAATTAATATTTTTATTATTATTTATTTATTTAATATGTAAAAAATTTAATAAATTTCATTATTAAATAGCTTTAGTGTTAATTATATATTATATATATTTTTTTTTCTAAATTTATTCTTATATTACTATTATTTTTTTTTTTTATAAAAACAAATTAATTTACCAAAAAACAATTATATTTAATAAATAAAGTGGATATAAAATCATTACTATAGAAAATAATTTATTTTATTTAGTATTTATTTATTTATTTATTTATTTATTATAATTACAGTTATAATTGACAAATAAATAAATAAATATTTGATTAAACAGATTTTGAAAAATTCATATATATATTTAAAATGATATTTCGATTTAAAAATGAATAGTTATGTTTGTAGTATTTTTTGTAGATATTTATTTTTACTTAAACCCAATTGTGATCTCCGTTGGGATGCCAAATTGTTGTCCTAAATATAAGCCTACGCATACGATATGAATCCGGCCGAGAAGCAACGTTTTAAATAGAAATTCGGGTATCAAAGAGAAAAATGGTTGACAAACTCTTCTTATTTAACTTCATTTTTTTTATAAATAAATAAAAAATAATAAAATTTATGCTTAAGAATCAATTAAATAAAATTTAATTATTATTCACATTATATATATATATATAATTAAAATTAGTTCAAATTTAATTGAATCCATCAGTACTTATATTTCAATGATTTTATTAATTATTATTAAAATTAATTAATTTATTTTATTTAAAATAAATAATTGATTTTATTTTCAATGTATATTTTTACTCCTATTGCTTTTAAAAAAAATTTTCTATTTTAGATTATTTATCGCTTCATTAAAATTTTTGTTTTGTTTCTTTAAAAGGAAGAAACAAATTTGGAGAATTATGATTGTGTGACAAGATTGCTCGATTGTTCGAGCAGGGATTTTTTATGTTCTCTCGTGATTTTATTGGAAGCATCTCGACGGCTCCAAGCAACCCTTTAATAGCTTAACTAGATATTTCCTAGAAGAGGGACTGATGCCCAGGCTTCGAAGCGATGTCCTGTTTCCTGCATTGTTCCTTGTTTATGTTTCTATTTTAGTATAAAAGAAAGATGGCCCCCGTGTAGAAAGAAACGCAATTTTCCTCGAAATTGGCCACGGACCTTGCTGATCAACAAGGAATCCTATTCCTGCCACTTTGGAAATGAATATTAAATAATTTTTTTATTTATTATAGTCGTCCTTCGCCCGCATGAATGGTTCCCATCCCGCATGCGTTGTCCCCAAAATGTAATTGGGTATTTGTAATTGGGTTAGAACTTAAATTATCGTTTGTCAGTACGGAGACAATCGAGGATCGGATAGGGATCGGCTTGCTTAACTTGATTTCCGTTGCTGCAACTTAAACTCTCTCGTTCAAGTACCCTGAGGGAGTAAACAGCTGCAGGCCGCTCTTTGAATTCTTCTCAAGTGACACTTGGCCCCAGAAGAATCAGCCGATTGACAAAGCGAATGGAGAACAGATAATATAATCAATCCTATTGGATCAGTCCTTGGGTAACCGAGAGGTTGCACTTATCAAATTAATCCCACCACCATTTCCCATTTACAGCCTATTACTGAATTGTATAAGAGTTTCTTCTTAACAGTTCAAAATACGAAAATATAATTTAATTCCCACTACTCGTCAATATTCCGTTTTTTTCTTTCAACTAAACTAATCAGGGAAAATATATTCATGACTAGCTAATCACATATTTATATTAAAATTTTATAATACGAGGACAGGTCAATAAGTTTGTGACTTTTTGAATGAAACACGGGTTTTTGGATAAAAAATCATTTTATTTTTCAATGTAGTCCTCTTTAAGATTTTTACAATTCGTCCAACGTTTCTTCAATTTTTTTATCCCTTCCAAAAAATAAGATTTGTCGAGGACATCTTTGGTGCCGATTCACCCTGAGAAACCCACTGTTTTAACTGCTGTTTGGGCTCTTGTGGTGGATTCACGTTTCTCGGTTTCAGTGACGTATTTTTTCCGAAAAAATAATGTTTAATGAGCACACGAAATTCACTTTTTTCCATTTTCTTCTCAAATCACGAGGCAGTCTGCTATTAATGTATGTCAAACAAAAACTAAAAGACCCAGCTGGTTTTCGACAGGTGTCAGCTGATAATTGCATGCTGACAAGAGCACTCTTGTCATTTCAGTTAAGAGACGGGAATTTCAAAATGCCACCTACTTATTGACCTGCCCTCGTATTATTTCCGATTGGAGATGAAAATAGATATACTTTTAAACTTATTTATTTTATTATTTATATTAAATAAAGTTATCTCTTTAATCAAAAACTACGCAACCATTAAATCTTTATAAAATATAAAATATATTTTTTTAAATGATTATTTAATTTAAATCAATTAAATAGAAGGTTTTATAAGTCTGAATTGATGTATAAATTATTACTAAAATATTTTTTGGAATCAAGGGTTGTGGATTGTGTATTTGGTTGAATACGTCTTTTTACGTAATGTTTCGATTTCTATGCACGGAGCAGATTCGAAGGTAAATCTTTTGGAAAAATGATGTCTTCCTCTGTCGTTAAACTTGCAAAACCCAAAAGTGCTATTTGGAAATTTCACTAAACTCTCTACGAGGAATATTAAAAATGTTTGGACGGGCTAAGATTGTTCGTGCTTACTGGTTCGTATTTTTTTTTTTTAAATAATTCATTGAATTTTTGTTTCTCTGGATGGAAATGTTGGGGGTGGATATGTCACCCCCGTTGCCTGCCCATTGAGCCGTGTCCACTCAAAGGGCTGTCTCCCAAGTGGGCTTCTGGCCACGTCGAGTACTTAGCTTAATGCACGGAGCGTTCTTTGGTAAGATTCCACCACGAATCCCGATTGATCCATCCCCTGGGATTCGCCGATCGCTCTTAAGACGACGTCCATCGGCCATCGAGCATCGGCGACCACTATTTCATTTTAATGGTCCACCCCCAGCGATCGCCATTAAGTAAAGGGCGTCTAGGCTCATCAATCTTGAACCAACCCGTCGAAAATGCTTACCCTCGCCAAAAAGCTCTCGAAATTCGTTTGAAAATAAACCTATTTAATAGCATGAAGAAAAAAAAAAAAAAAAAAAAAGATCAGCAATTTTATTTTGGAAAATTATGATCTCCAGGGAGGAAACTTAAAGATAAGCATCACTTCCAGCGCGCGCTTCGCTATTAAATATTCATTTTCGTAATACAATATGATGATCGCAACACCCGCGAGTGCAGCTCCACAACCCTCGGGATAGAATTTATGAATAGATAATGACATGGAAGTCGGCTATTGATTCGTGCACGGAAATGTTGACATGTCCCCGAGTCATCCCAGAAATGTCGCGACTAATTGTTTCAGCATCTTCTCCAACGAGCTTAGTGTTCCATGTTCCATGTCCCGGAGGCTTTTAAGCCATCCGATTCTCGTGCAAATCCAGCAACTGCTTTCTGACAGCTGCACTTGCTTTCCGGAGACATTGGCGCCGGGGATTAACCAGCACAATGCTTCCCATTTCAACCCCCCTCTCCCCCAATACAACATCCACAAACCTTAGAAATTATTTTTTCTACAATTTTTAACAAATTTCTATTCAATAAAATCATCGGCAAATCCATTTTAAAAAAACTAGAAATTAATAGATTTATTATTTCTTGTCCTTATTGAAAAACTTTGAGAAAATGCAATTTATAAATTCATATTTAAATTAAAAAAAAAAATATTCAGAAATATTTAATAGGTTATTTATTCTTCTAAAAAATATAATAATAAAAAAAACAGAATAATTTGTTATGTAGACATTATTTTCTTAGGAATTACTACAATTTTCTTATAATATAATATACAAGGCATAGATGTAAATTAACCAAAAGGAATATTAATTAATTCTAAAAATGATTTTTTATTTTAATCTAAATGATCAAAAATTTAACAAATATTTTCCATCCATCAGATTAATTAAAATATTTAATATAAGTAGTATAAATAAATATATATATAATATAATAATAATAATATAATATAATATAATATAAGATCCAACGAGATATTTTTTTCTTGTTTTTGATTTAGGGTTGTTTTCATTTTTGGAAATGTGCATTAGGTTTTTTAGCTTTGCACTTTTCTCATTCGTTTGTAAATCATGGATGGTCGGTTGGCTGGCAGACTGGGTGGGTGTTGTGTTGGCTCTTTGTTATCTCGAACCATTCCTTTGGTCCCCCAACCCTCAGTTCAGGCTATTCTTCTTCATTGAGGGCTGTGAAGAGAAAAAGAAAGAGAAAGAGAGAGAGAGAGGCTCGTGGCCAAGATAAAGGAGACAGAGCAGCGTCCTCGAACTCTCGACCCACAGCCCTTCGTTCAAATTTTTCATGCCTCGATACTAAAGAAAATTTTCTTTATGAAAATTCCAATATATATATATATATATATATATATATTATATAATTACATTAAAAATCATTAAAATAATTCTTTGGTAGTTTCATTTTATAAAAATTTAAAATTCAAACTTTAGCTTATTTAATAAATTAAAGTTATACAAATATTATTTATTTATAATATTATATTTTTTAAAATTATATATCTAGAAATGTTAAAACTTAGAGGATACAAAATATATTACTTAAAAAATAGTTATATATATATTATTTATCATAAAATTAATTTTAAATATTTATCAAAATTAAAATTATAGAATATTGATCGATGAATATTAAAATTAATTATCATTTATCTAGCAATAAATTAGAAAAAGTAAATTAATTAATTAAATATTTCGAGAATATATTCATGCATTTATAAAAAATATTCACACACACATATTTAGATATATACCTATATATTTGAAATATTTTGATAGATAATTTTTTTTACTGTCATTTTTTAAATTAAATTTTGTTTTTATATTTGAATAAATATATTTTACTTTCAATATTATAATTTATATGTAATTTTATCAAATTCCTAAAAGTATTTTATAAAAAAACATCAAAAAATTTATTTCTTTAAATAATTATAATTAAATAGTAAATATATATAT
Source organism: Labia minor (assembly GCA_963082975.1). Classification (NCBI taxonomy): domain Eukaryota; kingdom Metazoa; phylum Arthropoda; class Insecta; order Dermaptera; family Spongiphoridae; genus Labia; species Labia minor. The sequence continues at coordinate 23,757,852 of OY720348.1, read as the reverse complement.
ATTAATATAGATATTTTTTTATTATCTTATATATAAATATATTTATAATATAAAAACCGTTATTTTTTTCATTAAAATATTTATAAAAGATAAGAATATATATATTTTTGGAAATTATTTTTCTTATGAATAAGGTAAAAGAATTATATATTTAGTGATAAATATTTATTGATAAAACACACACACACACACACACACACACAGAGTATATTTTCAACTATATATCATTTAAGCTTGTGATTTTAGTTCGCATCACCATGATAATATTTGTTGAGAGTTTTAAATGCACTACTTGATCCTATAGAAATTTATATTATATATAAATACAAATGTAAGTATTTTTATATGTATATGATATTATTAACCACAATTTTATATATATATATATATATATTCCTTGACAATATATACGTATATATATATATATTGTCAAGGAATAACTTTCGAATAAAATAATATATATAAAAAATTAATAATTGTTATTCTCTTTGATCTAATTTGATTTTTGATTATTATTATAACTGGGAAATTCAGAATATTTCCTATTATTCCTATTATTATAAGTAATATGATGTTTATTTTATATAATTTTTCTTTATATTATATAAAAATTCTTCATATATGCTTCTAATATTATATTTCTTCTTTGTGTATAAAACTCGATTTATAAATTGCTTGAATAAAGAACGAATTTCAATGTCGCTGAATAATAATAATAATAATAATAATATTTTGCTGAGAAAGTGAGCTAAAATCGGATAATAATAATAAATAAACATATAAAATTAATAATAATAAGTTTATAATAATAATAATAATAATAATTTCAAATGCATAAAATCTCGTTAAATCAATAATAAAGCTATTGCCAATGTTTTTTGTTTACATTTACTCGATGGTTAAAAATATTACAAATGTTCTTTTTTTTTTGTTGGACTGATACCAATAATAAATAAATGATAACAAAGACGAGGGCGTGAATGACATCCACTTGGTTATAGATGACGGATTGTTTTCATAAATCCAATCCAAAGACACATTCCATGTCCTTTTCTCCAACATAAAACCAATGAATTATTATTAAAAAGAAAAAAAAAAGTCATTTCATATCGAAAAAGAATTTTTATCAAATGTAATTGTCTTTTTTTTTTTATCAAAAAAAAAAATGTATTTTTGTTGTTTTAAGATTATTTTCAGTCACTTGTTTATCATAAAATAGAATATTAGTAAAAGAGTATTCGTGTTTAGTTACAGTTCATATATAATTAATTTATTTTTTTAATTTTTTCAAATTTTTGTTTTTTCTTGATTGTAAATAATTAGATTTCGATGTTGTTCTAACAAAATAAATAAAGTTGTTGATATTTTTTATTGTGATCCCAATGATATCTTGTCAATGAATAAAGAAAGGTGTTTTAGCCTTCATCCAGTAGCCCTTATCCAATCCCATTCTCGTTAAAGTAGTCTTGAGTAATTTATGAGCCCTGTGTTATTGTTTAACGAACTAGGGCTTCCTCCTTTGTTTCGAGAAAAGTTCACTTTTTCACAAGTGAAGGGTTTATTGGTGGAGGTCACAAAAAATGATCACCTTCTAAATGTCCCTCATAAACTATGGGTTTTGAAAAAACACAACACATTTCAGATCTTCGTATTGTAGGGAATCAAATCTTGTTGATGTTGTTGGACTTTTTCTTTTTGGAATTCGATTGGAATGCTGCATCTTCTTCGAGATGTCAATCTGATAATCATGCTCCAGACCTGTTGCGTTAGGGTTGGGGATTGAGATGGTGGTGGGGGGGGGGGTGTAGAGCGCTCCTTCATCTCCGATCCGATGTCTGTTCTCGACATGGGATTTTTGCTTTTGTTTTCATTGTTCTAGGATGTATGCACACGCGTATGCGTGATTGCCCGAGTTGCAATGTTGGCACGCGTGGCTAAAAGAGGGGCAACCCCCGATAATTACACAAGGCGGATTCGCATCCCTCTCCTCTTCTGTTCTCCACCCCAGCGACCTTACCCTGGCTGCCCACAACAAAAGATGTATAGAATTTGGGGGCAGGATGCTTGCTTGGAGCTTTGCGGTCCGAACGAAATCAGCCACCCTCCATGGCTGGAAATTATTGAGTTTTACAATAACAGACAATAACCAAACAGCTTATGCCAATGACGCTTCGCTCGGAGTGAAACTGCTCTCATGCCACTTGCACTCGCCGTTTCCTATTCAATCCTGATGACATGTTCATTCAGAGAATAAATGCCAACCCCAAACAGCCCCGTTGATTTCGATTATTTCTATTTACACATCCAATGCATGTGATATAAGCTATTAGCATTCAAACGAAAAAAAAAAGAAAATTTATTCTGATCTGGTCCGTATTGGAAATCTCACCAATCCGAAACCAACTTCACAACCTCCTAGTCCAGTCCACAAAGTCAATATGTATTGTTTTCTTATTTATTTTTCGGAAATAAATAAATAAACACATTTCAATCGAACGTTATAATAATGCGATTCTTTATTAGGAACTCAATGAAACATTGTTTTGTTATACATCTCATAGATTTGTATTTATTTGTATAAAATCTTCAATTATTATTAAAAAAACACATAAATGAGTCATATTAATTTATATCTATATCTATTTCTATATACATTAATATATATATATATATATATAATGATGTTTATTATTCGATGCAAACCAATTTTATAGTTTTTTCTAATTAATTTATTTTAATAACGAAGGCAATCAAAGTCCTGCATCTTAGATAAGTCATAATTAATATATTTTCTTAGTTCAATGTTTCGCCATCAGAAGCGCTGTTACATATATATATATATATATATAAGTAAATACTATGTCATTCATTTTCACATATTAGTGTATGAAAAAAACTTTCTTTTGTTATCAATTATAAAAATATAACGAAAATAACTACAAAAAATAAAGTAATTAAAAAAAAACACATACACACACAATGAAATTTTCTCTTGTCCAAATAATAACTAAATTTTTTGATTATTTTAATCATATACAAAATATTTCTATCTATATTCCATATATGTTATCACTTTATTACTATTATTAAAATATCAAAGAAAGTTTCTGATAAATTGAAAGTTTCAATTTTAGGAGAAAAATTATCAATTTTTTATTTATATAATTGTTTTAATTGCCTTTTACCATTTTAGATATATTCAGTATATTTATTAATATTTTTAATATTATTATAATGATTATTATTGTTATACTAACTTAATTTATTTCTGATATTTTTACTATTTCGCCACGCTTTCATTATTTTTTTCCTCTACATTGACCGTAAAAATAAAGATATATGTTTGATAGTTTTTCTAATGATTAAGAATTGTATAAAATTGCTATATATAGAATTTCAGCTTGATTGATTCTCTGAAAGTACCGGAATTAATTTTTTAACACGTTGACTGGCCAGCACGTGACATGATGTCATCAACCAAAAGCCAAACACGCGCTGGATTAATAAATATGATTTATTAATTTTAATTTATAATTTATTAATAATTAAATTTAATTAAAATATAATATATATTAATTAATCCAATTCAAATTTGCGAGATAATCGAGTGGAGATACTTCAGATGTTTTTATATATTTTCTATATTTAGAATTTTCTCTATCTCTCTCTCTCTCTATATATATATATAGATCAAATATATTGACCATGGAATAAAAGTGTTTGTTTGTAATTAATTTTTTCATTTTAAATCATAATTCTATACAAATGTTACTTAATTAATTTTTCATAAATTAAAATACTCTCATTTAGCAAATTTACTACATTTTTAATAAAAATAATAACAAATTACCGTTACAAAATTCATTCAGACATCTAAGATTTTTCATAAAAATAATTTATTATTCTATTAAAGGCGAATAGAAAATTTATAGATGAAATTTATAAATTGAAATTTTTTCACATGAAAAAAAAAACTCCATTAAATAATTTAATAATTAAATAAATTAATCCAGTAATAAATTAATTCTTCTGTAATAGTCCGATATAAATAATGAATCATTTAAATATTTCAGCTTAAATTAAATTTTAATTATAAAAAGGAATAATTATATTTTATATATATTAGAAAATATTTGTAAATGTATTATTCTGATTCTTTTGATCTCAGCGGGAAATATATTTATTTTAAATGATTAGTAAATTTTTGATCCAGGGATCCATGAGAATGGAATGTTTCTTGCTCACATGTTTTTTATTTTATTTTTTTTTTTTTTGGTTCTGGTAAAATTTAAAATTCTCTTAACCAAGGTGTTTTTTTTTTTCTTAAAAAATATCGATTTTTGTATTTTGATTTGTAAGTAAAAACGGATGTGCCTCTTGTGACAGTTTCCGGATGGCAGTGGCAACCCCAGGCCACCCCTGACAACGGCAAGGGATGCTTTCTGTGTCTCTGCTCCCATGAATGGGGCGGCCCAGTGTCATGGCCAGATGTTCTCAATTCAGATTCGAATTATTCTGCTTGCGCCTTCCTGTCTCGCCCCTTCATTCTTTACCCTCACCTACCGATGCCAGTTTAATTTTAATAATTTCGAAATACTATTTTTGTCCTGTGGAGGGATGGCATGGCACGGTAACCGGTTCCACGTCGCTCTCATCGTCGTCACATTTCCATCTCATCACGAAAAAAATTTTATTTCGTTTTAAGTTAGCATTTTTTTTTTTATTCATCGATTTTATTATTCGAAATAAATATATAATACATTGGAATAGATGATTGGTTTTTGTAAAAATTCATATTTCATACTATAAATTCAAACTATAATCTCTTCACCTTCTATATAATAATAATGTTCATCTTCAGTTGAACATAAACATTCTATCAAGCGGATTATAAAAAAAAAATATTATTATTAATAAACATTTAAAAGAGAGATAAAAGATAAGATTTTTTTAATGATTCATTTATCCTGATTTGGAGGGTTTAGTCTCCATCTTCATTCATAAAAAAATAATGCAAGATTTATTTTTATAAGCATTAAAATAAATCCTTTGATTAAATTGAAATAACTCCATTAAAAAAAATAAAAAAAAAAAATTAATTTTATTGAAAATTTTTTTTCTTTTAAATTTCACATTTTGATTGCTTTCAATTTCAAAATTCAAATGGAGTATTGAGACAAAATAAATGTATTCAATAATTAAATTGAAATTTTAATTTCCTTAAAATAGTTAGCACATCACAACTCTCATTTTAAAAAAATAACAATAACGAGAGATGGATGATTCAAGAATTATTTATTTACTAAATTTTTCTTCCATTTATATTAAAAATTTAATTTAAAATAAATTTTTTTTCGAAATTGATTTATCTACTATTTATTTCAAAATAAATAAATTTTAAGTTTATTAAAATAGTAATAATAGATAAAATATTAAATAACGTTAATTAGTTTTAATTATTTTATTTTTATATTTTAATAAAGTGCGAGTTTCGTTGTTGTGGTTTTAATCTTCAGTCAAATATATAGAATATATTTGTATTATGATAAATACACTAATCCTTTTTTTGTCTTTACTAATTTTATATTAATAATTAATTTATTTCATCTTTTTTTTTTTAAAGAAATTAAATAATTAAAATAGTCGATGGTATTGAAGATATGTTCATTATGACCACTTGAAAATAAAAAATAAAAATCTGGAGTGTCTCCACTCGACTATCTCGCAAATTTGAATTGGATTAATTAATATATATTATATTTAAATTAAATTTAATTAAATATAAATTATAAATTAAAATTAATAAATAATATTTATTAAACCAGCGCGTGTTTGACTCTTTGTTCATGACATCACGTCACGTGCTGCCGCGTGATTGTCAGTCAACGTGTTAAATAATTTAAAAAATTAATTCCGGTACTTTCAGCGATTCAATCAAGCTGAAATTTTATATATAGCAGTTTTATACAATTTATAATCATGTGAAAAACTATCAAATATACCTTTAATTTTAACGTAAGTTTTTAGAGGAAAAAAAAATCAAAAACGAGCTATATTTCTCAAAAGTTGATAGAAAACTACGAATTTTGAATAATGCCCTTGCATCAAATTTCATTATTCTAGCTCAAACCGTTTTTGTGTAATCTTGTCTATACACACACACACATACACAGACATTTTTCTCAACCTTAATGAAAATAACTCATGGACCTTCAAAACGTATAAAAACATCAAAATCTCAACATCGAAAATTTTCATGATCGCAATACTATCTCTGGCGAGATAGTAAAAATATATGATATTTATTTGCTTTAATGCATTTTAATTCGTAGGTAATTTATTGAATTGTTTCAATGTAATAATATGTTTTAATTTTTGTATTTGATGATAAAGGCTACATTCAACTCGAAATAATTTTCTTTTATTTATTCTTTGCTTTTATCGTCGAAAATCTTTTCTTTTCTTTTCGTTTTTTTTTTCTTTTTTGTTATTAATTTGTTCCCGTCTGTTGTTTTTCCTTTCTTTTCTCTCTTAACAAAAACTGCTTCTTATCCACAAGTGCAAATATCTAATACCACTCTTTTTTTATCTTTATGATAAAAATCATTTGGAAAATATTCAATAACATATAAAAAGACTAATTTTATCTGGGAGGATTAACTTATCAGATATTATCATTCTAGTTAAAACATCCCAGAGCAATTAGGTTTTAATTAAAATCGCTGTCTCACGCCTCATAACTGAAAATGAAACGAGCCTTAAGTTAATGAGAATGAATTTGACGATTTTCTTAACATCAAATTAATGTTGGTGCTTAAGTGGAAGGGTGGTTTTCCACACCTTGGTGCCTGTCATTCAATGACTTTTACAAGATGTAGTAAAAAGAGGAAATTTTCAGTTTGGGGCTTAGGGCCCAGTGGCCAGGGTCACTGTGCCCAAGCAAACTCCCCACCCACCTTCTTGAACGGCAACTTTTATTACCGTGAAATGAAATTAAGCTCTTCTCTTGCTAATGGCAGTGGCAGCCCAGCAACCTCCTCCTAGGAATGTTGTAAATTCTATCTAGTTTCTTTTTTTTTTTTTTCTTCATTTCTTTTTTTTTTTTTTTTTTACTATCTTCTTTTTAAATGGACGTTTGTCCAATGATTGAGATTTGATCGAGACGGTTGTCTATTGGATTGAAATGTCACTATATATTCATGGCCGGTGGGGTCATTCAGCAGAATTCAATTTGCATAACGCATCGTCCCCTTGCATGTTTCTCGACCCCAACCAAACTTCAATCGAATCCATTTGACAAGGTATCCATGTCGCTCGATTTGGATTCCCCGTATCTACATTTTATTTATTGTATTGCATGACGGTGTATGGAGTGTTGGAAGTTGGATAGTGGGTGGTATTTTTCGGCGTATGGACTCCGCCGTTTGCGGCTGTCAATCGGTGATGGATGATGCACGGGGCCGTTGAAAGCGAGGCTTCACAATGCACTTCTTTTCATTCCCATGCGAACCGATCTCGGCCTGCCCTGCTCTCCGTCTGCCCCACTGGTCCATCGCCCCTCTGGCCAGCCTTTCCATTGCTCTATTGATAGCTTCGAAAGAGATGGATGGAGAGGTCAGAGACGCTTTCGATTGCCTCACCGAGCACTGCGTTCTCTTCTGGCAACCGATTGACAAAAAAAAAAAAAAAATAACAAAAAAAAAAAAAAAAAAAAATAAAATTAACAATTTCCAACATCATTATTTATCTTAAACGATTTTATCTTATTACTCAACTTTTTTTTTTTTTTTTTTTTTTTTGAAAAACCAATCCAATAATTTTCATCAATTTTGGAGAATAATATATTTATAATACATTACATATCGATTTATGGATATACTACTTTTTTATATAAAGGTATAATTCAATCATCATTGTATACATAAATTGTTTTCTTCTTTTTTGGTCACTTTATAAAATCATATTGGTAATTATTCAAGTAAACGTATTTTCATGGATTTGGATAATACTTTATCAGTGGGTTCCTTTTGCAATTCCAAATAAACTTTTCTTATGAAATTTTTTCGGGCCTCTTCTAGTTTACGAGATAAAAATTATTAAAATTTGCATATAAATTCATTGATATTCTATTTAGCTAGCATGTTTTATCCGTTTGACTACTAGAGGGCGCACTCATTTTCTGTTTTTATAAGTTCAGTTTGGATTTATGAAATTTAAAAAATTAATTAAATAATTTTTCTATATCTAAACCGAACTTATAAAAACCGAAAATTAGTGAATAAGTGAATAATTAGTGAATTAGTCAATAAAACATTACTTAATGGCACACATTTCGACGTTCATAATACTAATCTGTCAAACTTAAAAAATATATATTTTAATAATTTTTATCTCGTAAACTAGAAGAGACTCGAAAAATAAGAAAAGTTTATTTGGAATTGCAAAAGGAACCCACTGGTAAAGTATTATCCAAACCACGAAAATACGTTTACTTGAATAATTACCATCATATTAAATCCAATCCTACTTCTACTATAAGGAATGGAAATATTATTATTCATTTCTTTCTAACCAGGATTCTCCTAAATAACAATTTAATAAATTTCATGTAATTACTTAAAATGAAATGTTTAGAATTTTTAATAAACTAAAATAAATAAATGAATAAATAATAGAAAGGAAGCAAACTAAATACTACTCTGAATGCCCGCCATATGCGATTTTTAAAGAATTTAAACATTCTCTTTCAAATGCTATATAATATTTTCTTTTGAAGATTTTAATCACAATAATTCATTTCTAAATTCCTATAATTATTGTGAGAGACCCTAATCGATTATATGTTTAAACTTTTTTAAAATAGATTTTTTGTTTCATTTATCTCACTAGGAACTTGAATGATTTCTATTCAAAAAAGTGAAATTCTCTAATTTTTTTTGGATATCCTAGATAAAACGGATGAAATATTTTCAAATTTCACTCTAATGATTGGAATGGTTAATTGGATATATTTACATTAGTATCCAATCTATGTAAGTTTGCCTTCCCTATTCCTGTCTGAAAGACCTTGCGTCAATCTATTATCGAATACTCTTGTAAATGCATTAAGGATTTCGACACGAGATCCATTCTGGCTGTGTTCTTTCTTTTTAGCATAATTGGATTTCTTCTAATTGATTTCCAACGATTGCAATTGGAAAGCAACCCGTCACTGCCACTTAATGTCATCTTTCGGCCGATGCATTAACGCCGGCATAGCAACTCTATTTTCTGAAACAATTGAGATTGGATTATGTGTTACGAAGTTTGGGGGAGGTTCAGGCCCCCAGGGGCGGCTTTTTGGGGGAGTGGTGATGTAATTGGTGCTAGCGCGAGCCGCCACCGGCACTCCTCATTATCGCACCCCCTCGGAAGCTCCCCAGCCTCTCGGAGACCCTCGAATACAAAAACTCGGACCATTTTCTGCCATTTGGCTAAAAATCAATTGATTTTATTAAATTGGCGCCTCCCTGCGGCACAAGGAATTAGTCCATTAGAGGGTTGGTGGCGGGTTTGTTAACAGAGGGTGTCTGCCCCTTCATCTGCATTAGCAATCGAGATAACGCTTTATCCATTCATCAAATTAAACAATTCTTTTGGACAATCCGAGCTGCATTGGAATCACAACCTGCCAAACTTGAGGGGGGAGGGGGGGGGGCAAGAAACTTTGTAATACGTCGTTAATTGAGACTTGAGAATACGAAACGACCGCAATAATCCCCCACTTCTCTCAGGAAAATACAAGGGTGCCTTTATGTTTCACAGTTTAATGCTTCTCATAAATCAGATTCCATTGCAAGATCCATAATTAGATGTATCAGTGAAATTTTTTTTTTTAAGTTCAAGTCACAAATCATCTTCTCATTCAGTTTAGCACCGAGATCCTGAACCTGAAGGATTTATCATTGATCAAGTTGCACGTCATACTTTAACACATCATTAAGGATCTATGGAGAGATCGTTTGAACTTCTCATCACTTCTCTATTTTGACAAATCAATAAAAACAATCGATTGCTTCATCCAATTACAAATGATGTGTTGTAATACAAAACAGCTACTAATCCATTCTAACACACAATAAAAATATGAAAGTATATATTATATATTTATGTATCCAATAATTGTACTACCACAATTCATATGAATTAATTTCTTTTTCTACTCTTTAATTTTTCTATTGGAAAATTTTATCGTTTAAAGTAACGTCGGCCAAAGCATAACTAATTAAGCCAGACCAAAGTAAGACATGCACCTCGAAAGGGATGATTCGTTCCAGCCTTCTATTTCCAATCGAATGCAAATTATGTCACTGCTTCAAAGAAAATTAGAGCCCGAACCTCTTTTACCTTTCTCTATACTAATATTTTTATATTCTCTTTATTGTATCACAGATAAATACCTTTAATTAATTTTTGAAAAATTAAAAATTGATTTGGGTTTGTTTATAAGACAATAATATATAAATTCATTGAATTGAATGCAATTAAGAAATCCTATTCGTTAAATGACAAATACTCAAAATAATTAAAAAGTTATTTTTAAATAAATTTAAAAAGAATATATAATATGTATATAAAATTTAAAGGTTCTATTTAATTTAAAATCCTTACATGAATGAATAAATCAGATAAAAAAATAAATTAACAAAAGTATTTTTTTTTATTATTTAATATTAAATATACTTATTTATAATTTTTAATCTCTTGAGAAAATCTAAATTATATATAAATAAGATTATTGTAGAGTAAAAACTGTCTTAAAGAATTTTTCTCCTAATGTTGTGGAATATATTCGAGAATTTTAGGCTTCATGATTTTCTATTATCTAATAATTATAAATAAACACATCTAAAAATTTTCTATTCTATTTTGACTATTCTCGTCGTCGTCTTTGATAAATTGGAAATTCATTTTTTTTTTCTGGGTATTCCCTAAAGAAATAATAAATATCGAGGGTGATTCTTGAAATCTCCGTCTTTTCCAGAATCCATTTGTGAATTCCACCTGGATGCTGTCTCCGCTGGAATTATTTTTGGGCGTATGTTTAGTTGATGTATTCAGAGAATCAAGGAGCTCTGGAGCGGATCCCGAGGGAACCTCCATTCTCCGATGTGTTTATTTACGTGCATCTCGTTGAACCTAACACTCAGCTTCCACGAAAGCAACCGACTGTCTCGTATTTATAACTTGCGGGTTCCTTGGCCATGTGACACGCCTGCCGCGTTTGTGTCCCCCACCCCCACCCCAAACCGTTAGCTTCCCACAACCCACCACTTATCCATACTTTTTACAATTTATAAACAAATAAAAAAATAAAAAAAATTGGAAATTCATTCAATAGTAATATCCTACTTATTTTACAATCGTAATTTGGTCTAAAATCAATAGCTCGAGTGTTTTGAGTCACCACAACACGGACCACGAAATTTTTTCTGGCTGAGTGCCACTCGAGTCTAGACGCCTTCCCATAAAAGACATAGCTCAAATACTTTTGGCAGATCAACTATCCACATGGAATGGCGCTGATTAAATTAGATGACTAGGCTTTTTTATAATAAAACATTAAAAAAAATATATAATAATAATAATAATAATAATAATAAAAGTGTATATGAGATTATAGATAATGCTTAAGTTAAAAAAAAGGCCCTCAATCAACTTTCCAAATTATCCTTATACATTTCTTTATTATTATTTAATATATATATAAAATTCTATTATTATCACCAAAACAACGTATGATAAAAATATATCAATCCAAACACGTTCAAGTACTATTCTCTCTATTGTCTAATTTAAAAATAAATAAATTCTAAAAAGATTGGTTTGTAATGAAAAAAAAAAAAATTCTCTCATGAGAAATTTTATTTTTAATATAATATTTATATATAAGAAGAATGAATATTAATATTATCATTTTTATTATTATTAATATTAATATTGTTATTATTATTATTGATATTTTCCTTTCAAATGATATAAATCTTTTAATTACTTTATTAAATATAACTAAATGAAATTTTATTTTTAATATAATATTTATTAGAAGAATGAGAGAGAGAGAGAATATTAATATTATTATTGTTATATTATTATTATTATTGTTTTCCCTTCAAATGATATAAATCTTTTAATTACTTTATTAATAATTGATTATTATTAAATTAAAATATATATTTATTTTTCATAAATATAACTAAATTAAATTTTACTTTTAATATAATATTTATATGAAGGATTAATATTATTATTATTATTATTTTCCCTTCAAATGATACAAATATATTAACTACTTTATTAATAATTTATTATTTTAAATTAAAATATATATATATATATTTATATTTTTCAAAAATATAACTTAATGAAATTTTATTTTTCATATAATATTTATATGAAGTATGAATATTATTATTATTATTATTATTTTCCTTTCAAATCATAAATTAAATTAAATAAAATAAATTTTGTATATATATATATATATATCAAAATTGACTTAAAATATAATTTTAATTATTATATAGCAGTATTATTTCATAACAAATATATTAAATAATAATAATAATAATATTTCTTTTTTTTTTGAATTCATAAAAATTAAAAATATTATTTAATGAAAATGAAATTTTTTTGAAAATTTAATCTATTTTAAAGTATCTTTTAATTAACATTCGAATTGTAGTGAAAGAAAATAGAAAATAAAAAAAAATAAATAAATAAATTAATAAATAAATACAAATGTCGAAAACGGATGAATTAAAGGCATTTGGCAACACTGGCCAATAAAAGGTTGGTTGAAACATTCTTGGGCCGGGCTCTTATGCTTTGGATCTTTGCTCTCTCTCTCCCGTTGATTTTCTTTTCTTTCTTCTGGGTCGTTTTTGGTCGACAGTCCTCGTCAAGGGCTGCTGGCCTGTTCAAAGAACAACTGCAGAGCTTCTTTTTTTAAAATTTGAACCATTTCTATTGATGAAATTATTTTTTTTATTCAAGTGGGATATTATATAGATGTGGGGGAGTGGAAGGCGGAGACTTGAGAGCTGCGCGATCACGTCCCTTACCATAGAAACACCCCATTCATTCATCCATCCATCCATCAATTAATCAGAGCCTTAAATAAACAGGGGAAATTATTATTACAACCCAAAAATCAAAAAATCGCACCTCAAATTTCATATGTTTTTTTTTTAATGGCCAACTGAAACCCCAACTTAATTGAGTGGTTCTCTCTCTATAAATCAATAATTTTTATCAGTCCTTTTAAAATTTTATAAAAACATTCAACATTTTTTCATTTAATTTATTTTTTTAATTATTATATTTAATATTAATTTTAATTTCAATGGAATATCATGGAGTGTTGCCTAAATCGAAAATATACCTATCGAAGATCGATGTTCAAGTCTTTTCTAAATACCAACGATTCAAGGACATTCATTTCCTTAAATTCAACTTCCTTTTTTTTTATTTATTTTAAAACTTATGAATATTTAATTGCTCCTACCCTCAACCGCATCTTTTGTTTGATTCCATTTCATAAGTTCATTTCCTTTGCTTGCTTGCATGTTTGTTTAAATTAAAAGAACATTTCATTTCGAAAATTGATTTTCAGGAGATAGCTCTGTTATAAATCCAACTGATAATCGTTTTGGAGATCTTCCTACTTCCCTCTAAAATTGTTCCTAATGTCCTGGGTGCTCATTAGATCCAAACCGACATACATTATTTAAATAGAGTGTACTCATTTGAATAAGATGGTTTTTGGCTACCAAATGTTGTCAATTTTAAATAAAAGCCCAGTTCAACGATCCCATCCAATTGTCAAATTAAAAACTCGTTACATTCTATTTATGCAGACCGCGAAATATAAGGGAAACCAAAAGCGAACCGTTAAGGTATCCACCACCTCCAATTAACCATACGTCACGCTTTTTTGTTTCTCTTTTTTGAGGTGTTTTGATCAAAATGGAACGTTCCATCTGGGTCAGCCGGTGTTCAATGATCGGAAGTAGCTGTCTGTCAAGCTTAGCATTCACATCAACCATTTCCGGCTCAAATGAAACGATGCCTGGATAATTAATAGGCAGTTGTGCAAAGATGTAACAAGAAGAGTGAAGAAGGGATTGATTTCAAATGATCCACATCCGTAATTCATTTCGAAGAAAGAAAAACCCTCCTCCTTTCTAATTTTTAATTAATTTAATACAAAACAGAGCTGAATTATTGATTGTTTTTTTGTTTTTTTTTTTAAATCTTTAGAATGAATTGGTAATACTAATTGAAATGGGCTGCAATTTATCCCAACCATCTGGGAAGGAGTGGTTTTGTCCCACCGATGGACATTCATTAAGTCCAACATGGCATTAGCCCTTAAAAAAAAGAGGCACGCGCTCGCGGCTGATTATAGGCTGCAAAGTGGTATAGGGCCTGGCCAGGTGTGCAGCCTTTAGACATTTAGACACCTAGACACTTAGGCACGCATGCATCCCATATAATAATAGTGCAACCGCGAAAAAAATACACTCCAATTTATATTTGTTATATAAAACTACTGTTTACTTTTACCTTTGGCACCAAATGGCCTAATGTCCTATCATTACTGATTCCTTTTCATAAGGTGAGAATTATATGTATATTTGTGTGTCTTGGTCACATTCAATTTACCTAAATGAGTGTTGTTAGTTTTTTTTTTTTAATATTTTTTTTTTCTATTTGTGTCCCCTTGTGAATTTCATATCTGAATTTATGCGGTCTTAATTGACCAGGGCAGCCGTGAAGTATAGAAAACGTTTGTATTTATTGCTACTTTAATTATTTCCATCCTTTTGTATGAAGAATTTAATAAAGAAAAAACATACAATCTCTTTTGCAGTATGAAAAAAGTAAATATTATTTACTTCTTTTTTTTAATGAGACCAATTGAATTTCGCGCCTCAATTCTTGAATACTAATTACTAATTACAATTTTTATTCACGGCTGCGATAAATGCCTAGTCATTTGTAACACTTTAATCAATTTGATATAATGCTGGAGTATGGAATAACTGGGCTAGGCGACCATTAATAAGCTGGACCATTTTCATAAATTAGATTTCGTATTTCTGTTTGGGGAGACTTGAATGCTTGACATCTCCTCTTCTCACTCCACTCACTATTCACTACTCACTAATAGTAACGCGGCTCACAGAACATGACTCGACTCTTTTACGACAGTTTTATTATTTCTCCGTTGGTGAAAGTTCACTTTATATTATTTACCAACCGATTCGGTTATCATGCGTTTGTTTTCCCGAGCGCCCCTGCCCGTATATAAGCCAGTTCCTGTGTTTATCCTATGCAAACGTTCATGAATAACTTGGTTGATTCTATAGACCTTCATCCTCTTCCTGCCTCGGCTAACTTCATTTATTACCAGCCTATAAATTAGACACCTTCCCACGACAAAATATTATGCAAAAGTGTCCCCTTTGAGAGAAATGTAGGATTGTTAGTAAAAAAACAAAATATCACCTTTGTCTTGGATATTCTCGTAACAACAGAACAAGGATCTGTATTACCCTTTTTATTTGTTATCTCTGTTGTTTATCATTCGTAAATGACTTTCATACAATGAATTCATTTTAGGATTTAAAATTGAACCACTGTTTATAGGAAGCTCCTCTTTCTTCGAGAAATAAATATTTATCCGAGTTCGAAAATTCTTCAATGGATTAAAAAAGTTCAAGAAGTCAGTCGTTTGGGGTTTGTCCGTCTGGAGGGATGTGAATTTTAATTTGGCGTGTTGCGGTTTGCATGTGGGTGTTCTCTGAACTCCGAGTGGTGTTGCTGGCCGCAAAGTCGATTGCCAACAAAAGCCTCCCAATCGGCCCTGGCACCTTCTTTCACTAGCTGACTGGCTGCTTGCCGTCTGTCTCCCAAGCAAACCTACTGTTATTCAATTATATGCATTTAGCGTATTCTCTAACAAGAAAACAACACGCACACCTAGCTGCACATGTTTTTCCATAATAATGGATCAAATCTATGTGTTTAGTAGTCATGCCACTTGCTTTAACCATTAAGCCATTCATATTTGATAAATTTTAGACAATTTTTTTTATTAGTGTTGATTTTATCGGCATCCAAATAACATATAATTATATTTTATCGCAAGAGTTACTTTCTTGACAATAGAATGTCTGATAACTTTTTTAAAGGACAAACTAGTTTCTAATCTTTTTCATATAAAATATAAACAATTCTATAAATTAAAACCTTTGCGCGTTTAATTAAAAAAAAAAAAAAGAAAATTCTCATTAAAATTAATAAGTCGAAAATATTTATTTATTTATTCATTCCATTATTTAAAATTTATAGATCAAATCACACCTGTCAAATGCAATACTCCTTAATTAAAACATATTTTTTTTTTGCTGCGCTAAGTCCTAGTTTATAATGTGCAAACCACTTTGTGGTAGGTTACGTCAACACTTTGAATGTTTTTTTTTTTAATTCATATATAAATTCATATTATATTAATATAATATTGCTCATAATAATAATATGCTTGATTACCGAGTTCATTCATATATCCTTTTGTGTCATTTGCATATTTTCTTAATTGTTTTCAATTAAAAAATTGTGATGCCATTACAGTTTGTATTATACTTATTTAGAGGTTGGGTGAATATATATATATATATATATATGTATATGTATATATAAAAAATCTGTCATTTAAAATGGACTTCTATTTTAATGAGCGCTCCGCTCGGCTTGCATTCCATCAAGTTTACGAGCTGCTGTTAAGTCACGCCAATACATTTCTATCAACGAAATAATTTTGTCAATAAGGAAACCAATCTTGGCTTACATCTTATTTACAGAGGTAAAAAAAAAATTGTGGCCAGATATCGCAACGATTGTCGCACAAACAAACGAAAATAAAAATAAATAATTCACTTTGTTTCTGTTCAAATAGCAAATGATGATTACAAATTTTCGAGCAAAGAACGGATCTGGGCTCGTTTTAATTGGCCATCCAAAATTCCTCTTTCTATCAGCCTGATAACAATATTTTTTTTTTATATTTAATTAAATGAAATGAAATAAATTAAACACTAAGCTACTGCAATCTTTTTATCATTACATGTCAAAATTGAAATATTGATAAATTTATTATTTTATATCAATTATATTCATCTGTGGACAATATTACTTTCACATTTCGATTATACTACATACCTATATATCACTTTATAATTGGAATAAGAATGACAGACGTATTTTTTAAGGAAGGAATAGTGTAGAAGATCTTCTCAATTTATTCATTTCCTACTATTAGGTCACACTCTCCCTATTTATTTATTTATTTATTTATTTATTTAATATATTTATATTTCTTTTATACAAATTTCCAATCGTTCATTAAATAATTTTTATTCATCCGCTCAAGTTCAAATATATTTTTGTCAAATTCATTAATTTTTTTTTTTTAACGTTTTTTAGAATATATCTCCATTTTAGCCAGCTTTCTCAGAATTGTTTATTATTTTTATTTTTATTTTTAAATATCGATGCACTTGGCGAGGTTCGATCCCTCGAACTCGAGTCGGCGGACCAGGACTATAATATTCATTAATTAAATTTAATCAATTTTAGTTTTATATGGTTCAAAAAAAAAATTCTCTTATATAAGATATTTATCAGGATATAAATGTGTCTTGCAATGGGTAGAGTGTCGACTTAAAAAAATTACATGCGTTCGAATCGAATCTCAATAATTCAAAGAATTTATTTTATAACTACTCTATAAAAAGTTTTACCAAATTTAAGTAGGAATTGATTTTAATTTTTTTTTTAATATTATTTGTTTTATGAATATAATATTATAATATAAAAATAATTATAATAATAATATATTATATTAAATTAAAAAAAAAAATAATTTCGGATATATATAATCGATGTTCTAACTTGATTTATTTATTTATTTATTTAAAACAGATAACTAAATAAAATGATGATAATAATAATCAATGTTGGCCTATTGTTCTTTTGTTCGGTTGTTATCAAGCCCTTTTGAAAGCGTGTGAATGGCGTTGCAGCTTGAGATGTTCGGTGGACAGGCCATCCACTTTTCCTGATGGCTGGCGAGTGGCTCATTTGCATAGAGTTCAATCGTAGCCCAACATTATCACCAAACGAGCATCCTTGACGAAAGCGCGTTGCTAATAAATATCTTCTGTTGAGCTCGTTAGCGAGTGCCAGGCGTTTTATGAAATGGCATAAGGTGGGGTGGCCTGTCCAGAACCCACCATTCGATTGCATGGCTAGTTAATGCCACGACACACACCTTTTTATAACTCCTTCTCGGTTGACAAAAATTTATTGCCTTTCCTCTCTGGAAGGGTAAAGATGAATTTCAAAATGTCGTGTGATCTGATCCCACACCCAAATTCACCATCCAAACAAAAACATCCCATAATTATTACAATTTTTTTTCTCTCTCTCTCTCTCTCTCTCTAATGGTTATAAATTCCTAAATACACATAAGAATCACCCTTAGGAAAAATAAAAATCAAACAAAAAAAAAAAAAAATAAAAAAAAAAAAACATTTTTCAAAATAAATGATTTATTATGAAAAATGGGAAAATATAACCACCAAACCAAATAATGAGCTAATAATAACCACCTATAAACACCCTCGAAAATTAAATCAATATTTGGCGTATTTTTATAATAAAAATAAATAAATAATAAATATATAAAACTTGATCGGTTTCATTGAAGAATAATATTTCAAACAGATTTTTATTAAGTATATATAAATATGACTTATATATTTATTTATTTGGTAATTATTCAGGTAAACTCATTTTCGTGGATTTTGGATAATACTTTACCAGTGGGTTCCTTTTTCAATTCCAAATAAACTTTTCTTATGAAATTTTTTCCGAGACTATTGTAGTTTACGAGATAAAAATTATTAAAATAAAGATTTTTTAAGTTTGACAGATTAGTATTATGAATGTCGAAATGTGTGCCATTAAGTAATGTTTTATTGACTAATTCACTAATTAATCACTTATTCACTAATTTTCGGTTTTTATAAGTTCGGTTTAGATATAGGAAAATTATTTAATTAATTTTTTAAATTTCATAAATAAAAACCGAAAATTAATGCGCCATCTGGTAGCCAAACGGATAAAACATGCTAGCTAAATAGAATATCAATAGATTTATATGCAAATTTTAATAATTTTTATCTTGAAAACTATAAGATGTCGGAAAAAATAAATTTTTTCAATTGCGATTTTATTGCCTTTTTTATTTATAAGAAAAATTATAAATACTTTATTCTCGAAAAACTTAGAAATTTTTTGGATAACCCATAATATATTATTTCAATCACATTCAATGAAAAAAGAACGTTATGATTTTCTAATTTCCTTTTTTTTGAATTATCTAAATTGCATATTTTATATATATATTTTTAAATATATAAAATAACGTTTCTCCATGAATAAGAATATTATTTTCAGTATTCTATCAAGTTTAAATAGATTCTCACTATCAATATAACTCAATATTTTTTTTTTAATATTTTTTCCCTATGAAATCATTGACTTCAATAGAAAAACTGCCAATGACCCAAATAGCATATATCACTTCTCTATTAAAAATAGATAAATAGGAGGAAAAATATATCATAATCAATAGTAGTTTAATTTATAGTAAAGAAGATATACATACAACACAAATAATTAAATTTTTTTATTTTCTTTTTTTTTCTTTTTTGAGTGATTCACTATCGAAGCCGTCGTCCGTGTTGTTTATTTCCTTTTCTCGAAGAGAATAAACGATTAAAGCATTGACCAGGGAATTTTATATAAATATTAAATTCAATAAAATGATTGACGATGGACGAACGTTTGTGGTTTCCCCTTTGCGTGTAACTCGCAAGGATCATCTATAAATGCATATTTCAATTAGTTGAGCTAGTTCTCTTAAAAGGCTGATCATTTATTAATGCGGATGATGAGTGTCAATGCACAGGCCCGTCCCTTAAAAGCATTATCTATGCGAGGGGTGGCCACGCCCCAATTGACTCTTGCCACCTTGTATAAACGGTTGGCCGCCTGCTAGGCTTGCCATATGGATACCAGGACCCATGCATATTTGAAAGCACATGAGCATATGAAAAATCCATCGAGAGGATATGCACAGGGGGCTTGAAAGTGAGCTCTCATGTCGTTGGGCCCTTGGGACGGTGCTCCCAAAACCCAACCCGCCACTCCAAATGGAGATGGACGGGGTTGACAATTTTCGACAAAGGGACTAATTAACACATTTCCATGAAATTGGATGAAATACGAATATTCCATTTAAAAATTCTAGATTTAGAGTTGTTTTTTGAATTATTTCATTTAATTCTTATTTGTTAAAAATTTTTTACCTGAAAAAGTAGTTTTTAAACGCTTTTTTAATAACTTCATTTTTCTGTCTGTCTGTAATGTTAAAAATTTGTAATTGGATTTTAACCCACTTCTAGTTGAGCGAAACGTATATTGAAAGTTGATGACACTGAAATAATCAAAAAGAAAAGAATTTTCAAATTTGTGAATTTAAATGATTGATGTTAATACAATGTTATATTTATTTTTATATTTACAAATGACACTGAAATAATCAAAAAGAAAAGAATTTTCAAATTTGTGAATTTAAATGATTGATGTTAATACAATGCTATATTTATTTTTATATTTACAATTTTTTTATATTTTATATTTTCTATACATTTTCTATACAATGTGCTTGTGTTGTTCTGTGATTCCGAAAAGAACTCAGTACCGCAAAGCTTAATAAGCCACTTTCATAATCAATGTCATCTAGAAAAGGCCTAGAAACTTTGTGAAGAATCTAATATATGTTCGAGAATAACAGATTTAAATAGTAGTCAATAGTGCAATGTTTTGCATCTGGCAAGCATCAATAAAATATTTAAAAAAAAAAATATAAAAAAAAAACTAAAACTTGAAAATAAAATATTAATTAAACCTTGAATATTATCCTTTATAATAATATTAAATTCTTTACCTAATACTTTTTTTCATATGCGCCCACGCTTTTTTGTTGGGCATATGTAAAGGATAATATTCAAGGTTTAATTAATATTTTATTTTCTATTTTTTAGGGCATTTTTTTATTAAAAAGCGTGTATATTAAATTTTTTTTTTATTAATTTATTATTAAATCATTAGTAAATAATAGAAATCCTTTGATAGGTTTATTTTCATCTGATCCAAATGAATGATATTCTTCACTTTTTCATTTTATTTCTTCCCTAAAAATAATTATACCATTTACAAATACAATTTTTTTTCTTCACTGTTGAATTATTCCAATATTTATTCGATTCATATTCTTTTTGATTTTTCTCTTATAAATATGGCAAAATAATATTGAAAACAACTAAAAAATAAATTCAATTCAAACCACATTTCCCATTGAAATTAATTTTCTGTTTTCTTTTTTTTATCATTCTTATTAACTACACATCTAGAATATTAAATATTGTTTTTGATATCTATTAGATGGTAATTTGGTTCTTATTGTTTGGCGGCTGCCTTCTTGAAAAAGAAAAGAAAACCACACAATAGAGCCTGTTGGTCGTTTTTCCTGAAGCCGGTGCTCGTCGACTTTTGGCGTTTTCAGACGGGATGACAATCCCCCATCCTCTCGTCTCTCATCCCGTTTTACATTGCGTCCCACCAACCCCCGCGCTCCACAATGCCAAGTGCTTGACACTTATCTCTTATTTATTCATACTTGATCGTTTTTCATTCATCATTCGTCTATCAATAAATAAATACAGCTGATGAAACGACCCGATGCATTTACACGTGCACCACATTTGCCCTTTCAATAGATATTCAAAACAAATGCCTGAAATTAAAATTCCGTCGATTTCTTTCCACTTTTCATTGTAATATTTTCTACTCTTCTTTTTTAATTACATTTTTATTCGTCACGACAAATTTACATTTTTACATGAATTTATCTCCGTTCCTAATGATAATTTTCTTTTTGTTTTTCAGAGGCCGCCTTCTTCGTCCCTTTCCTACCCCGGACCTGGAAATGATGACGCTAGATCACCCGGAAGTGGAGGAACACCTGGACCTCTTAGCCAACAGCCTGGATCTCAACAGAGCGTCGATAACACCGACCCAGGTAAGCTCCAATTCTACTCTATAAACTCTTTTATTCAAAATGTAGTCACAAACACACACATATTCCAATTTTTCCATCTTACCTCCCTCTCTTCCACCTCAAACTTCAAAAAAATTATATCAACTATAAATCACCAAATCTTCTAAATTATGAAATAATTATACCTTTATAAAATATTAAATTATCAATCATTTATTCCAATTTTTACTGCAAAGTATATTTTTTAAAAATTTCCTTTTCTAATTCAGAAGTAAAAATACTTCCCTGATTTTATATATACATACAAGACCAGTTCTAAGGTTTTGGACGCCAAAAAAAAATTGGACACCCTGTCATACATAAATATTCAAATTTACTGCAAACCAAAAAAATTGTATAAAAATAAAAGTAAAAAAAATAATAAATATTACACAAAAATAATGAATATAAAAAAAAAATTTATTTTTATTTGGCGCCCCGGGAGTGCCCGGCTTGCCCGCCTCTTTACGGCGCTGTATATATATATATATATATATATATATATATATATATATATATATATATTATCAATAAATCAAATTGTCTGAATTCAGAATAATATAGCTAATATATATAGCATAATTGGAATTGTTTTGCACCATCCATCTTTTCCATCACCTGAAAATGTTCTCTATGCCGCGATCATAACTCATTATGGACATTATGGATAGTTTGTCAAGTATTCGAACTCAAGTTGGTCATAAATTAAGTTAACGCCTTAGGCTATTTAAGTTCCCCTCCCACTTTTTGTCACTTGTTCCTCTTCACCATGAAATCAGGCTTTCCTCTTTCATGACAAGTTTTTCACTGTTTTTTTTTTTTTTTTTTATTTACAGTTTTTAATTATCCACTGGATTGCTTAATGTCGTTACGAATGCATATCCTATTTCAAAATAATCGTCTTGCATTCTTACGCTTTTATCTCAAAGTGTTTGTTTGAAAAGCATAAATATTATTAATTTGACAAAGTATTCCTATGTTGGAGCGATACAGACGGAAAGTGAAAACAATATAGGTCTTTGTATAACAACTCAACTTTGTATTTACTGCCAACTTAGTTTATCGACATAAATTTTAAAATCTAAAACGATGAAGTCGGCTCCTTCTTCTCTGATATATTTATTAATTTCCAGCATTCGATTTGGTCATTGGTTTGTTATTGTTTTGTTAAATCAGGACTTTGACCCGATTACCTTATCCATTTCAAAATGCACAGACAGGATTTGATAACAACACCAAAAAAGGAAATATAATTATTGTAGAAAATCAAAGAATTCTTTTTTAATTTGATAAAAATTTTCTAAAATAGGCATTCCTATGTTTTCATAATATTTTTTTGTATACAACTTCCCCCCCCCTTCCAGTCAGAATAACTATCTCATTCATACTCAATAAATGAAAATTAAGAAAATGATTTCTTTCACATAATAATGTTTCGAACTATTATTAGTCCCCACCAAATTAATAAAACCACATCTACTCAATAATATTTATATATATTTATAAATATTTATTTAATTTGAAATTTTATACATCTTTATTTATATTTCATTTATAAATATGATAATAATAATAAAAATAAATAATTATAGTATATTATAATCATCAAATATTATATATAGATATATAGGATGGTTCAAAATATTTATAATTTATCTCGTCACTGTTTTTTTTTTTTGTATTTTTTTTTTTTTTATACAATTAATAATATAATGCGACAATTTTTCTCGTATCTCTTATAATCTATCTTCCAGGGGCTCAATTTAAATTTCAAAATTTATTTATAAATAATATTAGTATCTCTTATGTTTATAGGACATTCGATAATATATAAAAAAAATTTAAATGTAATTTAAAACTCAGAATTTAGAAACTTTCTATTGAAACATTTTTTTTTTTTTGAAATTATGAAAATTTTTAGGACTCGGTTTCTTAATCCTATACATACACTTTATATATAATATTAAAGATAAACTACTTTATCATTGATTATTTGAATTTTTTCTATTTTCTATATTTTACGAATTGATTCTTATTTCAATTTTTCCTATTTACCTGTTTTTTATCATCTTTTTTTTATTTTTTGGATTGAAAATAACGCACAAAATAAAAGTTTGCTATGGGAAGGGTGGTTTCCGCCAAGTGCCACTAAGAAATCAAGATGTATTTTGGAGGCCATTTGAGGAGACGTGAAGCGTTTCCCAAGGGATGCGGGATCTTAAGACGCCTGCAGGCGTCGAGGTGGAACGAACCCGAATCTTCCACCCTTTGAACGTTGTTTGTACTTGTTTCCGAGCACCCGTCTTCTTATCAGTTCGTAGAAATTAGAGGTGTCTTGGATCTCGCCTTGAGTTAATTAAACTTTCGTCTTTCCCTTCGGGACGCGTTGTCTTGTCTCCGTTTGGTCTTCTTTGTCTTCTTGCATGGATAACGTTCCGTCTCGATGGCCCGAGAGGTTTCACTCCTAAATTATATTATTCCACTACAAATTCATAAGCACCATTTTTTTTTTAATTTAATTTATAACATCTTCATTACAAAAAAAAAAAAAAATACAACAAACCAATTAATTTAGTTTTTTGGTGTATACTTTTTACTATCTCGCCAGAGATAGTATTGCGATCCTGAAAATTTGATGTTTTTATACGTTTTGAAGGTCCATAAGTCATTTTCATTAAGGTTGAGAAAAATGTCTGTGTGTGTGTGTGTGTGTATAGACAAGATTACACAAAAACGGTTTGAGCTAGAATAATGAAATTTGGTGCAAGGGCAATATTCCAAATTCGTAGTTTTCTATCAACTTTTGAGAAATGTAGTTCATTCGGTCATTTACCTGCCCCGTTTTGATTTTTTTTCCTCTAAACAGACGTTAAAATTAAAGGTATATGTTTGATAGATTTTCACATGATTATAAATTGTAAAAAACTGCTATATATAGATTTTCAGTTTGATTGAATTACTGAAAGTACCGGAAATAATTTTTTAAATTTTTTAACACGTTGACTGCCAATCACGCGGCAGCACATGACGTGATGTCATCAACAAAGAGTCAAACACGCGCTGGTTTAACAAATATTATTTATTAATTTCAATTTATAATTTATAAGTAATTAAATTTAATTAAAATATAATATATATTAATTAATCCAATTCAAATTTGCGAGATAGTTGAGTGGAGACACTCCAGATTTTTTTTTTATTTTCAAGTGGTCATAATGAACATATCTTCAATACCATCGGCTATTTTAATTATTGTGGTGTCATTAACAAAGAGCCAAACACTTGCTGATTTAATAATATTATTTATTTATTTTAATTTATAATTTAAATATAATATATGTTAATTAATCTTATTCAAATTCAAGTCGAGTGGAGACACTCCAGATTTTTTTTTAAAAAAATAATTCTATTTTTTTTATCCAAATTATTTATTATTGTACATATATCAGGATAAAATTTGTTTTTATATCTATATTCCAATTTTTAATTGTTCAAAAGTATATCCTGCCTATTTAACTCACCCCCACTCTCTTTCTCTCTTTAATAGAATAATAATGCACTATCGTCCAATAAGTATCCATCTTTGAGTTGTTTTTTGGGGAACTATTGATCCCTATCATTTGTACTCCCTCCTTTCCCCAGGAAAACTTTCTCATGTTGGTGATTTCCTTTTTTCTTCAGTTGCTTTATTTTAATGTATTTTTTTCAATCAAACGTTAAATATTTGTTATCCTTGACTTATCTCTCTTTCTCGGAGGGAGTTTTTTTTTTCCTTCTAATGTTCTTAATTCTAATATTGTCCCTCCACCGGAACCTGAAGAAAAATGGACAGGGAGCGATCCCAGGGGTTGGTCGATTCTAGGGGGTGGGCTCTGTCGATTTGGCCAGCAGATCTCCAGGGATCTCGTCCTTCTCTTCGTTATTCACGCCATGAATCCATTTGTAAATAGTTAATTTGCAAAGATGGAAATGCTTGAACAACGTTTCATGTCATTTATTCGCGTTAAGGGGAATGGGCCTGTCAGTGTGAGAGAGAGAGAGAGAAAAAAAACCCGGGCGGTTTTAATTAAAATGATAAAATGGGATAAAGGATTCTTTTGTCTTATTTTTGCACTCGGCTGGTCCTCCCCCTCTGGAATTGATGCGACAGCCAAGATAACGTTTTCAAATTCAACTTTCTATTTTTTTTTCTCTCTCTCTCTCTTTAAATTTTAATTATTTTTCTTCGATCGGTAATTCTCGCCCTCATCTTGTTTCTTGTTCCGATGAATATTTTTTTTCCCATTTAAAATGAGATAAGAAAAATTAGAATTCGTTTTTTTTTTTTTTTTTTTTTTTGCTTCTTTTTCTTTTACTTTCCGAGCAAGTAAGCATTAAATTTAATTAATAAAAAATCATTAGTGAAGTAATTAATGAAGAGAATAAGAAAAAAAAACAAATGGTGTTGTTGCATTTTGGGGATGATTGCATAAGTGGTTGTTTATCGAAATGAAGAGGCAGGCAAGCCAGTTTTGCTCTCGAAGGGTTATCACCAGCCATTATCGAAACGTTTCTGTGTGAATGCATTGTCGGCTTCAGGGCACTTATCTGCCACTCACTAATTAGAAATTGTATTGCACAAGTCGTTGGGTTGATATGAAATGCTTCCAGCTACCAGTACACGTAGCCTATTATAGAAAGAAGAGGATGATAAAGGCGGTTTACCCTCCACGATTGTTCGCCAAGGCTTAATTATTCGCCGCCGTGAGATTAGAACAATAGCTCGATTAATTTGCTTAACACCTTCAGAGTTCAAAATGCCTAGGCAATTTTTTACTCCTACCCCCAACCCACCCTACCCCACACCCTCTTCTCTCTCCTTTTTCAACTCGCTTCTATACTGATAACACCCAGTCTAGGACAGGAATAGAACTTTTATCAAAATTGGATTAGAAACGCTTGCTTTCATGGTCCAAAAGGGCCGAACCGAAGGAATGGGCCACGTCGAGCAATAACCAACCTACCAGCACGCACACCCGCATCCTCCATTTTCGAATTTAGATTACAAAGGTCAATATCCATGGACAGACCGCCATTCCCATTAAATTCTCTCTCTGTCTTTTCCCCCGTTCTCTATCCTGTTTTTTTTTATAAAAATAAATTTTATATTTTCTTTCACACATTATATTAAAATTTTTTGAAAATATTTTTAGTAAATAAAATAAAGAAATTAGAAAATGAATGTTAAATTTATTTCAAATTCTAGATTAAGTATATATATATATACAGTATATATATATATATATATATATATAGTATATATATCTTATGTTATTATACTAGCAAAAAGTATATATATATATTTGATTTTTGAAATATTAAACCGCTCGAAGGATTTTTTTTAAATTCACACCATAGATAATATTTATAAAAAAAAATCAATCTGTATTGGTTTCAGCCTCAGAAAAAAATCATCTTTGTTAGTTTTTTTCTTAATTTAAAATAGGAATTTTAATTATAAAGAAATTCCTTAAATACAAAATATTATAAATATAATAAAATTAAAAATATTTATTTTAATAATTTTTGTAATCCAATTACGAAACATATTATGTTATATCCACAGGCCATACTTTTCTGTCTTTCTGTGCATTAATACGTACGTTTAAAGACTATGTTTTATGACTATTTATATTCTTTTAAATTATTTGAAATTGTTTCATTTTGTCGTTTATTTATTTTAAATAATAATCTTAATCTTAAATATTCTGAGTTCATAAGGAATATTATTTTAAGTATTTTTTTAGGTACTTTCTATATATATATATATATATTTGATCGATTTGTTTATTTTATTTCCGTTTGATTGATTGACATTTAACTCGAATTTGACAAAATAAAACCTGAAGAATTCGCTTGAATATTAATATATATAAAAATAATGAAATAATTTCTAAGCAATCATCATTTTTTTTTTTAACGGAATTTTTTAAATCACTCTCATTAGTGTGTTGATTTCTATTGGATTTACCCCCACTGATTAATCCTAGACAAACTCACTTATGATAAATATCAAAAAGATTAATGAATTTTTTTTCCCGTCATTTTAATTAAATTTGAACCCCTCTATATTCCCGTCATTTTTTTTTTATTAATTTTATTTTTCATTAACTTGATTATTTTCTGTTTTTTTCCAAGAGTTTTTTTTTTAAATATTGAAATATTAATTCATTAATTTAATAATAAATTTAAGATGGAGGAGTAAAAATTAGATTGAATTAATTTGGCATAGCTATTATACAATAATCCATTTAATTTTTCATATTTTTTTTTAATTAGTGATATATATATATATTAAAAATAAATGAAAATAATATAATGAAATATTTATAATTTATATAATAATTAATTAATTAATAAAATTTTATGTACAGAACGGAAAGTTGATATTTATTTATAAATGTGCGGATGACATTCCTATTTGGGACAATTTTTTTTTTTTTTTTTTTTTGGGGAGGCTGTTTTCTGTGACTGGTCTCCGTTTTCATTTAGGCTAATGGGAATATTTTTGGTTTGTGTGTATTTGCTTCTAGCCATTCGCGACAAATTTAATCGCATTGGAAGCCAATGGCCTGGAAAATTTGATTGGTCGCCTCCCTCACTTGCAACGAGCCTCCCTCCATTTCGGGCGCTTTTATTGTGGGGGAGGGAGGAGGGGGTGGGGAGGAGGGTGGCACGCGCGTCTCGCATTTGCATAATCCAACTTTTGTCGCTTCAAGGGTTGAGCCAAGTCACTGGTCTCCCGGCAGGTGTTATTAAAGCCCAAAGCCTCCAACTCGGCCTATTAGGACAAAAAGCTGCCAGTCATCACGATTCGTTTTCTGTTTCCTTTAAACTTCCCTGCCACAAGAATTGCCTCGATTTTAAGGAATAAAAAAAATAAAAAAAAAAAAAAAACACTCCCCTTTAATTAATTAAAATGGAAATTTTCGGTTGTCTGGTGACCAACCGAGCAGCGTGGCCCATTTTTCGTGTTTGTTCACTTCATTTCGAAAGAAAAATATTCAATCGAATAAAATTAAATTCAAAACCAACATTTTCTTAAGAACACAAACTTGTTTTCTTTCATGTGAATGTGTCTAATCGAGTATTAGTATATATATATATATATATATATATATATATATATATATAACATAAACATGCTTGAAATATTCGAATATTTATACTAGCATAAAACAAATCGAATACGAACCTCCAAAGCAGCCAAATGCATCTAAACTTGTATGAAAGACGTCATTCGTTCGGGTCAAACCATTTTTTTCACCCCTTCAACTATTCTTGTTAGTATAAATAAAAATAAAATTTCACTGTATGTTTTCCAGCTTTCCTATTGTCACGATTTTTTTTTTATTTAAATTAAAGAAAGGTTGCCAAAGGAGAGAATTATTATTATTATTTGCTATTGCTCTTTGGAAAATTACAAACAAAAAAGCAATGTTCAAATTCCAAAAATAGACATTCAATGTTTTGCTAAGTATATATAAAAAGAAAAATTAATCCTGACTATAAGAATTTTTTGATCATTAGATTTTATTAGTTATTTATTTATTTTTTTGTTTTTTTGTATTATTTTGCAATTTATTAAAGAAAATGTAAAATAAGATAATAAATTTTAAATTTAAAATAAAAATCTACAATAATTTGCTTGTTTCTATTTTGTTAAATTATAAAATAACTAAATAGAATAAATAAATAAATAGAAATAAATAAAATAAGTCAAAATGTAAAAAGTACTTACTTTTAGTTCAATGAACTTAAAAAAATAATACATTTCTGTAATTTCATTTTTGTTTTTTTGTTTGTTTTTCTTAGTAACTTTTTATTTAATTACTTGACCTTATTAAAATCATCTACTGGAATTGAACTTTAATATTTTAATTCTAAATTTTTACAAAATTAATAGGAAATATTAGTTAAAGTGGAAATTTTGCTGCTATCAAAAAAAAAATATTATATAGTATATTTGATATTATTTTATTTTTCGCCGTTTCCTACATCGCTAATTTAATTTTATTAATTAAATGGGCGTGGATTGTTTGTGTAGTATTATTTATATATATTATTACATTAAAATATTTCAATAAATCAGAATATATATATATATATATATATTTGTTCTTATTCATTTAATACAACACTTTGAAATGTGGTTATAATAATTACCAGGACGTAATCCCTATAATTATAGAAACCATTAAGGTCTTTGCTATGTTTTCTAAAATAATGTTTATGTTATGGTGATAATGATGACCACCTCCTCTAATATTAAGTTCTTTTACAAATTGTTTTATTCGTGACATTGTGTCATTGAATTGTCGAAAAGGATTTTTGGATTTGTATGTGTGAATTCGATTGGATTTATCTTGGATGGGATCAGAAGAGACCCCGGCTGAGTTCATTTCATGCAACGTCATCACTTGAATAAAAGTGAGACGGACTTGGAGCCCCGAAGCTTGCCCGGAGGGATTGAATACCCTGACCCGCCGGTTTGCTGTTCGCTAGACCATATTGACGGTTTGACATTAGCTTCGCACCTGTTTCGAAATGGAAAAAAAAAAAAAAATAAAACATTAAAAGCCTCTTAGAATGCTGATCGTATCTAATCCTGACGTCTGATGGTTTTTAGCAATTGGAAAAATGAACATTTGTCCGTTTCTCACTCGACAGCCTTGTCCGAAGATGGTTTTCCACTTTTTGGGATGAGCGCACCATTTCCAAGATAATTAGAGGGCGAGTATCTTGGTACTACGGTAGCTTGAAGGTCTGACGGAAGCCGCCCGCCTCTCTCCCCGCCCCTCTTTTAATGAAAATCTTAATCATAATTAAAATTGAGAGAGGATCAAAAAAAAAAAAAAAAAAAAAAAAAAAAAAAAGGATCGCTAAAAAATCCAAAAGTTATTTAATCTTCGAAAGAATGGAAACCAGTTTCGAGGATCAAATTCCTGACGGCCGCATTATTTTCTTTCATATTGTTCCTTGGACAGCTGATCTTCATTCATCCGATTGGTTGTCATTTTTTCGGAAGAGCTTCGTACACGTTTCGCTATAAAATTAATGAGCTATTAACGCAGGATTTTCCTATGTAGCTATGCCTGGATGTTTAGATTGATAAAAAGAACACACAATCGTTGGATGGTGGAGGCCAAGAAGCAGTTTTCAGCAGCAGCTTCAGCTTCAGCAGCCAGTCAAGGGAACCGGTTGGCTACTATTCATTAACGGAGCCTGTCCGGCGACTCTTCTACATGTCGACGTTTCTACAACACACTTCATCCTTTCCCAGGGTTTAATTAACGAAAGGTTTGGAACCCCGAACGATGGCGCTCTGGACCTACGCCCTACGGATCAGGCATTTTACGTATTATGAAGGCCTCCCGATTCAAGACGAAGAAATCGAATGAAATGATAATCGACCACAAAGAATGATCATTTTCCTCCATTTTCTATGTTATCTTACGATGAATATAACGCTTGGAAATAATCCATCGAGAATTCTTAAAATAAATCTTTAATTAAAAATAAAATCCAAGGAATTTAGCTCATTGAAAGATTATTATTAAATTATCTTAATGGAAATATTGAATCTATTTAATAGTTTATTCATTACAGCTATAATATTCATGTTTCCAAATTTGATATATATATATATATATATACATCTCTAATTTACGGATTAATAAATGATATAATATTTATTTATATACATAAATAAGTACTATAATCATTGAATCAAAAAGAATTTTATGAAATTTTATTTTTTACTCATATTATATAATAATAATAATAATAATAATAATAATATAAATCCACTGATAGAGAAAATCAGTTCAAAATATAATATTATACTAGTATAATATGTATATCATAATCATTTGCATGTTACCTATTCTATATATGTATATTAACTAATAATAGGTAATCTATCAAGAAATTAGATATTTTTTTTAAATTATTAAAGCTTTGGTGGTTGTTTTTATTTATAAAAGAATTTTGTATATAAAACCACATATTGATACTTTTTATTGTAGATTTATTCAAAAAAATACAAAAATACACTATGTAGCTTTTGTATTTTTATTTATTTATTATTTCAAATTTTATTTTATTATTTATTATTCAATTATTATTTATTTATTTATTCAAAAAAATACACAGTGTATTTTTGTATTTTTTTTTGAATAAATCTACAATAAAATAAATATCAATATAAATCAATATGTGGTTTTATTTACAAAATTCTCTTATAAATATTTATTTTTTTTTCAAAAAATAAATAACATAATAGAAGAGGATAGTGATTTAGATTTAGTATAATAACCGTCATATGACATTGCAATATATAAAAGATTATGAAATAATGAAAAAAAATATATAATATATAAAGAATAATAAAATTGGCCTTAGATTATTTTCTCATAAAGAAACTCATTGATGGCCATTTCATGGAGTCATGCTGAACTTGAGGGCCGATAGCCATATGGGGCTGAGCATTTGGGAAGATGGCACCGGCAAAACGATTTACAAATCTGTTAACGTTTTATTTGATACAAAAAAAAAAGAAAGAGTGAACAAAAAGTAATTTATTCAATCCATTTATTATTAAGGAACAAATAAATTTCCAAACAAGTACAAAATATCACATAGTTTTTTTTTCATATTTAAAATTTCTAATTTTAAATTTATATAATTACTTTGGGCATTTTTTCAATTTATAAATTTAAAAAAAAAATCAAAATAATGACCAATACAAGTAGAAGAACAATAAAATTTAATTTTGTTTTCAATTTTGATAAACACATTCAAAAAATCATTTTTGTTTTTTCAATTTAATAAAGATTTACTAATTATTAAAAAAAATTCAATTAAAAATCAATTTAAATTTTTATTATGCATTTGGCTAAAAAATATTTAAAATTAAAAAGTAAAAAATTAATCATCATTAATGAAAAAATTAATATACATTTTTAAAATTGAAATTGATTTAAAACAAAATTCAATCTATAATATTGTTAAATTTGTACTTTATTAATTTATTTATATTTATCAGATATTATGGTAATTGTTTACAAAACGGAAAGCTTCAGGAATTTTTATGAAACTTTGCTAGTGGATTCCTTTTTTATTCAAAAGAAACTTTCCTTATGTAATATTTTTGGTCTATTCTAGTTTAAGAGATAAATAATGATTTTTTAAATTCGTCAGATTAACTTGTTATGAACGTCGAAATGTGCAGCCATTAAGCAATGTTTTATTGACTAATTCTCTAATTTCAGTTTTTTTCAGTTCGGTTTGGATATAGGGAAATTAATATTTAATTAGCTAATTTTTAATTTTTCTATATCCAATCCGAACTAAAAAAAAACACAGAAAATTAATGGAGCCCTCTGCTGGTCAAATAAATAAAACATGGTAGCTAAATAGAATGTCAATAGATTATATGCAAATTTTAATAATTTAATCTCGCAAATTAAAATAGACGGAGAAATATTGTTTAAGGAAAGTTTCTTTGGAATTATAAAAAAGAAATCCACTAGCAAAGTTTCATCCAAATTCCTGAAGCTTCCCGTTTTGTAAACAATTGCAATATTTATGTTTCAATTTTTAGAGATTAACCAAAAACACCTTGAAGGCATCTATTTTTATACTTTATAAATACCTATTTAATTTTCTATATATCTTTTTAGCAATAGAACAAATTGTAATTATTTTTATGATTATCTAGGGGGAAGGGAGTCGGGACCTATAATTGTCACGTATCTATAAAAATATAATTGTTTTTTTATTATTTATTGATTTCAAAAATATTTGTTCGCAATCTCTCGCATCTTGTATCCAATGGCATGAAACAAGTCCAAAATATGAAAGTAAAAAAAACAAAAAAACAATAAAATAGAAAGACAGAAATAAAAAAAAAAAATCAACCATCTGCAGAATTGAAGAAGAAGGAGGCCTTAACTCAGCGATGGAGACAAAAGTGTTGTTGGTTCAATGCTGGCATGTCAGGAATTTTCGAGCCTGGCCAGCCAGTCAGTCTCATTTCTTTTTTCCTTTTGTCTTCCGTGGTTGTTGTTATCAATGGCCGTTTTTCGTTGATAGTCAATGACACTGGCATCATCATCATCATCATCATGGTCATCATCATCATCATCTTCATGATCTTGATGATCATAAAAAGCGACGCAGCTATCCATTCGATGCTCCATTCTCGAACAGTTCCTATTTTTTAATTATCGTCGAGTCCGACGGCCGTTTAGGATGCCAAAAGAGCCACCGACCCATTAACAAACGCGTGAGAGATGGAACCAAATCAAAAGTCGGCCTGGCTTTACGATACATGTTTACTAATGAAGTGGGAGAAAAAACAAAGGCGGCGATCAGGGATGCAGTGTCCACTTCCCGATCACCATTGGACTTTTATGTGCTAATAAAAACACGCTTTTCCCTTTCGAGGTGGAAAAACAGAGCAGTCGGTGTCTGTCCGATCGCCATCTTCTGTCGGAATGTCAACGAAACCCCTCCCTTGTCATATTAATTCCTGAATTATCCTTACAAGGAATTTGTTGTCTATTTTTTTCCATTCCGCTTTTTAAATGGAATCGTGCCATTTTGTTAAAATAGTAAAACAAGCAAACGAATTGGTTTCCCTGTTGGAAGGCGTGACAATTTCAACCTGCCTATTAATTAATTGAATTCCATTATAGGAAATTTGGTACAAACTTAAAAGAAAGAAAATCATTAAATCGTAAAGAAACATGTTTAATAACATAAAAACTATATGAAAACAAAGATGGTTAAAAAAAAGGGTGGGTAGGGGGGAAACTGAATTAAATTAATGAAATACATTATATTTGATAAAATACTCTAATAAATAAAAATAAATTTAGCTTGATTTTTTTTTAAGAACCCAAAAAATAAATTTCTTCAATCTATCATTTTTTTTTATTAGAAAATATGTATTAAATTTCTATAATTTTTTGTTTTGTTTTTAAAAATAAATTCAACTATCAAATATGAATATCATTATTCATATTTATATAAATAAAGATTTTTTAAGTTTGACAGATTTGCTGGTTATGAACGTCGAAATATGCCATTAAGTAATGTTTTATTAACTATTTCACTAATTATTCACTTATTCACTAATTTTCGTTTTTTTAAATTATTTTTTTAATTTTTCTATATTCAATCCGAACTAAAAAAAAAATAAAAAATTAGTGAAGCCCTCTGCTGGTCAAATGAATAAAACATGATAGCTAAATAGAATATCAATCGATTTATATGCAAATTTTAATAATTTTTATCCCGTAAACTAGAAGCGACCCGGATAAATTGCATAAGGAAAATTTCTTTGGAATTAACAAAAGAATCCACTGGTAAAGTTTTATACAAATCCATGACATGACAAATAATCTGGACAATTACCAAAAAATATTTCCAATCTTACTTTTTTTTAGCTTATTTTATCAATAGTTCATCATTAATGTATTTATCAATTGTAATTTAATTTTTTCTTTATCTTTCCTCTCCTCCTACTTCTCCCCTCCCTTCCCCCATTTCCTTTTAATTTTTCTCTTTTGCCAAAATTAAAAGACATTTTTACTGAGTTTTCGCAAAATATTATCAAAACCTATTAACTTATTAATGTTTACAAGGAAAAAGTTATTCTATTGGCAAAGTACATGATTGTATTGCTTCATATACGACAAAAAACGTTGTTTTATATTTTTTTTTTATACTTTAATTATTACATTAATCACTTCTTGGTTTATTTAACCTTTATTTCATTGTTAATTTATTAATTAGTACAAATGTATTGTATATTGATTGGCGTCCTTGTAGAGTTGTATAATAATAGCCACGTTCTTATTTAATAAAATTGATAATATTATATAATAATTATTATTCTATATATTTATTTATTTACCAAAGTAATGGAAAAATTTCTATTTTTCTTTTATTTTTTAAATGAATATAGATATATAATTTTTTTTTTTAGAAATCTCAATTTTTTTTTTCTTTTGTTAGTGTTAGATTGGGTCACATGTTTATTTAGAATCATTTCTTTAAAATAAATTTGAATGACAAAGAACCGATGTGAACCAAATTTTTTTTTTATCTTATCTTGCATGCATGTATTCATCTATCATTCTATTTAAGTTAATTTTTTCAAAAAAAAAAAAAACCTAATTTTTGTTTATTTATATTACTAAGTGCGTTTGGTGATGTGGTGAACCAAAAGTTTTTTTTTTTTTCATTCTTCTAAACATAAACAGAAACTGTGAAATGTGGGTGGAAAATGAAGAGAAAAAAAAGGCGTGAGAGATAAATAAACCATCCCTTGAAGATCAAACAAAAGTATTCAGGCCAATCATTATAATAAACGAGGAGGGTGTCTTTTTTTTTCTTTCTGTCTTCCAAAATTTGCTTGGCGCATAACAACACTTGCATAATTTGTCCTATTTAATCAAAAACATATTTTGTTTCAACTCTCGTCAACAACTCTCGACTTAATTAATCTCAATGAGTCATGGTTGTGGCAAAAACAAACAACATTTGCTCCTCGGCCGACACTTTGCTCGCTTCTCGGCCCAATCCAAATATTCTACTTTCCCCTGATCGTTGCATTAATATACATAAATAAATAAATAAA
The DNA here is from genome assembly GCA_963082975.1 of Labia minor. NCBI lineage: Eukaryota > Metazoa > Arthropoda > Insecta > Dermaptera > Spongiphoridae > Labia > Labia minor. The sequence goes on along the minus strand of OY720348.1, from coordinate 23,720,890 downwards.
TAAATAAATAAATAAAACGAAAACTTCAATAAATTTTTAATTAACTTCGGGAATTGTTTAATTACATTGTAGCAACATTATCTTTCATCTAATTACGCCCAGTTAATTCATTTTTATTTACTTATTTTTTTTTTCCCGGGATTTATTTCATTAGGATTAATAAAAAATAAAATAAAAAATAATAAAAATCAAAATCTTAAGAATAAAATTATGGGTTTATTTGGAACAATTTGTTTATCACTTATAAGCAATTTCATTAGAAAGGGGCGTTAAGAAAACTCGTTAAAAATATAAAATTAATTTTTTTTTTATCAAATTTAATGAATAATCAGTTTTTAATGATTTATTTTTTACAAGTAAAATTTTTAAAATAAATAAAAAAATTCGGTTAATATTTTTTTTAATTATTTATTTTTTAATTTATTTTATTATTTTTTTATTTTATATTATTTTTTTTTTTTTTGAAAATTAATTCTTTTTGCTCAATGAATTATTTTGATCAACTTAAAATCTTACTTTTTTTCGTTTATTTTATCAATAGTTCATTAATATATTTATCAATTGTAATTTAATTTTTTCTTTATCCTTCCTCTCCTCCTACTTCTCCCCTCCCCTCCCCCATTTCCTTTTAATTTTTCTCTTTTGCACTATATCTTTTTGAATGTCATTATTTTTTTACACTCTTTATATAACATCTCTATCATCTAATTTTTTTTTTAATAATAGTTTTGAGAGACTTTCCCCTATTTCATTGGTATTTTTTTTTTTTTTTGGTCCTTTGAGAAAAGAAAAACGTTGTAATGCATTTTGTTGAAGAAGCGATCGCCAATGCAACTCCCGTACGCCATTTCAAGGCTATCGGACAAATAAATTATCCACCTCTTCTATTTTCAAGTAAATGAGGTGTTGATTCGTATTATGACGAATGGACTTTGGATTATATAATTTATCAAATTCATATTTAAATTCCATAACTGTTTCTCTTTTGTATTTTCTTTTCTTGAATACCCTTGACTTAATATATATATATATATAGATAGATATAATTTTTAAAGAACATTCATTATAATTGGATGGATATATATATATATATATATATATATATATATATATATATGTATATATTATAAGTTGATTTTTTAATGAGCTTTTTTCCACCATCTTAGGTTAATGGGCAACGTAATAAAAAGGGATTCCCTTTTCTCCGACGAAGTATTTAATGTTCATTTCAACTTTTCGGATTAATTAATGGAGGGGAGTTGGAGGTGGAGGTGAGGTCCGATGCTAGTGTGAGTGACCGCCAGCATGGGTCCAAAATGGGTCGGTCCTAATTCATGGAGGCGCGGGCCGGGGGCCGAACCGAGGCCAGCCGTTCGTCAGACTTAAATATAGCTGTTAGCTTCTCGAATTAGTGTTATTAAAAGATAATTCAAATAATTTAAAGTGTGTCGATTTATGGTCGTCTCCAGCCTATCGAGGCTTTTATTTATGAATGCGCGATCATGTTCGGGAATCTGTCCGAGTGCACGCAGGTGGGGTTTGTTGTTGTTGTTATTGTTTTATTTTTTTTTATTTTTTATTTTTTTTTTTTTTTTAATTTTTTTTCCCTCCTTTTGACCATCGATAATTAAAAAACGCGATGCAATCATTAAGTTGGGTGGCGGCGCGATGTCTGATGGTTGGTTTCTTGATGCGCGAGAGATAAGATGAATGAAATTGGAAATGTTTTGACCTCCTGGTAGATAAGATGAATGAAAGGAATCCCCCCTGTATATTGCTGGACATGGAAGTTGATCCAATGGATAGACAAGACATCAGTTCAACATCTGGCAAGGCGCCTTTTCTTTCCTTGTTGGCCCACCCGATTTGCATTTCCTCGTCCTGGGGTTTCATTTTTATGACGGGGCAGTTGGTTAGCCCATTAGGGCCTCGTTTGCTTTTCCATTAATCCTTCCTCCCACGGACTTCCTCTTTATTTTGATGCAAATTTCCGGATTAATTCCTCCACTTGGGTTTGTTATCTGTAGCTGAATAAAAAGATTTCCTCTTGGCTGGTTGGTAAGTTGAATTTCATTAACGCGATTGCGCTTTGTCATTGTCCCGGTGGCTTGCACCTGCCTAAACGGATAGCCTTCATGTTCCCACTCCTCCACCACCTCCCTACCACCAACACTTTCTTCTTCGACTTCTTCACCACTACCACCATCACCATCATCACCATCATTATCATCACCACCATTGCACTCCTTTGAATTTGTTTTTTTTTTCTTTGTTTCAGATGCTATAGGTAAGTGGACGATCCGCATGGGTGACCAGCCTCACTCCAATCCATTATACCATCGCAGATTGAAATGTTTATGACTTCCATTCAAACTTTAATCCACCATCTTGGTGAAATGACATCTACGGAGTTGGCAAGTTTGTTTTTTTTTTTTTGTTGTTGTTGATAAGTTAGTTTGCTGATAACAAACCAACTTTCAGTTCAATGGCAATTTGTAAAAAAAAAATTTATTTCTTTTTACTACAAGTATTTACTTAAAAATAATGGAAAATAATAATAGCCAGTGTAATTTTGTCCCACTCGAGAGAAAAAAAATCTTCCTTCGACAAAATATTTTATTTTTTTTTTTTAAACATTGAAGTAATTCCGTCTCTATTTTTATAATAGTAAAATCCATCATAGGGATTTATACAGATAGTAAATATATATATATATATCGATTTTATTTTTTTGCAAGTCAGCGACCCCTTTCCGCTTGGCAACCACTTTTACAGTAGTTTAAGCCATTTTTATTAAATATTGATTTCACTGAGTACAGGCATTGCAGTAGATCCCTCCTTTAATTTCAATGAATGGCTGTTAATAAGAAAGATGAAATCTATCCAGAATGAAATAAATAAACTTTAAATAATTTTGAAAAAAAAAAACGAATTAATTTCATTTTTATTTATTAAATTAAAAGACTTTAAGGTTTAATAACAAACTTGAATCGAAATTGAAAGTTGATTGTCACAGCAACTTTTTACTGATCGTTGTTGTAAGCTGATTTGAGGTTTTAAGAAAAAAAAAATGATCCAGTCCAGGATCGAACTCGTAACGTAAAGGTATAAATTACTTTATGAATGTTTTATAGGATAGAAAAAGAACCAAATGGAAAAATTCAATTTTATAAAAAGGGAATATCAAAAATAATATTATATATATATATATATCTACATATATATATATATATATAGTATATAAAATACCCCTTTCAATGAATGAAAAGGATTTGAATTCTTTTTTTGCTTGTCAAGGAAAGAGATCGACTTTTTCAGAAGGGCTGTTTTTTAACCCCCCCCCCCCCCTCCCTCTACCTATGTAAACTCCCACTCCTCCTCTCCTTTTCACTCTCCATATAAATATATATTTAATTCTTGATCCAAAAGCGAAGCGCTCGGCTCAGCAAAAATGGGGGGCGGCAGGGGTGGAGAAACACGTTCCAGGCTGCTAAGACGCACGTAATCTATTTGTCGGGGCACCATCGAGTTGCTCGCAGCCCAGAACGTGACATGATCGAAAAATGAGACCATCGGGGGCGCCTTACGCACGCACATACCACCCATACGAAAAGCAACCGACAATTTTCCTTCATGCTGCGGTTTTTTCAACTGAAAATCATTTGCGATTCGAAACACTGGACTATCATTTCGATTTTTTTTATCCACTATAAAAAAAATAAAAAAAAAAAAAATAAATATAATAAAATAAAATCTTCGTGATCCAATCATGTTATTAATATATTAATTAACTTCCTATAATTAAATTTAACCCGGGTTTATGGCGGGACATTAAACTTGAAACAAGATAACACCTGCACTGCTGCCAGCCGCTTTGGTCCGCTCGAAGAAATCGCCTCAAATGCTTGGTGAGCGTTTCATTAAATAAATATCCTCATTAATGAATGATGTTTGACATCCAAAATTCTAGAAAATATTCATCGATACTTAACATGCCTAACGAACAAATCTCTTCCACTTTTAAAAACATTTTTATTTCGATATCCTTCTCCAAAAAAAAGTAAATAAAAAATTATATTACCCCAGTTAATACATCTTAAATCTTTTATAAATATAAAAAAAATATAGTAAAAAATAAAATAAAATTATAGAGCAGCTTTTAATTAATAAATTTTTAAAGAAGTTAAGATTAAAGATAATATAAAAATTATCTCGTTGTAACAATTCACTAGTAAAACTAGATTTACACTTTTCTTGTCTATAAATATTTGAAATATTTGTTTCGAATAATTGGTAGGCGAATGAATGAAAGGCGATGCACGAAAGTAGAATTTGGCCGGGGGAAAGAAAGAGAGAGGACAAGGGGCCCCCCGAACAACGCCAATGTGGGAAATATTTCAATTATTTATTTATCAACAGGAAAGATAAATACAAGAGAGAGAAAAATCAACAAAAAGGAAAAAAAGATAGTAGTCCTCAATATATATATAGAGCAAATACTATTATATATATATTGATATATATATTAGTATAGAATTCATTAATTTAAATTATAATACAATATAAATATAATTATAATATATATATTTAATTATAATATGATATATAAAAATCAAATGTATCTATAAAAGGAGTTAGGGGGGTAATTTTCCGATTTTGTTTGGATTATTATGCCAAACAAAGGGCTGCTTAACTAGAACTCCTCTTCCATGGGCAGAGACACGTTTATCGCTGTTTATTTATTGAATGATGATTCAGGGGCGTCACGAGAGGCGCCTATTAACGGCGGACAGTGGCCGTCGCCGTCGACACGTGCCACGGTAATGAGTGGCGACATTAACCGACCCCGGCAACGACACGGAGCCCAAAAGTTCCACACCATATTATCCCACCTACAAATCTACACACCAAAAAAAAATTAATAACTTTTCACCAAACCAGGGTGATTATAAATTTTACATTTCTTTTAACCGATAATGAATTTATTTCCAAAATCTCCAGGAATGATTTTTCTAATTTATTATAACAACATTTATCATAAATATAATTATATTAAAAAAAATCACCAACTATGTCTATATTAAAATGAAACACGCAACTTGCATTAAAAAAAAACAAATAGTGAAAAGATTAACTTCTAACTTTTAATTAACTTTCAATTATTCTTAAATAAAAAATGATTTAATGAAACGCGTGGGCGGTTTGTATATTCATAAAATATCAAGCAATTATCTCCCAATGGTATCCAATGCAAAGTATATATTTTTATCACGTTTTTCTTAGCTTGCTTTCTTGTTTATCTGTTCGGATCAAATCTTGCAATCGAAATTTCGACCACTTCCAGTCATCCAATCGCTCTGAAACTTTTCAGAGTTATGTATTCTGGATGACAATACAATAAAATAACACATTCGTAGCTTGCAAGTGATTAATTAGAGCATAATTAATGAATATTTGTATTTTGTTAACTTAAAAAGGAGAAACAATAATAATACAACAAAAGGCCCTTTCCAAAACTTACCTTTCTCAATACATAATACAAAAGAAGAAAACAACAAAAGGGACTTTGTCAAAACATTAAAAATAAATAATACAGATGTCCATAGTCCGCTTGTTTAAAAAAATATTCAAGAGTTGATTCTAGTATGTATTAAATATATTCAATATATTAAATATTAAATATATTATTTTTGATCTAAACGAATAGAGAATGGATTTTACATAAAATTTGTAATCATTTCACAAATTAATAATATAATAAATGACACATTGTGAATTGACGATAAAAATAAATATATTTCATTAGATCTTATTTTATTATACTAGCAAAAATTGTATAAATATATTTTTAATTTTCTTTCGAAATTAATTAAAAAATTTTAAAATATTTTAAATATAAAAAATATTGATACAATATCTAATACAAAAACGAGGCGGGATGCAAATATAATACATTAATTAATAATAATAATCAAAATATTAAAATCCGTTTAAATAAGAAGTTTGAAAAAATGTTCAGGTCGCTCCCCTCCAACTAAATGACAGTCCTGATCGTATGTTCCATGCTGCGAATTAAATTTGGATTAAGCATCATAAATTCTAAAATAATAATTAAATAAATTTCAAATAACGATTAGATATTTATTAAATGAATTACTAATAAATAATATTCAATCTAATGAAATAAAGAATCTCTATATATTATATACACGGTAAATGTATTAGAAAAAATAAAAAGCCATTTTTTTTTATGAAGAATTTTGATTTTTTTAAATTATAATTTCTGACTTTTGATTGATTACATTTAAAATCATTTTAAAGTTATAATTTCGTCTTTACAAAGAGAGATAAAAAATTAATAAAATCAAAATATTGAAAAAATATAATAGGGAGGTAGAAAAAAGGTTCAAACTCCCCTCTTCTTATTTTTACTTAACGGGTCTTCTGATTGGTTGCCTGTTTCGACACACCTTTTTTCGACTTAAACGCCACCCTCAATTTCCTTCAGCTATCATTTGCTCTCTGCATCTCACCAAGTCATCATTAGCACTCTTGCTAACTGAGTGTATTTTACCACGTTTTTCTTAGCTTGCTTTCTTGTTTGTTTGTTTGTTTATTTATCTGTTCGGGTCAAATCTTGCAATCGAAATTTCGACCACTTCCAGTCATCCAATCGCTCTGAAACTTTTCAGAGTTATGTATTCTGGATGACAATACAATAAAATAACACATTCGTAGCTTGCAAGTGTTTAATTAGAGCATAATTAATGAATATAATTTTGTATGGGAAAATCAAAACAAAAAGTGTAAATATTTAAATTTGAAAAAAACCGTTAAAAACCCGTTAAAAGAATAATATAATATGTATAATATTTAAAATGTAAATAAATTTGAAAGAAGGTATATTAATGTTTTGTACTGTAATTTAGAAAACAAAATTTAAATTTATGAGTTTTAGGCAATAAAGAATTAAAATATGACAAATTTAAAAATTTCTCTTTATAATTCAATTTAAATTTATTACTTTCAGGATAATAGTATTTCATGACTATTAAAGTCAATCAAAAAACTTAAAAGTAGTATAGGTCAAGTGAAATCGATTGCAATATATGAAGACTAAAAAGTAGAAAATAATACTTTATATAAAAAAAAAACTTTTTTAAAAAACCACGTTTTTAACGCACTAAAAAGAAGAAAATAATTTTTCTGAAACCCCATAGGTACTGACATTACAAACAAGAGATATGATTTGAAGAAAATTTTCTATAACGTAAAACGTGGGGCGCAACTATGGCTAAAATATTCTGTATCGTATAAAAATTTATAAATAAATGTTATTAGGTACAAATTAATAGGATAAATGAATTCATATTTTAATTAGCTTCAAAAAGTAAAGCTTATAACTTATCGAAATTTTTAAAAGAGGTAAATTTAATTTATGAAAAGATTACCTTTAGATTACTAATAATATTCACTTTTAAAAAATTCTGATAAAAAATGACATCCTAACAATATTCTGGTAAATAATATAAGAAATTTAACTTGAAGAAATCTAAAACTAAATTTTGCTACTGCAAAACTTCTAGCAAATATTTAATATTTATGTTAATAAAATTTCTAAAGTGTAAATTGAAGATGTTTATTTAATATTAAGGAATTAATTTTCCAAAAAAAATTTACATTAATAAAAGTATTCTGTTGGATTACTAATAATATTCCCTTTTACAAAAAGTCTGGTAAAAAATATAAAACTTAAAATATAAATCCATGGATATTGAAATAAATTAATCAAAGAAATTATATTGCATTTAAAAAATTTATTATTATTTGCGCCCCACGTTTTACGTTATAGAAAATTTTCTTCAAATCATATCTCTTGTTTGTAATGTCAGTACCTATGGGGTTTCAGAAAAATTATTTTCTTCTTTTTAGTGCGTTAAAAACGTGGTTTTTTAAAAAAGTTTTTTTTTTATATAAAGTATTATTTTAAATCCCCATCCCATTCTTATGCTCAAGGTCAAAGACAGTTTGAAAATAATATATAGAGAGGAAGTGAAAACATACACTTGTTCTCCATTTCTATCACAATTGATTAACAATCAAAAAGGATAGTATAGGGTGGGTAAAGATCATCAAAGGAAATTGCACAAGTCTCTTATTTACATAAATTAAAAATAAATATATTAAAAATACAATATATATAAATTTTTTTAGTCAATATTTTTCTCAGTCGAAATAGTCCAAAATATCAGATTTTATAAAAATATGTTTCACAAAATTGTATATATTTTTATTTCTTTTGATCTACATATATGTTTTTGTTTGTAAATTAATGTATCGATTCAATTTCCGGTTTTAAAAAATAATCTAATAATTTTAAAAAGGAGGGATCATATCACAACAAATGTAACATTCTACATATAATAGACAGAATTTCAGTGTAATCATTCTATGAAAGACACAAAATCAATAAACCATTCTTTTTTCAGTATTTCACCTTTTTTTTAAGACAATTGATAAATACATATTAAAAATTAACCCCATCGAGTGAATGGGTAATTAATAAGCATAGAGGCGTGTTAAGAGAAACCCCTTCATTTAATAATAATTTTCATGTGGTTGGATTTTAATGACCAAAAAGACAACCCTCTTATTAATTATCAGGATTTACCAGTTCTATTTAACCATTTATTATTCTTCATTTCAAATTTATTTTTTTTTTTTTTTTATTTTTTCCCCCATTCCTTTTAAAGGCAGTAGATTCATCTTCTTTTCTTTTTCTATTTATAATTTCACTTGGATTTAACTAGATTGAATTTTTCTTTTAAATTCTCATTTAGTATCTACCAAAATAGATTAGGTTGTTGGTTTCATTTCGACTAAAATTCTTGGAAGGATCCCTTCGATAAGATAACAAATTTCCTCCCTTCCATCCTTCAGTGGTGGATTTTATTCTGAGCATAACCGATAATCTATTATTTATATATTACCCTTCTCCTCTATTTTTTTTTTTTTGATTATTATCCCTGTTTTCAGTTTACTTCGAACAATAATTAACCAGCTAATGTTTGTTTTTTAATAATCCATTAAAGGGATATATGGATAATCAGAAGGGCTGTTATCCTTTCTTTTTGGTGATAATTTTAATCAATTGGTCCTTGCAAATGGACTTGTGACAAGGACTACGAGGTGCTAGTCAAGGGCGTGGCGGAGCTCCTTCACGTTAGACTAGGCTTGATTGAGATCAAACCGGTAATTAAATACGAAACGTACGCCCAATGTCGGTATGGCGTGTTCGATTATTATGTTTAGTGATGAGGCAATGACGTGACTTCACTCCCACGCGATCATACTCGTCATTATCATTAAAACAACAGATACCGAAACGTTATGAGATTACCTATTGGAGACCAAATCACTTAAAGAGTGAGATCCCAAAAAATCAAAAAGGAAACCTGTTGAGATTTCTCAAAAGACATTTACTTCCACAATGAAGTTTTATTTTTTCTTCAAAAAAAAAAAAAATAAAATAAAATAAAAAAAATACACACATACACACATACACAAACAAATGCTTTAAATGAACTTGTTTGCTTTTCAAAAACATCCTGGACAGTTACCATCAAACTTGGAAATGAGACAATTAAGTGGATCTTGGTAGAAAATTTCGAATATGTTAGAAAAAGAAAAATTAACAAAATAAATAAAAAAAAAATGTCACGAATGAATTCGGAGAAAAATTCTTTTCTTTAATCTAGAAATAAATATATAAAATCTGTTTTCTTATCTAAATTTCCTCTTCAATTAATCATTAGTAAAAGAAATAATATTTTTAGAATTTATCTTTTTATGAAAAAATAAAATTTCATATTAAAAAAAATTCAGCCGAATCAATTAAAATAAATAAATAAAAATGTTGACTGTATAAGCTCCATTTATTTATAAAAATTTTTATAATCAATAAAAAAAATACAAAAAACTTTTAATTTATAAAATAACTAAATAAAAATGTATTACAATCAAATTTTCAATTTACATCATTTATGATTCACAAATTATACTGGTCTGCCTGCTAAAAAAAGGTTGAGAAATGATGCTTTAGATTAACTTGTAGTTTCAAAAGAGTGAAGTTATAAATAATATAAACACTCCATATATATATAAAATGATAATAAAAACTACACCCTCGAACAATAGACGCCCTTCAGTTGAACGCGTTCGATGCTCGTTTTGTCTTTGATATGGGTTTAATCTCAAAGAAAATCCAAATTTTGGTCCTTCCATCCGAATTTATTAGTACTTTAGAATGATAATATCAATTTCCAAATAAAGCCATATTGTAGGATCTATTTAAAAGTAAGAGAAAAAAAGAAACAAAAATAAAACAACTGGATAATAATTAATTTTATCAAATATATGATATTTTCTGGGATGATTGTAAAAATTATTGAACATGTAAAATTGATACTTGTCCATTCAGTCACAACTTTTTTCTATGTTGTCTTACCATGGTATAGTATAGTGACGGAAAAATAGGGGCACTTTTGGCACTCGGTTGATTACCCGATAACAGCGCCCTCATGGCAATAATACCAATCAAATGAAACACAAATATAATCAATATAATGATAGATGAACAATTGTCGCTCTATTATAGATATATGTTACTAAAGAACAAAAATAAAGGATTATTCATATAATCAATTATCCAAGTTAGCATTCATTAAATTATTCAAATAATTATCATTCGAAAATAGTTAAATAAAATCCTGCAACGGATTACATTTCCATTCTCGGTAACGTTTCTAAGACATGCAGATTTTTTAATTAAGAGGCCAGGCTCGCGTGAGCAATTCTGATTAAGTTTGTTTTCTTCTTATAATAATAATAATAATAATAATAATAATAATAAAGTCCGTTAGTGATCCCAAAAGCATGACTTGTCCCTCAGGTTGGTCACACTAATACACGAGTCCTGTCTCCAATCTTGGCTTCAAAACGTTAAACATTCAGTTTATTCATCAATAAACATGTCGAGTTTATTGCCAAGGATTCACCTTGGAAGCGTAAAAGCTGAACCTCTCTAGACCGGCCCTTGTCCGCCATGTTTTAGCGCGTTATAAAACAGTTAATCATGTTTGTAGACGGGAGCACAATTAACTCAGCTCATTAACTGGACAATAGCACCTATCACCATCTTAGCTGACCTCTGGTCTTGGTTCAGTAAATAAACTGAAATCTGGGATTTTCTCGCTTCATATTACTTATCACCCTCCTCCCCCTTACACTCCTCTTCCTCCTTCTTCCCGCCTTTCTCTTGACCACTTTACTATTCATCAAGAAATACCATGATTTTCAAACTACAAACTAAATGATTTGCCAAATATCGATTAATATACCATCATTCGAAGTGATTTTTTAATCGAATAAAATTTATTCTCTCATAAAATACAAATTTAAAATACAGAAAAAAAATTTAATGGGATTCTTAAATTTTATAAAAAGGAATTTTAACAATCTAGTATTTCTAAAAAAAAAAACAAATTAATTTTTTTTCGAGTTAATTAGCCTGAAGATAACGAATGTTAGTCGAAAACATTAATAATCTTGATTTCCAGAACTAAATAAAGAAAAAGGGTATCTCTCTTGATTTAATGAGATTTTTAAATGCTAAGCCCCAATGATGATGTCACTAAATGATTTCACGCTCGCTCATTTTTTATTTTAATATTATAAGATGATAAAATTTCCAAATTATTAACAAATTTGAACGATAAGCTTCACTTTATTTTTATTTTATTTTTTTTTTATTTTATTTGAATATAGTTAGTATATTAACTTCGATCCTCACCTAGATTCTTTTCTATTTCATTTATTTTCTTCACATACTACAATTGTTTTAATCGTAATTTTAATGATTTGTTTTTAGGATTTATCCAATGCAGTTGAATTATTAATTTTACAATTTGAAAAAAATATTCAATTTTATATAATAATATTCGTTATTATTATCATAAAAATCATAATCATTTATTTAAATCATCAACGCTGGATAAAGGGTTGGGGCGCCAAATTTTAAAGGGCGCCGATAAATAAAATAAAATAAAATTTTTCTTTACATTCATTATTTTTGAGTAATTTTGATTTTTTTGCCTTTTTTACTGTTTTTTTTAATTTGCAGTATATTTGTATATTCTTGTATGAAAGGGCGCAAAATTTTGTTTTGCTCGGGGCGCTTGAAACCCTAGAACCGGTCCTGCATATATACATATTTATTTGATAATAAATAACTAATAAATTTTGTGAGTGGGGACAATGTGAATATTGGACACTGGATCCTATAACATATGATAGTTGATATCAATTTATGCTAAAATTTTTCTTTATTGATTTTTTGATAATTACCTCTAAAAACATTCATTTTTTAAGTGTATATATTATAAATTTCAATAAAAGAAAACTTGAATATTCCAAAAATTTCTCTTACAGGGGTCTTTAGAATATTTGCGTAAAGTGAACCAGGGCCAAGGGCTAAATAACAATCAATAGAATAGTCACGGCACAAGGGCTGGACATGCGTGTTTCGCCACTCATACAAAATCCACCTCATTAACATTAAATTTTTTCACAATAATCCTACAAATTTCACTTTCCATGTGCCACCATCTCTTAATTCTTATTTAAAATTCTGGTGTTATATAAATCAATAATAGGTAGGTAGGTATTGGATTTTATATTTTTTCCTCAAGCTATAGATCTTTATCAATTGTTTTATCGATCGAATGTCACTCGTTTAGTACTGTAGCATTTTGAATAACAAAACAAAAACAGATGTCACAAAAGGGGAAACGGAACATCTCCTTAAATAAGATTGTAGCATTAATAAATATAAGCTGTTTGTATTAGGTTAGATAATGAATTTGTATATAAATTCGATGAATGTAATAAAGGCGTTCCCAATTCCCTCTCGTAGTCTGTATACTCTTCTTGCGCGAGTTGGAAAGCATTCGGGGCGTTTCTATTGAGTGATATCCGTAATCCTCTTGAGAAAAGTTAAGAGGAATGAAAAATTCCTCCCATTTGATAGAAAAAAAACACAAGTCGGTTTATTCAATGAGTATTAATCATGGAATTTGCTGAACCTGAAACATTGGACACTTTAACAACATTTCAGACCAATTTACTTACTAATAATATTAAATTCATTACCTATTGCTTCTGTTCATATGCGCCCACACTTTTTTGTTGGTCATATGTAAAGGATAATATTCAAGGTTTAATTAATATTTTATTTTCTATTTTTTAGGGCATTTTTGATTAAAAAACGTGTATATTAAAAACTTTTTTTTGGACACTTTACCAACATTCAGACCAACTTACCTACTAAAAATAATTCGATTAATTGATGGAATTTGAAATCAATCACATTGTTGTTGTTTTTTTTTTAAATTCTTTTGAAAAATCAAAAAATTAAATTGATTTGTTTCTGTAATTAAAAACAAATAAATAATTAAATTCTTGATTTGTTTGTATATGAATGATTGACTGATGATAGTTTTGATATCAGGTACTTCCAAACAATGAACACATTATTAAAACAAGGATTGTATGATCCAATTATAAATTAGAATGATTACATGAAATTTCAGTTGATTTAATTTTGGAAACAAATGAAAAAGAATATTTCTAAATTTAATTGGTGATAATGATGATGATTACAATAAACCCAACAGAAAGTTTTTTTTTGTTTGTTTCTATTTTGTTTCTCTTCCTAGTTCATTTCATTCTATTGAATGTACAAAAAAAAAAAAAGAAAATAATAATAATAAATATAGTACCCATAATTGGAAATCGATCCGGTTTTGTTTGTTTTGTTGTCATTCTCGGATAACCCTGTTTTTCACTCTCTTTTATCAAACATTAAAATAAAAAAAAGTGCCAATTACATTCCACTGGGCAAAACATAGATTGGTGCCTATCGATTAGTCCCTCCCCCTCTAACTCACTTTTTCACACAAATAAACCTTCTCTTCTTCTTTACAAAAATAATGTACTACTAAAAACAGAACAATTTCGAAATATTCATGAAACTCTACTAATCAAAGTTTTGAAAAACTTTTAAAATGTTATCCACTCTTTTCGAAAATATATTTTTATCCGTTCATCTAGTTTTGTGACCTTTTAGTCACACTTCATAAATAATCATAAGATAAATACTTTATGATAAAAAAATAGGAAACAATTTTTATACTATTTTGGAAATTATTGATTCATTTTCCTGTTTATATTATTATTATTATTATTATTATTTGTAACTATAATTTTAATTTCTATATTTTGGAATCAAACTTATCAGCAATCTGAAGTTTTCAACAGAATCCAAATCCGATGAATTTTAGATTGTATTTTTGTTTTCTTTGTCTTCTTCAGTAGTTCAAATTGCATTCATTCTGTACTTGAACTAATTCCCTTAATTTGTCCAATTCAATTTCTTTCCCCCTTTGTGTATGATCTTGTTTCTCTCGATCTATTAGCAGAATTTCATTTTGTTTTTAAATGGATGAATTGTAAGAGGAAAAAAAATTCATTTTCAAATTCTTTTTGATTCTTTGGATGATGTTGATGAATAATTAGTTGGTTGGTTTGGATGCCGATTGGTCGCTTTTGCAGCGTCACTTGTCATTCTGCTCTTTAAGTGGAAGCCTTCGGTTGAGGTTGCACATCCAGTTTTTGCTCGCTTGTACGGAACCACTTAAATCGAAACGATTACTCAATTCTATTCTAAAATTCTTAAGCATTTCCAGGCTATCATTTTTTCCGCGGATCTTCCTATCATTCATTAACGCCTCCAATTCACAAGGTTCTCATCACCTGAACGAATATTTTGAGTCATGAAATATGATTTTCAGACCTTGAAAGTGATATCACTACCAAAAGGAATTTGCAACATTCAAACGAGTATTAACCGCTATGAACCGTAACGGATGATGTTGCATAGTATCCAATTGTTCCAAGTACTGATGTCCCGATCATCAACCCTTGGCAACAGAAACACCTGAGAATTCTGTTAGAATTAATTAATCCGATCATTAACTAAAGATGATTCATTTATTAATACAGATTCAAATTTTTTACTCCATTTTTATTATTGATATTTCAAAATATAATCTCTTTAATTACATTTAGCTATTTTTTTTTCATTATTTTTTCACTTTCATTTTTTCTTATACCCTTTACAATTTTTCATTCTTACCCTCTTTTTCAGTTTTTCCAAGGCACTTTCTTGGTATGTAATATATACATCTTCCCTTATAAAAAGGGATTTTAGTAGTTTTTCTTTCACTCGAAACAAGCCAGAATTTATTTGCCATAATATTTGGTCTTTCCTTGGGTCCCTTTCCCATTTCATTACTCTAATGATGAAATATGCTGCACATCGCTTCTCTTTAGATTGAGTTCAATTTGGAACGTTTTTTTAAGCCACCAAATGGAACTCTTTTTTTTCTATTTGAAATTGAAATTGATCTTAGATTAAGTTTTATTATTTTCCTCTTACCATTTAATAAGGAATTCTTTTGATTATTTATTAAACTTTTTTTTTTTGCTTATCTTTTGTGAGTTTATAAAATCTTGAAATATTTTTTAAAAAAATAAAAATTATGTTTTCACTATTTAGTTTATTACCGACTGATAGGAAGGAAGGTATTGTTTTCACACCATATTTGACATGTGGGGATTTTTACATTTCACGCGCGAATCATGCATTTTTTAGCAAAGTATTTTTAGCATGATATCTGTCCCTCTGTCCGTTGAGTGTACATATCTTGAACGGCTCAATGAATTTTGATAAAATTTGGTATATTTATTTAATGCATCAGTAACATGAATTCATTTTGGAGTATATCCAGAAACCGGAAGTAGTATTTTACAAAGCATTAATTTTATATTCATTGTCGGAAATTTTTCATTCAAAATATAGTAGTAATTAATAATTGAGTAATCAAACTAAAAATAAAAACCAAGTTAATATAATTTAATCATTTTAATTCAAGTTTTAAAATTTATATATATATATATACAATGTTGTTTGGAAATTAATTTATTTCAAATCGTCGGTCGGTTATGTGCCTGGCCACAGCTCATATTTATTTTTATTTTTGTAATTAAATAAGAATTAATATGTATTTATTGGAAATTTCCAGTCTCTCTAATTTTATCTGTTCGTGATTCTTCCTGATGTTGGGTTGGTGATAAATAAACTTCAAAATTAATTGGGGATGGGAGTTTATTGTGATGCCTATGAAATAGAAAACGACGCTAACTCTCCCCCCGAGCCCCTTGAAATCTCTATCCACTTTGTATACTGTATTTATATATATATATATATATATCTTCAGCAAGAATCCATTGGAATTGATTGAAAGATAAGATTGGAAAACTAAAGAAGCATATACAGAGATCTACACACATACACACATACACACACATAAACCCACGTGCGGGGCATAAATATACGGACCAATTCGACTCCAGCAGGCCCTTCGTTTAATGTTTCTTTTACTGTAAACTTATAATTCCAAGAAGCCCAATCAACAAGGGCTAATGCTTCTTGTAAATTTAAAGATAGATTCACCGATTTAGCGTTTCGTCTTGAAGATCAAACCCTCCGATTTATTTAGCTTGGAAACATTTGAATAATTTACGATGATCATTTGGTCGATAGCTAAACGCCAATTCATTTTTAATAGGCCACCGTTTAAAGAAGTTTTTCCTTGCTTGATTTTTTTTTCGTTTCCTTTTTTCTCCTTTCGGATTCTACATGCAAACGGAATCGAAAATTAGAATCTCACCCGAATTCAATGCTAAAAAATTTTACTAAAATGTGTCCTTAAAAAAAAAAAAAAAAAAAAAAAAATTGGATAAGAATAAAATTATCATAAACAAATAATCTCCACTCACGCGATTATCTTGGAGCGGTGATTTTCTAACGGAATATGTATTTCTGTATATACAGGGTCGTCGACAAGGCACTCTCGTGTTGCTCGTCACGCATATACCTTCCCTCTTTCCTTGTTCCACCTCCAACAGGCCAAACATATCAATCCCTGGTTAATTACTTTACAGATTCATTCCATAATCATAATTGAATCATCAACAAAATATATCAATTAATAGCAATGTATTTTGTTTCTATTTATTAATTTATTAATCACCACAAATATAATATATCCTTCTAGCATTTATTATAATAAATTTTATTATACTCTTCCTCTACGCTATATCTTAATAATAGTAATTATTATAATATTAATTTTTATTTTTGAATACTAACTATTAGTATACATATATATATATATATATATATAGTATTTTTTTATTTTATTTTTTTTTTGAGAAAATTAGTTTTGATAAAATAAATCATTGTTAGTAGGAAAAATAGTTATTATACTTATACAAATATATAAATTAAATTTAATTTCTTTATATAAAATTATATCTGTAAAAATTTATAAAAAAAATTCTATCTTAGAATTATTTTTCAAATTAATTTTTCCATATTAATTAAGGCAAAGAACGAACGGTCTGTCCTTTCATTTTTCTTTTTTTTTTTATTTAAAAGAGGAAAAAAATTTAAAAAAAAAATTAATAATCTAGACAAAATGTGTTTTTTTTTATCCATATATTTTATTTACAATATTTTCAACTTTTTATATGAAATTTATTATGTTGTTATTATTCAATTTAAAATATTCAATTATAATTGGTAATTTAATTTCTATAGGTTTTACTTTCTATTGAAGAATATAACTTTGAACTGTCTGATTTAATACTAATTATAAATTCCTTCTATAAAAATTATGGGGTCAGGGTATACATATTTAAAATTTAAATCAATCTCCAAAGCTTTTAAGTCCCTCCCCACTTCCCTTCTCACCTTAAACTATACACTATCTATCAGTACTGCTTTTGAATACATATTTACATCTTTATATATATATATATATATATATATATCTTAGAACACGAAATTAGTTCAGAATTTTAGACATAGATTTATGTATCTAAAACAATCCATGTCTAATGAACAAGAAATTATAACCAATATTTTCCGATTTTCAATATTTTTCTCGTTTTTTTTTTTCTATCTCTGATGAAGCTCGTTTGCTTTGCTCCTCGTTAGGCAATGCATCCTTGCGTGGTGCTGCCTGCCATGCCGGTAGTGGTAATTCCAATGGGCCGTCTGATAGGCCCGTGTCTCACCACATAATTCAGTCTTTCATGGCACTACATTTCTCATTTTGTCACACTCCAACTTATATTTAGACAAACCAGAACGCTCGGGAACGAAGCTTTTCAATACACTCTCTATTCCATTTGTGGATGTGGATATATATATATACTATATATAAATATATATATATACTAATATATATATATATATATATGTTGTTCAAATACATTGGAATTTTTTGATATTTTTTTCCCTCATGATTCGAGAACCTCTCTTAAACTTCCAAGTCCTCATCTTTCATTTCGAACCACTTAATTCTCTCCTCCTTTCACTTCATCAAATTGGTGAAAATTTTTCAAATCAAATTTTTAAATCACATCACCCAATCCCGCCGGCTCCATATTTGGTCTATTTATTTTATGTATCGGCATGAGCCACCGGTGGTACATGCCAACTGGAACGTGTTCAACCTCTCTAAATGAAGATTTACCAAAATTTCTCCCCCCCATTGAACACCAAATCCATCCTAATATAATTATTGTTAGATTTGAATTCTATTTTGAAACGGAATTTGTATTTACGGGAAATTCATTTTTTTTTTTTTTTGATTTTGATCTTGTATCATATAAACGAACCGAACCGAAACAAAGAAGCACTGTTCGAATGTCTCTGGAAATAGAAACGTTTGTTCAATGCTAGAATTCCAATAGAGGAAATGCCCCGATGAAAGCCATCTGACTGATCATTGTATGGCACCAGATCGATTGGATTGCAAATCGCAGCATCCCCTCCCGGAAACACTCCAACTAATCGCGCGGCTATCAGGTGGATCGGATCCATTTCCTATTGATCGTTTGTTCCTCTACCCGGTTATTCTCTAATTTTATAGGGATAATCAACCTCAGCAGACTGGAAATAGAATTTGCTATCATCCCCTCCCCTATGACAATCCCACCTGACTGAAGGGGAGTGAATTTGTCAATAATCTCCATTGATATTAGACATAAGCATAATAACCTAACAAAGATATTATCTTACCTATCAAAACAATTCCTCCATCAACTACACAAAGAGATAAATTAAAATTCTTTTATTAATCCAATTATTATCATTATTATTCATATTATTCTTTTAAGAAAATGGAATATCTGATATCGTTTCGGACTTAAAAAAAAAACCTTAACATCTTCTCCGTGTCATTGTATTTAATATCTCTATTTATATGCATCCCATTTAAATATTAATAACTTTTAAATTCACCCCCCACGGAAGGTGATCGATCCATAATAAGAGAGCGAGGCCGCCTTTATTGACCGCTGACCACGCCCTATAAATCCGTTAAATGACCAAACAATCCATGAAATTTTCTCTGTTTTAAGTTTACTTCCAATTTTGTCTCCATGATCGTTTAAATAATGAATTTTCTTTATTCCAATAATTTTTTCCCCTTTTATCCGATAGTCGATAGTAAGGGAGGTATTGTTTTCAAACCAAATTTCACATATGAAGTATTTTTAAATATTTCCACGAATCATGCATTTTGTTAACAGAAAAAAGTATTTTTAGCATGATATCTGTCCGTCTGTCCGTTGAGTGTCCATATGGACGTGTACAGCTTGAACGGCTCAATGAATTTTGATAAAATTTGGTATATTTATTTAATGCATCAGTAACATGAATGTATTTTGGTGTATATCCAGAAACCGGAAGTAGTATTTTACAAAGTATTAATTTTATATTCATTATCGGAAATTTTTCATTTAAAATATAGTAGTAATTAATAATTGAGTAATCAAACTAAAAATAAAAACCAAGTTAATATAATTTAATCATTTTAATTCAAGTTTTAAAATTTTTTTTTTATATTTTTATGTATATATATATATACATTTTTTGGAAATTAATTTATTTCAAATCGTCGGTCCGTTCTGCGCTTGGCCACAGCTCATATTTTTTAATACAAAATTAAGAAAAAAAATAAGATAAATTCATTGAAGTTTTGGATTTTGATTTTCGAGCATTTGGATTATAGTATATTATTTTAATACTTTAAATAATATTCGGTCAGATTAATTTTACAATCCTCAAGATATAAAATCGATGATGAATCTTCTGGATTAGATTGAAAACAATTTGGATGGTTCGTTGTTCTTTGTGTTCGTTCCTAAAATGATTTTTATGAAAATGATTCTGTGGAATAGCCAGACGGACTGTCAACTCAAGGATCCAGTCAGGTTGATTAATTAAAAATGGAGACGGGTCGTTCGTTGGTCCCGTCGCACCCCACCATCCTTCCAATCCTGTCTGTCCGAAATGAAAAGGAGGGCAGGTTGGTGTCCGGACACTTTCTCCTGAACATAACTTCGTGTGCGTGAACGATCACCACTTCGATTGCATAACCGCAATCGCGAGGTGGGGGGGATGGGATTGCAATCCATGGATTCTGGATGTTTTCAGGGACCCTCCGAAATGAATATGAAATAACGCTTGAAAGAGGCTTGAAAATTCAGTCTCCCGGAAAGAAAGATATCAATTCGTAAGATCAGGAAATTTGTCAGAAGAGAATGCAATTTCTCCCTCCCCTTCCACTTGGATGGTTCCCCTTGCGTTGTTCTAGTTGCAATCCTAGATTTGCAAAACGTCTTCACCTCTGAGACCTGCACATGATGCAACTTATAATGAACTATTTTGCAATCAACAAACCATTTTTTTTAATGATAAATAAAATATGTATTCAGTTATTTAAAAAAAAATATGAAAACAACATAAGAAAACTTTTAAATTTTGAGGAAATAATATAAATGGTGCTCCAAATACCTAAAATTTTTTTTATAAATTTTTTTATCATATAAAAAATTATATATATATATATATATTTAATAATACATTAAGGTCAATAGATTTTTCCTGCTTTTACCTTCTTCATATTCTACATACATTACTAATTAATTAATTTTAATTCAAGAATTTTATACTTAACTTATATATATATATATATATATATATAGATAGATAGATAGATAGATTGAACGAATTCTCAAGTTTATTATTAATATTAATTATTAATATATATATATTAAATGCATTATATATATATATATATATATTTCTCTTTTGGAACTTGGATTAAATTTTTATAATATGGTTGAAATAGAAGTTTCATAGTAAAAAACAAAAATAAAACAATTTCTTCATTAATTTCCTAGAAAAGTTCAATCTAAGAACGGAAGATTATAATTTTTAGTACCAAAAATAAAAAAGTATAAAAATAAATAAATAAATATTATAATTATTTATTCTTATAAATAACAAAAATAAATTTTTTAAAAATAATAAGCTTTGAAATTCGTTCAATGTATATATATATATATATATATATATATATATATAAAGGCGCCACAGGGTGTGATGGCTAGCGTCGCTGGCTCACATTCTCGTGGTCCCGGGTTCAAGTCCTGGCAAGGGAATATCTCTAGCTCGGGTCTATGGGACGGAGTCAACCCAGCCTCCGGTATCAACATTGGGAAGCTACTTGATAAAAAGTAGCGCCCACGATTAAGAAAATCAAGGTAAAGGTTGATAGGACCCGTTCTACTGATCATAGGACACCTCATTGATATAACCAACTTAATAGGCGTACAAAAGTCAGAGGTTTTATATATAAATATATATATATATATATCTAAGTCATGTATAAAATTATTGAATTAAAATTAATTAATTAGTAATGTATGTAGAATATGGAGAAGGTAAAATTAGCAAAAAAATGATTGACTTCAATGTATTATTAAAGGTTAACATGAATTGGTTGATTATTCGATTATTATTATTATTATTTGATTGATTTGAAAACCGATCACGCTCTGCGGCTGCTTCAAGTAGTGCATATTATAAAAATTCTATTAATTTTCTTGAAATCCATTCGGAATTCCCGACCATCGGTTATCCAACGACAGGAAGAGGGAGAGGAGGGGAGAGATTCGTTGTAAGCGGTGTATTCTGCCTCTCGAGTGATGACGATCATGTTTTATTATTCTCCTCGCAGAGATGATATTTGATTAGAAATGGTTGGTCAACCGTTGAATGAAACATGATGCGTAAGAAGCGAACGGGCCGGTAGTTTGCTCTTTGCTGGCTTGGATCTACGCTTCTTTTCCCATTCGTGTCACTGGAATGTTTTTAATCCAACGCCGAAGATGATCGCTATGATCTGCGTCACTTCCTGATCGTTTTCGTCTCGTTTCATTATCCATTCATATTTTATTGATTCAATTACCTTTTAAATTAAAATAAAAAAAAAAAATCAAAAAAAAAAAAATCAATTGCACTGAAACCAAATTCAAAACAATTTGTATTCTATGCTTATTATAATAATATCGATCTGATTTATATATATATATATATATATATTTCTGTCAATGTTATTTCGTTGTTGTATATTTGAATTGGGAATTAGTATACTTCCACACACTTGATAAGTCCGCCGCGTGAGTGAAAGTTAAAATGAATGGGATGGCGATTTCGTCAAGGCCGTCCATTTATCGGTCCTCATTGAGATCCACTGCACGGAGCAGATAACAACCAATTTTCAATCAAGGTAATTGATCGCAATGAATTGATCATCAATTGAAAAACACAAATAAAATATTATATATTTTCAAATCATTCATAAAAAGTATTATTCTTTATCATAAATGTAATTGTAAGTTAATAAAAAAAAAAAAAAAATAAAACTAAAAAAAAACAAACTAAAATAAAAATAAAACTATAAAAATATGTTATAGATAAATGAAGGAGAAAAAAAAAAGAATGAATTCGTGTCTGTGATTGGCTAAAATGTGACAGGTAGCATTATTTGATTTCTTTAGTTGGTTGGGTGTGTTTCTGTGTAGTTCGTTTATTAGCATGGGAACTATTGAACGGCGAATGTTGTTGCTGGTTGCCTACCTGGCCCGTCAGGTGTCGTCTACTGCCACGAGACGGCAGCACAGGCCAGGTGTCCGCCCCCGGAGGCGTACCCGCTCCGCCTCCGAGCCGCTTACCAATGGCAACAGCTGCATTGGCTCACCCCCGTTGAAACGCGGTGATCGCCGCTCGTCGGCTAATTTATGCACCGGCAGAGAAATTGTATTCTTGAATCGTGGTGGGATACACGATGCCTATCTCCCTTATCCCCACCTACAATCCACCCCATCCCCTTTCCCATACCACCAGTCCCATATTAATGATTATGAATGGCCGAAATGGAAGCAAACAAACCCTAAAACTCGTGAAATTCATCCACATTGTCTTTTCTTACTAGAATTCATCCACTTTTCAATTTGAAATCTTAAAAATATTTTTTTTTTTTATATATATTACTTTCTATATAATTTTGTATTAATATTATTTTTTTTTTAAATACATTAATAAAATTGATTTATTTATTTCAAAATTTAAACAAAATTAAATGTACGAGTGTATTTCATAGATCTATGGTTGTTTTTGTTTATTTCCCTGAACGAGAATCACATGTACTATAATTATCAGATGCTTTCATTTGTTTTAATGAGCGAAATTTATTTGTGAAAATACGAAGTATCAATATAAAAAAAACAAGGACTTTAACATTTCTCCATTTAGTATTATTTTATTTATTATTATTATTATTATTATTATTTTGACTGTTTTTCCTTTTAGTCTTTAATGTGTACAGACACTAATCATGGAATGTTGAAAATTACATTTTTGAGATTCATTACTTTTGTATTATGGTCGAATGAAATTGTTGCTGCAATATCTTCTGATGTCTATTGAACAAATTGAAAGAGTTGTTACAAAAAAAGATTAACAATATTAAGATTACTGGTCATACCTTACAAAAGCTATGAAGTATACCCTATTGTTACTATTGAATAAGAAATTTTGCAACATTCAGCTTACTCTCCAGGTATAGTGTCTTTAAATTTGCGATTGAACAGATCGATACAGACTCACTCTTACCATCTTGCTATTAAGATGGGAACATGTTGAAGAAAAATGATAGAAAATGTTTTCAATAATAAACATTGTATATATTTCTTTTAATAATTACCTTTTTAAAATGAAAAAAAAATGATTAAAATGCATATAAGCTCTAATATTATTCGAAAATAAGCTATTTTGTTATTTAATATTTCTATTGGATGGAAGACTCATCTATTCCCATTCCGAATGTGGTTCGTGGTTGGATTGGTTCCGCTTTTTTGTGTTGGGTGATTTACAAAGTGGTTCGAAATTTGTATTCTACCCAAATGAGGCCCTCCTCCTCCCTCTACCTAAATTTTTTCATATAAATAATTCATAAAAGAATGCAGGCTCTCGTCGAAGCGAGCATGTATTGTTACACCTGCAGGCTTCTTCACCTGACCCCCATCGCCTGATTACCCCTTTCGTATCCTACCCCTTCTTCTATCGATTCTATTACAATTACATTGTCTAATAATATAACAATTAGATAAAATATATTGAATCCTTTGTATCCTCAATTTTTTATTTTTATTTTTAAAAAATTGTCAAATATTTTGAAGAATTTTTGAATATTCAAATTGAATTTTCTGTTTATAGTGTTTTTTTAATAATGTTAATCCTCGAATAATAGACTCATGACTACAAATATTCTCTTAAAAAAAACAATTGTATAATAACTCTATTTATGTATATAATTATATATATCACTATATATATAACTATATACATAACTATAAATATATAACTATATATATATATATATATAACTATATACATAACTATATATATAATTAATAACTATATATACATGTGTGTATTAATATATATCATTTTTTAAAGCTATTTCGAGTATTTTCTAAAATTATCTATAATTATCTTTTTACAGTATTCAAAAATAATAATAATAAATTAAATTTTAAATTATTTAGATTAAATTGGGTTTTTAATTCTTATTTCTATCCAATAAATAGCAATGATAACTATAATTTGGTTTGTTGATGCTTGATTTTTGTTCATTCGGATGATGATGAGTGTGAGTGAATCCGATTGCGTGCGAGATGGGAAATTTTTCCTCAAGTGTGAATTCCCGAAATGGTTGGTGTAGGCCTTTTTTGGCAAAAGGCGGGGCTGATCCCAATGAAAATATCTCCACTTCGATGTCTGTAACGTATTAATAATAGTATTTATGCTCATTTGGAGCAGAGAAAAATGTATCTTCCAAATTGCTTGATGGATCGAGACTGATCCCCCTACACAAAGAACATCTGGTGGAGGGGGAGGGTGGTGGTGGTCGTGGTGGTTCTTTTAAGGGCTTTTCGTGGCCAGCATCCTTTGAAACCGCCCACGCAGCCTCAAGTCGACTATTCAGGTCCTTTATAATAAAATCCATTCATTTTTCTCTCGCTCCGACCAACGAAACGAACAGCACAACGTTATTTTAATAAGACGCACGACGGATGAGATTGGATTTTTTTATGCTCAATAGATCAAAGTCGGAACCATCGAGATGACGAGCCAGAATGCAACATCCCATTTATGGAATTTCGATGGAGTGGGATTAAACAAAAAAAAAAAAAAAATCAAAATCAAAATAAAATAAAATAAAAAAACGAATAAATAAATAAAAAAAAAATGAAAAATTATTTCTTAATAATCTAAACAAGAACTAAATATTTTTTGATCTTCTCAGGTAAAAACGAGTTGAATTTCGAGAATGTGAATTGGCGAAAGATAAATAATAATCAAACGAAATAAATAAATAAATAAATAAAATGACAATCGATAGGATCCTTGAAACAAGACAAATTATAGTTCTCATTTGTTTCATCAAAAATTAATTGAATGGATATATTTTAAGAAATACTATATAATACCTTAATTGGAACGATTCTATTGTTTAGTCAAATTGAATTTATATAAAAGAAACGAAATTATTATTTCAAAGATTATTATTATTAATAATAATATAATTATTATATTTTATTATTATTAATAATAATATAATTATTATATTTTATTATTATTAATAATAATATAATTATTATATTTTATTATTATTAATAATAATATAATTATTATATTTTATTATTAAAACGATAATAAAATTATACTCATAGTAAAAATAAAAATAATTTTGAATTATTTGAATATTATTCAAACCTTCTGAAGCATTAACAAAAAGCAAGAGATAAGTGAAAGAAATATTTTGAATAAATGACATAAATTTTAAAATTTTATTTTAATGGAAAATTCTCACAACCTACTTGATAAGAATAAATTTATTTATAAATTATTTTGGTGATTGTTTACAAAACAAGAAGCTTCAAGGATTTTGGATGAAACTTTGTCAGTGAATTCCTTTTCTAATTCTAAAGAAACTTTCCTTATGCACTATTTCTCGGTCTCTTTTAGTTTATGAGATAAACATTATTAAAATTTGCATATAAATTCATTGATATTCTATTTAGCTACCATGTATTATTCATTTGACCAACAGAGGGCTCTACTAATTTTCTAAGGGGGAGGGGTTCAAATCGGTTTGGTTGGTTATATGAAAATTAAAAAAATAATTAATTAATTTTTCTATATCCAAACCGAACCGAAAAAAAAACCGAAAATTGTGAATAAGTGAATAATTAGTGAATTAGTCAATAAAACATTATTAAATGACTGCTTATTCATTAGTAGTTTATCTGTCAAACTTTAATAATTTTTATCTCATAGAAGAGACTGGGAAATATTGCATAAGGAAAGTTTCTTTGGAATTAGAAAAGGAATTCACTGACAAAGTTTCATCCAAATCCCCTGAAGCTTCCCGTTTTGTAAACAATTACCATTATTTTTATTTATTTAGTTTTTTTGTTTTGTTTTTTTTTGTTTTATTTATTTGTTAAGAATCGGGTTATCTTGGTTGCCAATTCTTCTCCGATATCTTAATTAATATTAATGAGTTTTTCTCTCTCTCTCTCTCTCTCTATGCTCTCTTGAAAATGGTGGCTGCATGTTCACGATCTGACTTGAGCAAGCTGTTCATTTATCGAATATAAATCAAAATGATAGCCAATGCGGTGCGAGGCCATTAACGAGGGGTCAAATCCTGGGCCGAGACGTAACCCACCAGAAATTCCAACTGGCACAATGGAAAAGCCAGTCAGAAATAAAAAAAAAAAAATAAATAAATAAAAATAAAAAAAAAAATAAAAAATAAAATAAAATAAATAAGAATAAAAACGTCGGTTGATTTAAAAGAATCGAGCTCGAAAGAACAAGTTTGCGTTTGTAATGGCGGGAGTGGGTGGACTCTTCAGCCTCTACAAACTGACCCACTACAATGTTGCCAGTTTCCCACCATAAATCAACCCCGGCCACAAAAATTGCGAGTTAAAAAGCGATAAATTTCTTGAGGCTATTCTAAATTGGCTGTCTATGGGGTGGGTTGCCTAATAAGCATACCAATCCTTTGTTTCTATTTCCCACCTGGTCCATTGCATACCCCTTTCCTCTGCCCTGGAAATAATAATTTCCCGCAAAATATTTTAACCAACCCATTGAATGACAGATCCTTCCCCCCCACCACCACCACCATTCCGACCCTCACGACTAAATACACGTTTCGATTTTCAAACGATTCCAAAAAGAAACCTCAAAAATATCCTCCAATAGAGATAATTAGTATTATTAATTAGCCCGTTTTGTATTTTGGTTGTGGACATCTGGCTGTTGGTCAAATATCATTCTTATTTGTTAATAGATGGGCTTTTGTCAACTCACCGGAATTTTATTTCTTTTTAAATAAATATTACCACTTTTAGTTTCAAATATAAAAACGATTAAATAAATTATTAATTATATCCGATCATTTTCTAAAGAAGCTTTCATTCAATATTTCATATATTTAGTAGTGGTTTCTAATTATATATTCTATAATTATTTAAAAAATAAAATAACTTTTTTTATATAATCCTATGTAGGTATAATAATATCGATTTTTTAAATAAAATCAATGGAATATTAAACTATACAATTTTACAATTAATCAATAATTGATTAATTATTTTTTTCAAAGAATGTTAATTTAATAATTATATAAGTTTTTACATTTTTCTTATTTAGTAAATTTAAAAAAATTCATATTTTTGAAGTTTTTTTCCAAAAAAAAAAAATAAATAAAAAAAAACTGAGGTGTTATATTGTTTTTATACTTTATGTTTAAATTCAAAATTTTATTTTTTTTTTTTAAAATGTGTTTGTGTGGGACCATAGAATTCTCATAATTCATAATACTATACTAAACTATGTAGTTAATTATTTAAAGAAAATTAAAAAAAAATTTAGTTTCGTTTACTTAGATTCTAATTTTTAAAAATGATCATCTAAAAAGCCAAACAAACAAAAAATTAAACTCATTTTAAGAAAATTACTGGAAAGGAATTATTTATTTATTTAACTATATAATTGTATAAACTAATTAATAGAATATGATATTCTATTCTCAGATAGCATATGATATTGGATTACCATTACTGGAAAATATTGTAGCTTAAACTAAATTATGGAATTACTTCTATTACTAATATTTTTGTAATATAGATAAACAAAAAATCAAATTATTATTTATAAACAAATAATAATCAGATTTTTTTAATTACAGATCAATTCATATTGATCAAATTGATATTTGTAACTTAATTTAAAATTAGAAAAAAAACAATTGTGAATTATTTTCATTGCAAAATTTACGAATTGTATCTTACTAAATAATTAATATAAAAATAATTTTTTTTTTATAAATTTAAATTATATACGATTAGATTCACTGCAAAAATGAATATATTTGAATTTAATTTACATTTAAATGTTGTAATTTATATTAAATTAGTCAACTCTTATAGTAAGAATTAAGCTATAAACTTTTTTAAAATGTTACGAAATTTTTTTTATTTTTTTTTTTTTTTTTATAATTTTTTTAAACATTCTTTTATTTCAAATTTAAATTAATATGCTTTATTTGGAGGTAATCATTTTTTTTTTAAATTGAATTGATACTCATTTGAATTTTATTCGCATAAGGAAGTCATAAACTTTTCCAAAAAAACAAAACTGCAATTATATTTTATTTTATTTATTTTTTTTAATAATATATATATATATATATATTATTAATATTATTAATATTATTATTATTATTATTATTATTATATAAGAATTTTAAAAACTATTCAAATTGAAAAAAAAAAATCAAAAATAATTATGAATTGGTTTCTTAATCAGCAACCAGGGTTGATAATGTTTGTGATGTTTGCTGTATTGTTTGTTTGATGTTCCTCCTAGGCAAATGGTGTCCTCGACGCGAATGGCCAAGTCCCGCAGAGGCTCGGGCCGCCAGCGACGCGCGAAGAGGTGTCCTCTATTCTTCGGTCTTCCTGGGCAGTCCCGGTGAGTACAATGGTACGTTTCAGCCTTTATTTCATTCCTAGCTGTAGCTCGTGTCTAATGTCGCCTCCAAGCTCCGCTTGCAAGCATCTACCTTCATCCATCCTAATAAAAAAAAAATATATAAATATATATATATATCGAAATAAATAATAACAAAAATCAATATCTTCCTATACGAAATTTCATTTTATTTATTTTTAAATATCAACTAGACGGGTTATCTTATTTTTGGTTTCGGTAGCTAACAGTCAGGTACCATCACCATTTTTTCAAATTAACACACCACGCTAAGATCTTTCGAAGATCA
Source organism: Labia minor (assembly GCA_963082975.1). Lineage (NCBI taxonomy): Eukaryota > Metazoa > Arthropoda > Insecta > Dermaptera > Spongiphoridae > Labia > Labia minor. Next base: position 23,690,927 of record OY720348.1, on the reverse strand, counting down.
TTGCAATCATCGAAATTCAAACGAAACAAAGCCAAAGCGCCTTACCTATCCTTTTCAATTCTCTACAATATTCTTTAAGAACACATTTTTTTTTTTTTTTTAATTTTTTATTATTATTATTACTAATATTGTTATTATTATGTATTATATATAATAATTATTTGATTATTAAAATTAAAAAAAAAAAATATTATTAAAATTTTATCACTGGATATTAATCGTTGTCTTTAGTCCAAGTGATAAAGGAATGAATGAGGATATGTAGATGACAAAAGAATATTCCTCTTCTCTTGGATATTCATTCTAGATTCCATTCAATTAAGAATATATTACATTAATATTTTCATTTCTCTCTTAATATTTATTTATTTTTCTGTGCTATCTTCACATATCTTCTTTAGAATATTCTTAAAAACAATGCTTCTTCTTCTTCTTCTTCTTCTTCATCTTCTTCTACATAGAATCAGTGCTCTACTTTTGTCCATTATTATTATTATTATTATTTTATTTTTTTTTTTTTGATTATTCTAGCGGCACATTCCGCTGGAAATTCTCTCACGATCTTTGAAGTTGTTTCCCATTTTCCATACAGCAAACGGACATAGCTAAAGTTGATTTTCTTACAATGAAAATGAAAAAAAGAAAAGAAAGAAGAAGGAAAAAAAAAAGCTTTTCTTGATTGACTTGATGGGTTTGGACGGTGGATGGAATAGAGAGAGAGAGAGAGAGAGAGAGAGAGAGAAAGGGGGAAACAAGCGGCATCGAATTCAATTGAGGATTTGTTAATTTTGGATGGCTTTCAGATGTCCATTGACAACGGGACGATCATTAATGCTGGATTCAAAGGCGAGACGAAAAAAAAGCCATCTCCATTTAAATTCCCGTATAAATTATCTCAGCTGGACACGGACGCTCGCTTGAATTGCGATGGGGGTTTTGGATTGGAAAGCGGAGGTGGTGGGCTGGGGGGAGGGCTGGTAATCTGATGATTTGGGCCTCTCGCCGCGGGGCAACCCCCAAAATGAAACCTGAGCCTTTTGTGGGAGTTTTCAAAAGGAATTCTAGGCCTGTACTGAGGAGCTTATCTAGATGACAAGAACAGCCAGACATACTTGACTAGGAACGCATACCTCAAGATCAGATGTCTCTGTGGTGACCCGACCCGAAAAGAGACAGAAATAAAAAAAAAAAAAATAAAAAAATAAAACATATCTCACAAGATGACTTTCCATCCATCTTTTAAAGAAAAAAGAAAATAAAAATTTCATAACCATTTAATCAGGTTCATTGATTAAGAAAGGATTTAAAAGAAAAAGAAATTAAATAACTCTTTTTTATTTGTTTTTGTGATCGAATTAATCAACCTTTCAATTCATTTTAAGATTATTTAGATTTTTTAATATTATAGCTACTTTAATATATATAGTACCTGGTTCACCTAGCCGCTCTGTATTTTAAAAAAAAATATTCCTTAAAACTATGAATATTTAAGATTAAGATTATTATTTAAAATAAATAAACGACAAAAGATATGAAACAATTTCAAATCATTTAAAAGAACATAAATTTAAAAAAAAATCATAAAACATACTGCCCTAAAAATTACATATTAATGCACTGAAAGAAAGAAAAGTATGGCCTGTGGATTTAACATAATATATATTTCGTAATTTGATTACAAAATATTATTAAAATAAATATTTTTAATTTTATTTTATTTATAATATTTTGTATTTAAGGAAGACAGGGCGTCTGATGTAGTTGCTGACGTCATTTAAATTTACTATTTTAAATTAAGAAAAAACTAACAAAGATGATATTTTTCGAGGCAAATGAAACAAATACAGATCGATTACAGATCGATTTTTCTTTATAAAAATTATCTATGGTATGAATTTCAAAAAAATCCTTATTTCAAAAATACAAATATATATACAAATATACAATTTTTGCTAGTATAATAAGATAATTAGTAAATAGTAAGTAAAAAGAATATTTTGTTTAAACTAATTGATCAAAATTGAAACCACTTTCTAACGCAGATAATTAACATTATTGATTTTTTATTATATATATAAACAAAATCACAAAATAAATATATCAATAATCCATTTAATAAATTAATTTTTTTTTTTGTTTTGTACTTAAATTGAATATCATTGAAACTTTTAAAGATTTTTTATTTATAATTTCCTGCTTTTTTTCTAATAATTACTATTAGGTATATACTTATTTATAATTTATTTTAGCTAAAAATAAAAAAAAAAAACTATTTTAAAATTTATTTCATATTTTTTTAATAAACAATAATGTTTTCAATTAATTGACAGAGATAAACGAATAAATAAATTATAATATCAAAAGTGTTATTAATTTATTTTATTTAACTATAATAATAAATTGTAACAAAAACTTATACTCGCACATATTTACAATCATTTATCACAAGAGAATATTTATAATAAATATATCAAAAGTATTTTTTGTTTTTTTCAATTTTGTAATAAATTTGAGTGATTGGTTTTAATAATTTACCTAAGAATGAATTAACGAGATTATATTTTAATTTATTTATTTATTTATTTTTTTTTTTTCTAACAAAAATATTTTTCAGGTAAAAATAAATCAATTAATCGTCTTTATTTATAAAAATTGTTGATAATAAATTGAAAAATAATTTAATTTTTTTGTAAAAATAATTGTTTTATGTGTAATATTGGATGGAATGCAAATGTGAAGGATATTTTTAGAAAGTGGTGTTGTGCTTCACGAGGGGTTGTTGATTAGTCCCGACGTTGTTTGGCATTAATTCCCTATCGCGGGATAATTAAATGGGTAGTAACGGGGCGTGGCCGCGAGCCGCCCCCGCGCATGCCTTGTTACCATGGCAACGGCGCTCAGCATCGGCCCGTCCCTTCGCCAAGACACCTGGCAACCCAAATTTGATTTATAGTGCGACAATTCGAACGGAACGTCCCGCTGGTCAAAGGGTGGTGCACGGTGCACGCGTGGGCGACACATGGGACCCCACAAGGCCCAATTCGCAGCTGAAAGAACATATGCGCCTGATATAATCCATTAGACTCAGCCTCAGCTGATCGATGGCCTAATCAAGAGACTTAATAGGATTTAAAGAGTCCCAGCATGCAATCAAAATTCTAATTGATTTCGATTGGAGTGTATTTTCGACATTAGTCATCATCCCTGGAGAATGGAAGCTAACCCCACCCCCCACCTCCGCCTCTCTCTCTCTCGGTCTCTTTCTTATCTATACCAATGGAATTAAAAAAAAAATATCTGACAAAAATTAATTCTCCTCATCTTGTTGTTTCATTTGCACAATTCACAACAAATTATTTAATATTATTATATTTTTTCCTTTTTTTTTAATTTAATTTAATTTTTTCTTTTGCCCTCCGAATATATATTTGTAGAAATATAGAGAGAAATATAATAATAAATATATAATTATTATTAAAACAATTTCAAAGTAATTTCAAAAAGATTTTGAAAATATTCTAAAAAATCTCGACATGTGAAATTTGGTGTGAAAACAATAAAAACATACTTATTATAAAGATATGAAGGTTTGGAATTATAATAATCAAAAGTTAAAAGACAAATTACAAATAAACTTCAAATAAAAAAAAAAAAGATAAAAACTAATGATTGTGATTTTTACATGATACTTAACCACGCTTTAAATATATGACTATGGAGGATCTGGGGGTGGGGGGATGAGTGAGTATCAAATAAAATCAACAATTTGATAAATTTCAGTTTCTGCATTTCCTTTTTTCATTATTTATTCAAAAAATAACTTAAAAAAAAAACTGAAAAATATTTTTTAAATTTATTTTATACATTGGAATGAAAGTTTAATGAAAAATTCAGATTTACTATTTCATTAAAATTTTTTTTTATATATATGCGGAAAAATAGGATTATTATTCAATTTTATTGATATCATTTTATGAACCTATTTATAATCTTTCAATACTAATTTTTTATTAGTTTAATTTTGCTGACTCTTAACAGTAATTAATTAAATTAATTTAACTAAAAGATGTAAAAACATTTATTTTTTCAATTAAAAAAAAACATAAATAGTAAAAAAAGATAATGTTCATCATCATTTGACCACAAATTCTATAATCATGGACTGATGATGAGGTCTACATCCTCGCAACCCAACATTATAAAAAAACTTTAAAAAGAAAATTCCTATTATTTAATTTTTTTTTTTAGACACACACATAAATCAAAATTGAAAATATCATTCTTAAAATTCTTCAAATAATTTAATTTAAATGAATATATTCAATAAATGAATAAATTTAAATTAATATTTTTATAAATAAATTGAAATTGATAATCAATTCATATTTTTTTTATTCTTAAATAAAATGATTTCTTTCTATATTTAATGTTAAACCAATTTAATAAAAATGAAAATTGAAATAAAATGTGTCATGATTCAACATTTCAATTCATTTATTTTCAATCCAACCGAATGTCATTAGGTTAGAAAAATTAGAAAATATCACAATTATTATAGTAAAAGTCAAATTAATTTCATTTATAATAAAAAATTTAAAAATTATACTACTAGTTAAGTTATTTAATATAAAATAAACATTTAAATAAATAAAAATTAAAAATAAAATAATTATATATAATATCAGTGTATTATAGTCTCGAGAAATAGATATTAATCAAGAAAATTGTTATTAATAAAATAAATACTAAAATCGAGAATAGAGAAAACTGAATTCATTATTAAAGGCAAAATTTATTTATTTAGTTTTTTTAAATGGCTACTTTTGTTTTTTTATTATTATTTTTTTTTTGTTTTTTAATTTCATTGTGTTTGTGAGATGAGATGAACATGAACTATATTTACATGTACGTTAGTTTGTTTATTTTTTTGTTTTATTATTATCTTATTAGAACCCTCCCCCTTGTAGTAAGGTCACAATTGTAAATGTACAAGTGTACTAATTGACTTCAAGATTAACTCTTTTTTAATTCTTTTCATACAGGGATTGTGTATGGTGGTAGGGGGAAGTTTGTTTACTCTTGAGCAAAATGCTTGAGTGGTAGTCCTCTCTCTTCGTTTTTGCGCCCCCACCTCCCACTCCTAGCCCCACCGGTGGTTACTGACACCACTTGAGAGCCGAAGGGTACTTCACCTTCCCACCATCATCAACATCCCATCAACGACCCTGCAATTGACAACGAAATACAATTAGCGAGAATTTGTGCCCCCCTTTGGTTCCTTTGTCTTCGGCTTGAGAGGATTCTCCTTTGGTCTACCAGGGGAAATACAAACACAGGGGCGAGTATCACCTCCCACCTCACTATTTCCATCTTCTAATCAACATATTCAAACATAAACGAATTATTTCAAATATTAATTATAAAAAAAAAATGAAAAATATTATCAGATTTGAATATATTAGTTAATAATGAAAATAAAAAAAAATCCTATTAAAATTAATAACAAAAAATGAATGATTCAATTAGAAAATAAATAGGACTACAAAAGAAAACGACTAATAAGCTTTTATTTTGTAATATATATACTTCATACATTTTCAAGATAATAAGAATAATTTAAATTAAACCTTCATTTCAAATATATTTATTTCTCCAACAACATTCCTGAAGAATTTTTTTTAAAAAAACTCCATATTTCATTTATGAATTTTAAAACCATTATATAAAATATTAATAGGAAAATTCTATACCTGAAATTTTTTAACAAGACGAAAAATGTAAATGAATATTTCAAGCAATATTTCAAACACGAATAAAAACAAAATTTTAATCATCTCATTTTCTAATTAATTTTTAAATTTTTTGTAAAATTTTATTAAATAATTTTTTGTAAAATTTTATTAAATAATTTTTTTGTAAAAACTTTATTAAATAAATTTTTACACAATTTTTTTTACTATCTCGCCAGAGATAGTATTGCGATCATGAAAATTTTCGATGTTGAGATTTTGATGTTTTTATACGTTTTGAAGGTTCCTGAATCATTTTCACTAAGGTTGAGTAAAATGTCTGTGTGTGTGTATGTGTGTGTGTATGTGTGTGTGTATGTGTGTGTGTATGTATGTAGACAAGATTACGCAAAAAAGGTTTGAGCTAGAATGATGAAATTTGGTACATGGACATTATTCAAAATTCATAGTTTTCTATCAACTTTTGAGAAATGTAGCCCAACCGGAAGAGGGTCATTACCTACAACGTTTTGATTTTTTTTCCTCTAAAGTGACCGTAAAAATAAAGATATATGTTTGATAATTTTTCACATGATTAATAATTGTATAAAACTGCTATATATAGAATTTCAGCTTGATTGAATTGCTGAAAGTACCAGAATTAATTTTTTAACACTGCAAATCTCACGCGCCAACACGTGCCATGGTGCCATTTTTATAATTAATTAAATTTAATTTAAATATAATATATTATGTTATTTAATCCAATTCAAATTGCGAGATAGTCGAGTGGAGACACTCCAGCTAATTTTTTTTTTTTTTTGTTTTTTGATCAAAACAATGTTGGGGGGTGTTGCAATATTGTTTGTTGTTTTATTTTATTGTATTGAAGAGGAAGGAGGAGGCATTCCGTCGATGCATTCTTCCTCTAATGACTATAAAAAAAAGAATCATCTTAATGGCCGATGTGGATTAAACCGTACAGTTTTTTCGTGATCGTTTTTTTTCCCAATTCGTAACCCTAAAATAATAATCTTCGGCTTGGAATAAAATGGAATCGGTTGGTGTGAGGGGTTGGGGATGAGAGGAGAGGGGCTCATTTATAATGAAAGATACAATCGATCAAAGTGCAATCACGGCCAAGTCATTTTGTCTCTATAAACTTTTTCGCTTGTAAAAGGCACGATTTTCTTTTGCTAGGATCTGATAAGCGATTCTTTGTGCTGAATAAAAGACAAGAAGGATGCATTCGCTGTCATTACAAAAAAAAAAAAAAAAATTCTCCCAGCACGAATTCTATTTGAATGTTATTTGAAAAAAAAACGGAATTTTATCCTCAAACAAAGTAGATGGATCATCTTAACATTTTTTTATAAAACAAATTAACTAATAAAATTAAGACAGTGAATAATAAATCCAGAAGCACTCTGGTATTTAACAATAAAAGAAAACTATTTCATTTGTACATTAATTAGTTTAAACAAATTTCTTTTATAATTAATTGGTTTTATAATATAATATTATTTAACTACAATTTAATTTTATTTACTTTTTTATTATTGTATTATAATTAATGAAATTTTTGAAATTTCGAATAATTGAAAACTAGTATTCGATCAATCGAAAAATATCTTTACAGTTTATATATATATAACAAACTTAAAACATTAATTATTAATTAAATTTATATACAATTCTTACAAAAAAAAAATAGATAATTTATTAATAGTTTAAAAATCTAATATAATGCCATTTTTTAATTATAATTAATATATAATTTATTATGACATTAATTATTCTAATTAACATTAATTTTAATAGATTATAATATTTTAAATATCAGCAAATTATAAATCAATTTCAAATTAATAAATATAATAATAAACAAACTAATTTATAATATTCATTTGTAAATATGTATAGATTTATATTTATGAAAAAGATGATTTATATAAAATCGCCTATGAAAGAATTAGTAGGGTATTGGATGGAAAAGGGAAAGGTCCGGAGAATAAGGTTCTTTCGGACAATCCCTTTCGAGTTGAGTAGAGATCGATGTTTAGCATGGATAGTTAAATAAAGGAGATGTTTTAGGTTACATTAACGTTCTATTTTAGAGTGAATTCAAAATAACTTTGAGCAATCGAAACGAGAAAAAGCTTCTATTTTAATTAGTCGAAAATTCGGAGACATATCAATGGATGATAAATTATTCAAGACTAAAAGGAGGACAAGGATCGGTTATCGAAACAATCGAAGAACCATGGAGGCTGCTTAATTGGCCGGGAACGTAGAACGTGGACCTGGGATTATGGGACGGGGGCTGTTGACTTGCAAATGTGGCCCGTCCTATTGTGTCCCGACAAAGCGAGAATGGGGAAGGGGGGTTTCTGTCAGTCATCCGAGGCGTGATCTCTGGCTATTGTGATGCTAACGTCTCGCGGGGGGTGGCTGGAGGGGGCGGCGCTGATAAAAAGGATCGGATGACAAGTGCCCCGGGATGGTTGGGCCGCATGCAAATGAACCTCGGTTGGAACCCGTTTGCCGATTGGATACAAAGCAGTCAGGGACGGCTGCACTGGCCGGTTCATTACGAGCCGAGTGCAGTTTGTAGTTTGTAGCTTGTAGCTTGTCCAGGCCAATGGCTGGTGCGCGGGCGGAGCGGTCCAGGCTGGAGGAGGAGCGAGGAACCAACATGGCTGACAGAGATCCGACCGAATTTATGTCGTCCAGCAGGAATGCACGTTGTCTGCCTTTTCAATTACCTCCTAGTAGTTGGGTGTCACGCGGAGACCGCGTTACTGGCCACAGTACTAACCTTTCGCACGGAAACCTCCATCATCCTTTCCCTAATCCGACAAAAAAAAAATACTCCAAACCACGAAATCCATTGGAAATACTCCAAAAAATCACTATGATGCAATGAATTGATCCTATTTCATTAGAATATCTTTATTTACTTCATCATTTCTAATGGATCATTCATTACTTACCCGTTTCTATCTTATTATATTCTTTTTTTTCTCTGTTAACACGGAATTTAAATTAATATAAATTTCAAATATATATATATATATATATATATATATACACTTTTCTTTTTCTTTTTTTCAAGGATGAATAAATAATTAATTAGAATTAGAAAAAGTAAAGAAAATGATAAATTGAATTCTGCGAAAGATATCCAAGGTAGATGTGTTCACTAAGCTTTCCATGCTGGAAATGAAAATTGTCTTCTCGAATACTGAGAAAGTGAAGCGAAATACGAGGGGGAGGTAGCAGGGTTGTTTGTTTCATTTCATTTCCAACGACATTTCTTCTCATTAACCAACTGACAAAATATTGCATAAAATCCTCGTGAAATTCCTCTTTCATTGAAACGAATCAAATATTTGGGATTCTTTCCGAATCGGGGTTGTTTTCGTACTTATTATTATTCCGAGAATAGCTGGCATTCCAGCGTTTCATCTGCCCTACCTTCCCAGCCAGACTGGCATCTGGCCAGGGGGGTGCAATGGCTGCCAGGCCGTGTGATTGACGCCCGGGCTGATTACCGCACCGCCTCCGCAGCCACCCGAAAAGTCCAGCAAAAAAATTTCCAAGTCTTTGGGTTTTTCCCTCACTGGGGATTGGTTCAACCCACACCGCCATTTGCCAGCCACCCTCTCCCTTTAATTTCTGAGCGTTCGTATTTTTTTTTCCCTTCAACTTCATTTGCTTGAAACAGGATGCCTCGCTCGACCGCTCTCCCACACCCTCACCCCCCACAACGACAACCAAAACTGTCCGATTACTACCCGTTTGCATTTTCAACTTTAACAAAATTACCAATCCATATTCTATCCAATATCAAAATCAACGGAAACCTAATTTATCAATCATTTTATTCATTTTTTTGAAATTTTTTTTTTTTTTTGTTTTCATATAATATTAATTGAATTCTGATTATTTTCAGATAAAGTTAGTACTCGTGAATATTTTAACAATACAGTAATCATTATTAAATGAAATATATATATATATAGTACCTGGAACACCGACCTGTCGCTCGACCCTTTATACAATTTATAATTATAAACTTTAAAAATTTTACAATTTTTAAATTATTTAGTACAATTGTTAAATGAGTTTTTTAAAAATGACCCTCAAAATTTTGTTTTCTAAAATGGTACAAATTAATTAAATTAACTTAATTTTTATTTCAAGTTGGAAAATATATTCATTTTTATTTGATAAAATATTTGATCCTATATACTATATATATATATATATATATATGTTGTTATAATTAGATGACTTCAGTTTTAAATTTTTCAAAGTAGCAATAGCTTATAGTGTTTCGACCAAGGATTACTACTGATAATAATAAAAATTCTGAAATTATATTGACACCTGTACTTGTCTATATTTTAACTAAGAAAGAAGGATTAAGAAAGGAAGTTATATTTTTTTCTTTTATTTATAATAATCAACTATCATATATATTATTTATAATTTAATCTAAAAAAAACATTTTAATTAATATAATATAATTTATTTAATTAAGAATGGCGGGAGGCAAATTTCAATATTGATGACGTAATTTGTGACGTCATTGTAAGGACGAAAGGATGTCGATATTTAAATTTACTATTTTAAATTAAGAAAATACTAATAAATTTGATTTTTCTCGAGGCTGAAACCAATAAAGATCGATTTTTCTTTAAAAAAATTATATGGTGTGAATTTCAAAAAAATCCTTAGAACGGTTTAATATCTCAAAAATATACAAATATATATACAATTTTTGCTAGTATAATATCAGATTTGATAACAAAAAAAAATCTTCACTAATTTATCATTTTTCTTTCATTTTTGTGTAAATTGAAGAAAGAGAGGGAGAGAGTTTGATAAAACATATATTAGGTATTCAAAAGTTATCTGATCACCAATTGCGTGTTAAGTGCATTTTTTAGTAGCGGGGTTAGCTGTTTACTTGCATTCAAGAGTGAGGGGGGGGGGGTTGAAAAAAAAACAAAGAATTCCCGTCTTTATTCCCGTTTGATTGTAAGGGCGAAAGGATGTCGCTATTACCGACTGGTTTTTACCATCAGTGGTTGTTGTTTAAAATGTCGTCCGTTGCAGGCAGCTGACGTATCTTTTAAGGGCTTTTCAGCCCTTTCAACCAAGCAACACCCACTATCGCGTATTGTCGACATTCAAACAAATTTAAATATCGCCTAGGCATAAATATATATATATATATATATATGCAGATAGCTGGTCGGATTACATCACCCATGTGGCAGGGTTCAACCCAAAGGGGAGTCTTCTTCGTATGCTTCTCATATAAATAGAATAACAATAATCATAATAGAAACCGTTGTCGTCTGTAAAGGGACAAGTTCCGATTACAGTGCTCTCCCCCTCTTATTTTGTCAATCAGAACATTAATTACATTTACCACGATGCTATTTTTTTCCAATGTCAATATTAAAATATTTTTAAATCATAACGATGGATATAGATATGGATTATAGATCAAATACAAATTTATTTCAAATGGAAATATTATTATGATTTATATAATTAATAGATAAAACATAAATCATTAGCAATGACCAAAAAAAAAAAATGGATTCAAATTTGATGTTCAAAAATATATGGAAAGCATTATTTTTTAATTCTTTTGAATTATATATATAAACAAGCCAAGTGATAGAAAAGGGTTCGTTTAAAATGTTAAATTTTTTATTTCTATTAATTAATTACATAGATCAAATGTACTTAAGGTTTCAATTTATTACTAATTCATACATTTTTCTCTTTTATCATATTCATTTTATTGAAAATTTAATGTAGTTTATTTTTTCCAAAAACTAATTGATTTATTTATTATAATTTTTTTTTTTTTTTTTTGTTTTTTTTTTTGGTAAAAATTCTTACAAAATAGACTTTTAACTTAACTATGAGTCTCCATTTCTATTTAATTAATATTTTATCCATTCCCGGTAATTAATAAATTGTTTTCTTTGATTATAATTTATCTGACAGAATGTTAAAAATTTCATTTTATTTCCGGATGAATCATTAAACGCACTCTTGAAAATCCAAAAAAAAAAATATTATTTATTGATCAATTTAAAAAATTGAAAACGGGAGTACTTTTAACTTTAAAAAGAGAATTTTAAAAAATTTGAGTAATTTTTATATTCATTTTGTTGTTTTACTTAAGACATTTCTATAAAATAAACCGCATAATTATATTGAACCGCTGTCTTGTTACAAAAATAACATATTTTATACTTTTTGTCAATCTAACCACATAATAGTTTAATGTGATAGTAATTTTAATTTTTATATATAATAATACATAAAATAATAGAAAAAAAACCATCTCTATTACTGAATATAATATTAATAAAAAAAAATATTTTTTCTTTTTCTTAGTGCGGATGCTTTGATGTTATTTCTTTGGCACCTAAATCCTGATCGTTCTTTCGGTTTGTGTTATTCTATTCGGAATGTGATGTTTGTCTACAATGATCCTCTTAATAATTGATTAGGGTTAATCTGCGTATGGATTCTGAAATGACGATGGAACGGCCCCTTTATTTAATTGAATAAAAACCACCCTTGAGAGAAAAGTTGAAATAGCGTCCAAATAGATACTCATTTTCTTGTTGGATAAATATTGCGACTGACAAACAAAGCGCCTTATATCCAATTACCGATCGGCATTTTGAAATTTAATTACCCCCCGGGGAGAGGAGCACGGGGTAGGGGTGAGATTAATGGTGACTCGCAGTGGTCATAAGCTCTATTTAATACCCCGCCGGCATCCTCACGTTTATTTTAATCTTATTTCCTTTGTTATGTTTAGTGAGTCATTTGACTTGTGCGTTTGTGTGTGTAGGTACCCGGTCTGCATATAAACAGGGGTGCGGTGAGGGTGGCTTTTAAGGGGGTTGGACACCCATTAGAGACCAGCACCCTTGTCTGCATTTGGCAGTGGTTTACGTCATCGGATCAATCTCACCATGTCAATTGCAGCGTTTTATTTGTTAGGGTTTTTGGTGTGAGAAACAGGTCCCAAAAAAGGAGCATGCAGAGGGTCGTGCCGTCCAGGGAATGCATTTGGCACTCTGCTTTTTTTTTTTTTTTTTTTTTTTTTTTTGTCTTTTATTACCTGGACTGGTGACACCTTCCTTCGATAAGCTCGTTAATCTAACGCCCATAAAGCATCAACCAAGTGACAAATGTCCTGGAGGACGGCAGCGCCTTCCATCGCTCCAAGAATTTAACGAGACATAAAAAGTCTCCAGATAGTGTCGTTGTGGAATGTACGTCTTTGAATTCTATTTCGAAATTAATCGCATTCTTCATCTTATGACTTTAGAAAAAATATCCTAGGCAACCATTCCATTCCCCCCCCTTCCCCCTACCCTCTCTTAATTTTATATCCAGTATTTCTGAAATGAAAAATTTAAATAAACTTAACCATTAGTTAGACTGCAAACTTATAAGTTTCCATAACCTTTAGTCTAGTATATAATTATATATATCAGCAACTTTAAAATATACTGCAAGTCTGTAATGCATACTTTAAATAAAAACTCTTTTTCATTTAGAATAATATCTAGTAAATATATATATATATATATAATGCGATAATAGAATTAAGTATAAATTTAAAAAAAAAATATAAAAATATTACTACGGATTTAAACACAGATATATAAAATATTGATTTACTAAATTGTCATGAATTTGATTATAATATACAATAATTTCGTTGTTAGCTGATGTCGATGAATTAGTCTTGCAAGTGGGTTTCGGTCTCGGCCCAGGACATGATGTCATTGAGTTTGCTATTTTCTTGGAGTGAATGAATCTACAGTAGATATTTTGATTTCAGGTGATGCATCAAATGCGAGTATCGGCAGCGGTGAAGGGACCGGCGAAGAAGATGATGACACTAATGGCAAAAAGAATCAGAAGAAGAGAGGCATTTTCCCTAAAGTGGCTACCAATATTCTTCGTGCATGGCTTTTCCAGCACCTAACGGTCAGCACCAATCTCTTGTTATTGATCTCTTTTAAAAATTTTATCCTACCCATAAATCCTCTATCCTATATAATAATATTTCCAAACTCAACTTTGGTTTTGTTACTAAAATAATCGAGAAAAGATCAAATGCATGTATCATTACATTTTGAGACCCTTTTAAACGCAGTGATCAAGGATTCTTGATTTTATTTTATATAAGTTTTCCTATAACCTTAACAATTTATTAGCAAGCAATTTTCAATTAAACAAATCTCACCTCCACCGAACATAACTTGATTTCATTCCCAAAGAAATGATGATGTAAAAAATTAGATAGAAAAATAGATTGTTTTTTTTAAATAATCAAAAATAATAATTATTTAGTAGGGGGAAAAATAAAAAATAAGATGAAATTAGATTGATATGTACATCGATGGAGATTGGTGGTGTTCTAAGAATGATAATTGATGGATTAAGGTGGTCAATAGACAGCGAAATATCTTGCCTATTTCATTTGGTCGTATTTAAGTGATACTATTTAATAGTTGCAGGGGCAGGAAGGGCTCGATCCCTTCTTCTCAGTCAAACAGACATCCATGACACATGTCAGCTAAGACGCCCGTCTTGGAGATCTCTTCAGCATTTCTGATGAACAGAAATGAAGGAGTGTTTGTGGAATGGGGAGCCCAGCGTGAATCCCAAGGGAGGAAATTACAGTGACCCTGATCTGATCCCTGACAGTTACTCTTCCCTTAATCCTGTAGCTCCTTCTGCCCTTTTCTCATCTCGAATCGTTGATCAACCATACCAATTTGTGAACGGAAATTGAAATCAAATCTAGCTACCAAGAAAACTGTCCTTCGAAGGTCTTTGGCACCTGAAGGCGTTGATTCGAGCGCATTCTCGGGCGCACGCTCTTTCAAATTGATTCCCTTGCTGCGACAGGATACGAGGGAGTTCCTGTGGGACTTTTCCAGGGCTAGGAGAGCTAATCCCGGTTCCCGGGCCGGTCGAGGGGACGATGACGCCGGCTGCGGCAATCAGCCCATAAATAACACGGCTAGAAAAAAATAACAACAACCCCTACAAATGCCGTTCTGTGCGCGCTTGAACATGAATTATTGTCGCTACGTGATAGGATTGTCCTAGCCCTTTTTATATTTACTAACGAAAATATACATGTCAAAAAATTCCAAGCAAATAGTACATTTAATTAAAGAATTTTTTTTTTATATATTCTCCCCTCACCTCTAAACGCAAATATTTTTAAACAGCATTTATTTAATCAAACTACTTAATACATCCCCAAGAGGGAGTAAATATAATTTAAATATATTCAGTAGGGAATTCCTCTCGAAAAAGAACCCTTTCAAAATAAATTTAAGAAAATTAATTTTCAAAACGAATAAAATTAATAATTAATCAATTAATTTATTAATCTTCCATTTAGCGAAAAAATACAAAAGTAAAAATACATTTTTAAAGAAATTCTAAATTTTATAAATTTTTTTTTAAGTTAAATTTTGATAAATATATAATTTATTAATCTCCCCATATATATATATATATATATATAAATATAAATTATTAGTATTATATCTAAATTATTCTTGATAATTTATGATTTTATACACTTTTTATTAAACTTTTCCATTAAATTTAACTACGTTATAAAGTAATATATGTCTTATTGTAATTATTAATCAAAGATAAGTAATTCAAATAATATATATATATATATATATAGTTTAATTATTATTTTCCTTAAATTCATTCGATTTTATTATTAAAAAAAAAATATACAGACAATAACGAGGGTATTCGCGTCACATATTTATCATTCAATTTCAATATTCTATTTTAGAAAAAAAATAGATAAGCAATTTTATTTATTAGTATAGGCTTGTTTTGTATAATTGGAACAATAGTTAGAAATAGAAACAAGAAAAGACAATAATAATTTACAAAAAGAACGATAACCTAACATTTGAAATTTATTTATTACATTTAAACAAAACAAGATAATAATAGGTATAAACAGTGACCACAAGTGTCATCTCTGAAAGGGTTAGTATGGAGCAAAGAACAAAATCCAACGCAACGATCTATTTCCTAAAAACAACCTTATAATTATACATTTTGATAGAAATGACTAAAATGATTGTATGTTGGTTCTCCAAAACTAATTAATGATAATTAGCACATACACGACTAGTTTTTTTTTCCCCCGAATGAATAAAATAATCATCGTCGATTATAGGGTAGCTTTCTCCTTTCGTTTCATTTCGGGCTGCAATACTTCCAGCCCGGTTCATTTTGGATCCGATTGTCGATATTGGAGGTGTCTCGTCATCAATCATTCAACTTGAGAGGGTTTCTTGGTGCATTATGCCTATCCGTGTGAATAGATGCTAGCAGGGGGGGAGGGGAGTGTTTATACATGAGATGCAGGGATGGGGGAGACAATCAAATATTTGCTGTCCGCTTCGCACTACCGCCTTCTTCTGCAAATATCAGCCAACGCCCATATTCTGCTTTTATCGTTGCCAACCAACCGCCACATCACAATCAGGGTTTAGCAGCATAGAAATCGGAATATATTAATATTACTCATGCTCCAAGATAAGAAATTCCAAAGTTAAGTCATTATTAGTTTTTATTTAATGAAAGATTAAAAGTATATATGAATTTACAAAGAAGAGAATCCTTCCTAAAAGATATCATCTATTTTTTTTCAATCTAAATAAATATTAAATTGTGAAAGTATGGACTAGAATGACTAAACAAACCTTCGAGGGATTGTTTACATCATCAGTAGATCTGAAATAATGATCGAATGATGATGAAGACTACCTCTAGAATAACTCCTCTCAAGATCTTGTTATTTATAAACAACATCTATGGAATAATAAAAAACAACATGAGTTGTTTTAACAGAATTCAGAAAAAGTTGTATCTGATGTTTATGATGACGATGGATACAAATTCGAATATTTTTTTTGTCTCTCTGAATACAATTGATATCCTATTTCAATATGATGATACCCTCATTGAATTAAATAATGCTATTCAAATTGAAATAATACATTCTAAACTAGAATATTATTGAATTACACCGTATTTTTATTATATAATTTGTTATAAGAGGAAAAATTAGTTAAACCTATCGAATGCGTTTACTAGGTTTCAGATCTTTCGAATGCGTTTACTAGGTTTCAGATCTTTAATGAAAGGGGATTGAGATGTATATAGTAAATTGGGATAAAAACCAAAAGGTCATGATTCTTTATAGTATCAGAGATAAGAATATTGCTGTTAATTATTGAATGAAAAAAAAATCATCGCTCGATTATCAGAGGCGTTTAAAGCGTGAAAGACCGGAGATAAAGATTTCTCGATCTCACGGAACAAAGACAAGAATGGGCGAGGAGGGAAACACCCAGTCTATTAAAGGACTAAAGTTGTCATCGAGGACCACCGATGTCACCCACCCTGACACTTCATTTTTATTATAAATTCAAAATACAAAACAACCACTTGCTATTTTCTCAACATCTCCTTTAGATACAATCTAAAACTATTTTCAATGGATATATATATATATAAAATATATGTTCCAGTGGAAGGGGTAAATAGAATCAAGATCCCAGCCTCTTAGATTATTTTCATTTGGTTTGCAAGTAAATTCAATTAATTAAATAGTATAATGACCGCGAATCATCTAGAATTGAGTGCTTTGAATGAAATTCCGTGTTTTTTTTCTGAACGGACTTGACGGGACATTCTTGACATTGCATGAAGGGAAGCGCTGCTACAAGTTCCACGCGAGATAAAACGCATACCGCCTGGCAAGAGAAAACAACAATAATAACGAGGAATAAAAAAAAAAACATGGAAAACATTATTTCACAACATTAAAAACATTCTATCCAAGTTGGCAATAAAACGTTTAGGGAGTTTTATCTATAAATCTTGGCCATGTTATTACAAATAGTCGCGTCTGTTCGCAAGGGAAACCACCAGCCGAGGGGTCATTTCGAAATCCTGGATCAGGGCCACCCCAAATTCCATTTTAATCTGCCCACCTGCGTCATCTCCTTAACTTGCCAACTTCATATCGGCTGCGAGCCGCGTTTGGCTTACCTCCTCTTATTTCCATGTCATTTTGGAGGGCTTCGAGGCCGCCTCCGCCTTGTTTGGCCAACCAGCCAGCCATTTGTTTTCGATTCTCCAAAATAGGATGAATTTTTCAAACTTTAAAAAGAGAAACAAAAAAAAAAAATAACAAACAAACAAAACAAAATATATATAAAAATTAAATACGTTCAGAATGGTATCCACAAAAGGGATAGCATACAATTACTATCATTAATCTTTCATAGAATAGATTAGGATCAAATTTCATAAAAATTTTTCAAACATTTTATTTGCCCCGCATACCTGTAATATTTAAGAATCATTTAACCCTTCCCCCTTTAAGCAGATGAACTACTTTTCATTTAATTACCTTTAAAAAAAGCAAAAATATCAAATAATTCTTATAAAATAATATATACAATAAATAAATGTATTTTTATTTCAAGTATAAATATTAAGCGCTTTCTAATCCATTAATTTATTGATTATTTATCGTCATACGAAATGTAAACAAATATTATTTCAAATGATCAAATAATAATAATAATAGTAATAAAAAGATTCACTTATTCTACATTTTTTTAATATTTAAATAAATAAATGTAAAAAGTTTTATTAATCTTTTTGATGCTCTGAAACAGGTGTGCCTCACCTCTTCATAATTCACGTTCCACTTAAAGTTCCAAATCTATACTTAATATTATCGAAAATGATATATATATATATATATATATTTGATTCGCTCTGAAAGGGTATTTATTTGGAGTTCAATAACCGATACAAGTACTTCCTGCAAATATTTGTAAAAATTTTCTAACTCTCCAATGATATAATTAGAAACTGAAACCACAATAAAAACAAATTCTATTACAGTGAACGCTCTTATAACCAACTCATTTGAACCAATTTCAATAAAAAAGCTTATTATTGGGAAAAATTTGAATTTAAAGCACAAAACTATTAATTAATTAACAGAAATTAACTCCAATATTGGCTGTACAAAACACAAATATATTTCAATAACAGAATTCTTTCCAATTTGAGGTTATGTTGTTGTGAAAAACTCTTAACTCAAATATTTAGCTTTAAAAGAAAATAAGTTGCTTATACATAACAGTTGGACTAAAAAAAGATGCTTGTATAGAGGTTGCTTATATAGAGTGTTCATTTTATATTTTAGAATATTTTTTTTTAATTGTCATATTATATGAACTTTTTAGAGAAACTTTTCTACAATTGATTTAATTTGAGTTTGAAATGAAATTAAAACAGATGTGATCCAGGTCTTTGATGGTGGGGAGGAACTGGGGCTGATTGGAGGGATTGCAAATGAATCGGAAAATATATATGTGTGTATATAGACCATTAAAATCAAAATTAATCAAATAGATATTTTTAATATTAATTTGATTCCAGTAAAATAAATCTCAACGTATTTTTAAAGAATTAGTAATCCCTCACTCTATGATGAAATAATTATTTTTTGGGAAACGAATTCCAATTGATATATAATTTTGGATGGAGTTAAATGGAGAGGGGTGAGGGTGTTTTTTCAAAGGATTTCAACGATTCAGAATGTTTTTGATTTGAAAACGGACGGCAACCATTTTTTTTTCTTTTTGTTTTATCGTCCTACAGAATTGAACCGCCATTAAATAAAAATAGATGTATTTTGACTGAAGCAAGTTCATTAATATAAATCTGAAATGTCACAAAACTTGGCGCTGTCGTGTTACGATGAATTTAATTAATGCCTGTGTGTTTAGGGTATGACCATCTATTTTCAACTGTCGTATTTTGGTTTCGTGAAGTTGCAAGTTGACAGTTGAGACTGCATCTGGACTCCGTCGTCGTCTCCAAACCGAAAATAACTTCCCAAACATCGTTTTCCGCCACGAGAGAGAGAAGCGTTTTCTTTTTCCTTCCACTCGATGCTAATTCCCATTCCAGAGCATTCATAAACAACGCTTACTAAAAATAGATAATGCTACTGCAATTGATGTTTGCATTCCTTCAATTAGCCATCCTCAATTTCATTTTTGTTTCATTCGTTTAATTACAAAAGAAACCATTTATCAATTTTTTTTTTATTTTTATTATTATTATTTTTTGATTTTTCATTTTTAATCGTATAATTTGACAGAAATAAACAACATTAAAAATTTTATCAAAAAAGTAAATAAAATAAAATCTATAATTTTTTTTTTTTTTTTTTAGGCAATTAATTATAACCTTTCGTTAAATATTATTATTATTTGTAGGCTTTTTAAACCTTCCAAATTATAGTTCCCTTTTAAATAATTATCAGAAAAATTTATTTTTGTTATATATCAAAAATAAATTCTTCTGCTCTGAACAAATTCCAATACACATTCATTGAATATTATAATTACCGACCGACGATAGTAAGGGAGGTATTGTTTTCACACCAAATTTCACATGTGGAGATTTTTACATATCTCCACGAATCATGCATTTTCTTAACAGAAAAAAGTATTTTTAGCATGATGTCTGTCCGTCCGTCCGTCTGTCCGTCCGTATAGATGTGTACAGCCTGAACGGCTCAACCGATTTTGATGAAATTTGGTATATTTACTTAATGCATCAGTGGGATGAATTGATCAACTTTTGGTGCAAATCCGGAAACCGGAAGTGGTAGTATTAGCGATCGACGATAGGAAGGGAAGGGTTATTTTCACACCAAATTTCACATGAGGAGATTTTTTTATATATCACCACGAAAATCATGCACTTTGTGGTGGTTTTATTCTCGAGAAAAATCATCTTTATTAGTTTTTTTCTTAATTTAAAATTATATGACGTCATCCAGCCATTCATGATGTCACAGCCTGGTCTTGCATATATATTATAAATAAAATAAAATTAAAAATGTTTATATTTATTATTTATGTATCCATATCTGTTTTTTATTACATTAATAGATATATTAAAATTATTTGAAATTGTTTCTGTAGCTGCTAATTAATTTACTTCAAACCGTCGGTCGGTTCGGACCTGGCCACAGGTCAACTTATTTTGTATTGAATTTAACCAGGAATTTAAATATAAACATTTAAATTTAATTTTTCAGAGTGGATAAATTATATTTTCCTACTAAATTTCCATATCTATATTTATATCTATATCTATATATAGTTATATACATACATATACATGTATTATAATAATAAATTAATTATTTCCTTAAGATTGAAATAAAAGTAATTATTTCATTTACGATATATAGCTATTATTTATTACGTTCCCGCCGGCATGTACCACCGGTGGCTCATGCCTAAATAGACAAATTATGGAGCCGGCGGGAACGTGTTAAAATAAAATAAAGAAATTACATATAAGATATACTTGAGCGTTCTATTGAAAGTGAATTATGATTAGTATAGTTTTCGAGTTCATCTTCCCTATCAAAAATCCAATTTTAATGATAAATTATTTTTTATTTTTGCCCGTGAAATCTTTTCTTTTTGTTTTTTTTATTTTTTTATTATTTTTTTCTTTTTTAAATAAATTTCTTATTCTTGTTCATATTTAAAACATTTATTTTATCTATATCATTTTTTTTTTGATTTTTGTTTCTTAAATTGGATTTGGTACATATTGGTTGGTCCTCAAAATGGAGGATGGATGCGCGATGGGAGATTAAACCGTATCGCCTGACCCGCCTCACCCCCGACGGGTTCCTCGAATGACTCCATCTGCTTGGCTTACAATTACATGGATAGATTTGCTGGAAACATTTCGGTTCCCATTCCGAAGTTGTAATTAGAGAGGGACTTTGATTAATATCAACCTTTCAGTTGGTAAAATAGAAACAAAAGAAATGGACTGCGGAACGCTAATTGGAGTTGTTTTTTTTTTTTTATTTTGAAATGGAAGAGGCTCGACTAACACTTGAACAAGGCCTTTCAGACAAAACGTGCAATTAAACCGACTTGCCCCTCCCACAATCGAAAAAGGGCCCCAGATGACGAACCAGCGAGGACCATTTTCAAAGGGATAATTAAAAAAAAAAAAAAATAAATAAATAACCATATTCGAATGGGCAGAAGAAGGTTATAGATTGGAAACCACAAACAAGAAAATTATGAAAACAAAAAAAGAAATGAATTCATCCCTGAGGGAGAGAAGAAAAAAACATCACCCAGTTTTAATAAATTTTTCTTTTTAAAAACTCCAACCACACCAGTTCTAATTTTTGAAATCCATCTTTACGGACCCTCCTCGGGGCATGCATTTTCTTTTATCTCTTTGTCTGTACTGTATTCCACCTACACACACACACACACACACCACCCCATCCTCCACTTTTACCCACCCCCCTCCCCCTTTATTTATTTCACCCTCACTTGAAGGTTTATTTTTATCCTTCTTTTCCAATCCTCGCCAAATAATTAATTGCAATGACGCTGTTTTTGAAAAGACGTCCAACGCACACACATGAATTTATTAGTTTACGATTACAGTAAGCAATTAAATAGTCACTTAATGTTATAGCTCGAAAACACCAACACCACGATCATTAATTAAAATTTAACATCGAAGGAGGTAGACATTAAAGAAGACGAGGAGGGTGGAGGAGGGTGGAGGAGGGTGGGTGGAGGGGGGAAGGAGGCGCCGTCGTAAACTAAAATTTTCATTCAGCAGGAGCTTAAATATTCGATGAGGTGCATCCATCCTTTTCTAATTTTGCTCGTTGAGCTTATTTCACATACAAGGATATATTTTTATTTCTTAGAAATTACATTACAATTCAATTCAGTAATTATCCAATGCTATTATTTATTTTAATTTTCTAATAAATAATACATGTTAATGGCTTAAATGGAATTTATTTTAAAATAAAAAACAAAAATCATCTTATAAGGGTGATCTTAATTTATATATTTGTTTAATTTTAAAATTATTCGTAAGGATTGAGGTTTTCAATCAACATAGAATAGTATTCACCACGCTATATTAAAATTTTATTTAAATTTTTTTTTTTAATAACTAATCATATAATTCTGAAATTAACAAGCTATCCATTTTTCAATTAACATAGATTCTATCGATTTTATTATTATTTTTATTATTCAAATTATTTATTTTATAATTTAATAGGAAGTACCAGGACCCCGAGCCTCGGCTCGGTACTTAAGTTAAAAAAAATGATTCATTATTATTGGATTTGGCTGGTAATATTAATACCTGAGACACCGAGCTCTCGCTCTACCCTTTAAAAAATATTGATACACAATTAGGGCTTACAATACCGAACTAAAATCTGAATACCGGTATTTGGTATTTGAAATTTGAAATACCGGGATACCGGTATTAATACCGGTATTATTAATAATAAATTTACTAGCTATATTTCATCTTACCTCAGTTGTTATATTGACTTTTTAACAAATAATATATGAAATCCAATAAATATTGTTCTGAAATGAGTAGATATTATTTATTTTATTACATAGAGAGTAGGAGTAGATAGATACAAAAAAACGAGCAAGTAAAATAAAGTAAATATTAAATTCTATGTTACATTTTACATATAATAGGCTCATATGGTATTATATAATTAAAGAAGTAAAAAATATAAAAATATAAATTGAAAGTATTTAATATTAATAACTTGCGTTTTGTTTATTAAAGTTTGCTCTTAAAAAACACAACGAATCAAGCGTTTCATCATCAAGCGAGGACCGAATTTTCGTACAAAAATAACCAGCGGCCGAAAAAGCTTTCTGATTCTACACTTGTGGGCACTATTGTCATTAAAAAATCATACACATTTTGTAAATTCGTAATACCAAAATACCGGTATTTTTATATAAATACCGGTTTTTAATACCGGACAAAAATCGTCCGGGATCCCGAGATCCCGGTATTGTAAGCCCTATACACAATTCTTTAATTATTTATTACAATTATTAAATGTTACACATTTGCATCAATCTGATTAAAATGAATGAACTTGTGCTCCTCAATAATACATAAATATATAATATATAGGTACATATATTTTTTTTCTATAGTGTTTTTTTGAAAAACTGTTTAGCGCCCCAAGTGGTTATAAAACAAACTAAAGACAAAAAAACGTGCTTTGCAGCTTTTCGGAATTAAAAAAGCAAAATTGGCAGTCGTGGGACTGGCCGACAGAAGTGAAAACTTCTGCTTCTGCGTAAGAAATTTTAAAACAGACGAAATTCGCGCTATTTCACGAGAAAGATGAATTTCATATGCATGTATATATATATATATATAACTTATATATTATTTTAAACATATATTTTAAACAAATTTGTAACTTATATTTATATATATATATACACACAACTTTGTTTAAAATATTGCAATACGAACTGTTTTATAATTCTTATCTCTAACATAAAATATATATTTATTATGTGAAGTTCATTTCGTATAATTTTGATTATATATGTATATATGAAATGAACTTTACATAATAAATATATATTTATATGTTAGAGATAAGAATTTATAAAACAGTTCTAATGACAATTCAAATTTCGCGCTCTGTTATAAGAAATTTGAAAGCAGACGTAATGTGCGCTAGCTTCATGGTGTTGGTCACGATCACGCGAGTACTATACTTTTTCCCCATCCCGCAAAAGTGCTCAACGCCGCTAAAGAAGTTTTCACTTCAAAAATTATTTAATATTTGGAAATATATCTGACTTATAGAAAAACTGAATATTAATTAAAGAAAGAAATTGTTTTTAAAATATCCTGAATAATATGTAACAATTTTCAAGATAGAAATTTATTACAATATTACAATTATTAACTGTTGCATCATTGCATCAATCTGATTAAAATGAATGGAACTTCGGGTACTCAATAATAATAAATAAAATAATATTAATAAATATATTAAATAATATTTTATTGAAAAAATATTAAAAATTATAAAACTATCTAAAACTTAATTAATAAAAGAACAATGAATAAATAAATATAAAATAGTAATTTATTAAAAAGTAAACAATAGATAAAAAGAAAAAAAAATAACAAAATCATTATTTTCATTTTTAAATAACGATTCACCCGGCGAGTTTCGAACCGACGAAATCCCCTCGTTAAAACATCACTCTAACCTCTGGACTATATATATTTAGATAAAAAATTGTCATTTTTTTACTGTCTTAGCAAAAAAAATACTGCCTATTTGATGTTTTTTATTTTTTTTTTTTTTGAGAGAGATTAATAAATATCTATATATATTTTATTAAAAATAAATATTTTTAATTTTATTTCGAAATTAAATAATAAATTTTAAAATATTTTAAATAAATAAAAATATTAATACAATTTCAGTTAAAAAATAAAAATGGATGCCAATTTTGACGTTTTCCATATATAATTTTCAATTAAGAAATAAATAATGAAGCTGTATGTTTCAAGAGATATCATCAATAAAACTTAATTTTTCTTTATAAATACTATATCTAGTGTGAATTTGAAAAAAATCGTTAGAGCGGTTTTTGAGAACCAATATATATAGATAGATAGATATATACAATTTTAGCTAGCATAATAAGATAAGATATATTTTTTCCATGTTATTTTTATCTCCCATTTTTTTTTTTATTTTCTTGTATAGTTTATATATTTTTTTAATTTTTAAATTTCATTTTATTATATTTTTTTCACTCAAGCAACATTTACTCTTGTTTCATTAATTTTTACTACATGATTTCTTTTATAATTTCTTTTTTCCTTGAAATTTTCAAGTTGTTTGCGCTTGCTTGCGAAATTTTTTTCTTTATTTAGGTGTTATCGTAAGCTGGCTCATAAATTTCAGTAGCTATCTATTCCTCTCACCCCCCTCCTTCTTCCTCCTCACTCTTGTTTTATAATAATAAAATAGAACATTCCCATTTTTCTTTTGTTTGATAAACATTAGAAACTCGAATGGCTAATTTCATTGGCTGATAGTCAACCTTCCTTCCTCCCTCTTTTTTCGTTGGTTTTTAAATTAATTAATGATTGAATCTATTGATATCGGTTATCTTTCTATTTATTTGCTTATGTCTCATTTCAAATTGAATTTAGGGAAATTATTATTAGTGATCTTTGGAATGGGAATTGAATCCGAATTAATAATGAATGAAACGTATTATATTATCTGTCAAACATTTAATTCTAACTTAGGGATGTATATATCAGTTAGTTAATTAATTAATTGGTTATAATAATAAATTGGATGGTTTCATAAGAAAAGAGATGGAAAGAAAAATGATTTTATGGGGATTTTGTTGATTTGAAGGCAATGCGTGTAGATTTGGTTGCCGAGTGTAAAGGATGCTTAATGGTGTACCTGAGCTGAGTACTCACTCGACGGCAGCCCTTTCTATTGATTGCTGAGGAATTTAATTAGACCATGGCATGCGCGGTGCGCCCAAGCGATGGTACTGCCGTTGGAGTGTGTGTTCCAAGATGGCTACCTAAGCGAGTTGCGTGGTCGGCATGGAGAATCCCCTCGTAGAAAGGCAACCCTTTGGCCCCTGTCGGTCAGCGGCGCCATGTTGCAAGAATACTCCTCCACTGCCGGTCACGGTCACTAAATCCCAGTCATTGTTCGTCCAACCGTCCTTCCACCAAGAGAAAAAAACATTCCTTTATTTCACAAATTTATCTCTCCAGACTTTTTATTAAGCATACATTCACCTGAAATGTTTTTCTCATCATTTCCCATTAAAGCTGGCATCTAAAAAAGAATTTTGCATGCCAATTTAATTATTCATTTGAAAAAAACAAAGAGAAAAAAAAAAGTGAAAAATTATGTCTCTGGAAAATGCTAAATCTAAAAATAACGGTTTTAAATTAAAAAAAAAAATGTTAAAAAAAACATAACATTTTAATCTAATTTATTTTTATACACAGAAATATTTATAATCTTGACATCATCTAGAAATTGATTTTAAATTTATCAAATAACAATTTTGTTTTTTTTTTAATTGATATTTCTAATATATTTTCATAAAAGAGATTGAAAATATTATATTATATGTTATGCACCAAATTTAAAAAAAAAAATTTATTTATTAGAAATGTGGATTTTAATTTTTTCTTATAATAAATATATTTATATACCATTAATAGAAAAATAATAATAATAATTATTATTTTATTGTAGTTTTAGATTCATCACTTGTTCTTTTGGAATTTTTAATTTAGTGAATATGAAACATTTATGTTAATTTTGGGATTAATTCGATTCTTATAAAGAAATGAAAGGGGAGGTTGGACAGTGGAAGGATGAAGGGCTGGTTGTGATTTATTCCTTCTTCTACTGTCAATTATTTTTGCCCCGGGTGAGTTTTGACAAGGGACCGATGGCTTCCTCCCTGTGGGGCAATCGGCCCACTGCAACTGATTTCTGCCCTCGACAAGATTTGACTATAAAAAGAGGAAAAAAGAAACTGTATTTTTTTTCCTTAGGTGGAAACCTATAAGCGAAAAAGATTATTATTTTTCGCCTTCGTGCATATATTTTGTTTTTTATTCACTCCAAAGGAGAAAGAAAAGGACTGGGTGTAGGGGGAGGGGGCAGTAGTAGAATTTATAGCTTATTGCAAGTACAGCAAAGTTCCAAAGTACCCATAAGACGGGAGTCAATATCGAAATACGCATATGCCCATGCTATGCTATTTTTTATTAAACTGATAATAAATTGCAAGAACAAAATAGAAATGCTTTTATTGGGGACGATATCCTTTTTTCACAACATATGCAATGGATAAAAATAAATGGAAAATGAGATTTCGCTTGTGAACTTGCATTTTATCGGTGAGAAGTCGTTTCCTGGTGATAACGTTGGCCGTCACATTTATGATCAATACCGTAACCAACTTGATCGGTCATTTGCATCGTTGGGTAACATTCCAATAGGATAGCCAAAAACTGATTGGTACTAATGTCTTGGAAAATATAAAGAGAGAGAGAAAGAAAGAAAGAAAGAAGAATGAAGGAAGAAAGAAGAAAGAAGAAGAAACCAATGGATTGAATCCGTTATAAATTCACTAAATTGCAATTTTAGAATTATTTCGATTTATTAACTGTTTATAGTTGAGGGGGACAAAACAGGGTTTATCCATAAATGCAAAGCAGTTTATGTTAAGGAAGAAAGAAGAAAGAACAATTGAATCCGTTATATATTCCCCAAATTACAATTTTAGAATTATTTCGATTTATTAACTGTTTATAGTTTTGGGGGTGGATGTATCAGGGGTCATCCCTAAATGCAAAGCAGTTTATGTTAATTACTTAATTCCAAATGGAGCTGGTGATACTCACCCATGAATGGTTTAGCTTTGCTTTAACAATAGAACGATCGATATGGCAGCCATTTGCATTGACAGATGGATCGATTGTCGCTTAGAATAATGTTGCTTTTGGCAGACGAGAGGGTTAGCCTCTCCCTCTTTCTGTGATAATTACATAAAATGAAATTGATGGATGATTTTAATCCCATTATAGCACGCACGCGGGTCCTGGGCAGAGAGAACACGCCTGGGGTCCAAATGGAAGTATACAAAATTCATAAACATTTCCCCAACGCCTTGGGACTTGAATGCAAATGAGCCTAAAAAGACTAGCTTAAACAATTACTTGGACCTTGCTTTAGGAGAACAGTTAGTGGCATATTTTGCAATGAATGGTTCCATTTCGCAGGCAAAGTGGGGGAGGGGGGCTAATTGCAAGTGCCTGTTACAGGCTGAGTGTACTTCCCATCATTTCCAATTTCTTCTTCACAAGTGTTTTAACGCTTTTATTCCAAATTTAAAATTGTTAGAATTCTTGTCTTATAATTTTTTTTGAAATCAATAAAAAATCACTTTTAATTTCTGAATCTTCTCTCAGCCCGAGGGAAACAAAACTCTTCTCATTGGAGAAACAACATTCAGGTTTGGCTAAAATTGAATATTCTCTGATTTCGTCCAATGTCCTTGATTCATAATCTTACCTTGGTATATAATCAATAGAACCTAAGCAGCTTATACAAAGGCAATTATTTATATATACATATATAATTTAACATTACTAATCACGTTTATTTTTTTTTTTTTAATTTACTATTAGAGTTTTCATGTCTGACTAAGAATATTGAGATTTTATAACACAGAATCAGAATTAAATGACCACCAATCAGTATATTTTTATTTCCAAATAATCTCCCATTCAAATATCACAATTCAATTATGAATTTATTTTAAAATTTATTTATTTTAATTTATCTACTATTTTAGTAAATATAAGATTTACTATTTCTTTAATTATTTATTTAATATTATATTTGAATATTATAATTAAAGAAAATAGAAAATATATTTATATAAATTAACTAGTAATTATCATATTTATATATATACATGTACATATAATATTTTTCAGTCATATAACTAAAGCACTGAAACATTTTCACATACTTATATTAATTATTTTATATTAAGAAAAAAAATAACTAAAATTATTTCGCAAAAATAAGAATTTAATAGATATATTCTTCGCTTCATTAACCTTCTAATAAGTGAATTTACAAATGTAAAGTTCAAATTAAGAAAAAGTACTTATTTATTTTATATGTATGTAAAAAAAGGTAAAATGTTTTTGAGATCAGGATCTTAAACATTTTCGCCTTTTTTTCTATTTTCTCAATATGGTAAATAAGTAAATAAATTTTACACTTATCTTTTTCTTTGTGTGCCG
Source organism: Labia minor (assembly GCA_963082975.1). Taxonomy (NCBI): domain Eukaryota; kingdom Metazoa; phylum Arthropoda; class Insecta; order Dermaptera; family Spongiphoridae; genus Labia; species Labia minor. The sequence continues at coordinate 23,661,297 of OY720348.1, read as the reverse complement.
CCAAATTTTTAAACCGTTAAAAGTGTGCTGCGGTAAAAAAAAAGGTTGAGTATCACTGTATTAGGAGATAGGTCTTCCAAAGGTTTTGGCAAATCATTTGAATCAAGACCCCTTGGCATGGCACTTGACCAAATTGAATTATAATTTAATATGGTATAATACATTAAAAATCCCTGAGATATTATCATCTTCTTGTTCACATTTCATATATCTTTTATAATAAGGATGTAAATGTTTTTCTTGTAATTCGAATAAATGAGTTTCTACTCCATTTGTAATTAATTCTAAATTTTGAAGAGTTTTTTCGAAAATTTCTTTTTATATTTAAGGGCTTCAAAACATCTTGATATGAGGGTTGATAATGAGAAATTTTTCATTCAGGTTGGCATTTTTTCTTAAATTATTCAATGGAGATTCTTTGTTTCTTTCGAATATATTTGTGATACTAATTTGGTGAATTGTCCTGAAATTGGATTATCCACGTTATGTTTGTACAATTTACTTAAAATTTTGATTCTGGTCGGAAAAGTATTTCAGATTTGATGAATTGAGTAACAATACTTAATTAACAATAATATATATATATAATATATCTTTATTTTGCGATAAAAATTGTTTTTCCTTGATTTTTTTTGTTTTTGGTTGGACTGTTTTTGGATGGACAGATTTTCCTGGCATCGAATAATCGCCCAGTCTATTTATTACCCTCCTTGAAGAATTTGCTTCATGGTATTTTTATATCATATCTCTTTTCGGGAGCAAATCCTTCTGAAAGTAATACCCCTTGGTTTACTGCAAATTGATTAGCAATAAAACAATCCGATGTCGAAGTAGGCGACCTGCTACACTCATCTTTGAAACATGAGGTAGCACCCCTTACAGTACACTCCCCATTTCTTTATCCTTCGACTCGATTCTGGATTCGAACATAAATACTAGAGGGCGAGTTTTGGGAAGCGGAGATCAATCCATCTTACGAGGGCTTATCAAATGCCAGGGGCCGAAACAAGAAACTGTTCACCACTCCACTACACTGGTCAATTACGTACATCCCTACCCATCTGGCTTTTTGTAGTTTTAGAAAGTTGACGTACAATTTCACCAGATAAAAGAAATATTCCTACAAATAATTTTATTTTTGAATTTTTCCTATTTCTTTTTATATCAATTGAATTATTCTAAACATTTACAATACGTATATTTATTTTTCAAGGTATTATAAGAGAAAAAAAGCTGATATTATTTTTTGGTATATCAAATGCAGCTGAATTAAAGTAAAAGAGAAATGCCTGTTCTTTGTTAATTTAATATATTATTAATATTTAGTATTTAAAAGTCAGGAGTTCTCAAACTTTTTGTAAATGATACCACAGAAACATCAATCAAAAAGTTTAGGTACCAATAAAATGACTTCATTACTAAAAGTAACTGTCCTGGAGGTACCATCGTCAGATTATAAAGTACCACCTGTAGTAAATGTACCACAGTTTGAGAATCTCTGTTATAAATCATTTAATATTCACACTTTAAATTAACATTCTCTGATAAGAATAGTTAAAACGAATACCAAATTATTTGTCACGAAAGGTAAATTAATTTTTACTTTCATTTCAATGCTTCCTTAATTAAAGATTAACTAATGAATTTTAACAGATGGAAGTGGATAGCCGCCGCCATGTTGGCCAACTTCCAACTGGAATATAATTCTTTTATTCGGTTAAATTATTCTTTCCTTATGTCATCCATTCTCTCCTATCGTTTTTTATAATTCTATTTTTTTTTTAAATTTATTACCGCTCTTATTAAATGAATTAATCAATATTTAATGAATAAATGGTTTGCAATGCATTGCTTAGGAGATAAAATTTCATAGCCTTGAAGCGTATAATTTTTTTTTTATAAACAACCATCAAATTGACAGAATGGACTGACTTGGTGGGTTTAATTATTTAATGCTCGATTGCAATCTTACCTGACATATTCGGTGAATTATAATATGATTAGCCATGTAATAATGTCTAAATAACATTAATTAATAATTAATATTTCTTTGTGTTTTTATTAATTAATTTTTTTGTAAAAATATCGATATTCTTTTCCAAAAATTTTAATCATTTCTATTTCATTTATTTAAATTAATTTACTTTTTAGTACTATGTAAATTTTATATTTAAATAAATACATTATAATTTCAAGAGAGAAATCGTTACTAAAATAGAGAGAGAATATATATTATTATATTTATTTATATATTATGTGATATTATTTTGTTTCTTTGGATCCTTCATTTTGATCCTTGAACGTATCCTTTGTCAGGTTTCAACAAAATTGAATTGACCATTATTTTGATAAAGCATCCCATTGTCAATTCATTGAATGAATTAACGGAACGTGAGATAAAGATGAATTCAATGCCTTTTCCTTTGTTTTATTGTTTTTTCTTTGTGGTATCATCTCTATAAAATTTTAGAAATCCACAAACCGTGTATTTAAAGCAAAACTATTCTTCAATTTCTAAATCATGATCCCAAAACCTACTATAAACAAATTAATCATACAATATAAATCTCAAATGTCTTATTATACTAGCAAAAATTGTATATATATATATATATATTTGTATATTTTTGAGATATTAAACCTCTCTAATGATTTTTTTTTGAAACTCACACCAAAGATAATTTTTATAAAGAAAAATCGACCTGTATTGGTTTCAGCCTCGGGAAAAATCATCTTTTTTAGATTTTTTCTTATTAAAAAATATGAATTTTAATAATAAAACAAAATGACGCCGAGCAACGCTGGACAGCGCTTCCTTAAATACACAATATTATAAATAAAATAACATAAAAATATTTTGTGATCAAATTACGAAACATATATTATGTTATATCCACAGACCATACTTTTCTGTCTTTCAGTGCATTAATACGTGCGTTTAAGGCTTGTATGTTTTATGATTTTTTTTTTAAATTTACGTTCTTTTAAATTATTTGAAATTGTTTCATATATTTTATTGTTTATTTATTTTAAATAATAATCATATTAAATATTCATAGTCCTTAAGGAATAATATTTTTAAGTACCCAGCGGCGTTCGGTTAACCAGGTACTGTTTTTATATATGAAACATTAAAAATGAATCTGTAAATTAAAATCGATTGATTCTATTTTAAAATCATTTAAAAAATCAAAAATCAATTTTTTTTTGTTAAAATAAAGAAAAATCAAATAACTAATTAATTTTATTAATAAGAAAAAAAACTGAAATTAATTTTTTATTTAATTACTTGAAAATATATCTATCTTATTTACTTTAATATTTTAGAGAGAATAATTTACAAACGATTTTAGTGTTATAAATTTTTTAATGCTACATAAATAATTATTTTCTTTATTCCTTTTATATGATTATATACACATCTCTCCTGTCTAATTAAATATTATCACATCATTGAATTTAATTTTTGATTAACTATTTTAATTCATAATTAATAAAGGTTTTATTTTTAAATTCTATGAAATATTCAATGAATGACGTTAAGCGATTGTTTTAAGTAGAAATTTTAATTATTTACATAGAGGCGCTTGATCGTCTTGAAAGTAGCAATAAAACGGATACTTCATTTCCTGCAGTACCCTTGCCTAGTCGATTATACGCCCCTATGTTTATTTCTATTTTATTTGTACTTTAATATAAATAAAAATGCTAACAAAATATTTGATATAATTAAATTGGAAAATTTCAATCAATTTTTTTTAAAGAATTATAAATTTAAAAATTATATTTTTATATCTTTCTTACTTTTTGAAGTTATATTAAAAACAATAATAATTAAAAGAAAGTATTCCATTATGATCGGCTGACAGTTCATTTCTTGGTTTAAAATGAATCATGACTTGTTTAATGAATAATTCTAGGGTTCTTGACTTTTAGCGTTTTCACGTGAAGTTAGCTTTTAATGAAACGAGCTTAGATGATAGCAACGCCAAACGAATCCAATTAGGAAAACCACGCCCAGTATTGTTGCGCTGAGTGCGAGCTCCGCCCTTCGAACCATTGTTAAGCTGACGGAGCAACATTCCGTTTAATTGCAAAGGGCATTTATTGATGAAGGGAGTTGAAACCCTCTTCGCACGCATATCACTATCACAACTCATTATTGATTGGATTAAAAGAAATAGAAGCGATCCACTTTGGAAGATACACCACTCAACTTGAAGTTCCATGTTATAAGCAATAATTTCCAATTTTATTTATTTACTAATATTATACTGATACAATATTCATTAATTTTGAATATCAATGATCCTTTCTATGCGTTATTTAGAACACAATAATATCTGGATTGTGGCCATCCCCCTCTCTATAAGTTCTGATTTCAATTGTTTCTATCCATTAGGTTGATCGATTCTTCATGAACTCATTATTTAATCGGTATTGAAGAATCAAATAAAAAGCAATTAGGAATAAATCTATAAAATAACTTAAATTGATAGAAAAATCTTCGAACTCTTGTCTGATTTTAAATAAGTTGACCTGTGGCCAGGTCCGAACCGACCGACGGTTTGAAATAAATTAATTTCCAGCTACAGAAACAATTTCAAATAATTTTAATATATCTATTAATGTAATAAAAAACAGATATGAATATAACATAAATATTTTTAATTTTATTTTATTTATAATATATAGCTGAAGTAGCCGGCGTTGCCCGGCGTTACCCGAGGCTGTGACGCCATGAAGGGCTGGGTGACGTCATATAATTTTAAATTAAGAAAAACATAATGAAGATGATTTTTCCCGAGGATAAAACCAATACATTCGTGGTGATATGTAAAAAAATCTCCTCATGTGAAATTTGGTGTGAAAATAACCCTTCCCTTCCTATCGTCGATCGCTAATATTACCACTTCCGGTTTCCGGATTTGCACCAAAAGTTGATCAATTCATCCCACTGTTGCATTAAGTAAATATACCAAATTTCATCAAAATCCGTTGAGCCGTTCAGGCTGTACACATCTATACGGACGGACAGACGGACAGACGGACGGACAGACATCATGCTAAAAATACTTTTTTCTGTTAAGAAAATGCATGATTCGTGGAGATATGTAAAAATCTCCACATGTGAAATTTGGTGTGAAAACAATACCTCCCTTACTATCGTCGGTCGGTAAAAAACTGCATGGAACAAATACTTCACTAGTATTTTGTTGTTTTTTTTTATTTGAAAATAATGTATATATATATGAAACTTAATTTCAAAATTAAATTTATTTTAAATAAAAATAATCATAAATACGGTGAACGCTCTATATAAGCAACTTACGTATTTGAACCAATTTCAATAAAAAAGTTTCTTATTGGGAAAAGTTGCTTATAATGAAAAATTGAATTTAAAGCACAAAAACATTAATTAATTAACAGAAACTAATAGACATTCTAGTAAATATTGTAAAATTAACAAAACTTAACTTCAATCCTAGCAGCACAAAACACAAACATATTCCAATAACATAATTTTTTACAATTTGAGGTTATGTTGTTGTGAACAGCTGTCAACTGAAATAATTAGCTTTAAAAGAAAATAAGTTGCTTATACAGAACAGTTGAACTAAAAAAAATGCTTATATAGAGGTTACTTATATAGAACGTTCACTGTATATACATTTATAATGTTAAGATTAACATTGTACAATTTAACATGCGAATAAAAAGAAGTGAAGAGAGTAATAATGTAATACAATTTTAATTTTATAATCCTGAAAATCTTATTTTATATAAATAGAACTTGGGAACCGTTATTTAAATTCAATTGTAGTTTTAATTAGAATTAAACTCTTACAACATACCACAGTTTAAAACTTAAATATTGTTTTATTGTTCCACAATTTAGAATAGTTATCTTTCCATTCAATTTACCATCAAAAGGTGATGGTTATTTATACTTACATTAACACATCATCATTTCTTCCTTTTAAACCCCATAAAACCTTATAGAGATGATTAAACGAATAGATTCTCCATTAAGCGATCATCTTATGTAATAAAATAAAGATTGTCTTGTTCATTAAACTACGATCATTCTATTTATTTGGATTGATTTTGATGACCATATTTTGTTTGTTGCAGCATCCATACCCTTCGGAAGATCAGAAGAAACAATTGGCCCAAGATACAGGTCTCACAATACTTCAAGTCAACAATTGGTATGTTATTTTTGTACTTTACAACAGAATTATATTTCAAATTTTTTAATTTTCTTGGTTATTTTACAATGCCTAAATTGGCTTATGTCATGTTTATTTCTATTTATTTTTTATCTAATTCTTTATTTTATTTTGACGCATTTCAATTTATTTGCTTTCAATTTATTTAATCAAATAACCTATTAATTTAAAAAAAAACTTGTCATGGTTTTAATTTATTTTCTCATATCTGATAAAATAAATTGGAAAGTAGAACAAATAGAATATTATCTAACTCAACGCGCTATACAATAGTATTTTTTTAGTTCAATGTGAAATAGAGGTGGATAGATAGATTGATGATAATTGAATTTTGTTTCTAACGGGTAATATATAATAAAAATGGTGAATTATTTTAGTATTAAATATTTAATCAGTAAATTATTCAATCATCATGAAATTACAACCCCTTCAGGGCAAGCTCCATTTCTAAATCGACCCCTCCCTTTTGTCGATCAATCTATCAAAATTCTTTCGCGTTCATCATAAATTGTCTAATTTGTTCCTAAAACAATATTAATCGAAATGGCAAGTCAGCTGAGCCCCACATGCAGCCCCGCATGCCCCTTTTGGCGGTGATTAATTGAAGCAATTACCAATGGGTTGCTGGGCGCTAATTAGATCTCCCCCAAAGGGGCCCGTCCCTTCCTTACAAATAAGATTATTGCCCCGAGTCTGTTTGTGTTTCTGATTTCGATGCGATTATTCTATACAACTGGGGAAAACCTTTCCGAACATTTTCTTTACACTACTAGTATTACGAAAATTGGAGGATTTGTAAATAAAGAATCCAAAATATAATCAAGTTTTGAAATAATTTTGTTCAAATGAGATACAGATACTTTGGTTTGATCAGGAATTAACATCAGTATCAATGAAAAGATGATGGAAAAAATAAAGGACTGATTTCATTTTCCACTTCTAGCATTTCCTTCATCAAGCTTGCGTGTCTCCACTTTGGAACTGGAAACAGATTTATTTCCTCAATCGATATTTAGTTCTAGGATGCATTGTTGTTAATTTATTCTTTAAAAGCCAAACGATTTTCCTTGCCTCATGATTCATCCCTTCTTGATTTATCATTTGGGGTCAAATTAATGTTATCCCCTTGCAGCATTCTTCCGTGAATGAAGTGAATTTGGTCTAATAAAAGGAGGCGGGTGATGTTCGCACCTTCCCAGCTGCAAAGCTTCGCACGGCTCAATTCTTCTTCCTCGGAAACCGGCTCCCTTCCTTATTCCCACCTCCCACGCCCCTTTATGTTGTTATTAAGTATTAATATTATGACCCCGAAATGGCCTTCTACACCCTCTTCAGATTGCCTATATTAATTTCTCAAAACGCATTCCACTTTTATTTATCTAAACCAAAACTTGTCTTTGTCTATGATAACACTACAAATGCGCGTATCTGTCATTAGTGAAAGGATCAGTACACACTCATTCGCTTAACTGCGATTTCAAAAAGTAGATGTTACATAATTTTGTTAAGCTCCTTTTAAAGACTTAACTAATGTTGAGCTCGCCATTTGGGATGGGATTACTCGATTACGAGGTATAAAATCAATTAGATTCGATCTAAGCTTTTAAAAGCTTTTCCAGAATTTTCAATCAGCAATTGAATAGCAAAGGTACTCCACTTTCCCTTTTATCGATATCTGCTGCTTATCAGGAAGGTAATTAGCCCTAGAGCTAATGACACAGGCATCGATCTTCTTGTTTCTATTTTCAAGTGACTCTTATGAATTCCGTGATAAGCTATCAGAGAATGAATTTTAATCTTTTTACTTGATTTCCATTTTTCAGTTGATTAAAAATTAAAAAGCCACCTTTCCCTGACAACCCTACTCGATTAAATTCAGTAATGTAATTTTTTCTCACCTCGACATTTTCTTTCCCGGGAATAATATTTTCCCTTGGTAATGCGGAGGAGGTTTCGCCTCTTAAAGCAATATGACTTAACTACATTTGATAACCTTCGAAAACCCCACTAAAGATTCCCTTAACCGTGGGTGAAGAGCATATTGCCTACTTCTTGCGATGTTATTTTTTCCTTTCCGTTTTTTTTTTCTCTCTCTCTCTCTTTTTGGTATCACGTTTTAGCCATCTCATCAGGCGCCCCTTATTCTTTAGCTGTGGCATCATCATCATTTTTCATTTTGCTGTCTGCCATTAGATTCTCCGCTCTTGGGACACTGTGCATATAGACTGGGGTCGATGCTTTGGGACACTTTCGATCTTGATATTGAACCACGTTTTTTGCCTCACTGGACACATAATGCACAATTTCTCCTCTCCCAACTTCGCTTCTCTTCGTTTTCTTTCATTTTTGATTTTTTTTTTTTTTATCAAGAAACATCCCTTCAATTATAAATATTATTTATTATAAAGTTTCAATTTAAAGAACAAATTTTATTTTTTTCCTTGATAAATATATTAATTAAAAATGATTTAAAATAAAACAATTCTTTTCAAAATAATTATACATACCAAGAAAATTATAATGAAATATGGCATTCAATTAGAAAATTATTAATAAAACGTTTTTGTTTAAATTATTTCATTTAATGGGGTTTTATGATAATTAAAGGGGTGCCTTTACCAGCCATCTCTAACAGATAAAAGGCAATTTAATATCCCAAAGAATATCCACAAATAAATCTCAAATAGTTGTGAAATTAATGTTTAAAAATAGGATTATTTTAACATGTTTCTTTTTAATAGAATTGATAACTTCTTTTTCATATTTTAGTTGATTTTACGCAATTTAAAAAAAAACAATTTGAGCAAAATACAGTGAATTAGAGTAATCACTTTTTGGAATTTTACCTCTACATCTTCACACCCAAATAGAAATAGTTATGTTATTATTTACTATTTTAATTTATTTACATAGTATATTAATTTTATTTATTTGTAGGTGTAGTCGTTGTAGTAACAATTTAATGAGACTCAACTAATATAAAAAACTAACAATTTCTATGATTTTGTTGAACAATTTTAAAAATATCTAAAATTTTATATTTTTATTTAATTTTCCAAAGTTGTCTGTTTAAGTGGAAAAAGCACAAGCATCCTGAGCCTCTCTAGTCCTACACTTATGTATATATAATGTGGTCTATAAAATTTAAAATTTATTCTTTAAAATATAAAAAGTTACTATTGAATATTTATATTCTTTGAATATAGTACAATATTTATAATAAATATGTATCAAAGTAGAGTATAAAAAAAAATTTAAGTTTTTATTCTTTCCTAAATATCTAGGAAAATATAAATTTAAATAAAAATTTTTATAAATAGTATACTTAATAATATTACTTATTTATTTATTCAATAAATGATCCAAGTTTTTATATAGAAACGGACCTGAAATTAATTGTGAAAAAATTAATTAAGTACAATTATTGTTAATATCATATGAAAAATATATAATTTTTAATCGTAAGATATACTTATATATACGGGTATATATATATATATATATATATTGGATTTTCCTTATATTCATATATATTTATTTAAAATTAAAGGTAAATTAGTATTGGAAACGAGTAGGAGTGATAAGAAATGGAAAGTAGATTTTTTTTTAATAATTTAGTGCATTTTCAAAATGGATAATATAAATTCAAAATTAATGCTGGGTTATAAATAAAAAATTTTCATTTCTGATTAATAAAAAAGATAATTTTTAACGTAATTCTTGAGAGAATGTTTCAAGCAATGACATAAATATGATTACTTTTATACAGACTACTTGGATATTCATAAATGTGGGTGAATAATCGAAAAATGAATATGGGCGTGTGATCCCAAGGGTTGGAGACCCAAGGAACTCTAATGCTTTGACGAGGCCTGGGGGACTCAGCCCCCTCCGTCCTCGATCCACGACCTCTTCAATTATGCATGGGACAAAGAAGTTGGTTTGTTTGTTTTCGTTCGGTCTAATTACCCGGGTAAGTGACTGTCCGTTGTGCATTTAGGATGGACAGTGCAAACATCACGAGGCGGTAATCGAAATTCAATTTTATTCCATTGCTATCGTGTCCAATCACATCGGATGCCTATTCAATACAAATATTAGCATTCATGAAGGAATTGCTTTCAGAACGATCTTGTCGGAATGATTATTGAATTCGCATTAACCAGCCCGTTTCATCCCCAAACCCCTCTACATTATCCCTCCATCACCATTTGGAAATATTTATTTTTATTTATTTACTAGGTAAATGGCGAGCATATTATTTTGTTTGTTTTATTTTGATGGTTGTTTTTTCTTTATTCTATTCAAATGATGTGAGAAAATTATTATCATTTAACAAACTCAATATATATTGATAAAATATCTCATAAAACAAACAAGCGTTACACCGATCATCAAATTACAATCCTTACTAAAGATAATTTAACATGTTAAACAATTAGAGTCATAGGAATTTTGATTACTTTTTAAGGGATGGTTCTCGTATACAAAACAATCGATTAGAATGATTTATTTATCAATTTATAATTGATAACTGTAAATTTTTCTTGTTTCTTTTCAATCGAAAAAATATTTTGAGGGTCAAGGTATTGTAATCACTATTGATTTTTTACAGTTCTCCACGTATCAAGTCATTCAGATTCCAAAAAAACGATCATAACCAAATTTTATATTAATGTTTCTATTGGGTAGCTAATGACCTGTCAACATTTTCGTTTCAATACATTCATAAATAAAACAAACAAATAAATAAATATCAAAAAAGAAACGTTCCCTTACCTTTTTTCAGTACCGGAACGCGTTCCAGTACTTTTTCATGTCCCGACAACTCCCACTTAAATCTATTATTAGAATTTCTTTTTATGTGTTCATTAATATTTTGTATAGTAATAATAAGAAAAAATTAAAAACTTAATTGAAAAAAATAGTTTGCTGAAAATAGGACTTTTTTTTGCTCCCACTATGCGTTCCCTTACTTTTTATTTTACCAACACTGGTCAAAACATTATTTGCTATTTATTTCATAGTTTTACCTGCCATTATTTTTGAAAAAAAAAAAAAATTAATAATTTTAATTCAACATTTTCACATAAAATTTATAAATTTATTATATAAGTATTCACACACAATAATTTTTATAATTTTATGTTGACTTTAATTTATAAAAAATCTGATGAATGAACTTTTTAGCGGGGTAACAGGCAGGGGTTGTTTTATTAACATTTGGAAACAAAAACGCACCACCCTGAATAAGAGACTCCCAATTGAAATGGATTCGTTTCAATTCTATTGTCTCTTTCTCTTTCTCTCTCTCTCTCTCTCTGTTTCATTGATGAAACGTTTCTCGGTTGTATCTTCTTTTCAAATGATAAATGGAAATGATGCGAAAAAATTAACATGGAATTGGTAGGCGGTGGGAATAATCGGGAATAATAAAGGGTCGAAGTGGAGCCTTGACACCCACACTCGTTGCATCTCCATGGTTGCGTTCGTCAGCACAATAGGCGGACTACGATGAAGAGAGCAGCCCCATGCATCCGCCCGGAAGGTGGCTAATTTGCTGGAATGCTCACTTGGGTCCTGATGGAAACTGGGGTCGGTGGTTCGAAACAATGCTCACTGTCGGAGAAACAACCCTCGCGAAGGGGATCACAGACAAAATATGCAAATGTACATGAATGATTTTGTTTTATTGACAATGGGCACTGTCAAATCTTTGTCTAGCAACGGCTCAACGGGGAGGTGTCAATTACATTTCGAAAATCCATTTGGAAATTTATCAATTCTCCAGGGAGACACCAAAAGAAGCACTTTTATAAAAAGATGATATATTTGCCCTCGCATACATTATTATCCCATTCTCTTTCACACTTTTAGCTTTTTTTCCGATCTTTGAACAATACACTTAAAAATGAAAACTATATTTTAAGTTCATGACTTTACCAATTATTTTCAAATTATTTGAATTTTTCTAGAATATTAAAAAAAAATAGTATTTTTTGTAATGTATATTATTTATATTATTATTTTTGTCTTTCTCTGAATGGAAATGAAACATTTTATTTAATTTGGTTCAATTTCTGAAAAATATGTACTTATATATTGTTTTTAATTTTCGAATATCAATATTTTCTAATTTAATTGAAATGAAAATTGATTATTTCTGTTTGTTATCGATTTCGGTTTCACAAGTCCACTGAAAATTAGTGAAATGGAACAGTTCGTCTATTTTTCATGGACAATTTATCCATCGACTTATGGGATTTAAGCAAATGAGTCCGTGGGATCTTGCATGGTTAATTGGCCGCTGAGTCTGTAATCCCTGTCCGAGGGCCGGTCCGTTTATTGTGTGCTGTGTTGTCTCCATACACGCAGCTAAGCGGATTAAAGACGGCACACATCCCCCATTTTCCCGTCTGCTTGTCGTAATAAACTAAAAATCAAATGTCGTTGTAGTTAATGGGGGAACTGCCGAGAAGTAGGCTTAAGAAGCATCCAGCCAACTTATGCCATCGTAATATAAGCTTCTTTCACGCCTGAATGCTTTTATTTTCCAATGGAGTTGCGTATTTCTCATTCTCTTGTTTTTACGAAGCGAATGTCTAACTTTACGCAGATTGGGGCGGTCGCTTTTTATTCCCTCTCCTTGAGTGTGTGTGTGTGTGTGTGTTTTTTTTTAAATCTATTTACCCATTTGTTTTCCGGAGAATATCTATGATGGTGTACAGTGAAGCAAACACCCTCCGCTGCGGTTCAAATCCACTCCTGGAGACGAGGACCGATCACGCGGCGCATAATAGTAATCACAAAACAAATTTTCTACTTGCATTCCCAATGATTTCCTCTGAGACTTGGAAATAGAAAGAAATAGAAATCGTTGAGGGGAAAACGACAGTGAAACGGGCAAAGCCGGCTTTACCAATTTTTTTGAATAAAATTAGTTGTTGAGCAAAAATCATCCTTGAGTAGTTCTCATTAAAAGTAAAATCGATTTTTATTCTTTCGACTTTGTCACAAAGTTAAATCTAATAATTATGTTGAATCAAAAATTTTTTTTTTTTTTTTAAAGTAAATCATCAAAAATGAATACATTATACAGTTAACGCTCGTATATAAGCAACCACTCTATAAGCAAAATTCTTTATAAGCAACCTCTATATAAGCAATTTTTTTTTAGTTTAAGCAACTTATTTTCTTTTAAAGTTAATTATTTGAGTTGACAGCTGTTCACAACAACATAACCTCAAATTGTAAAAAATTTGAATATTGGAATATGTTTGCGTTTTGTGCTGTTGGGATTGAAGTTAATTTTGGTTAATTACAATAGTTACTAGAATTTCTGTTAGTTTCTGTTAATTAATTAATGTTTTAATGCTTTAAATTCAATTTTTCCCTACAAGCAACTTCTCCCAATAATGAACTTTTTTATTGAAATTATTAGTTCAAATGAGTTGGTTATATAGAGCGTTCACTGTATTCCAATTTTATTTTATTTTATGAATGAATAATGTCAAAATCGTATGTCATTTATACTCCTCATGCATCAGCTAATTTTTGTTTTTTTTTTTTCTTTTTTCTTTTTTGTAAAGTAAAGTTGATTTCTTGGTTCATTCTACTTCAAGATATTTTAGCAAGGGGCGGGGAACAGCAGACTCGAGTGATAAATAAGGGTAAAGCTATCCGAAAGGGAGGTATGGGGAAAGTGAAAAACTTGCTTGAGCCCGAACCTCCTCAGATGACAGCCATAAATAACCTCCGTCTCAACAACAACAGCAACAGACAAGCACTGCTCATTTTCGAAATCAGATCTTTTTGGATAAAGTCGCTCTCTGTCTTTGTATCAGAGTGCGTAATGGCAGTCAGGATCAAATCTTTTGTCCTCATTTTTACATAAGCTTCCCTATCGGAAGCGGACGAGACCATAAAACGACTCTCCAAGGGGTTGACCCATCCCCTTCTTCCCTCCAGTCATCCGGACTGTCTCTCTTTCCCTCTTTTGGCAATTATTATATTTAAAACAACGGGGTAATTATATTTACATGAACAAGCTTTAATTGGCTCATGCTGTTAACGAAATGATACCACTCGAAACCGGATCAGTTTTATTTTGTTCAGAGCCATTCATTCTCTAATCTAATCTGGATGTCCATGATATATCGACGACACCTCTTTGACTTTCTTCTAAAACCCGAATTGAAATTACAGCCGAACACAATAACAGATGAATCCACCCTCTGTGCCGCAACCCCCAGGCAAGTTCACCCTCGCGAAGGGCATTATCCTCGCTCCACGCTTCCAAAGAAGTTTAATTACATTTGAAGGTGCATTTGCGGGGGTGCCATGAATTTTCAGCGACGGGGATTTCTTGCAGCTCTGATGAACATGATATTTAACGCATCTCCATCCATTAACACACAGGAGAGGAGGGGGAGGAGGGTGCAACGCAGCACAACACCCTACTTTTATTAAATTATTTACTCTTCTAAAATAACATTCCTTGTAGCGAAACACCCGACTCGATCATTTTTCACACGAATACCAATTAAAAATAGATCCTATTTATTTCCTACAAATATAACAAACAATACCATGATAATTTTATTTTCAATCCATTACTGTTGGAATATAACATTGTTTTTTAATTAACATAACATGTAATTTATGAAAATTAAAATTAAAAAAACAATCAAAAACAAACATTATTATTAGATAAACATTCAAATATCTTTTTACTTTCTAATTTTATAAAAAATTATCGTTTTTATGAAAATAATAATAATAATAAATTTTAAAATAATGTTTATCATGTATAATTAAAGAAATACAAGTTATATTAGATAAAAAAAAAATTAAATTATTACATGTATTCTTTTAATTTCTATTAATATATATTATATAATAAAAAAAATAAAAAAAATATAATATATATAAACCCATTTTTAAAACAGATTAAAGAATTGAGGGAGTGCAATATAAATTGATTTATTTTTAAGAAATTGAATCAGACAAGTAAATGAATGGGAAGTTGGTTGCAAGTCCATAACAAAGGCACAGTGAAACAGAGCTTTTTTTAAGGGAAGCGGGAGCCTAATGCAATTGCCGTTGGATCCATTAAGGCACCTCCCAAGATAAACCAATATGTGATATTCACTAATTGAATTATGAAAATAAAAAAAAATAAATAATTCGATTGGTAGCCAATCTTTTATCTGCATTTTAGATAAAATACTTAAATCGTATTTATTAGAATACATAAATAAAGATTCTTTGTGTGTTTTTTCCAATTGTAATATATATTCTTTTAAATTGCACTCATTTTACTCACTCATTACCTAAACCTTATCAAATAATAATAATCATAATCAAACTACATCATTTCCGTCGTATGTATGTATCTATGTGATGTCTGTAACATTATGAAGTTAGGTATGTGATGTCTGTATCATTATGAAGTTAGGTATGTGATGTCTGTATCATTATTAAGTTAGGTGTGTGATGTCTGTAACATTATGAAGTTGGTTACAAATAAAGTTTAAACTTAAATTGAAAACACAGTTTGCAACGGGTTCGTCTAGTAATAATAATAGTCCTTCTAATAAAATAAACATGAACTAATTTTTATAAATTCATTTATTTTCAAATTATTAATTCCAAATTTTAAGATAATAAAAGTATAGTATAGTATAGTTGGAGAGTTCACATTCACTCTCTCTCTCTCTCTCTCCTCCCCCTTCTCTATATGACGGCTATGCTCTCCAGAGTCCTGTGGTTCTCACCGAAGATCATATTACACCCGAATAGAACAACACATCCATATTTCGGGACAATACATCGCCAGCGCATTAGCCAATTACCGTGGGGGGTGCGATTGTAACCCGATTCCAAAAAAGATCCCTCCCCAGTCCCTTATCAATAGCTATTCTTTCCTTTACCGCAAACACTAGTAATGTTCCCAGCAAACATTCTCTCCTGCTAGAATATTAAAAATATATTTATCCATTTTAAAATTAACCTATAGAAGAGTTAGAAAATAATAAATTTTCGTTCTAAATTATCATTAGAAATTGAATCACAGAAAATATTTAATTATAATCCGATTTTACTAACTGTATTAAAAAAGAATGAGAATTCCAATAATATAAAATTTGCTAATTTTTATTATTTTCATAAGATCAATGATATTATACATATAATATCATGGAGATAATTTTGTCATTATTATATAATTTTAAACATCCATTATAATTTCTATGAAAATTACTAATCACAACGTTTTATAAATATTTTTATTTTGTCAATTGTTTTATTTGAAGAAGGTTCCAAATGAATATCAAATACAATATATTTATTTGGATTATTTTAATTTCGAATTGCATTGTAATGAATTCGAGGGGGATTTTGGATTGAATGGGGTGAGAGTAGGGGAGATTTCTTGCAAAGCCGACCGAGCATGTTGCCAGCACTCTCCCCCACCCATCGATCCACCAGGGCCGAGAGCTTAACGAGAAATATCGCAGTTAATTTGGCCGAGCGCGTCAACGCGATAGGATCGGGGCAGACGAGAACCATTCGGGGTGGCTGTTTCCCTTCCGGACCCTCTGCAAGTACCTCGGCGAAATCCCCTCGCAAGATCGCGGCGACCCCGGCCAGGCGAGATAAGAGAATTGCGCTGTCAAGCCAGGATGATATATACCAGAGGCATTTCCATACGACGCCGCCGGCAGACACGCTTTCGCCAAATATCTATCTCGCTACGTTTCTAGTATTTGCCAGGAACATTGTGCCTTCTCCACCTCCTCGGGATGATTGCATTTCCCTCCCACCTCTCTCCAACACATTCCCTTCTTCCATTCTACACATACCCATCTACCATTTTTCTACAAATTTAATTTTTCATTTACTATACTTCCAAAACGAAACTTAATAAATATTCAACATTTACCTTCATTGTTTTCGATAATTTCCTTATCTATAAAATACTAATTTCCCCCTCCCCCCCAAAAAAAACGATGCCATATTCTATTTATTAATCCTACAATTCCTTTTGGATACAATATTTTATATATATATAAATAAATACTTATAAATTCCATTTAAAAGAATATTAAATTTGATTTAGAAATAATTAAAAACTATTAATTTTTATTTTTATTAAATATTTTGTTGTAAATTGAAAATTTCAATCTATTTAAATAATAATAATAATAACCAATAAGTATATTTCTAAAGAGCGACCGCACTAGCATTTACGGCGCCCCGGGCAAATGAATAAATTGGCGCCCCTATATTTTGTAAAATTTATTAGATTCATAAACAAAATGCCGCCCTTCAGATTTTCCGCCTCGGATAAATGACAGGTTTGCCGCCTTCTAGAGCGGGCTCTGTTTCTAAAGATACATTTTTCAATTTATTAAGCTATTCTCTTATTCCTAGGGTCTTATGAATCTAAATACTTTCGTTTTAAATATATATTTCTTCAATCAAAAAGATAAACAAAGATTCAAACGTATTCATGTATTAAAAATGAAGAAGTTATAGTATTATTCTTTTAGTACAATTACGAATAGTTATTATCGGTTTATTTATAGTTATAATCGAAATGGACTTTCATGGTTTTCAAAATATTCTTCATTAAGATGAATACTATTTTGCATGTGGTTGAATCTGCATTCTTTGCTCTTTTATCACATGTTTTAGAGTTAGCTTAATTGGAGTGGATAATTGGTTGAAAAGTGTATTATTAATCCTGATGAAGAAGATTTTGAAAAGTATGAAAGCCCATTTAGATCCTAATTGATTATTAATTATTAGGTTAAAAATGCAAATAACATATTCTTTTATTATTATTATTATTTATTTATTTATTTAAACAATTTATATATATACATTCATTCGTATGTTATTTCAATCCACCTTTTTGTATGGTAACACTCACAATAAAAAAAAACAATCAAATCAATAAATAAAACATTTATATATATACCTATATACAAAATACAAAATATTCTATAAATGATGGCCATAAAAGCCCTTAATGTAGGACATTCATAACCATCTAGAATAGAGGTCGGCAACCTTTTGAGATGGAAGAGCCAAAAGTTACAATTTTCAAAATATCCAAATTTTTAAAGAGCCACTAACATTTATGTTTCTTTACTTTAATTAGGATTAGATAAATAGATTTGAATTTTGATTAAAATTAAATAAACTGTTCTCTGTTGAGTGTTTTTATCTCATTTGCATTATATATATATATATATTAATATTTTGAATTTTAAAAATAAAATAAAATAAAATCATTAATATTTGCGCATGAAACTGGAGAGCTACATCTTGACATCGAAAGAGCCAAATACGGCTCGCGAGCCGCAGGTTGCCAACCACTAATGTAATTATATAGAACGGTCATCCAGTCATGGATTTGGATAAAATTTAACCAGTGGGTTCTTATTTTAATTTCAAATAAACTTTTCTTATGCAATTTTTGCGGGTCGCTTCTAGTTTATGAGATAAAAAGGATTAAAATTTGCATATAAATCCATTGATATTCTATTTAGCTACCATGTTTTATTAATTTGATCAGCAGAGGGCACCACTAATTTTCGGTTTTTTTCAGTTCGGAATTAAATGAAGAAAAATTAAAAAATTAATTAATTAAATAATTTCCCCATATCCAAACCGAACTTATAAAAACCGAAAATTAGTGAATAAGTGAATAATTAGTGAATTAGTCAATAAAACATTACTTAAAGGCTCCTTTCGACATTCATAACTAGTTAATCTGTCAAACTTAAAAAATCTTTATTTACCTCGTAAAGTAAAAGCGACCCGCAAAAATTGCTTAAGAAAAGTTTATTTGGAATTAAAAAAGGAACCCACTGGTAAAGTTTTATTCATATTCATGACTGGATGCCCGTTCTATATAATTACGTTATTTTATTGATAATGTGTGATTATTCTATAATATTATTAATGAAATATATTTATTCTAAATTCTAATACAAAATTTCTTTTGAATTTTGTAATTGATTATAAATATTTTTTTTAAAAATAATGTAAAGTGTTTGAGTGTATTTAAATAAATATATTTTATTAATAATAATAATAAGTTAACAAGTAAATAAATATCTAACTCCTTCCACTCTTGAGTTTATTTATGTAAATGATAATAATAATGGAAAAGCAACCAACACGAGGCAATCGATGTTGGTAGGAAGTTCTTCAGGTTTAAAACGAAATTTATCCCGTAACGCCCACGCACATATCCAGCAACCTCTCCCCTTATAACAACGGATAGTAGTAATTTATGCGATGTAATTTTTGCTATGTCAAGTAAATTGTATACAAGCTTGAATGAAACGCAGCCTCCACACATCTGGATAGAGAGACAATTCGCAGATCCATTCGACTTGGGAGCTCTGTCGATGGAGTCATTTTTTACTCGTTCAACTCCATCCATCTGGGGAGCGAAAAGCGAGTCACGCGTTTTTTTGTTTTGTTTTTTTTTTCTTCGACAGTGAAAATAAAATAAAAAGAAAACAAAAAAAAAAGAGGAAAAAAAAAAAAAAAAACTTTTAGTTATACCCACCTCATCCCTTTCCCTGCTTTTGGATCGTCCCTTAACACATTTGAAAACAATAGAGAATGGAATAAAAATTAAGAATCATAAAAAGACTTCATTATTAGGCGAAGATGACAATTTATGATCTTCATTGGAGGGGTGGTTACGATTCCCCATCGGCTACATATTAACGCACGATGAATTCATTTCGGAGTTTAAAGACCCATCAAGCCGGTCCTAGAAGGGAGGAAGATCGCACCAACCCGATTTTTTTTTTTATTTTCATATCCAACCGACACTTGGAATTAGACGAATCAAATTTTTTATTAACCGATGTGATTTTCATTTTAAATAAAATTTCGTATAATTTATCTTATCTACTATTTGAGTAACTAAATTAAAAAAAAAAAACAACAAAAAAACGGAAAAAAAAAACAAAATGGAAATTCGTTTAGGGTGAATTTAATTAAATTCATTGTGAAAAAGTAAGATTAAGTCAAAAAAAGGGGGCACTAACAAAATCAAGATGGATTACACTTCACAAACAGATTTACAATTTTATTCTATTGTAAGTCAAAAAATATAAACTAAACTTTTTTTCATTTTTATATGAAAATACAAAAATAGATCATGTGTTATATTTTATATTTTCAATGGTTTTCATAAAATCTATATTCTTATTAAAGGGATTTTTATTAATACACCACTTATTTGTATAATTTATTTATTTAGTTAAATCAATATGCAAATTAAATAAATAAATTAAACAAATATGTGGTGTATTAATAAAAAAAGGGATTTTAAAATTTAAAAATAAAAAAATATATGGTTTATTAATAAAAAAAGGGCTTTTTATTAATACAACACATATTTGTATAATTTATTTATTTAGTTTTTGTACATATATATAACTAAATAAATAAATTATACAAATATATGGTGTTATAATAAAAATCCCTTTAATAATTATAAAAATCACAAAAGTTTTAATAAATATATTCATGAAAAATATAACTATATTCTTAAAATTTATTTATAATATTTATATTCCAATTGATAATCAATAAAGTATTAATAATTATAAAACACTCACGGATGTATTAATTTATATAAAATATAAGATTTTTTTTTTTTAAAAAAAGAGTTTTTAATTGTATATGATTAATTTTGTTTTTAATATAAAAATTATTAAATGTTTCGATTGAAATTTTTAAAACTGAAAAAGTAAATTATATTTATACTACAATATACATAAAATATAATTATATTATAAATATAAATATATATTGACTAAATAGCGAAAATAATTTTAATATTTATATATATATATATATATATATAATTCTGAACCGGTTTGATAGAATCTTTGATGGAAATTAATTTTTCCCAGACAAACAACTTAAGCCAAGCCAATATTGAGGGAAACCCATCACGCCAACCATGATTGTACAGCTGATGAGAGTAATTTGAGCTCTTTCAACGATATGAAAGGGTTGCCCATCAAGCTCGATGAAGAGTCTAGTAAATATGCCAAATGGGATTCCCATATGAGAAAGCAAACGGAGTGATTATAGGGAGGCTTAGGGCCGCACGTGTTCTCTAGGGCATGCGATTGGAGGTGCTAATTGAAGGGCGGGCACGCGTGACTGCCGGCCACACGCATCGCCTTTCACTGCAGTCCCCCCTTCATCATTGAAATTAATTCTTTAATTAATATTTATTATTTTAGTTAGATTATATAGAAAAGATTCATATTATTAATAATAATAATAATATATCAAAAAAAAAGAAAATTTTAATTTAATGTTTTTTTTTTTTTATGATTTCCCAATTTTGCACAACCTCAAAACCGGAGAAATGCTATGAGCTGTGACAAAAATCCATCTATTTTATGAAAAGCAAATTGAATTCCGAATGCATTTCCGGGGTAATAAACCAAAAAGTGCATCGATGTGAATACTCATGAGGTCACTGATTTCCTGCTCCCAAAAAGTAGTACCATCCATCATTTTCTCTCCCATTCTCGTAATAGTGCTATAACATTTCTTGAAATTAATTATGACAACGTAAAAGTAACCCTTTCGTTTCAAATTGGTAAAGCCAATGAATGAATTCAAGCTTAAAATAACAGTAATTAAATTAAAGTTAAATTCTTAAACTTTGCTATTATCATAAAATAAATCTTAACTTGGGATCATATACTAGAAAGTTTGGCTTGTTGTTAAGTGAAGGGTGCCGAGACTTCATTAAGTTTTCAGAGGTTAAAATCAATCCACTGTAAATAAACAATGTGAAACATTGTCTAGACAACGCCGGGCTAAAAGTCAGCCGATGGGATTGGGATGGTAATAAAGCTGCTGGGAGCGCCGTTTTAATGATGACTTGGAGCTTAGGCCCGACTCATGTGCTTGCCAAGTAATAAGCTTTTTCTCTTCCCCCAGCTCTTTATTCATTTTCTGTCTTATTACCTCCCCGGACGCCATTCGCAATCTAGCCTCGAAGCTCTTTTCCTGCAATCCCTATACATTGCCAACATTAAACTATTGGAAAATGAAAGACGAGGGCGGCGCTCGCTATTGGCGCCCATTTCGATGCCGGTCCACGTGCCCGGATACCACGCGCAATTATCTATACTAATATCCGCCCCCATACTTCGTTCAGAGCTCCTGTCCAGTGACCCTTGGTCTACGGAGTTCAGCCCCAGCTGCCACCTTGATAATAAAACTTAATTTTCAGTTAAGATTTACTGCCCAGAATATTGGAGATCACCCATTCCCTTCTCAAATGCTCTTTCGCATCGGAAAATGATTTCTAATGAAATGGTGTTCTTTGTTATCGAAAAGAGTCGTTCCTTTTGGAGATTGACAGCTGATAGTTCTAATAGTACCAGAGAAGATATTGGACTGACCCTGGTGTAACAAATGTTCAGGGTTCAAGTGTTGAACATTCGGGGTCAGAGTGATCATGAAACGGCGTCAGCTTGCCAAGACCACGTCCTTGTCAATCCTTCTCACCCTGGAGTCACTTGGCACCCCAATTGGCATGGAACCCCCTCCGCCACTTGTTTCGATTTTCATTTTTATCAGTTGTTTTTCGCTGGCTAATGACGAAAAGCTTCCATGGCTTTCATTGCCCTCTATTATTCGTCGGGGTGCTAACCCTCGACGCTGACCTCCCCACGAGTTTCACCCCTTCACTCACCCCTTCACCAACGTAATCGCATAATGCAGCCGCCGCCACGATTCTCATTCATGTCCTATGTTGTGATTAATGTCGTTCCGAACAAATTATCTAGAAAAACAAGCAGCAGCAGCAGAATACCGCCAGTTCCCCTCGGATGGCTGTTTGAGACTCACCCTTCACTACATGATGTCATATCCGACTGCAGGGGCGCGCCCTGAAAACCTCCCACCACGCTTAGCATCAGAGTCAGGCAAATACTCTCTTCTACAAAACAACACCGGTCTAATCGCAATCTAATATCGTCCTACAACTTTTCACAAAAAAAAAGTTATATAATATTAAAATTACTTCAATGAAGTAGTCCCATGTACAAAAATTCAGACAACAAAGAATTAAAATAAAATTAAATTTATTTTTAAATTCGAAATTATTAAATTAAATTAAGTGTGTTTGGAAATATATTTCATGCAATATTCAAAATGAATTTAAACCACTTGAAATATAAAATATATACAATTGAAATATATTATATATACAAATTAATTTTTTTAGATTAAAAATATATAAAATATTAATATTTAAACAACATATTTTAGTGTTTATATATATATATATATATACATATATGAAATTATTATTATTATACTAAAGTTAAAGTAAATGTTGAAATAAAATTCACCTGAAAATTTAATTTAAATATATATTAAAACATAATTTTAATGTATTCATATTGATATCAATATTATTATTATTATTATTATTAATTAAAAATGTTTTCATTCATTTTCCTTTGATGAATTTTTAATTGGATTTAATCACGAAAATATTAATTATATATTCTAGTTATTTTAGTTATAATGAGATAATAATAAGTAAATAAAATTAAATCCGAGGTTAAAAGTCAAAAGTACATTTGTGAAAAAGATAAATCTCTTTGAAAACATAACAAAAAAGTGCTTTGAATTTTTTTATCATCAATGAATAAAAAAAATATACCGACTTGGATCTTGTATTTATAGTGTTTTAATGAGTATCCCAATTGCAAATACTTACAAATATTATATAAATCGAATCAAACATTGGTCCATGTTATCTCAGATGTCAGATGCATCATTCCGATCAAAAGTGCTCCCCCCAACCAGCATGATCTCACCTCTTCTTTCAATAATTTATCTTCCCTGCGATATCCATTAATGTTAATTGGCTCTCATTCGTTATCAGCCAAGCGGTGTGCTTCTTCCTCTCCCTTTCTTATCAAACTTGGTTTCATTTTTCACCTGTGCCTTTTGGGATAGGACTTTTTTAACCGCTTCGATCCTTTTCCAATAGTTGAAGAAATCAGCCAAGCGGAATCACGCAACATACAATCTCATTAACTCAAAAACATCCCTCTTCCTCCTGGTAGGGCTTAACCAATGATAGATGTATTAATTGGAAAATCAATAGTGACTTTTCAATTTCCCTGTTTAAAATGTATCTACTTTAACAGAATAAGGGTTCAAAAATACAAGATACCAATTCATATTGTATTCATTTATAATAATAATTAAATATATACTAAAGATTTTAAGCTGAATAAATCGAATTATATATATATATATATATATATAGTACCTGGATTACCGAGCCGCCGTTAGGTTCTTTAAAAAAAATTATTCCTTATGAACTATGAATATTTAAGATTAATATTATTATTTAAAATAAATAAACGAGAAAATATATGAAATAATTTCAAATAATTTAAAAGAACATAATTTAAAAAAAAAATAGTCATAAAATATCCAGCCCTTAAACGTACGTATTAATGCACTGAAAAAAAAGAAAAGTATGACCTGTGGATATAACATAATATATATTTCTTAATTTGATTACAAAATATTATTAAAATAAATATTTTTAATTTTATTTTATTTATTATCTATGGTGTGAATTTCAAATAAATCCTTAGTTCGGTTTAATATTTCAAAAATACAAATATATATATATATATATAATTTTTGCTAGTATAATAAGATAAGATATATACTTTTCTAGCAAATTTATGCATGAGATGGATTAACAAACAACCATTTAATTTATTCTTATCTAACAGAAACATTTGAAATATCGACTTTATTCTAAAAAAACATTTTTTATAATAAAAATTTTATAAAAATTAATTCATTTTTTGATTTGCAAATAAATTTAGAAATGTGTGTATAGGTTAGAATAGATGGATGAGAGTGGTAGGAGGAGATCATGATAGAGTTGGTTGGTTGGTTTTTATCAAGAATTCTGCTCCTTCTATTCTTCCATTAAATATTGTTTGTTTTCGTAAATCAGAATGGAGTGGAAGTCCATTTGCAAGACCGTCAATGAAAGACGTTCACAGTCACCGCAAATGGCCGTTGCTGTTTCCGGACAAAGTTTCCGATCCAAGCTCAGCTGCTTTATCTTGGTTCAGATCTGCAGGGATGTTTCTACAGGACTGCAGGGAAGTTAGCCTAAAGGGAGTCGGTAGTGTGTCATGGCTCATTGACGGCCCGTGACTCACTTGGGCCCTGAATGCCGTTTTATCACCACTCCGCAGCCTCCCCCATGAAAGTTTCCTCTTTACATAGAGACGGAACCATTTCGGAAATAATACCACTCGTCTTAGATTATTCTTCCTGATAGAACATTTCAACATACCGACTAAAAATGGCAATGTCATTTACATTTCCTTTTCTATTCCCGATTAGTCATTCATTCAATTAATTTCATATGCTTCCCCAATTATCATTCTTCTTGATTATTCAATCCAGGCTCATGCATATTAAATCTTCGATTAATAATTTACAATTACTTAATACTCATTCTTTAAATTTTTCTATTAACTGACTGTAATTTCAAAAAAATCTGGAGTGTCTCCACTCGACTATCTCGCAAATTTAAATTGGAATAATACACATATATATTATTTTTAAATTAAATTTAATTAATTATAAATTAAAATTAATAAATAATATTTATTAAACAAGCGCATGTTTGGCTTTTTGTTGATGGCACCACGTCACGTGTTGGCGCGTGATTTGCAGTGTTAAAAAATTAATTCTCGTACTTTCAGCGATTCAATCAATCTGAAATTCTATATATAGCACTTTTATACAATTTTTAATCATGTGGAAAAACTATCAAACATATATCTTTATTTTTACGATCAGTTTAGAGGAATAAAAATGAAAACGTGGTAGGTAATAGTTCTCTTCCAAATGAGCTAAATTTCTCAAATGTTGATAGAAAACTACGAATTTTGAATAATGCCCGTGTACCAAATTTCATTATTCTCGCTCAAACCGTTTTTGGGTAATCTTATCTACACACACACAGACAGACATTTTTCTCAACCTTAGTGAAAATAGCTCAGGGACCTTCAAAACGTATACAAACATCAAAATCTAGACATCGAAAATTTTCGTGATCGCAATACAATCTCTGGAGAGATAGTAAATAATAATTTAAGTTTAAATTATATATATATATAGATATATCATTTTATTTAAAATATTTCTCTCCTATATATTTCACTTTCAGTAGATTATGAATAGTCATTACTAGATTGTTAATATTTTGCAGAAGACATTTATTTATGCTTCTTATGGTATTTACCTAGATACTTGTATGATTAATTATGTGTTCTGGTTTTAAGATATTTCATTTACATGATTGGTTTACTTTCGTTATTTTTAGTGTGAAACTAATTTAAATTACTTTTGGAATAAAATATCTAAATAATTGAAATTTTAATATAACTTGAATATAAAATATGATTTAAAAAATAACTAGTGAATGCAAATGTACTGTAATTTATTAGTGATTCGATTAATAATTTAAAGATGTAATACACTTCTCACCTGTACGTTTTATTGATCTTTTTTATTTTGGAAATAAAAATAATTCTTGCCTACTTTATTGGAATTTGTAATATTTTAGTTTTTGCTAGATAGAAGGGAGGTTGCTCGTTCTTTTTCTGAACTCGCAACCCCGACAAATTTTTATCCAATATTCATATAAAAGTCTTCCTGTTTGACACGGTAACCGTGTTCGCTAAACTTCTTCCCAAAAAGGGGAGTTGAACACTCCCTCGCCTGTAAGATTCCTATCTGTTTGTATTGTTATTTTATTTCTCTTTATGACACATGAATAAACCCAAACAAACTCACATTTAATGATTCCACAAGTTTATAAAAAAAAAAAAAAAAAAAAAATTCAACTTATTTTTACTAAATGATACAACATTTTATAAAACTCAAATGAATTGATAATACAAATGAAAATTGATTAAATACCTTTTATTAATAAATCTTTTTAATGTTATTGCAATATAATTTTTTATTTTATTTTCATAATTAAGTTTTTATTAAATTCTTTATTTTCTTCTTTTTAGGTTCATCAACGCGAGGCGACGAATCGTTCAACCGATGATTGACCAATCGAACCGAGCGGGTAAGTTTTCGAAATAGTCTGTCCCGAAATTGGACTGCTGCCGCCACCTCTGACAATTTAATTAATTTAGTTTTTTTTTATCTCAGATGCACTCCAACATTTAGAAAATGTACCAATTACTAAACAATTTGAACTTGCAATACTAAGAGCCGATTTTTTTTTATTCATTTCTTTATTTATTTATTATAATTTAATAGAATTTTATCATTGAGTTCGAGTTGAACTGGAATTTAAAAATCGGTATTCAATTCATTGGAATTAAAAAAAATATATTAATAATTTGAATTATATTCTATATTTTTTTTAAATTTTGCTCTAAAATCAATGAAATAACAGTGATATTGTTTTATCAACCAATAATACTGATTATATTATATTAAAAAACTAATAGATTTAAGTAAATAACTGAGTTAATTTAGGAAATATCATTCAAGTTAATAACAAATATGATTTTCAGAATAAAAATAAATAATACATGTATTGTTTTTATGTCTTTGGAATACAAGATATAGAAACAATTAAATTAGTATGAATAAGATTGCCTGATATGTGTTTATTAAAGGTTCACTTTATGTCCTATTCATTTTCTTGGTTGGATTAATAGGTAACTTGGAAATGAGTAAATGGCATTGATCGTAGAGAAAATTGTAGTAGACAGTTATTGGCCGAAGCTTAATAGGACCCGTGGGACTATTTTGGACAGAGTGGCCTCACCCTAATCATTTTCATCTACAAACAATTTCTCAATTATTAATAAGTGAACATTCTGTGGATACAAATTGCCTAATTAGATCAAGAGTTTGAAAAAATTAATTTTATAGATCTCTTATACTATTAGAAATTTTGATCTAATAGTAGTAACTGAAGTTAAAGAAAAGAAGGAAAAGTAATCAAGATAATTATTCAATCGAGTTATTATGACATGGATTTGGATAAAACTTTACTAAAGAGATCCTTTTTTAATTCCAAATAAACTTTTCTTATGCAATTTTTGCGGGTCGCTTTTACTTTACGAGGTAAATAAAGATTTTTTAAGTTTGACAGATGATCTAGTTATAAACGTCGAAATGTGCCATTAAGTAATGATTTATTGACTAATTCACTAATTATTTACTTATTCACTAATTTTCGGTTTTTTTCGGTTCGGTTTGGATTTAAAAAAATTAAATAATTTAAACCGAACTTTTATCAAAACCGAAAATTAGTGGAGCCTCTGGTGATCAAATAATAAAACATGGTAGCTAAATAGAATATCAATGGATTTATATGGAAATTTTAATAATTTTTATCTCGTAAACTAGAAGCAACCCCTAAAAATTGCATAAGAAAAGTTTATTTGGAATTAAAAAAAAAAACCCTAGTAAAGTTTTATCCAAATCTATATCATAACTGGATAGAATAATTACCGTAATCAATTTGTAAGTCAAAATGGGTTATAATAACATTTCCAGAAACAGAAATAAATGAATGATAATAAAGAAATAGCATAAGTTGATAAAGATAGAAAATGTATAAATCGAATGAATTTGGCTTCTACTACTTTTGGCCCATCCATTCATTTTGTTCACTTTTGACTACCCTTGCTCTTTCCTTCTTTTCTGTCGACAAGTAAAATGAAAACGGGCATCGGAGAGGCTGGGGAGAGTGATAAATCGCTCCGTGGAGGTCACACACAGCATTCAAATATTTCTTTTGCACTTGACTGTCGTCTCGACGATCCGTCATTTGGTAAAGCTGAGGCCCAACGTATTGTTTTTATCTGGAATAAAAATCATAGTTAAAAAAAAAAACAAAACTTAAACAGAACATTTTATGAACAGGGTCGAGGCCTTTAAAGACATACTAACTCGTTTAACATCTCTTAAGAAAGCCGCCTAGTGGTCGTTTGAGGGAATCAATAAAAACGGGATTAAAGTCAACCTGGGAGCGATGCTGCCTTGCGTTAAATGGAGCCCTGAGACAAATTCTCAGGGCCCTAAGTGCCAGGCCCGGAGTCGTCGTTATCGCGTCCGGCTGATCTGCAAGGATGCTTTGAGAATCCGCCCCCTGCTTTTAATAGCCGCAGGTGATTAAGCCGTGCAGCTTACGGCTTTACTCTTGCCATTGAATCGAGGGGAGAGAAGTCCTGGCTTTGTAATCAAGCCGATCAGAGTTAGTTGGCCAAGAAATGGCCCATCCAGATGGGGAGACTTCCATGTTAGAAAATCCTTCTTGAGGAAACAACAAAACAACCGGAACTTGAAAATGCGTCTCGGAACGAGGCAAACAACAGTCCGGAACGAGATTGCTATCCAAGAAGGGAACTACAAACACTGTGCAACAACTTTGTTAATGGATGCGGTCCTAATTCGCTAATTGACTAGGTCCAAACATGCCATTGTTACCTATCCTGGTTTTGAATAAAATAACATATTGCCTTTCAATACTTTATTTTTAAAATCAGAATTAAAAAAAAAAGTAGATTACTACAATCAATAAAAATTTATATTAGCCTCTAAACAACTTTATAGTTTATCGTAATCGTAAAAAAGCTCATTTATTGTTGTCATTAAGTTCCTAACCTGATCCAAAGATTCACATGTTTTGAAATTGAGATGGCTCTCTTCAAGTTAAATAACCTTATCGTGTATTATGTATTGTAATAAATTATGATCGTTAAAAGGAAGCGATTCCAAATGTATACAAGGTCAAATTAGGGAAATTCGAATTTATTCAGCAAAATAAAAAGCTTAATAGATAATCATTTGATGTCTATAGTCTCGTAACGATCTGGTCCTTTGAAACTTCCTGGCATTTGTTATATAATGGAAATTAAATGAGATCATATTATATATAAGTATATACTTATTGAATGAGGTATATATTCAAAGATTTTCAAATATATCAGGTGATCATGAAAGGTAAAGAGATGAAAAAATTTATAATAAAAAACAAATCCAAATCAAATTAAAAACATTGAAATAATAATTCTGAGTATTAAAAAATAAATAATACACATAATAATCTTTAATATAAAAATATTTATAATCAAAAATTGATTATAGAAATATAAAATTAGTTTATTTTTTAAAAAAAAATTTAATTCAATATTAAATATATATAATATATACGATATAACAAAAGATTCAAATTATTCATATATTAATTTTGATTTTGATGATGAATTTTGTAATCAATTGACCAAATAATTTGAAACTATTGAGTATTTTTTTAAATTTTTTATCTCCCAATGATATTGAGAACCAAATTTAAGTATCCCCATTATCATTATTTTTTTTTTTTTAGCAAATTTGTAAAATTTATACTAAAAATATATTTGTTAATGTATAAACACTTATAATTTTGTTGCACAATAATAAATTTGATTAGAATTTTCATAAATTTTTAATAAAATTTTTGGAGATGCTATTTTCTGAGTTAATTGGTTGGGTTCTGAGGGTTTTTGTACTTTCTGAGGTGAGTGTGGCAGCAGCTTTTTGACCATGCCTCACACATGCTAACCCTATTGACGGTGTAGTGTTCTCACCGCATGCAGGCCCGAGCGGCGCGTACTCTCCTGATGGAGCCAGCATGGGATACATGATGGACGGGCAGGCGCAGGCGATGATGCACGGGAGACAGCCCGGAGAAGCTGGTTTCCACGCAGCCGAGTACCACCACTACCCAGCACAGTACTACGGACATCTCTAGTACCGCGCGGCCTCGGCAGTCACGCCTCCTCCTCTTCCCAAGGTAATATTCATAAACAATTGGTATTTCTCTTCTCTTTTATCAAATTCAACTACCAACTCTTATCTGTAAACAGAACCTATTCAGAGATGTTTTCAAGGGATTCAATGAATTTTAGGTTAATTGGGCCCAATC
Source organism: Labia minor (assembly GCA_963082975.1). NCBI lineage: Eukaryota > Metazoa > Arthropoda > Insecta > Dermaptera > Spongiphoridae > Labia > Labia minor. The sequence goes on along the minus strand of OY720348.1, from coordinate 23,629,992 downwards.
ATTTTTTTTCCCCCATTTAATTTATATAAATGAATTAGAAATCAAAAACATATCCCCACAATAAATACCCCAAAATACGGAGAAGATACAACCATTTGAAATAATTTTTGGAACATATTGATTCTTTGAATTGTTTAGACCGAATGCGGCCATTATGTCTCATCCATTGTTGAAATGATATTTCTTGGAATTTGTTCAACAATTGACAAATTTTCCAAGAATCATATTCTTATATACAATAATAAACGTTAAATGTTATATTTATTTTGAATACAAATAAAAGACCCAAGAAAAGAATTAAAAAAAATTTCTATTAAAAATATATTCTTTTATTTTTTATTAATTTATTTTTTTTAATTTTGAAAAAAGTACTATTTCTTGGAATTTGTTCAACAATTGACAAATTTTCCAAGAATCATATTCTTATATACAATAATTAACATTAAATATTATATTTATTTCGAATACAAGTAAAATTCCCAAGAAAAAAATTAAAAAAATTTCCTATTGAAAATATATTTTTTTATTTTTATTTTTTTTTTTTATAATTTTGAAAAAAGTACTATTTCTTGGAATTTGTTCAACAATTGACAAATTTTCCAAGAAACATATTCTTATAAACAATAATAAACATTAAATATTATATTTATTTCGAATCCAAGTAAAAAACCCAAGAAAAGAATTAAAAAAATTTTCTATTAAAAATATATTCTTTTATTTTTATTTTTTATTTTTTTGTTTTTTTGATAAAAGTACTAAATAATATTTTAATTCTTATTTACAATAGAATTAATAAAAAAAGAAATCTTTTAAATATTCTCTGCTATTAAATTTATATACTGAATGTCATTAAATAAAAAAAAAACTTTAAGTATTTTTTTTTTTAATGTTTCAAATTCCTTTTTTTATTTAATTCATATCTCCTTTATTGGAATGTAATATCGAGGAAAGAGAAAATTGATATCACTTATTTAACATCCATATTTGGTACTTGATCTTAAAAACCTGCCTTTAAAAGAAAAATGAATTCATTTAGAAATGGATAAAAAAATTGAATTTTATTTATTATTTTTTATTTTATTAAATATTATCTCGATTATAATAGGCAATAGGAGGATATTACATTTGTTTTTTTTTTTTTTTAATATTGAACTAAAGAAAAAAAATTAATTAAATATAATTTTCTTTTTTTGACTTTATTTGAATACAATTTAAACAATGATAATTCACCCATCTGGTATATTATCAAAAATTTATAAATCTATTTTAATTCATTACTTAACTAATTATTATTAATATCAATAATAATTAAATGTTAAATATTAATTAATTATTATCATATATATTTTAATTTTAATTTTGAATAAATTAAAGAGAAGTATACATAATTCTGTATTAGTACTATAATATATACATACAGCGCCGGATTTTGGCGACCGCCTGGGGCCCAGAATTTGAAGGGTCCGATATAATAATAAAATAGTTTTTTACACTCATTATTTTTTTTTAGATTTTATAAATTAAAATCAATCATTTTTCATGAGACATGGATTTTTTCAGCAAAATAGTTTTTTCTTTAATTATATCAAACTAGCTCCGCCCCCTGTACCCCCCCCCGAGTGTCCCTATTCTGAGCTATAACCATCTAACTCCTAACCTGTCCCATCTCTCTCACGTTCCTTCCTACATTGTCCACCCTGTTCACAATTGGTCTTCCACACAGACGTTTTCCAATCGAACTCCCCACCAATATATTTTTCCTCACCCATTCTAGCCATGTGCCCTGCCGATCCCAGCCTTCTCTATTTTATGACCTATATCTAGAGATGCATAGAGGTCATGCAATTCCTTGTTATGCAGTCTCCGCCATTCCCCGGTGTCCTCATCTTTCTTTGGTCCATAAATGCTGGGAAGAATCCTATTCTCAAATACTCTGAATCTATTCTCATCTCCCAGGGTTATAGACCATGCCTCCCACCCATATAATACAATTAATAATTTAATAATTTTGATCCCCTTTGATAATAATTTCCAGATTGCAACCTCGATTTAAATTCTTTGCAAATATTATTCTCTCTGATACTAATTATATTTTGTCTTATCACTATTAATTTCAAACCCCATCAATTTTCCTGTCTCGATTAATTTGTTTTATGCTACTTTAAATGTTATTAATTTATTTAAAAAAAAATCAAAGTAAACAAAATAAAAATAAAATATAAAATTAGCATAACACTAAACTACTATAAAAATAATATTAAAAAATATATTATATAGTAAAATCTTACGTGAAAATCCAATTATGAGATCAAATTTTCTTAATTAAAATAATTTACTCACATAATCTTAAAAATTAATAGTATTAAATTATAGCCGTAATGTGAATGTTTTCAAAGTTTAAAAGGCCAATAAGATCAATTGAGATATTGTAAATATCAATAGATATATAAAAAGATTTTTATCTGCACATTGCTCAGAAATTAAATTAACGCCAAATTATCGCCACCAGCGCCTCTATGATCTAGTATGGTAACTAAACTGGTAATGGTAACTAAACTATTATATTCTTTATAATTTTTTTAAAATTTTTCTAATTAAAAAATCGAAAATCGGGCTTCGAGGTCTGGTGGCCAGCCACTTTGTGCTTCCGTGTAAAAAATTCCAGGTCCCTGCGTGCGATATAGTTTTTGCTGGAGAGCTCGGTCCAACAAACAGACAGACAAACAGACACATTACACTTGCTTTTATTATTATAGAAGATAATGTTCACAACGCTAATTATTTTATTATTGTCCACATATTGAATAATTGTAATATTATTTTTAAGAAAACTATTTGTATAATCAGAATTAATATTAAATTAAAAAAAAAGATTAATAAACAAAAACCAAAATTTACTAATAAAAATAATGAAACCTATGAATATTTATGATTTTTATAACACAACATTGATACAAACAAATGCTTTTTTAATCTCTAAAAAATTGATTTTTATGAACAAATAATTTTTAATCAGTATCACTTTGCATTAACTACACTTGCCTTGCTTTAAAGTAAAATAAAAAAAATTTTGTTACATATTCGTTGTAGAATTAATTAATTTTTTTAAATTTTTATTTTATTAAATGCGCTCTTCATGCTATCCATGTTTTAACACTTTTAAGTAAATAACTACTGTATTATATTATTTACACAATTCTTATTGTGTAATTTGTGGATTTTTGCCTTGTTTTACTATTTTTTTTTTAAATTTGCATATATATTATATAATCGATAATGCAATTAAAATTGATTGAATACCTTTTATTAATAAATATTGTATTATATTTTAAATAAACAAATTATTTACACAATTCTTTATTGTGTAATTTTGATTTTTGCCTTATTTTTTCTTTTTTTTAAATTTGCATATATCTAATAAACATTACTAAGATATAATTACTCTCCATTGAAATTTAATTAAACAATGAGACATAGAATCCAATTAAATGATATAAGAATTTATTAATTAAACCGGAAATGAGATTTACTTGAAATTTTGCATATGATTTAATGTAAATTTGAATTTAAAATAAATGTTAATACAAAAATCAATGACGATTTCTTATATAGTGTGACAGAGATATTAATCAATAATATCTTTTTAGTCCTCTTGTTTTATAAACTTTTCAAAATTTACAAAATGATTGTCCATCACTAGAAGGAAATATATCCCGAGTACTCTGCCCTTTAAAACCGTTCTTTGAATGTTATTCTGATTCTGACAGGTTTCTATCAATCCCTTGGGATATTTCAAAGAAGTTGAAGGCTTAGGATGATGACCCTTCAATATCTTCTCTCGAAGTACTGGTGTTCTCCTTTTAAATAAACAATTCAAATGGATCTATTTCATTATTCATCGGTCGCCAATTGAATTTTACTAAGTTTAAATCGGTTGTTGGTTAAAAATCTACATTGGAATTAAGCCCCGCCCTATAGTCTCGAAGGTACTGAGCCACCCTTCCAATTGGCTTGGATATTTAATTTGTTGGAACCCTTTTGCACGACTCTTTTTCCAACAAACCTTGGTTGTTTGCCACTTTGAATCTGATTTGCATTCTTAATCAGCTCACTCATTGCTAATAGCTTATTAAATATTTTTCACTTCTTAATACCTCTTAATAGATTAATTAAATGAAAACAAAAAAAAAATAAATAACTCGATTATTGTTTAAATGAATCCCCATACAAAAACCATCATTAAACCATTCGAGAACATGTTTAATCATTTTGAAACCTATCCAACAGAAAATTAAAATTGCTGAGCTGGAATAGCTTTTATTTTTTCTTTTTTTTTTTTTTTTCTTTTATTTTTTTTTTTTCTTCTGCGTTTTAAGACGTTTCTAATTCAAGGTTAATAGAAAAAGGAACTAAGCCTTTTACGGATAAAGAAGAAAAAATTTTTATTTCTTGTTTCCTATGTTGTTTTTACATTCGCTTTTGTAAAAGACGTGGCCATTAATTTTTGTCTTTATGAAAATATATAAATATATATAATTTCTACAATGCGAATATATGACATAGTTATGAATTTTTTTTTCTTATATCAAAAGAAAAAAAAAGAAAAATAGAAGAAGATAAAAAGAAAAACGACAAAAAAGGGAACATGCTGAGTTGGCAGATGTCAATTTTAAGTGGCACCGACTTTCGTTTCATCATTTTTGAATTAAACCAATCAATTTCAGGGATTAAGGGTGGGTGATTCCTCTTTGAAAACATCTGAATATATTTTTTAAATTATTATATATAGTCTCATCATTACCTTTAATTAAATGATAATTCAAATACAATTGTGATTGTATCTTTTTTAATTAATTTTTAATTTTATAGGAGTAACAATTTGAAACATTATTATTTTTCTCTTTTTATTTTCCTACTCTTTGTTATATTTTAGGTGAAAATTTACAAAACGGGAAGCTTCAAGGATTTGGATTAAGCTTTACCAGTGGGTTCCTTTTCTAATTCTAAAGAAATAATCTTTATGCAATATTTCCCAGTCTCTTCTAGTTTATTATTAATATTTGCATATAAATCCATTGATATTCTATTTAGTTACCATGTTTTATTAATTTGACCAGCAGAGCCTCTTCTAATTTTCTTGTTGTTTTTTAGTTCGGTTTGGATATATGAAAATTATAAAATATATAAAAATTAATTAATTAAATAACCGAACTGAAAAAACCGAAAATTAGTGAATATGTGTATAATTAGTGAATTAGTCAATAAAACATTACTTAATGGTTGCACATTTCGACGTTCATAACCAGCTAATCTGTCAAACTTAAAAAATTTTTATTTCGTTAACAAGAAATAAATGCAAATAAATAATGCATAAGGAAAGTTTATTTGGAATTAAAAAGTTTCATCCAAATCCCAGATGCTTCCCGTTTTGTAAACAATTACCAAATCTATTAATTAACAAATTAACAAATTTTTATTTTATTTAATTTTTAAGTTAATTATATAATAGATACATAAAAAATGGCAGAAAAAAGTAAACACCAGGGTAACGCTGTTGTCGAAAAATGATAATGCCCCTTCTCAATCGGTTGATTACTCGACAACAACGCCACCCTGGCGTTTACTTTTTTCCGTCACTATACTTATTATCGAGTTATTTAGATTATGTATGTATATTATTATGTACTACTTTGTATATAAAATTATTTATTTATTTTAAAAAATGAAGATCTATGCCATTTGTATGAAATCGATTTCATAATCCATTCATAAATCAATATTCATTTATAATTTTAATCTCTTATAATAAATATGTATTATTTATTTATTATTTATTTTTGTATGTTTTTTGTAGTTGTTATTAATTCTCTCTTTATACTAAGAAGCATGAAATTTTGGTGAATGATCCATTCAATGAAAATTTTGTTTATGTTGTTTTTACAGCAGGAGCCGCGTCTCTGACCACTGAAATCCTGCGATGTCTCCGCGCCGCTCCAGCCTGCGCCCTTGCATCTCAACATTACCAGCTCTAAACTAAACTAGTACTACTCTGTATACGAAACTATGCTGTGACCACGATATAATATATATAATTATATTATTATTATTAATTATTATTATTATAAAATATTTAAAAGAAAAAAAAATAATTAAAAAAAATGATAAATAAAACGTCTACCAGTGAAGCGAAGACGGCAGGCAGGTTTCACAAGATTTCGTCCGAGGAATGTTAAATCTTGTGTAAAAAGCACAAGACCTGTACAATAAATGTACATAATCGTAAAGTAATATACAAACTTTAAATATAAGAATATATATACATATAAAATTATAATATATATGTATATATATATATATATACATATAAATTATAATATATATATATATATGTATATATATATATATAACGATCGATCTGAATGTGTGGTAATATACAAAAGCCAATGTAGTTTTAGAATCTAAAGACAAGATTTGGATAGCGGTCCATTTAGGCAAAATAGATGGTTGACAAAGAAACTATCTGAGAGTTTACACTTAAATTTCTTCTCTATTCTTTTGCACACAGAATACTAACTAGTGTATTATTATTATATATTAGAAAAATTGTTTCTATGACATGAATAATTGTCACCTTGTCTGGATTTTGAAATTTTACTGTCCTTCGGCTTCTAATTAATTTAAATTTTTCTCGCTTGCATTGAAATTGCGAAGAAGTTTGGTTCGGTTCGATTTGGTTCGTTCTGGCTTCTTTTAGTTCCTCTGCCGATTTTGACTTCCTAATACTCTAATTTAATCAATTTTAAAATTTATCGTAATCATTTTTTTTTTTAGTGAAATATTTTTAAAGTCATTTCATTCAATCAATGATTACCGTTTAAAAAAAAATGTTTTTTTGTTATTTTTCTATTCATTCACTTTACAATGATTTATTTATTGAATATGGAAATTTTGTTGAAATATTTAAATAAAATTTTTGGAAATTTGGAAATTTTTTGGAAATTTTAAAATTTTTTAAAATTTTTTGGAAATTTGAAAATTTTTAAAATTTTTTTAGTTCTTTTGAAATTTGGAAAATTTTTTGAAATTTTTTAGTTTTTTTGAAATTTTTTAGTTTTTTTGAAATTTGGAAAATTTTTTGAAATTTTTAAATAAAATTAAATATATATTATAATTATATTTTTTTGAATGAAAAGAAAAAGAAAATAAACATTTTATCGGATAAATTATATATTAATGAATTTCATGAAGAATTTATTATATTATATTTATTTAAAATTTGTTTAATTTGTTTTTTTAAAAAAAATAAATAAAATTGGGAAGCATAATTGGCTTTGACCGCAAGATTTCTTTGCAATGTGAGTTCAAACAAATGTGGGCTATCTTTTTCTCTCTCTACCCACATGATAAGAACCGAAACGTTATTTTAAACAAATAGAAATCCAGTCGGTATTCAAAAGGTTGAATGTTTGATGCCAAGACGTCAAAGGATGGGACAAAAATACATACCCAGACGGTGGTCACTTCAAACAATAAATTCACTATTTTTTAATGTATTTTTGTGATACGTTAAATGTTAGCAGTCGACCCGTTCGTTATCTGATCCCCGCTCCCGCGCCCAGATGATAATTGACACCGATATAGATAACCAAATAAGTACGATTCCATTCGGATATGCTCGTTTCCGAGCCAATAATTGAACAATTTATGCTGGTTTAGACGAAAAACACTTATTATACAACAGTACAAATTTCCATCGTATACTTAACGAAAAAAAAAAAAAAAAAAAAAAAAAGAAAAAAAATTAACAAATAATATATATCTATATATATAGTATATGTGAGCTGTGTAATTGGTCCCCCCTCTATCCTGATCGTTTCTTAAATAAAATCATTGTAAATATATTTTTTATTTCTAATAGAAAAATATCAATGTATACGAAATATGAATTGAATAATGCACATAGTTTGGTCTGGTTTTGATCTTTGTAAATGTGGATGATGTATTATAAAATAATAAGATTAATATTGATAATAATAATATTAATAATCCTAAGAAAAACATATTAATAATACTATTAATAAATAATAATAAATAATATTAATAATTCATAAAATAAATCATAAGAAATATAATATGAAATAAAATTAAGAGACTTAAGCATAAGAATGAAATGCAAAAAAAAAAAACAAAAACAAAAAAAATGGAATAGGCCAAGCGAATGAACCATCGGGCTGGTCCGGACTGTTTTGGCAAGGGACGTTTGCGTTTCTGTGATAAGCAAGCCTTGTGCGAGCCACCCACCCCCTCCATATTCACCCCTTGATACCTAATGAGGTCACTGAAACTGGATTGCAAATGATATTCTGGAACGAAATGCGCATTTGAATAACCGCGTGTTAAAATCGAAATCGATCCATTGAATCGTTCATCTATATTGCAATAAATGAACACACCAAATTCAACTCAACCTATTTCTTAAATTACGATTTTTTTTTTTTTTTTTTTTTGATCAATTTCAAAGAAAATGGTTACACAATGCGCATTTTGTACCGGAATTAGTAATTTAGAAGAACAAAAAAATAAACAAATCTATTCCGATTTATTTTGATAGATATATTATAATATTTATTGTATATAAAAATTGATTATATTTAAAAAAAAAAATTTATTGTATAATTTAAGGAAAATATTAATATTTTACATTTAAAAAAAAACAGCAAGATGCGATGACATCTACCAGTGTATAAAAAAAAAACAAAAAAATCAAATTTAAGGAATTAAAGAAAGAGTTGTTTTGGATCAATTCCTCACTGCCAGCGTCCCTTTTTAATTCTTCCTCAAAATCTTCTACTTCCTTTCCAATTTTTCCAATTATAATTTTAATTCCAGTTCTAGATTGAACCAGGTTTTATATATTATACACCTTAACCTACAGTTATTTTTCCTGATATTTACTTTTCTGAAGAAGAGAACTCACCAAGATGATGGTGACATTCTTATTCATCCAAATGGATCATTTTTATGCTAATAACACAATTTTATCCTGGTGAATTATCCAAATAATATTTATGAAACATGAAAATTCAAGTCCACCCTGAAGAAATATTTTTATTTAATTTCATTAATTAAAATATTTTTTTTGTTTTTTTATAATTAATTTTCATTTCTATCTTTGTTTTAAATTAATAAAAATAATTTTAAATCATAATTTTAATGAAAATTATTTTTTTTTTTTGTTAAATTACTTATGAAATTATTACTAAAAGGTAAACCTAACAAATTTAGAAAAAGTTCATTTTAAGGATTTTTCTGCTAAAAGGAAAAACTTAAAACATTTTCAATTTTTACCGACCGACGATAGGAAGGGAAAGTATTGTTTTCACACCAAATTTCACATGTGGAGATTTTTGTCTGTCCGTCTATCCGTCTATTTTGATTAAATTTGGTATATTTACTTAATGCATCAGTAGCATGAATTCATCAACTTTTGGTGTATATCCGGAAATTGGAAGTGGTAGTTTACAAAGTATTAATTTTATATTCATTGTCGGAAATTTTTCAACTAAAATATAGTAGTAATTAATAATTGAGTAATTAAACTAAAAATAAAAACCAAGATAATATAATTTAGTCATTTTAATTCAAGTTTTAAATATATATATATATATATATATATATATAGATATAATGTTGTTTGGAAATTAATTTATTTCAAATCGTCGGTCGGTTCCTGTACCTGGCCACAGCTCATTTTTATATTATTTTTATTAATTGCATAAAAATATACTATCCTTTGTTTATAGAATACCCTATTTCAATTGAACTTTATTTGAATTCAATGAAATTCCATCTTCTTCGATACCATTTCAATCAAAACCAAATGCCATTTTATGGGAATTGTTCCAGTGACTCTTCCTTTAGGCACCACCTAAAAATACCTTCATTCTCTCCGAGGTGCATCTTCATTCTCGTCCACTTTTTGATCCAAACCATAAAAGACAAAAAGTCGAACTATGTGTGTGACTTATTGGTACTGCCCTTCTAGACCTCCTTCTATTTCTATCTTTCTCTCTCATTCACACTCTTTTCCACAAGTACCTATTCTCAAAACCAGACTTGGTTTTTTTTCTCCTACCACATTCTCTCTACTCCTACTTTTTACAAAATTCACTACATTTTAATATACGCATTATTTGAAAATTATATACCGATGAATCTTTGCCTTAATTAAGTATACGGAGCATCATTGATTGTGCTGCTAAATATATTAATGATGTTATCGCTTTTGAAATCATGTATATATTTATATATATTTATGTATATAGATATATTAAGATATCTATATCTATATACATATATATATACATATTAAATAAAGGGGTACGTTAGGCCTGCTTGTATAAAATAAATTCCATCATAAAACACAAAAGGAAAGAAAACAATCATGCTATTTTTGAGAAGTTAAACTTTTGATCTCAAATTCTCTATTATTATTGAATTCATTTTCTTTTATATCGAATGATGATGTGTACTATAACAATTATATTAATTTATTGAGAAGAGATCGAAAATCCTACTTTCTTGATTTGATTTCAATTCAGTGGCTCTGTCGATCTCCCATACATTCAACAACATTATTGTATTCGTATTCTCGATTTGAATAAAAGTTCATTTTCCAATTAGAACTACCATCTTCGTGTTTACTTAAATCAAAATGAATCCTTTTCATTGTTGTAGAGAATTTAGAAAATAGAATATATAGTATACAAGAATACAAGCGGAGCAAATAAATCCCGTTCCCTCTCCTCCTCGTCCTCCTGATACTGACACGTCCAGATACTCGGGTTATATAATTCTTAATTGATATTTGTATTATCAATGTTTTAAATAATCCTGGTTACGTTTTTAGAGCAGAAATGCGTGAATTTGGTGTTCAAGGTTTGTCCTGGATTACCAATCCGCTTTTTCTCTTATGATTTTTCCCCAAAATCGAGTATGTTCTACAAAACTCAGCATCTGACTTTTTTTTAGAAATGAAAGCATGAAATGCGAAACTCTATGTAAATTATTTTTATTCTGTGGTTTGTTATTAAATTAACTTATATGAAATTGTTTTTTTTTACTTTTTCCCCAACCTTTCCTTTGGCTTTGTATTTTCAGGAAAACATAGATATACCAAAGAAGAAATGATATAAGATTATTATAAGATGTATTCGGTTCATTATAAAACGATGGCAGGTCAATAAGTCCGTGACTTTTGAATGAAACACATGTTTTTTGGATAAAAAATTATTTTATTTTTCAATGTAATCTCCTTTGAACTCTACACTTCGTCCAACGTTTCTCCAATTTTTTTATCCATTCTAAAAAATAAGACTATTAATGAGTGTCAAACAAAAACTAAAGGCTGGTTTAAATTTAGACAGGAGTCAGCTGATAGTAGCCTGCTGACTGGAGTACTGTTACCATTTCATTTAAAAAAAGGGAAATTCATAAAGTCACGGACTTATTGGCCTACCCTCGTATATCTAAAAATCAATCATAAAAGTAAAACAAGTCGAGTAGTCACATCAAATTATTTTCATACATATTATATAGTATTTCTGATTGTTCATTTATTAAACAACCAGAAATCCAAAATTTTTATCACATTTTAATGGAATATTTAATTCATATAAACTTTTTTTTTATAGATATCACAATACATTAATTTAAATATCAAAATAAATGAAGAATCAATAAAAAATTAAGATTTAATTTGATATGATGTACCAAAGTGGTTCGAATAGGTGAAGAAAAATTAGAGAGAAGACTCTTTATAAGTAAATCAATTTGATGTGAAGATCAAGAACATAATAACTGGCAACAAAGCAATTGGCAGTTGTTAGAAGATAACCATTGATTGAAGATTAGTATTTTCTGCTGTTCAATCCTTTCCAATCTAATAAAAACAAACCCTCGATCTCAATGAGCATTGATTATTCTACAGAGGCAACCTTCTGATCCACCATCCGCCTCCCTCAAACATAAGAAAAGGGTCCGAGAAAGGGTAAAAAGTCTCGCACTCCATCACCCTAAAAATTATTTAGACATAAAAACTAGAAGAATAGAATTAAATTAAAAATGAGCAAGCATTAAGTCGTAGGGTCCCCAGAGAGACGTTTCGCCCTATGTCCCCTCTCCTCTACAACATAGCCCTTTCATTGTAATTGAACTTGAATATTCTCTTTAGAAAATGATCAGAATGTAAATCAATTAATAATACACTCAGGTGATCTGAGAAAAAAATATAAGAAATTATTATACTATTTATTTCTAGAATACGCTAGATAAAGAGGAGGAGGGGGGAGGGGCAACCAAAACAAAATAGTACAACATTTTATCACTTTCGTATAAAGTGAATCAATTTCACCAACGACTGATTTTATCATGAAATAATCAATAATTTTAATTAAATGTCGTAGGTGTTATTCATTTTGTATAATAATAATTATTATAATAAATCTTGTTGAAAAAATTAATTTTCCATTATAATTAAGAGCTCATTTAATGAATAACTAATTGATATGAATAATGAATTGATGAAATAATAATAAAATCATGAAAACAATTTTTTAATAATCAATTATAATAAGCTTTTAAAACTTATTTAGCGTTTTTTTTAAGCTTTACGTTTTATTTACATAGAGAATTTTGTAAATGTAGCAAAAAGCGAATAGAATTAAATAAGAATCACCTGCGATTGTAATGGTGGTTGCATTCATTCAGGGGCAAAAGATTTGCATAATAGGGAATAATCTTTATTCATTAATTAGCTCAACTCTTTTAATAATAATAATAATAATACTAATGAATACTTAGATCAAGACTTTTAGGAGTTAATTAATAGTCAAATAGTAAAATTCTTTAATGATAGTGGTATATTAAAAATTGGAATTTTATTATTAAAATTTCACTTCTACATTTTTAGATTTGAATAAATATAAAATGAAATTTGAATATTACAAACGATTTTCCATATGAAAATAATAAATTTCCAAATATGAATAATTACTAAAAGATAGAAGAAAAAAAATTGAAGTTAAGAAAGGTAATCGAAGTACTGATGGGTCGAATTGTGTATTTACAATTGAGTTCTTCAACCATCCTACTAATTTTTTTTTTTTATAGGAATAAGAAGAAAGACATAAAGTCATGTTCCCGGTAAATTTTTCTTATTCGTCTCCTTTGGAAAAGAGTAAAGTTTTTCAATATTTAACAGCGCCATTGAATGGGTGCTAGGCACGTTGATGGCTTCATTGAATTGGCCACCTGCAACTGAATTCCACTCCCCTCTCATACTCTCAATAAGAAACCCTTCCTCCTCATCGGGATCAACCAACACTTGAGTCAAGCACATCCTTTCATCTCAACCTATGAAAGAAGGATTCTTTCCCTGAAATTTTTTTTCTCCTTCAATCCATTTTTGGAAAATTATTTCATTTTATTTGACTTTTCAAGATTGATATCATAATATTATTGTTGGAGAACAATACAAATTAGTTGAGATTAAAAAAAAAACAATCGATTATATTTATAGTCATATTAAATAATTTAATATTTATGTTTTCATGGATACTCGCGGCAATACATTTTTTATTTTAATTAATAATAATAAATATATATGAGAGCAAGTCAAAAAGTCCGTGACGTTTTGAATGAAACGCAGGTTTTTTGATAAAAAATTATTTTATTTTTCAATTTAATTTCCTTTGAGCTGTATACACTTCGTCCAAAGTTTCTCTTTTTACCGACCGACGATAGTAAGGGAGGTATTGTTTTCACACCAAATTTCACATGTGGAGATTTTTACATATCTCCACGAATCATGCATTTTCTAAACAGAAAAAATATTTTTAGCACGATGTCTGTCCGTCCGTCTGTCCGTCCGTATAGATGTGTACAGCCTGAACGGCTCAACCGATTTTGATGAAATTTGGTATATTTACTTAATGCATCAGTGGGATGAATTGATCAACTTTTGGTGCAATTCCGGAAACCGGAAGTGGTAGTATTAGCGATCGACGATAGGAAGGAAAGGGTTATTTTCACACCAAAGGAGATTTTTTTATATATCACCACGAATCATGCACTTTGTATTGGTTTTATCCTCGAGAAAAATCATATTTATTAGTTTTTTCTTGATTTAAAATTATATGACGTCATCCAGCCATTCATGACGTCACAGCCTGGTCTTGCATATATATTATAAATAAAATAAAATTAAAAATGTTTATATTTATTATTTATGTATGCCTATCTGTTTTTTATTACATTAATAGATATATGAAAATTATTTGAAATTGTTTCTGTAGCTGGAAATTAATTTATTTCAAACCGTCGGTCGGTTCGGACGTGGCCACAGGTCAACTTATTTTTTCTTTATCCCTTCCAAAAAATAAAATTTGTCGAGGACATCTTTGGTGTTTACTCATCCCGAGAAACCCACTATTTTGACTGCTGTTTAGTCCATCCACGTTTTATCCAGGATTACGAAACGGCGCAAAAACTCGGTTTCAGGTTTTTTTTTCGCAAAAAATAATGCTTAATGAGCACACGAAATTTACTTTTTTCCATTATCAAATCACGAGGTAGTCTGCTATTAATGGATGTCAAACAAAAACTAAAGGGCTGGTTTAAATTTAGACAAGAGTCAGCTGATAGTTGCCTGCTGACTGGAGTACTGTTACCATTTCATTTAAAAGAAGGGAAATTCAAAAAGTCACGGACTTATTGACCTACACTCGTAATTCAGATCTGATGAATTTATTATTATTATAAGTAAATCTTTAATTTTTTAACCATCAATTGAATAGAAAATAGAATAATTAAAAATACATACTAATTATTACTAACCTAGTGCATTTTTCTTCTATATGAATATTTTCAAAATAATTAATAATAGAACAATTCTGTTCCATTGACGACTGAGTCTGTTGGACAATGTATGGATAGTTTCCTAAATGGTCGTCTTTTCCTTTTTTAGGCCTCTTCAATGAGATGCAAGAGAATTTAGTAACAAGTTCTCTTTCCTTTGTTTCAAATGTCTCTACGGAATTACATCCACTCAATGGATTCAAGTTGCATATTTTATTTCCCAATTTTTCCTTCTATAAACATTTCAAAGCCTATTATATGTCAACTGAAACATTCGCTGAAAATTTATCTTCTACTATTCTAATCTAAAAAAAAGCAACTTATATATTTGCAATATTTTTATTGTTCTTATAAATATTTCAAGACGTTAATATAACTTCTCTCTCAATCAAGAAATTATATATATAATTTTTTAAATTTTTTAAGTTTGTATTTATGATTAATGAGATTTTTCCATTCTAATTATTTTATATTAAATTAAAATGATATTATTATTATATTTTAATTTTTATAATCATTTTTTTTTTTTGCAGGAATAAAATAAAAAGTAAATATATGATGGGTTCAATAATTAAATCCTTCCCCACTCCCCTTTAGGCCTTATATTTATTTAATTAAAACACGTGCCGTATCCTCTCCCATCTCTAAAAGTAAAAAATCTGGAGTGTCTCAACTCGACTATCTTGAATATTTGTATTGGATTAATTAACACATATGTATATTATAGCGCCACCCTGACATTTACTTTTTTCCGTCACTATACTCAGTAAAATATTAAAAATAAGCTGGAATGTCTCCACTCGACTATCTCGCAAATTTGAATTGAATTAATTAACATAAATTACATTTAAATTAAATTTAATTAATTGTAAATGATAAATTAAAATTAATAAATAATATTTATTAAACCAGCACGTGTTTGGCTCTTTGTTGATGGCACCAAGTCACGTGCTGACGCGTGATTAGCAGTTAAAAAAATAATTCCGATACTTTCAGCGATTCGATCAAGCTGAAATTATATATATAGTAGTTTTATACAATTTTTAATCATATGAAAAACTATCAAACATATATCTTTATTTTTACGGTCACTTTAGAGGAAAAAAAATCAAAGCGTTGTAGGTAATGACCCTCTTCCGAATGCTACCTTTATCAAAAGTTAATATAAAACTACGAATTTTGAATAATGACCGAGTACCAAATTTCATTATTCTAGCTCAAACCGTTTTTGCATAATCTTGTCTATACACACACACGCACAGACAGACAGACAGACATTTTTCTCAACCTTAGTGAAAATGACTCAGGGACCTTAAAGACATAAATATCTCGACATCGAAAATTTTCGTGATCGAAATAGTATCTCTGGCGAGATAGTAAAAGTGATAATAATTAAATAGTTATGGTAATAAATCAAAACAAAATCACTTGTAATCACTATTAAATGATTCTGTGATTAAGTGATTCTAAAAGTTCAGATAAATGAGATAAATTTTCACAAAATCATCCAACTAGTATTCCGATTACATATACCAATTTCTAAAGGTGGCACAATAATATTATTAAAATATTATTTTTATTGAGTATACATCCTGTAGGCTTGATTATTTATACGACAAATTGAATTGAAATTACATTATAAATAATATATATATATTTAAATAAAATGTAATAAAATGATACCTTACAAATATGAAATGGACGGGTATATTTAAATTTGTATAATTTTGAAAAACAAGTAAAAAACCATGATTAATGTTGTTCTAAATCATGTTAGCTGGCAGCTACACTCCTCTAGTTAATATTATATATTGGAAATGTGGGTGGCAATTCCCTTATTTTGCCAGCTACCCTCGACTGAGTCGTTCCAAGAGGGGAATTGTCCAAAGGGGCTGACCATCGCCGACTAAATGACACTCATATAGCAAAGATTTGGTTATATCTCGAAATCCCATCCAGACACAGATAAAAATTTATAACCTAAAGAAGAGTCCAATGAGATTTTGCAAAAAGCCCTAAATGCTCCCTTTGTTTCTAAGAAGATCATCCTTTTTGGTTGGGATTTCTCTTGCTCCGTTTCAACATTCAAACGAACTATTAATAAAGAAGAAATTCATGAATGTTATCCAATAACAAATTGTAACCAAGAAATTGACTATTAATAAAAACAGAAATCAAAATTCATCAAATTGATTTTTGAAAATTATTGCTAAATATAATGAAAGAATTATAAAAATGAATTTTACTGATTCAAGATATTCAAGATATATTTATATATATATTATATATCTTATCTTATTATACTAACACAAATTGTATATATATATATATATTTGTCACACCATAGATAATTTTTATAAAGAAAATTGTATTGGTTTCAGCCTCGGGAAAAATCATCTTCATTAGTTTTTTCTTAATTTAAATTTATATGACGTCACCAACTACGTCAGCCAGCGATCCCTTATATACAAAATATATTATAAATAAAATAAAATTAAAAATATTTATGTTATATCCATATCTGTTTTTTATTGCATCAATACTTACATTTAAATTATTTGAAAATGCTTCAGAACGTTTATTAGTATTTTCTTAATTTAAAATAGGAAATTGAAATGATGTCAACAACTTCGTCAGACAGTGCTTCCGTAAATACAAAATATAATATATTAAATCCAATTACGAAATATATATTATGTTATATCAACAGACGATACTTTTCTGTTTTTCAGAGCATTAATACATACTTTTAAAGTGTATATGTTTTTATGACTATTTTATGTTCTTTTAAATTATTTGAACGGTGAGTCGGTGAATCAGTTATTAATATTTCCAGCCAAACCCGATAATAAGGAATATTTTTTTTATAATGACTGGATGAACCAGGTACTTATATATATTGTATATATTATATATATTTGTATGTGTATAAATTTTAACATAGAATTTATAAAATGAGCATTCTATTTTGAAATAATTATTCTAATAATATGTACTTTTATGTAAATATATTAAATTATTCTACTATTCAGATTGAAATATATCTTAATAAAACTAACAGAGTGAGATTGAAAATAATATTTTTGTAAAGAAAAAGCTCTAATTGCAAGTTGAATCCTAAGTAAATTTAAAAAAATAGAATTGTTTTGGTGCTTGTAAATGTTTCAAATGAATTCATGTGAGGTCTGATTCACAGGGCATTGAATTTGGCCGATAGTCTTATCTTCATCTTGGCATTTTTAATCGAGCCGAAGGATTATCGGCGATCTTGAAAAGGGTTGGGGTGTAATTGGTTTGTTTTTCATTTGAATTTGGTCCGGGTGGCGTGCTTGGGTGATGGTGTGTTATTGTGATGGTGTGATGTTGAGGCTGATTGTAGTGTGGTGGTGTGCGCCCCCGTTGGCCAGTCGGCTGGGATGGGGCCGTCCCGGGCATCGATTGGCGGCCGTCCGCCATTGGCCCAAATGGCCATAAATCCAACGCACACCGAGCCGGGGCTGTAATTACGGGCCGAATGAAATAGCAGCCCGAGTGGATCGTTAACCCGTTCCGGGGCCAATGGGGCCCATGCCCCGCTGGGAGGAGCCTCTTAAAATATGAACATTAAAAAAATAAGAAGGAATTAAAGCGACTTGGAAAAAAACAGGTTTCCATCGCTGTCTCGATAACTCTATACATTAAATTATATTTCTCTTTTAAATTATTACCTTCTTCTTTTTCTTCCTCATCCACGCTTCGAGTTGTGTGTTTTTTTTTCTTGTCCATTTTATCTCTCTTTTTTTTCTTATTCCCCTGACAAATAGATTAGTCGTGTATGAAGCTCAGTCGCTTGATTTTATTTTCTTGTCCGAGAGGTGTGTGGATGGAAGGAGTGTATATCTATTCGATGAATATTTGATTTGGCTTTGGATAGCGGTCAACGAGCGCTTCATTTCCATTCCCTATCAATGAAAGAAAAAAAAAATGAAAACACAAAGAAAATCCATCCACCGTCAAAATGAATTGTTCTGATTTCAATTTTTTTTTTTTTATTTTTTTTTATTTTTTTTTTTTGTCTGCATCTAAATGAATATACATTTGAAAAAATGGAAACATATAATCGATTAGAGGTAAAACAACATTTTCTTTTCATCAACGAAAACATCTCTTAGGTTAGATTAAATGTTCCATTAAATTGAAAGTGAATTTATTATTAATGTTAAGAGGGAGTCGAACGCCAGTCAAGCAACAACCCTTGTTTGAGATACCATAATATATAAAATATATTATTTTTATATAATATTGTTTATTATATATAGTATTTATATTTTAAGTTCTAAAAACCAACACTAAATACAATATTAATATTGCGCAAACAATTTTGTTGTAATTGTATGTGATTTTTAATTGCTCAAATCGTTATTATTGAAATATATATATATATAAAGGTTTTTGTCTGCACATTGCTCAGAATTTAAAATTTTTTGCTTATCCTCGCGTTTCATGAACTCTAGAATCCAAAAGTGACTTTAGAATTTTTCATGTCTGTCTTCTGTCTGAAAAATTTTGACGTTATAGACTCAAAATTAACTGAACCGATTTCGATAAAATTACATCACAATATTCTTGCATATCTTTATCTGAACATAGACTATAAATTTTATTAATATCTAATCAATTATTGCATAAATAAATTTTTTAAAATGTGTTATGTACATGTTGTCATTTAGCAGAGCAAAGAATACATTACAAAGAATGTTTATAATATTTATATTTTTGTTTTGATTTTTCTAATATATACAATATTTCAATTGATCATATTGGCGTTTTTAACTTATTTACCACACTGAAAACATTCACATTGCCATTAAATTACCTGTAATAATTTTTAAGATTACATGAATAAATAATTTTAATTTTGATCTCATAATTGAACTTTCACGTAAGTTTTTAATATGGGTGGACAAGGTAGGAAGGGAAATGAGAGAGGTGGGACAGGGTAGGAGTTAGATGATTATAGCTCCGGATTGGGACAATTGGAGAAATGTGGTTGTTGCGGCCAAGAACTTTCGAGTACCGTGGAGTCACAGAGATAGATAGATAGATAGATATAACATATACAATAATAATATATAATTAATCTATTGATTAAATTAAAATATATTTTAAATAAGAACTCAAAAACAAATGAATGTTTTATGTAATATACTGATTGAAACAAAATGGATGAAAACCTTTTACATATAAACTTTTAACAAAATACTATGTATTACTTCGGGGTAGATAAGGCCGAGTCCCCTTCTAGGTGTAAAGAACGCCGAAGGCGGTCTAAGCAGCTATTTATATATACATACATATTTAAATAAAATATTAAAGAAATATAGTTGTTAAAACGACAACCGATATTAGAATAGAAATAGTATATTTAATGTTATAGAAGTTTTATATTCTGATTTATTATTTATTCATCGATTTGTTAACTCTTTAACAAAAATTATTTTAAATTTCAATTTCATTATAAATTAAATTTTAAAATTTCAGTTGAACCCCTGGAGGTAGGTAACCTGCCTAACTGAAGGTAGAGGAACAAAATTGTAGAAATCTCATTACCCAAATTGTTGCTACTTTCGTTGAGAGCCTTGTAATATTTTTTAAAAATCAATTAGAATTCTAAAGCAAAAAGAATCGAATAAAGGAGAAAAATAAAAGTAGAAATTTATTATAGATTGTTATTAATTTCACTATAGAATCAATTACTTAATTTGAACATAGACAGGTACAATATTATATATAAATTCAATATTTAATTATTTTCAAAAAACACTAAATATTTTTTTATTTTTAATAAATAACATCAGTTACTTGAAAATAAACATGAATAATTAAATTATTTGTTAATTTTTTTTTGAAACTTTTCATATATAATACAAAATAGGATAAAGTATAACTTTTTATTCAATATAGTCAAGAGAGTCAAGAAGAAGAACAAATAAATTCTTGTCAGTGTTTGTTCAGGGCATATTGCTAAAAAATATTGAAGTTGCACCCTCATTTCTTGTTCTAAACAGTTCTTGTAATATATTGTTATATCCCCCCCATACACACACACTTATAGATAAATATTTAGTTTATATTCCTTTTACAATTTAGTTATTTTAATTTTTGTATATACCACATACATATTACCTATTAAATTGAGTTTTAAGATTATTTTAATAATTAATCTATTAAAGCTTTATATTTTTTTTCAAAGAAATAAAATAAATAATTTTACTTTTATATGTTTATACGTAGTTTGGAAATTCTAATTTATGAACAGTTGCCAAAAAAGTTAATCAATCACACACTACGCTCTCTATTATGGATAAATTATAAAATTTCATCAGATTTTAGATAATTCTATACGATTAAAAAAAATTGTTAGTGAATACGTTGAAAATATTATTGCATTACTTATCTAACAATAAATCCAAATAATTTTGAACTAATTATATTATATATATTATAAGATGGTATAGTATAAGAGATCTTAAGAGGCTAACTCGATATTTATTTTAAATACTTTAATGAAAAGCTCTAATAAATATAAACACTAATTTTATCTAAATATATAAAAAAGGGTTTTTGTCTGCACATTGCTCAGAATTTAAAATATTTTGCATATAATTTTCACGTTTCATGACCTCTAGAATCTAAAAGTGAGAATTTTTCATTTCTGTCTGTTTACCTATCCGGAAAATTGTGACATTATAGACTCAAAATTGGCTGAACCGATTATTATGAAATTATATCACAATATACTTATATACCTCTATTTGGACATAAATTATAAATTATATGAATATCTATTCAATAACCACAGAAATTAAAAATTTATATAATACTTCATGTTGTTCATTCAAAGCCTCTCGTAGCTCAGTGAAGGAGTCTATTCATTTCCGACAATGAATATAAAATTAATTTATAATATTAAAATTTTTATTTCAATTTTTCATATTCAAATATCATTTGAATTAAATAATTTATTCTATTGGTTCACATTTTAATTAATTTAATAAAATATTTAGATTATATTTATTAGATTATTTTTTATTTTTTAAAATTATTCTTATTTTTTTGAAAATTATTTCTTTTCTATTTAAAAGTGAAGGGTATGAATGATTTTTTTATTTTATTAGTTTAATTAAGGGGTGTCTAAACTATGACCATTCGTGGGCCACTTTGCAAAAAAAAAAATATGCTGGGCGGCACATAGGCCGATTCTATAAATTTTTTAAAAAAAAAGTCGAAAGTGATCGCGAAAAATATCTAACCATTTTTTTAGAGACAAATTGAAAATTTTTTAAAAAAAGTCGAAATTTTCATAATTTGTGTTTGGGCCGCATCTCGAAGGGTTTTGGGCCGCACTTTAGACACCCCTGGTTTAATTACTCAAATATTAATTATTACTATATCTTAAATGCAAAAATGATTTATTGATTATATTAAAATTAAAATATGATTTTTTAGACAAAATATATAAAGGAGTTATTTAAAATTTTTCTCATTTTAAAATTTGGTAAATTTTTAAATTTGTTTTAAATTCAAATGATTATATTCTATTAATCAGTGGCGTAACTAGGGGGGGGGGCAGGGGGGACATATGTCCCCGGGCGCCAAATTTAGGGGGCGCAAAATTAGGGAAGCCAATTTGGAACAAAAGAAGAATTAATATTTAAGGTTAAACACTGTATTTTGTGTAAGTCAATAAATATTATTTATACGCTTATTAAAATCTGTTAAACTTGTTTCGTTATTCGTCATTAATATTCTTTAAAAAAAAAATTAAATTAAATATATATAAGAAAGGGGGCGCTAATTTCTCAGTTACCCCAGGCGCAAGAACCTCACGGTACGCCACTGCTATTAATAAAAGGTTTATTTTTTATTTTGTTATGTTGAATAATTTTTCTTTTGTGATTTTATATATTAAAAAATAATATTAAATTGTATATAATATAAATTTAAAAATTATAATATTTGAATTTGTATAAATTTTTTAATATAAGTTATCAATCATATGCAAATAAAATTAAAAATTTTGATATGAACTTGCTTTTAAATTTAAAAATATGAAAATATAATATTTTAAAATTTGAATATATAATTATAATATTAAAATATAAGTATCATTTGACAATATTTAGAATAAAATTAGATATTGATAAATTTATAAAAAAAAAATCATATTAATAATAATACACTATTCGTATATTTATAATTAGAATCTTTTAAATATTTTAAAAAAATGGAAAGTGTTCTAGACAAATTTAGAAATTTAAGTGCCTCATGCATCTTGGATGTGTAAATGAATTGAACTGGGATAGGACTCAAAGTAAATGTTTTTCTAATCTTAGGAGAATATAAATACAGATTAAGGCCCAATCAGAGAAGATTAGTTCAAATATAATCTCGCTAAGAATCCATTCAATATCAATTATTATGACTCACAAGTTTAAATTAAATCATATTTAAATTAAAAAATAAATATTTGAATGTATTATTTTTTATAAAGAGATGTTCCTATATTACTTTTTTCACGAAAATATTAAAAATAATCAAATTTGTATAAATATAATATAATTCATAATAAAGCGCCACTGGGTGAGAGGCTAGCGTCGCTGTTTCACATCCACGTGGCCCCGGGTTCAAGTCCAGGGCCTGTCAAGGGAATTTCTCTAGCTGGGGTCTATGGGACGGAGTCAGCCCAGCCTCCGGGATCAACATTGTGAAGCTACTTGATAAAAAGTAGCGCCTTCGATCAAGAAAATCAAGGTAAAGGACTCGTTCTACTGATCATTGGACACCTAATTGATATAACTGACTTGATAGGCGTTGTCCTTGCGTAGGACGCACAAAAGTTAGTTTTATATATATATATATATATATATATATATATATAGAATTCATATTAATATGAAAAAAGCGTTATAATTAATTAAAAGATAAAATATAAATTTTTTATTTCTAGTATAATATTAATAATACATATTTGGAGATTCGATTAATGAATAAAAATCTTCTCAATTATAGATGTATAACAATAGATTTTTATTGATTAAAAAAAAGAAGGGCGGGAGTTGTTAAGGGGTGTCGTTTCGTTGTTTTCTTTCCTTCAAGAAAAAGAATAAAGATGTTGGGGTTGGATGCATTATTGGTTGGGTGGGCTGATTTTCCCACCACGAGGCCATTCTGAAAGGAAAATATTACCCCTTTTTGCAGTTATTACTTCGCTTTATGGAAAGAGCGAACAAGCAGAGATATCAAGGCGAAAGTGGTGAGGGAGGGTTTCTGTTAAAAATCCATTAGAATTAATTAAGGCGGTGTCGTCTTTGTTCAGTTCAACAATCCTTAAACCCGAGTCCATTTAGATTAAAAACAAAAATCCTTCTCCACCCACATTAGAAAAACATTCCATAACCTTTTTTTTTAATAACAAACCTAAAAAGATTTTAAATTTTACCGACAAAGAATTAGTAGATGAAAAAAAGAGGAAAGCAATAAATATAGGTTTATATTTTTAAAGCTAACGGTGTCGGAATATATAATAGATGTATATATAACAACCAAATTTTAAATACATTTTATCAATACCTGATTTCACATAACAAACATTATAAAAATATTGAATTTATAGAAAACATTTATAAATAAGTATAATTGAAGAAGATAATGAGTGTTTACAAAGTCAAGACAGAAAATTGGTGGAATTTAGGGGAAAAGAATTCGGAGTTATATGTAATCCCCCATTACAAATTCAAAAAAATTAAAAAGAAAATGAAAAATAAATTGAACTAAAAGTTTTACTATATCTCTCTCTCTACTCAATGTATATAAAAAAGAAACATGGAATATAAAAAGAAATTATTTTAATTTTCGCCCTCCGCACACCCAGTCAAAATTTTTTACTATCAGAGATAGTATTGCGATCATGAAAATTTTCGATGTCGAGATTTTGATGTTTTTATACGTTTTGTGGGTCCCCGAGTCATTTTCACTAAGGTTGAGAAAAATGTCTCTCTGTGTGTGTGTATATGTATGTGTGTATGTGTGTACATATGTAGACAAGATTACGCAAAAACGATTTGAGCTAGAATAATGAAATTTGATATACGGGCATTATTCAAAATTCGTAGTTTTCTATCAACTTTTGTATCATTCGGAAGAGGGTCATTAGCTACCACGTTTTCATTTTTATTCCTCTAAACTGATCGTAAAAATAAAGATATATGTTTGATAGTTTTTCCACATGATTAAAAATTGTATAAAACTGCTATATATAGAATTTCAGCTTGATTGAATCGCTGAAAGTACCAGAATTAATTTTTTTAACACTGCAAATCACGCTTCAACAAAGAGCCAAACATGCGCTGGTTTAATAAATATTATTTATTAATTTTAATTTATAAATTATAATTAATTAAATTTAATTTAAATATAATATAAGCTATTTAATCCAATTTAAATTGCGAGATAGTCGAGTGGAGATACTCCAGGTTATTTTTAATATTTTACTAAGTATAGTGACGAAAAAAAGTAAATGTTAGGGTGGCACTGTTGTCGGGCGCCTTCTCAAATGGTTAATTGCCCGGCAACAGTGCCACCCTGACATTTACTTTTTATCCTCAATGTATATCTTAAAAGAATTAAGTAAGGAATGAGGGATCAATAAAGTTAATTAATATTTTTTCAATATATATATAAGATTACGACCATAGTTAAGGAAATATTCGGAAAACATTAATGAGTATTTAGGACAAACAGGCCCACACTTAAAAACAATATTAAAAAAGAGAATTTGGAGAGAAGAGAAATTAGATCGAGGTGGTTGAGGATATTATAGACCAGGGGTTCTCAAACTTTTTCTTCCATAGACCCCCTGTAGGAATTTTATTTTTTCATAGACCCCCTACCTAAGGAATATATATATATATATATATACATCTAATTGTGTGTGTGCAAAAGCTACCACAGACGACTCATTTTAAAACACATAGTAATAGGAAAATGAGGGGAAATTGTACTGAAGAAAGGAACTGAAATATCAATAATTATATCTATATTTTTAATGATTAAATTTAATACATAATAAAAAAAAACATTAATATTTTACAAAATTATAATATTAGTGTGATGGATGGACTTGACGTTTTTGTGGAATTTCTTTTATGTTTGGCCTAAAATTACTAAGTTTTATTCTTAAATCTGCCCTTTCAATTTATTTTTTACTAAAGAGACATCCATAGACCCCCAAAAGACCCCTTGGTGAATATACACCCCCCCATGAAGTCCCATAGACCCCCAGGGGGTCCACATGGACCCCTTTGAGAATAGCTGTTATAGACAGTTGAAAGAACTTGTGGTTGTGTAGCCTCAAAGTGATATATCAGTGATTATCCACTTTTGGGAAATATTCCTATCTCTTTATTTCAAAATTTTAACAAGCAGATATTCTATTGCTAATCTTATTGATGTGGTAGTTTTCAAATATATATTTAAAATAAAAATTGTGAGATCCAGTATGAAAATGAAATTAAACAAAAAATGTTGTGGGTGCTTGAATATAAAATATATTTGATTTTATTGTATGGAATATCTAATAATTATAGACATTCTATTTAGTTTTTAAATTCATTGATATTTGAATTAGCTTATATATAAATATATATATATTTGATTTGATTTTTATCTCTCTAAATGGGGTAGCAAATCCATGCTTTTGTTCGTTTTGACAATTTTTGCTAGTTTTGTTGTACCAGTTTGTTTAAGGAGTGCCAAGTGTTTTGGCACGTGCCTCATGGACCTTTATCATCACAGGGTTGACATGAAAAGTATAGATAGATTTATGATCAGGTCCCAGTTTTACAATTTGAGCTCAAAATGATTCTTCGTCATTAATGGGAGTGAAAGGGAAATAAATTTTATTCTTTTCTTAAACGGACATAAGATAACCCTTTGAAAGGTGATGGGGTCTTTATGAAGACATGTCGTAAACAAAGAGAAGGGTCGAGGAAAAAAAAGAAAGATCAAAAAAAAAAAAAAAACAAAGAAATTGCAAAACAAAGAAATTGAATTCTTTTCAATTGTATGATGCAGTGTTTGTCTCAGAGGCAATTCAAGATGAATAGGATGCTTGTGAAAATCAGCTGCTCATTCCACAGCTGAAAAATTTTGAAATGACCTTACCGTTACTTTTTGACCCTTCATGGTCTTAAAAAAAACAATGAAAAAATAATGAAAAAAGAAATTTTCAGTGATATTGAAATGTAATTAGCCATTATATAATTAAAATCACGTTTCGTGCCATCTTTACTAATATTTCAAATTATAAGCTTATATATACGGTATATATACGAGGTCAATAAGTCCGTGCCTTTAGGAATGAAACTCAGGTTTTTTTATAAAAAATTATTTTATTTTTCAACGTAGTCTCCTTTGAGCTTGATAGACTTCGTCTAACGTTTCTCCAATTTTTTATCCCTTTCAAAAAATAAGATTTATCAAGGACATCAAAATAGGTATTTGTTTGTGAGATGATTTCATCGTTGGAGTCAAATCTCGTTTCACCGAGCCATTTCTTCAGTTTTGGAAACAAGAAATAGTCACTCAGAGCTAAATCGTGAGTATAGAGCGGATGAGGGAGCAATTCGTATCCCAATTCATGGATTTGGACGGAAATTCACTTTTTTCCATTTTCTTCTCAAATCAAAAGGTAGTCTGCTATTAATGGGTGACAAACAAAAACTAAAAGACTCAGCTGGTTTAAATTTCGACAGGAGTCAGGTGATAGTTGCCTACTGACAGGACAGTTTTGCCATTTCATTTAAGAGATGGGAAATTCAAAAAGACACGGACTTATTGACCTCGTATATATGAATGTTATGTATAATATGAAAGTTTTAAGATCTTTAAGATCTCCTGAACTAATAAACAAATGTACTCGTACTTATTTTGTGTGTGATAGAACATAAACCAGAGCCGGATTTCTGTCTAGGCCTACCAGTCAGTCTAGGGGCCCCGGTGCGTAATTTTTACTTAAGCTGAGCCTACCTTATCAAAAATTTTGATATGTTTGTTTAAGTCATTAAAATCGATTAAAAATTACATATTCTGTACTAGTGTATTTAATTTTCTAGATTTCCAAAGTTTCTAAATGGCGGGGGGTTAAATATCTTAGTACCTGATGGTCCTGAGTCTAAGTCCGAGCCTCTCAAAAACTATAAATTCGTATTATAATATTGAAATTAGTTATTTAAAGAAAATATTGTAATCATCAAAATAGGATATGGGAAAGATTCATTAAACTCTTGTGATTTAAATTTCTTTTTTTTGAAAAATATGATAATTACTTAATATATTAATTTTTTTAATGATAAGTTTTTATTTCATTATTATAATATTTATCTAAATTAAATCCCTCTAAATGGGCGATTTCAAAGAAATGACTTCCGAATTAAGATTTTAATACATAAATAAAAAAAATAATTTTTATTATTAAATATATATTAACTATATTGATTATTTTTCACATATTAAGAAAAATAAGAAAATAAGAAAATATATATTGAGTCATAATAAAATAAAATATATTAATACAATTTTAATTTTTCTATTAATTCATATAATAATAATATTATTTTTTTTTTTTTTGTTAATTAATTACTTATATAATATTAAAAATAATATAAAGAAATTTTAAAAATTTTCTCTAGAATCATATGTAAAATGTAATAAAACTAATGTGTGATACTTGTTAGTCTTTTTTATATTAATTAATCATTCTAATAGAAGTTCTTAATATATCTTATATATATTGAAATATTATTAGAAAATTTAAAAACTAAATTTATTTTAATTTTATAAGAAAACCACCATAATCTACAATACACTATTACATCTTTCTTTTTTTCTATGAGGGTAGGTGGAAATCTTCAAGACACTGACCAGCTTGTATTATGGAATTTTTATCCATTAAAATCGCGTCTTTTTCCCCTTAAAAGTAAATACATATTATTACTATTGCTAATTAAAAACATTACATTTAATTCTTTATATATAAATAATTAAAATGAAGTGTATATGATTTTAGCCATTGAATAAAATATAAAATATTGTAGTTTAGTCATTGATTAACATGTTAATTGTCTGTTTTCGAGTAGAATTTAATTTAATTTCATCAATTTGAATTAGAATTGTATACAAGGAAAAATATTTCGTTGAGAACTGAGTCGACATCTTTTGGTCAAATTGAAAATCATATATTGTGGAGGGAAAATACAAATATAAATACAAGAAGCAAAAAATACTTAAGATATATCTACTAAGTATTTAACTAATAATATCTAAGAATTTAAGTTAATTTAATCTGCTAAAATAGATTTTAGATATATTCATTTTTAGGATATAATAATGAGGGTTGGATGAAAGATATTAATTATTGAAATAAAATTAATATTATTTTTTAGGAATGGAAATAATTATTGAGTTTGGTCCAGATACTCTTCTTCCACCTATATTAGAATCACAAAACAAACGTACCTAGATTATTGTCGACATTTCTCTTCTTTTTATTGGATTCTTTCCTATTCATTAGTTTCCTCTTCTCTAGGAGTGTGTGGAGACGTTCTCAGCATATTTGAGTCATTAATAATTATTTTTCCAATAAGACCATATTTTTTTAATTTACATATTTTTCTATCTTCACTGAATTTCTGTTTTTATCTCTTAATGTAATCTGTTTTTTTTTTTCGTTGTATTTGTTTTTTGTTTTCTAAATCTTCAAATACGAGGGCAGGTCAATAAGTCCGTGCCTTTTTGAATTTCCTGACTCTTAAATGAAATGGCAACACAATTCTCCTGTCATTAGGCAACTATCACCTGACTCCTGTCGAAATTTAAACCAGGATCTTTTAGTTTTTTTTGACACCCATTAATAGCAGACGACCTCGTGATTTGAAAATGGAAAAAGGAAATTTCGTATGCTCATTAAGCATTATTTTGGCGGAAAAAAATCATCACTGAAACCGAGTTTTTGCGCCGTTTCGTAACCGTGGATGAACCGTGGATCGACCACAACACTCCAGAGACCAAACAGCAGTCAAAACAGTGGGTTTCTCGGGGTCAATCGGCATCAAAGATATCCTCAACAAATCTTATTTTTTGAAAGTGATAAAAAAAATTAGAGAAATATTGGAAGAAGTGTATAGAGCTCAAAGGAGACTACGTGTGAAAATAAAATAATTTGTGTTTCATTCAAAAAGTCACGGACTTATTGACCTTTCCTAGTAAATATATTTTGCTATTCTCGAGTTTTTTTGAATTCCTTATAATTATTAGAGCCGAGAGATTATTTTGTCTTCTAAAAATTTCAATTTTTTCTCTT
Organism: Labia minor; assembly: GCA_963082975.1. Classification (NCBI taxonomy): domain Eukaryota; kingdom Metazoa; phylum Arthropoda; class Insecta; order Dermaptera; family Spongiphoridae; genus Labia; species Labia minor. The sequence goes on along the minus strand of OY720348.1, from coordinate 23,599,676 downwards.
TCTCTCATTATATATACAAAGATAGCTTATATACTCTCAAATCACTTAAAAACATTATCCCGATTGATAAAAGATTCAAGATTTCCACCAGAAATGTCTAGCAATCAATTTCTAACATTGTGTGTTCATTTTCGTTAAAATTATTAGTCTGTTCGCCACTAACGCTGTCATATTGGAAGATGCACAACCCTAGTCACAATACCCTCCCACCATAATATATAGGCTGACCCTTCGAAAATCCCCCTTCGAAACAGAAACCCATCCAAGTAGAAATAATCGAAAAGTTCCAGTAAAGCAAAATGTATCCGTCCTATCCCAACATTAGCTTCCGGATCATTTAATGTACATCTCCCTCCATACACATTAATTATCATTTTTTTAATAGAAGATTTTGACATGATATATATTATATTTGTTTTTGGCATTTTTTAATTGTGTTTTATATATTGTTAATTAAAGACAGTTAATGTAAAATTTAACTGATTTTTCATAATAATCATTAATAATACACCTATCAATGGAAATTTGTTTTTTCAAAAATACTTTTTAAATAATATGATGATATTTAATAATTTTTCTCATGTTGAAGAGATTTCGAATAAACTACTGAACAAACTACATAAAAAAATATTTAATATACAATTAATAATATAATATATGCATTTTATATTATTACTAATTAATTGAAAATTATTTAAACGATTTTTCCCAATCTCTTTCAATTACTATATTAATAGTAATAATAATTAATTTCAAATTTAAAATTGTGCATTGTTTATTCAGAGAAATATATTGTCCAAGAATAGAGAATAAGTGGGAATAAGTAAATATGCTTCATTTGAAAGACACCAGATCCATTTGGTTGGTTGTAATTAGATTTAAGATTAATCGCCTGACGAAATGGTTGGTGGTCGTGCTTCTAAAGCTGCCAGGAACTTAATTATGTAATTTGAGAGTTGAACTCCCAAAAGCCTAATTACACATTTCTCCCCAGCGTTTGCTCCCCCAGGAAGTTTCTCTAGCAAGCTCCAATGAGTTGGTCTTTTAACCCCTCTGACCAAATAAACATTGAAATTTTCTTCGAAGTCTATAAAATTTAGAAAATAAAATAACTAACTAGTTTTTCATTAATTGATAATCCCCTATTTTCACACGACGCTATATAAATAGATTACTTTCCCTAACTAAGTGTTCGGATAGTTTTTTATTAGATTGAATTTGAATCCATTTTTTAAATTTAAGATATATATACAAATTAATATATACAAAACAATACTAGTTTTTTAAAATATATATATATATATATATAATTTAAGCTTTATTCAATATCAATTTCATAAATATTTTGAATATTTTATAATAAAACAAATCTCTGTTTTTTGGACATCCTACAACAGGACAGCCCCTAACAAGACAATTGTATCCCTAACCGGGGTAAATGTGTTATGTGATCAGCACAGCGGATACTCACAACCTTTATCTTGATTTTCAAATTACATTTTTAATAAATTATTATAATTTATAATTCTTAAATATGTTTATATTGAAAAAGAAATGAGAAAAAAACAATTATATATAATATATCCAAAATTATATAGAATTAAGAGACTTTATATATATACGAAAGGAAAAGGAAGAAGGTTAAGGATTTTTTTCTTTTCAAATTAAACAGGATTTTGATTCAGAATCATTTTAGCCATTTATACCTTATTTTACTTATAACTTATGACACATGTTTTAAATATTTTTAATTAAATTACCTACTGATGATAAGTAATTTTTTTTGGATTATGATTATTAATTCGTTTAGAAGATCCATTGTTTCAAATTAAAATAAGTCTCCCTTCATCAATAGATTCTATCAGTTGATTTTTATCTCAGAAATTATTTACTTAATGTATATGATAACCATTAGAATCAGCGCATATTAAAAGATTTTTCCAAGTAATTTAAAACTATATTCGAAATATTTTTTTTTGTTTATTTTTCAATTAAATAATTGGAAAAATATAAATCAAAACTATATACGAAATATTTTTTTGTTTTTTTTTTTCAATTAAATGGAAAAATATAAATCAAAACCATTTTTAAATATTATTAATTAGTAATAGTTTCGCTCCATAAAATTTCAAATATATTTTTTATGTTTTTCATATTTAATAATACAAATTTATAATATCCTGTATATTAATATTATGTGATTTGATATGATAAACTAATAATAGATTATATAATTTAATAATAGATCGAAAATTAATTAGGAATTACAAAAAAAAGAATATTAAATGAAATTACTTCACCAACAAATGGCAATAATCTTAAACGTAATACTATTGATAAAAATTAATTTTCTAAAGGTTAATATGAAAATCAAGGGAAAAAAACGTAAACAAAAAAAATTACACATTTCTTTAAACTTAAAAGCGATTTTACCGGAAATCTGAAAGAATTAATAGACGGTAATGATAGTTTAGGAAAAATTTGTGGATCTTGGGATGTTTATTAACGGAAAAAATGTAAACTGTTGTCGATTAATCATACGATTGAGAAGGCGCATTGTCATTGCCCGGTAACAGCGCCACCATGGCGTTTACTTTTTTTAGTCACTGTTATGGACTCGCACTTTACTCGAAATCCGCCCAGTAAGCCTGGTGAACTCGGGCAAAAATTACCTCAATTTCCCAAACTTTATTAATATGGATATGGATAAGGATGGTAATAGTGATAAATGTTCAAGTAATATTAATAATAAAAAGAAAACTAACTAGACGAAAAAAGAAAAAAATAAGAAATTAGTAAAATTAAAAAAAAATAATAAAGATAAAAAGGTTTTCATCATCATAATCATCTACTTTAAGGATTAAGCTCTAGGGCCTGTTCCGGTGCCCCTCTTTTTCCGATAGGTTTGTTTGTATTTCCAGGCTTTAAGATAGAGACAGTCCTTTGGCATTTGGATTAGATGTTTATTTTGTCTATACATATATTCCTCTACTTTAATAACCATTTAAGTTTTACCCGAATAGCACTCGGGCATTACATTTTCTTCTAGACTGACAATCCCGAGTCTCGTTCGGGCAAGTATTTTTAACTCGTAGATTGTGTTTGCCCGAATATTTAAACGTAGCTTGTTTCTCAATAATAATCTTTACTTTTATATATAGTAACATAAATTATTTTTTGTGCGAAACTTTTATCTTGTTAATTGCCTTTGAGTTTTATACATATTGTCTAACATTTATTTTTTTATAGCTTATTATAATTTCATTTCTTTGTAATGAATATTTTATTAAATTTTTAGATGCAGGAAATATATGTTGCCTTTACATTTATATTTATTTTTATAGTCAGTTTCATTTTACATTATTAGGTTCTCAAAATGTTTGATTATAAAAGTGATGAAATATTGATAAGTGAATCAGGCAACTAAAATGATTTTTCAGAATTATCTAAAGATGATTCTGAATTAGAGAATGAAATTGTACTTCCATTCAGAGAATTTTGTGAAATAAATATAGAAAATTTACCACCTCCTTCGTTAAGGTTTTCTTTCAAAAATATGATTATATTATGTTATTTTGAGATTTTTTGAAACACCAGAAATTTTATACTTGATTACAACTGAGACTAACTGATATGCAACTCAATACAGTATTGGAATTTTGCATAGATTTTCACGTTAGAAGGAATGGACACCGAATGAGGACAGATAATGATGAAATCATGATGTTTCTTGCTCTTAAAATTCTACAAGGTATTATAAATAAGCCTATAATCGATAGTAGTGGTCAAAAAAGATATGATTGAAAACAATTTTTTGCAAAAATTGTCATACAGACGTTTTGCCTTATTGAAAGAAATAAATTTAATTCTGCTTTATTCTCATTGTTTGGGATTTTGTCAAGCCTAGTGTAGTATTTTGTTGCTCTTAAAAATTTTATTTTTGCAGCCTGGATTGGTACGCTCTCTTTTTTTGTTAGTACCCAAGTTTCACTGCCATATAATAATGTTGGTACACTTAATTTCAAAAAAAAAAATAAAATTGTAAATAGGAATTAGGAACCATTAAATAATTTATATAAAATTAAAAATAGAAAAATACTGTATATATTTAAACTCAAAATAGAAATAAAATGTATAAATAAATATAAATATATTAATAAATTCTTATGAAAGATATGATTTAATTTTTGGAATAAGATTTTTCCAAGAATTTTCAATTACTTTGGCATCCATTTCAATGGTAGAACACAAACCAATGAAATCTTCTTGAAATTTATTTGCAAATTCTGAAACAATTCAAATATAAGTACAACTACAACAAGATAAAATATATTTAAAAAAATGTCCAAACAAAATTACCAAGATTATTTATCTTAATTTCATAATTACAGTCAAAAGTTTGATTTGATTTATTCAATTCGTAAGACCAATGAACTTCTAATAAATCATCGGTTAATATTTTAATTAAATATCCATTGTCTTGGTATGTAACTTCAAAATCATCATCTTTTCCAATTTGATCTAACATTTTTTGTCTTACTTTATATTTTTTAGTATAATCTTCTAATGCAGATTTTAATAATGGTATATTTTTATGTTCCTTAAAATATGATTGTAATGCAATAAGATCGTTTTTCATTTCCATACTATCGCAATCAAATGAAGCTTCGGTAATTGAATTTAATGGCTTAAAGGGATCCAAGGAAGTGCCATTTGTATTTTTTGTTTTAAATGCCAAATAAAATAGAAAATCATTAATAAGAAATTGGCATTGATAAAATATTAGATTATCATTTGTAATTTCAATTTTATATTTAATAATACGTGGTGTATTTAAGATTTCATTATTTAAATCAATCAGTTCATTCGTTAAATCAATTTGCGAATAGGCTGAATTATCACTAAAAATTAATTTAATTTAAAAAATAAATTTTAATTAACTTATATAGATGTTATATATTTGGTTACAAACCTTTGAGTAGGACTTTCTTGTAATTCCTTAAGTAATTCTTTTAATTTATTAATTTTTAATTTGATTTGACATATTTCAATTTTTGTGTTAACGTAATGTAAGTTTAGATTGGACATTTTTTATAATATTAAATCCCTTTATATATAAAACAGATAAAATAATAATTAAAAAATGACATTAACGATTTAAAATTTGTCGTTATTTTGATTTAAAAATCCGTTTATATATCCCACAAACCATCACTATCCGCAAGAGGCGCCTTTTTAGTTAAAGTTGCTTGACACTAAAATCCCACCCTTCATACCCATGTCACGTGACTTGAATTTGTTTTTTTTTTAATTTATTTAAAATAACTAATAATAATAATATTTTTAATATATTTATTCTTTATAATGAAATATATATATTATAGTTATATTTATTATTTGTAATTGGAAAAATTTAAAAAAACACATGGCGTGATGGCGCTATGTTTATATATCTCTTTTATGAATTTTAAAAAATTTATTTATTTGTTTTTTTAAATAGCTATATAATAATAATAATTTTATTAAAATTATTGTATATTTTAGTAATATTTACATATAATATTATTATATATATCCTGTAAGTTTTGAAAATTTAGTTTTTTATAGGTAATAATAATCATTTTATATTATTTGTTTATTTGGTTTTGTATAAATAGTATGACCATTTATTCCCCAGATAAATGCGAGACATCACAGAAAAGTATTTCTTAATCACCTACAAGTATGTTTATTTTAATAAAGTAACTGTTTATTTGTGAAAGCTCCAAATTTATATTTTTTCACTTGGACCCTGATAAAAAGTACCCTCACTAAAATATTTGCGGATATTATAATATTCACATATATAAGGATATATATATATATATATATATATATATATATATATATATTATTTAAAATGGATGAGTTTCTCTCTCTCTCTCTCTCTCTCTCTCTCATTGATAAAATATTATAATTGATTTATAATTTTCTTTTTCTTCTCAAGTTTTATTAGTGATTACATAAAACATTAAAATAATTCAATTCCATAAAATTCTTGACAAAACTTTTAATTGTGAAAATAAGAAATAAGATTGTAAACAAATTACAAAAAAATAAATAAATAAAAATAAATCAATTTTTGGTTATTCAATAATTGTTAAGACCAGTGGCGTATCGTGAGGTTCTTGCGCCTGGGGGCAACTGAGAAATCAGCGCCCCCTTTCGTGTATATATATATAATTTAATTTTTTTTAAAGAATATTAATGACGAATAACGAAACAGGTTTAACAGATTTTAATAAGGGTATAAATAATATTTATTGACTTGCACACAGTTTAACTTTAAATATTAATTCTTCTTTTGTTCCACATTGGCTTCCCTAATTTTGCGCCCCCTAAATTTGGAGCCCGGGGACATATGTCCCCCTCTGCTCCCCCCTAGTTACGCCACTGGTTAAGACCCTAGGCTACTTTTGCCGAACTGAACACTGCGTGATTTTCAACCACAAACCTATAGACCTATACGAATCATTATAAAACAAGTAATCAAAAGGAATACTTGAAAATATTATATATATTTTTAAAAAATTGATAAAATAAAATATTAACTAATTAAATTATAAAACAATAGAAATTAAAAATTATCAATCGATAAATTAGAAATTTTTACTATAATTTTAAGCTAGAAATATTTTTTTTTTTAAATTTTATAGATTTTATTTTATATAATTGCATGGGGTATGAAAAATTCTCTTGAATTTTTCGCTCTTTAAAATAATATGTTTTATCGTTTAAGTTATTTACTAAAAATCTTTATCAATATTATTTAAACTATTAAACATTAGTCTCCTAAAAATTATAATTTATTGTAAAATAATTTTTGAAATTTAAATAATAAATAAGTATATTTGTTCAATAATTCAAATATATCTGAAATATATAAACCGCCAATTTTAATTTTTTTTTTTTTTTTTTAATAAATTACTAGATCAGCGGTTGCCAAACTGGTGATCCGCGAGAAAATTTCGCTGGTCCGGAGAAAAATGTGGAATATACTTACTCATCATGTTAAAAATCCTATTAGTGGTCCGCGGGATTTAAATTATGAATTAACTGGTCCGTGAGGTCAAAATGATGAATATATCAATTTTGAATAGTGAACTTTCCTGAGATAAACAAAAAGGTTGACCGTGAATTTGTTTATCTCAGGAAAGTTCAAAAACTGAAATTGATTCATATTTTCGTTGGTAAGTTCACGGTCAATCTTTTTGTTTATCTCAGGAAAGTTCAAAAACTGTATGTGACGCAATGGAATAGAGGGAATTGATTCATATTTTCGTTGCTAAGTTCACGGTCAACCTTTTTGTTTATCTCTGGAAAGTTCACTATTCAAAACTCACATGAATAAGAGACCTCTAGTGATCATGGTAGACAATATTCAAAATTTGAGAGTTTCCTATCTATAATAATATTTCATCGATGATAAACACAAACGTCTAATTCAATTATACTGTATTTGCTTTATCATCCTTCATATACACTTATTTTTATTAATTTTTTGAATATTTTTATTATTATCTTTATATTTTACAAAATGGAATGTTCTATTGGTATAGCTCTTAAAGATTGTGTAATTATTGCCACTGATAAAACATTACAACAATCTATTATGGTTTTAAATCATGGTAAATATAATATCTTTTAATCCGGTTTAAAAACATTATTATAAAATATAATTTTCATATTTTTTATTATTTTTAGATGAAGAAAAAATCATGAATCTTTCAGATCATACAATTTTAAGTGTATTAGGTGAGCCCGGTGACACAAAACAATTTGCTGAATATATTGCCAAAAACATTCAATTGTATAAAATGAGGAATGGGTATGAACTTTCACCATCAGGAGCTGCTCATTTTACTCGTACTAATTTGGCTGACGCATTAAGAAGCTCTGTAAGACATCACATAAATGTCATGTAATGTTCTTATTAATTTAACTATTTATCAATTTTTTAGTCCCCTTACAATATTAATTTATTTTTGGGTGGCTATAATCTTCTGGAGAAAAAGCCAGAATTATATTACATGGATTATCTGGCTTCAATGATTAAAATACCTTATGCAGCTCAAGGATATGGGGGTTTTCTTTGTCTAAGTATTTTGGACAATGGCTACAAACCAGGTAATTTTTCAATTATTTTCAAAAGTGTATTAAATATAAAAATATTTATCGTTATTGAATAATCATGGGTTAACAAGAAGGATGTTCTACTACCTAATAGCCCTTCAATTAGCTCTTAAACAAAAATTGAATAGTTATTATTTTTTCTTGTATAAATCTTTTCTAAAATTAATTTTGTTTATTTTTAGATCTTACCGTAGAACAAGGTTATGCGCTTTTAGAAAAGTGTGTGAAAGAAATTCACAAAAGGTTTATTTTAAATGTCCCGAATTTTCAGGTAAAAATGGTAAATCAGAATGGAATTAAATCTTTGCCTAATATATCTATTAAATGAGGAATTAAAACCATTGTTTATTTATAAGAAAAATAAAATGATATAAATCATTTATCACTTTTATTTTGCCATGATTCATATTTTCCATATCTTAAAGAAATATATATAAAATTCCCTAATAAGTCATAGACATTTCCTTGTTTTATATTTCGCTGTTAATTTAGGATGTAGTGCCCTTTAGAAAAAATATTTATTTCAAAAAATATCTGCAGGCTTAAATTAATTATATAAATTATCTTTTATTTATATAATTTTGCTTTTATTTTTTTTAGTCTTATTATTATCTGAATAATAAATGATTTGGGTATGGATTTTGTTTATTTAAAAGAAAGTTAAATATTATAAATCAATTTAAATATATTTCATTAAAAATAGTAAATTCATATAAGGATTATTTATGAATATCAGTGTTATTAAAAGTTGAAATCATTTTTCAAAATCAACTCATTTTTTCAATGAATAGAAATATTTTCAAGTGGAAGTGGGTTTGTTAAAACTAATATACAGTCTTAAAATATTTTTTTCCCCTTAAATGTATATTCTCACTTTAAAATGAATTTTAATATTTATTACTGTTATTTTACTAGATATATATTTCGATTATGAAAAAAGTTATTTTAGATCAATTCTACCTTAGTAAATATTCGAATAATTATTACTTAGTACTATAATGCTAAACAAAATAGCTCCTGTGTGTTAATCTAAAACTAAAAATGATTTAATAATTTAAGAAAAATCTTTAAATTAATAACAGGAAATATTTTTGTTATAGCATTTTACTTTTAAACTTTAAAATTTTTTATAATAAAAAATAAAAAAAATGTTTAATATACTTTAAATATTGTTTCAAAAAATATGAAACATTTCTTTCCTAATTCTATTTTTTTTTTATTTTTTTAATTTTTTTTTTAATATAACAAATCTATTTTATATTTTATCACTTTGAAAATTTGATATTAATAACAAGTAAATTATTGCTTATTCATTTTATTTATCTAATGCAGTGCTTCTTAACTTTTTTTGCTCACGTTATTATACTTGTACATATTATCTTAAAATATTTTATTAAATAATAACATAATTTTTATATTATTTTTTAGAATTGTAAAAATATTAAAATTATAATTAATAACAATTTTATATATATTAAATTAATAATTTAGGATTCGTCAGTAAATCGGAAAAATTAAAAAAAAACTTTTTCATTTGACGCGTTTGGGTGAGGGGGATCATGTTAATGATAAATTATGTAACGTCATTTACTTAGCGTCACTTACTTAGTAATAAACATAGACCAGACATCAGGTGTTTATCCTACTTTCTAAGTTAATTCGTTTTATATAAATTATCATTTCACCATAATTATAAGATTTTTCCTTAGTCAGTTCAATATTTATATTTACTAAATATAGTTAAATGTCAGACAATTTATTATTAAGTCCTCAAATAATAAAATGAATAATAGTTTGTTTTTTTTAATTTTTCCGTTTCACTAAATTGATTCAATAAACACAAATTATATTTTCGTTATTCCTAATATTAATTTTATTTACAGAAAACGTTAAATTTTTTAGAGCTAAAAGTTAAGAACCACTGACATATTGGAGAAAAATTGATACTTTTATATCACTCTCATTTTTAATTTAGGTAAATCATTTTCAAACACTACTTGGATGGAAGTAATTTAGAATACTAGAATAAATTCTTTAAATCTAGTTGAAATAAATACAAGAACATATTAGTTAGTTTTCATAATTGGTTTAAAAGATATATAGTTTTTTTAAGATATGAATAAGAAATATAAATAATTTATTATTTATAAATTCCTTATTCAATAAATTCATCTTGTATTTATTTAATTAAAATAATTTATTTTTTCATCAGGTATTAGAAGCTTTTCATAGTTATCATTTTGAATATTTGATTTATAAAAATGATGTTATTTTTAGAATATATGTATAAGGTTTGTTCCTAGAGAAAGGAGACCCCTCTTAAGATTAATTTTAAACACATTTTTTGACTTATTTTTCCTGCTCAAGGAACAAACCTAAGAATGAATTGATTTGCTTCTAAGTTTTTTAAAAATATTTTTAAAAGGTTCTTAATATATATAAAAAAGATCCATATTTTGGAATGAAATTTTCACAGTTCCATTCTTTCAGAATAGAATAATGTTTCTCTTTGGCACTCGGTATGCGCCATCCAAATTAAATCTCTGCTTGTAGCCTGGTGCATGTGATACACCGCCATTACCACCAACACATGCATGATATTATGAGAATTGAAAAAAAAATCCACCATTCCAGGAAACCACTTTTCTGGTATATGCATTGCCCCAATTGCGCCACCAAACCCCGAAACCAGATCCTGGAACAGAATAAACCATATAATAAATTTTCATTGAAAATATATGAAATATATGGTTCACTACCTGAAGTACTACATGAATCAGACTGGCTGGATCTCCCCCTCCAAATGGAGAGAATCGAAGCAAACATAACAAAAGACGCATACAGAAAGGTAATAAAAAACAAAGACGTCTTTGCCATGGTGACCAAGCTGTTACTGCCTGTAAAAAGTCATCAAGAGTTTTATTAATATTCCAATAAATCACATTTTTAAATATTTTAATATAAATAATATAAAAATTTAATATCTTAATATAAACATACATCATCTAAAGTATTTTTATTTAAAAAGTAATTAAACTAATTTCTTATTCGTTACAAAAAAAAAATAATAAAATTCAATCCTTTAAATATAGTGTATTAATTAAATTATTTATAATATAATATATAATATTTTCTAACATAAAATAATATAGTAATAGTCATCTACCATATACTAGTATAAATTGTGATACTAAAATTAATATCCATTCACATTTTGTGATTATATTTAAATCTATATCAAACCTTCTAAAAACTTTAAATATAGAACTCTTCAACTACTTTAATTACAGATCTTGTTTACTAAAAAATTGACTCAGATGTTAATAATAGTTTAGATATCCATTATTGTTGATACTTTACAATTTAAAATACTAAAATTTTAAATTAAATAATTTGTTTTGTTGACTCGTAACTATACTTCTAGCTGTGGCGAAAGTAAAAATTATTTTTTTCAGAGTGGTCTAGAGGGAGAGGGGTAAGAGTTAACAATGGTTACAAAATATCTAGATCTCTTTTTTATTTTAAAATATTGAAATTATTTCATTTTAATATATTAAAAATATGATTGTTTTATTCATTACAATTATTTAGATTTGTTAATTTTATCCCCTTTATATACACCCCTAGTTTCTAATAATTGTTCTATTTTGGTAGAGGATATTTTACATTTTTTATATATATATATATATATACTAACGTTCATATATATTTATATATAAATAAATATTCTATTTACTACAATGGATCTCAATCTTATTAATATTGAATTAAAATTTATAAATATATTTAGTAACTAAAGCTTAATGAAAATCAAAATGTAGTTGAAAATATGGAGGGATGATGTTGATTTCATGACCAATAATATAAAATAGGATAAATATTAAAAAGAATAAAATAACGATGATAGCTCCTAAGCAGAAGCAACACAGATGAGAACATTTATACATATATTTTTAAAATATAAATTAAAAAATGAATTTAATTTACTATTTAATCATGTAAAGAAATAAACAGGAATATAATATTTAAAGAAATAATTTTAACAAAATCAAAATGTTTTCCATTACTTAAATGATGAATCAATTGGTGATTTTATAAATTTTTCCATTCTTTTACGTAATAGAAAAAACTTGAACAAATAAAATTTAAAAATAAAGTTAATAAAACAATTGGTGTGACTTGAATTAACATCACATATGAAAACATATTATTTATGCAAATATTTGTTTCATATGCTTTTAAAATATTTCTCTTATTTTCTAGGTAGATGAAGTTTTTAGATCTATTTTCCTTATAATTTTTTGTAAGAACATTTTGAATTTGTCGAATACAAATTAAAATCCTATTCTTTAGTTAATTACACATAAGAACTATAAGATTTTATTTACATAAGTCAAAGAAAATTAATTGAATTTGATGGGTTTTATGTACTTTTTTATTAGAAACAAATCCAATAAAATATAACGATTGATAAAATTTTGACCAGGATTATTTATATTTATTTTTTAATTTACATTTCCAATTCCATGGAAGAGAGTTGGAAGTATTTACAAAGTTTTTTTCAAAATTATTTTGTTAATTCTTTCCATAGGTGTGAGAATTAAATAACTGTTAGCTAGTTACTTTTAGTGTGAACGAGTTGGAATAAAATTTAATTGAAATTTATTGATATATAATTCTTAATAAGAATAATTTTTAATTAAAAATACTTGATGTATTTTCGCTTCCTCCTTAGGGGCTTTCCTTAGAGGTTTTCTTCTCAACAATTGTGCTTTAAGCAAATGTGTATATCAAACATCTTTAAATTTCACTGAGGATCTTTAAAATAAAAAAAAAAATTATTAAGAATTATTTTTTTAAGTTTAATTCGAGTTTATATAAAATAATAGTTGTTGTTGATGGTTCCAGTGAGGGTGACACCTGATTTCGCGTCCTCTTAGCTAGTTTAGTTTGTTTGTAAATCCTTGTTTGAAAAATACGTTTTTAAGCTAATGACCATCGACAATAGGAAAAATTTTGATGACGAAAAATATCAATTACCAAAATATCCTGACATGTAATAAAAAAATGAAAAATATACTCTGGTCTTATAGGATATTTCATAGAAGATGCTCAAGTGATTAAAGAAATCATCAAATGACCAAATCTGGGATTTTTAGTCTGTAGAAATGGTAAAGACAAAAATGGCAGACAGACTGAAAAGGATAACATTTAATGACCTGGAAAAATGCTATAAACCGTATTAGCCTACGACCTCATAGGTATTAATTTCAAGTATCGTATACAGTTGAGCATCAACTATAAAACCAGAGAGCTAGTGAACTTATGCTGATCTCTGTCTGACTACACTTACACAGGACTAGATATATAATTGCTTTTCAACTGTATAATGCTGCCACATCGGGCTTACTGCTTGGAAAATGAAAGAAATTATGTTGAAGGGGATTCAAAATTACTTATAACTAATAAAAAGAGAGATTAAAAATTCAAAAAATGGTACAACCGACCATACGATGAGTTCGATTTTTTCCTCACACAGGTGTTATTTGGACATAGATATAACCAGTGTGACAGATGTCAATTGGGACACCGTGGACCATTAGAATGCCTGAGACCATAGAAACACTGTTCCCCAATCTCATTCTCGCCCATGTTTTATTTCTCTTCATATCCACTCTACTATCTGTTAAATACCTCCTTCTTTAAGGTCTTGTAATTTGGATGTAGGTGGAATCATCTATTGTTCACATCTTCTGGGCCTCCTGCTCCCACCTCTTCATTACTCCCTCTTCTCCAAACGCTATAGGTTTTTCCTCGTCGCATCCATGGTGGGTCAAACCATCCCATTCTAACTCATATTATTTCATCTTGGTTACTTTCCATTCTTAGAAGCTTTGTTAAACATATTTTTAACCATCTATTCTATTTCATTTTTATTATTCTAATAATCAAACTTGCAGACTTTACTTGGGTGGTCCAGTTCACACTTGGTCTTCCCAATTCGTTCTATCCCCAACATCGACTTCATGTATCTTCCTTCAATTTTTTCAGATCTATTTTCTTCTTCCAACCGAAGAGCTCTGCTCCATAATACAATAAGTTTGCCGCTCATCTGCCGGTATTTTATATTTTTCATCTTGTTAGCCGTAAGACAAGATACTTATATTCTTCCGTTTCTACCAGTTCTTCACCATTCCACGTTCACTCCCTTTTCTTTTTTCTCCATCCTCTTTCGAACACCATTCTCTTCGAATTTTTTTTTCAGCTCCATTCTATTGGTTTTATCATTTCTTTTAGCCCTATCTCATTGTCTGCTACCAGTATTACATCATCTGCAAATTTCAAACAAAATTTTTTTATCTTCTCTATCATTGATTCACCCACATTTCTCTTTTTAAATTCACCCTTAGATCATTTATATATATATATTAAATAGAATTGAACTTAGTGGGCAACCCTACTTACTCCTCACTATGTACAGAAAACTTCAGTTTCTTATCCGATTCTCACTCTTGAACTGCTTATATTCTTCCGTTCTTTCCAGTTCTTCTCCATTCCACGCTCAACTTGAAAATATTTTCAATCATTTTCACTATTCTATCTGTGAACCCCATTTTTCCAATTTTTTCCATTAAAATTGCTCTATCTACGCCATCGAAAGCGGCTTTAAAGTCTACAAAAAATGTGAATAATTCACCTCTTTTTAATTTGTTTTCGATTAGCGTGTTCAATATAAAGAGATTGTCTATGGTGGAGTGAGTTTTTTATTATTTTTCAGCCAAAGAGTTTTAATCTTTTTGCCAGTATCCCCGATAGTATTTAATAACAACATTGTTATTCCTATATAATTTTATAAAACATAGAACTATTATTAATAATAATTCAATTTCTATGGCAATTTTTTCCTTTAACAAAGATGCAACTAGCACCCGGATCTTAAGTAGTAATTAAAAAAGAAATTAATTTTTCAACTTACCTAATCCGTTTCATTTTTCAGAGATGTTGAACTTTTAATTTTTCCTTAGATTATTAGTAGAGAGAGCAAAAAAAAGGCATTTGCCTTTTTTAAAATTTGAGCCTTTTCAAGATTTTTTTATAGATCTCCACCGATCTATAAAAATCAAACACACTGGTAGATTTTAAAAAACGCCTTTTTCGCCTTTTTTGGCTTTTTTGCCATTTTTCGCAATTTTTTTAGATTTTTCTGCCTTTTTTGCATTTTTTTGCAAATTCATAAACTATCCAACTCTTGCAATTTGATATTTTAAGTAAATATAATTTCGAATTTCCTTTAGAAAGTAAAAATTTTATATTAAAAAATAAGTTGACCTGTGGCCATGTCCGAACCGACCGACGGTTTGAAGTAAATTAATTTCCAGCTACAGAAACAATTTCAAATAATTTTAATATATCTATTAATCTAATAAAAAAGAGATATAAATATAACATAAATATTTTTAATTTTATTTTATTTATAATATATATGTAAGACCAGGTTGTGACGTCATGAATGGTTGGATGACGTCATATAATTTTAAATTGACAAAAAACTAATAAAGATGATTTTTCTCGAGGATAAAACCAATACAAAGTGCATGATTCGTGGTGATATGTAAAAAATCTCCTCATGTTAAATTTGGTGTGAAAATAACCCTTCCCTTCCTATCGTTGATCGCTAATACTATCACTTTCGGTTTCCGGATTTGCACCAAAAGTTGATCAATTCATCCCACTGATGCATTAAGTAAATATACCAAATTTCATCAAAATCCGTTGAGCCGTTCAAGCTGTACACATCTATACGGATGGACGGACAGACATTATGCTAACAATACTTTTTTCTGTTAAGAAAATGCATTATTCGTGGAGATATGTCAAAATCTCCATATGTGAAATCAGCAGGTAATTCAAATGATTTATGTAGAAGATGCTCTTTCTGTACAAAAAGCTCGCAAGTTGATACTAAATTCTCAGCTACCCATTGATTTGATTTGTGTTTCTTCTTACTTCGGGTTCATCGCCACCAAGTTGAAAGAACTTGATGATCCCAAATTAAGCTTACACGATTCACTATACATCTTAGATGATGTAAAAAAAAATTGAGAAAAGTGTCGGACCCCGCTCCGATATAGTTCAAACAAAGATTTTCAAAGTATTGGAGAATAATATGGGTTTAGATTTTATGAGACAATCATGCGATATACTAAGTGGATTAAATATTGAGCCAAACAACTTAATCACAAATAAACTGAAAGATAGTGAAAATATGGCTCTGAAATTTGCACCTCTCACATCTTGTGATGTTGAGAGGTCATTTTCTATTTATAAAAATATTCTGACCGATCGCCGAACAAATTTCACAATTCGAAATCTTCAAATGTATTTTGTGTGCAATTTCTTTATAAATAGGGATACTGTAACATCTGAGAGAGAAGAGTTATAATAATTATGTTTTGTTTATAAAAGGTTGTCAAATATCTCCCTTCCTCTTTTTTGCTCTTTATTCAATGCTTTATAAAAAGTGTTCATTTAATTCAAATATGCTCCGTTTTGTTCGATAATCTGTTTCCATCTAGATGGCAACTTCAGAATACCCCCTCGCAGAAACCCTCCCTCCATATTTGCCAAGAACTCGGACAGCTACTTTTCACAAGCCTCTTTTGAGTCCAACTTTACACCACCAAGGGCGTTCGCCATGGACAGGAACAGGTGGTAATCACTTGGCGCTATGTCAGGGCTATATGGTGGATGCGATAAAACCTCCCATCCGAGCTCCCTTTCATAAAATAATAATAAAGTAAAAATATATTTATAAATAAAATGCCTTTTTATTACTTTTTGTTACTTTTTCTCAGTATATATGTTTTATAAAAATTAAGAATTCAAATTTCTTTCCCTTCTTATTATAATATATTTAATTTAAAAATTATTTGATATTCGTTAATATAAGTAAAATTTGTTAATGTTTAAATACTATTTTGCTAACATAAGCTAATAAAAGAGACTCTTTATTTATAAAAATACAATATTTTTTGGAAAATTTTTGAAAAAATAGCCTTTTTACAGCCTTTTTTTTAAAAAAATTCCTCTTTGACAGCTTTTTTAACAAAAAACTTGCCTTTTTTTAAAAAAAATTAGCTTTTTTTTGCTCTCTCTAATTACTAGGAATCACAAAAGGGTCAGTGTAAAAAAAAGTTATTTATAATAAGTTTCAATTAAGATAATTTTTTAAGACTAGTCCAGGTATTTAATTGTCACACCATGTATTCTGTAAATATATATAATTTGAATTACAACAATTACAATAACTTTCAAAATATTACCAACAAAATTCTAAAAATTGAATTGTGTGTTGTTTAGAATTAAATTTATCAATTAAATAAGATCACTTAATATGAATCTACTTCTTACTATAATTTTGACAATCTCTTGTCGTTCTTAAAAGTTATTTATTTCTATATGAACTTATTTTTTTATTTAAATTTTTATATAATTACTTATAAATTGAACTTAAATATTTTATAGAAAAACCCATAAATAATTCAATTAATTTTTTTTGAAGTTTTAAATTCACATCGATAATATGAAAAACAATCTTGTTGTTTATAACATAAATAATAGTAGAAGAATTTGTTAAGATTTTAATAAATCAGGGGCCGGCAACTTTTTTTGATTGGCCACAAGATAAGCCTGAGTATAAAGATACTTAAATACTTTTTGTTTTTCATTGTAAATTCAATATAAAATATATTATAAAGAAGGAGAAGGGGTAATGGCGGTCACTATTCTATTTCCTTAAACTAAATTAAAATTAAACTTATAGTTAAGATATGTGGTCCTTAATAAGATAAGTTTAAAATTATTTATTCCACTTCCTAGATATTTCCTAGTTAAAATATATAAATGTGTTAATTTTTATATTCATATATAAAAAAAAGAAATGTTTTCTTTTCCTATTTCTTTGATATATGATCCAAGTCAAAGAGTTATGAGTTGGCGATTAGGTTTTCGATACTTCAACTAAAAATCAGCTACTAAACACCAAATTCATTCACGGCCCCGTTTTCAATCAGAATTTTCTTCGCCTGGTGGGGACCTTTCTTACAATTATCCATAAATACTCTTTCTTACTTTTTTACTCTAAAATCATTTTTTAATCAAAATTAAGTTTAGACAACAAATTTATAAATTATAGTATTTAAAACCAAATGAACAATATAAATTTTAATTTAAAATTAAAATTTATTTATTTTTTAATTGAAATATTTACTCTTATAAAGTCACTTAATAACTGTAATCTCTGTATTTTTATATTTTTTTTTAATTTTCGGGATAGTGGCGCAGGGAAATGTGAAATTTCGAACCCGTTCCCTTGTATTATATTGGAAACAAATAATTTATATTTTAAATTTTATATATTTAAATATACTATATTAACTGTACTATTTTATTTAATTTTTTTTTTTATTCTAATTAAGTCATGTTGAATATCCTTTTTTGCTTTTGAAGTATATATTAGTGTTCAAAATTGTATTTTAAAACGAAATATTTTATATTATATTAAATCCTTATTTAGGAGCATTTATTAACCATTTCAACAAGTTTTTAATTATAATTTTCATCCCCCCCCCCTCCCCGCTTACAATAAAATGTTTACAACAAGAATGTTTTCTATTTTGTATTCTCTTTCTAAATTATTTTTATCTAACAAAACAAAAATTTTTCTATGTGTGCTTTCCTTTCCGTCACACAGTTAATCAATTTTTTTTAAATAATATTTTCTTTTGGATATTCTCGCGCCCCATAGGTTAAAAATTGCTAAATTAAATTGCTTTTCTCTCAAAATGTATTTGTTTGATTTCTAAAATCAAATCGAAATGAGTTTTGATTAAAATAGATCATCCCATTCATTTTCAAAAATTGAAAAGAGAATATTTAAATTAAAAACCAATCGAGATTTATTTTAATTGACAAGCAAATAGAAATTCTCTTCCAGTGTGACCGCTATTCCCCATTCTTCATGAATAATTGCAAATTTTTTTATTTATTGTTTTAATTATCTAAAAAAAAAGAATTTGTTATTCTTTCCGTTCGAATAGAGATTCAAATTTTAAAACTTTTTCTTTTCGATATCCAAAATGATTCAATGAGTACAATTATTGGGTTGCCGACCTCTTAAATAGTTTTAGGAACCGTCCAGTTATCTGATTGGTGTTTTCTTGAACATGCAGCAGTAATGGGATCATGAGATAGATAGCGATACCTTATAAAGCCCCCACATGGACAGCAAGCAATAAGAGGAGATGAGTAGACAACGACATGCCCAAGGCAGGCAAAAGACTGACGCAGACACCATGGGCAGGGCGCCTGCATCAACAGATACAAGCCACAATACATCAAGATGAACATCCAAACGGGAGGCTAGCATTCGCAAAGAAACTTCCTCGGCATAGAAAGGACCAACAATTTCTCTCTCTCTCTCTCTCTCTCGAAATTCATTCATTAGAAAGTGAATATAAAACAAATACTTTCAATATTTCTAAGTATTTTATTTTTATTCAAATTATAATTATCTTAAGCTAATATAAATAATTGAAACGATTTAACAAAACAAAATATTTCATATCCTTGACAGACGATACGAGTAAGAGATGAAAGTTGGATGTGTTTTGGAAACTTAATTAATGTGATTCTCTCTGTTGTGTTTTAAAAAAAAAATTTGGTAAATATTCAATCGAGTTATTATGATATGGATTTGGATAAAACTTTACCAGTAGGTTCCTTTTTTAATTCCAAATAAACTTTTCTTATACTTCTATAGTCGAGGGGGTGCAGATGGTGAGCCCCTTTAAAAGTACTTAATCATTTTATATGTTTTTGTATTTTTTTTTCGACTTTTTCAATATGGTTCTAAAAAAAGGTAAAATGTTTTTCTGATCAGGATCTTAAATACTTTCCTGGGTGCATGGGTCGATCCCCACCCTCGGCCAAGCAGTTTCCGCGCTTGCGATTCCTACGCTACTTTATTGTTTGTTTCACTGTTTGGTGGGTACTATTAATGTGTTCTATGCTGTTTTTTTATATTTATTCTCTTTTAAGTAGTTAGTTTTAAATCTGTGTTGTTTTTTGTATTATAAATTTAAAAGCCCCGCCTCTCCTGACCCCCACCGCTCATGCACCAACTTTTACCTCCCCGACTATAGTTTGAGAGATAAAAAGGATTGAAGTTTGCATATAAACCCATTGATATTCTATTTAGCTACCATGTTTTATTATTTGACTACCATAGGACTCCACTAATTTTTTTTTTGTTTTTTTTATAAGTTCGGTTTGAATATAAGATGATTAAAAAATTAATTAATTAAATAATTTTTCTATATCCAAACCGAACCAATATAAACTGAAAATTAAGAATATAAGTGAATAATTACTGAATTAGTCAAAACATTACTTAATAATATATGTGTTGATAATAAGCTAATCTGGCAAACTGTAATCCTTTTTATCTCGTAAACTAGAAGCGGCCCGCAAAAATTGCATAAGAAAAGTTTATTTGGAATTAAAAACCTAATGGTAAAGTTTTATCCAGATCCATGTCATACGATAATAACTCGATTGAATAATTACCAAAAACCTTATTTACCTTATACTAATTTATAAGTTTAAAAATCAAAAATCAAATCAAATATGTTTCTTATAAGATTTAAGACAAATTATGTATTTAATTTAAATTGGATTATTTATAAAGAAATTTTCAAAAGTTATTACATGAAATTCTGGTCATAATTTCCTTTCGTTTTATTCCCTCTCCGCGCGTATCATAAAATTTTACTACTTTTATTGATTATGAATTTTGCAGGAACATGGATATAGAAATGTTTTAAAGACTTGGGTTGTCTTCTTTAAAAAAAAAAATTAATGAAAAATACTAAAAATATATACATATAAGAATTTCTTCTCAATCCTAAAAAAAACATAAGAATATTTAATATACTTTTTACATACAAAGAACTTACTCATTTGTTTAATAATTTAATCATCTTAAAAAAAATTTAATTAAATATTTCTCTAAAGGGAATTGGAGTCCTTGAATAACTATTTGATTAATATGTATTATTTCAGTATAATATGATATTAATCTTCTATATAAGAGGAACTCAAACTGTGGTACATGTGGTACGGGGTAGTACTCAGTGGTGTATTGGGAGGGGAACGCGGGGGAACGACGTTCCCTTACCTTTTTTCAGAACCGGAACGCGTCCCAGTATTTTTTCATGTCCTGACAACTCCCACTTAAGTCTACTGTTAGAATTTCTTTTTTTGTGTTTGTAAATATTTTGTATAGTAAGAATAAGAAAAAATAGTTTGCTGAAAATAGGACTTTTTTTGCTCCCACTCTATGCTTTCAATTACTTCTTACTTTACCAATACATCACTGGTGGTACCTCCAGTACAGTTACTTTTAGTAACGAAATCATTTTAGTGGTACCTGAACTTTTTGAAGTAAGTTTCTGTGGTACCAACTTCAAAAAGTTGGAGAACCTCTATTCTATATACATATTATGAATTATAATTCTTTATGCAAATTACACTTTATTATTATTATTATTATTATTATTATTATTAAAAATGATCGAATATTTGGTTTGCAAAAAAGGATAGCTAATCATCTTGGATATCAAAGCAAAACTTTGATCTTTAAATCTTTCCAAGAATAAACTTGATATGATTAAAATGAATCAATTATTCATTAATCATGTTATTTATTATTTATATTATAGCTTAAGATATAATTATAATTCATATACAGTCATTAATAATTTTATATGAACCTATTCTAAAAAAAGTTTTTAAATGAATAAATATAAATTTATTTTTAAAACAGTGAATGAGAAAAAATAAAATATAGATTTTAATGTTTGTATAGCCAAGGGAATGTTTCATTTGCAGCTTACCATTGAAAACAATGAAAAAAATAAATAAATTAAATTAATGTATTCCATGTTCTTGAATGCATGCATATATATATATATATGAAAATATTATTTTTATAAAATTAAATTAACATGTATATTTTCAATAAATATAATATAAATTATACTTTGCTTATCTACAAGAAAATTTAAATAAATATATGTATAAAAAAACCTCTGGCTTTTTTACATCCTACTCAAGGACAGCACCTATCAAGTTGATTATATCAATTAGGTGTCCTATGATCAGTAGAACGGGTCCTATCAACCTTTACCTTGATTTTCTAGATTGGAGGCGCTACTTTTTTTCAAGTAGCTTCTCAATTTTGAACCCGGAGGCTGGGTTGAATCCTAGCCATAGACCCCAGAATTCATTGCCAGTGACTTGAACCCCGACCACGAGAATGTGGGATAACACAGTTAACCAACACCCTACGAGGCGTCATAAAATATATGTAAATTAATGACAATTTCTATTCTATAAAAAGAGATGGATATTTAAAGCAATGTTAGATTATTTCTATTTTAAAATAACATTAATAATATATATATATAGGGAATAAAAACAAGAAAATAAATCTATTTCTTTCCACTGATTGAGATCCTCCCACTTAAATGGAAGAAG
Source organism: Labia minor (assembly GCA_963082975.1). Lineage (NCBI taxonomy): Eukaryota > Metazoa > Arthropoda > Insecta > Dermaptera > Spongiphoridae > Labia > Labia minor. The sequence goes on along the minus strand of OY720348.1, from coordinate 23,576,906 downwards.
ATGTTGCTAGTAAATAAAAATACTAATTTCGATATCACATATGAAATTTGAAATTAACATTATTGAACATTTTTTTAAGCACTCTCCATCCTTATGGACTCTGGGAATTTTGTGCGGTGTATTCATACCTCTCTCATTGTCCACATTTAAACTACGTTGAAAGGGCGTTAATATCGATTTTCTTAACGTTCTAGTTCATTATAATGTTAAAAAATGTTTTATTAAATTTTTTAATAACTGATGAAATCCGAAATATTATTTTTTTTTTTTTTTTTTTTAATTTTTATATTTCTTATGATTTCTATCCATCTTTTTCTATTTATTACTAATTATAAGACAACGTTGTGTGATGTTCGTACGCTCTCACTAGAATAAAATACTAACTAAATTAACTTATTTACGTTTTGTTATTTTTCATCCCTCTATTTCATTATCTCACTGGGTTGAGGAGTACCAAATGCTGGTTGGGAACCGCAAGGAAATATCCCGACAATGATAAAATGGATAAAATGAAGCGCAAAGTGAAAGAGTAAAGTGGTAAAGGTAATATCAATGACAATCTATTTTTAAAGAAACCTTTTCTCTCTCAAAACAAATTGAATAAAAGAAATAAGTACTAGTACTAGTACTAAAGTCTAAAATAAGATTAAAAATAAGAATCGATCCATTGCATATGCATTACCTCATTTCAAGATAAAAATAAATTAATCCGAACCTTTTCTATTCGATTTCTTTGATATGGAATTGCTTCTATAAATAATTTTATTCATGAATCGACAATATTCTCCATCTATTGAACAGCCTCTTTATTTTCCATGAATTTATTTCTCTCTCGATTGATTTATTTTCTGATATTAGAAATTCATAATGATGTATTTAAATTAACATATGAAATGATTAGATTAATCGCTGAATTTATTTTTACATTTTTTTTTTACAATTATAGCACTTTACTATTAATGATTAAGTTAATAAATAAAATGAAATTTTAATGAAAAATTCGAATTCATCATGTTTTAAGGTTCAAGTGTGCCTAAAAGCTCATTTTCAAAAATCTCTACATATAGTAAAAATCATTATTGTAAATGTTATATTAAAGTTATGGGGCTAAGACAGAAACTTTAAAATAAAACTACTATAGTAAAAACTTATTTCCAATATGTTGCAAATTTTTATCATAGAATTTTCTTTAATATTTATCTATTAGGCTCCAAAATGAAATACCCTTATTTTTATTATTATTATTAAGAATTAATAGAAATTTATTAGAGTTTTATTTTATAAATAGAAATTTATTATTATTATACGATTTAGTTGCACTTTCTCAACAATATTATTATTATTATTATGTAAATTAGAAATATTTTAGTAGAATTATATTTTTTCAAACACAAAGATCTATATTTCTATACATTTGGAGATATTTTTATTTGTCCCATATATTCCTATGAAGAAAATCAATGAACGATAATTGTTTTTTTTTAACTTTGCATGAGAAATGGGACAAAACACAATATCCTTGGATATAGAAAGAGACAATAAAAAGTATCGAAAGAAATATCAAGAACTATTTATATAAAATCAAATTAAATCAAAAATAAACAAATGTAATTCAATATTAATTTAATAGTTAAAAAGTATATTTATTTATTTTTTTTATAATTATTATTAATTTTGTATTTGATCATTAATATTAATTAAATTTCTTTATTGGTATTGATAAAAAAATATGAGAGGATTGATTGTACCCTCTTCAGGTCACCCCGAAACACTGTTCAATTGATTTCAATATTACATACAACGAAGATGTTAAAAAACCAGGCACAGAACCGACCGACGATTTGAAATAAATTAATTTCCCATCAAAACATTATATATATACCCTCCATTCCAAAAGAAACCGAACTTTTTAATAAAACAAAAAACCAATGTACATTTTGAAACAAATCATTTTTATTAATCAATGTATTCCCCTTCTGCATCGATACACAAATTTGCACGCTCCAACAAGTTGTCAAACGACTTCTCCATGTCCTTTATTGGAATGGTCTTTAGGACGTCGGTAGTCGTCTTCTCAATGGCGCGCTTCAATCAATGCGTGCCACTTTCCTTTCATCGCCAAATGCAGTTTAGGGAACAAATAGAAGTCGCACGGAGCCAGATCTGGTGAATAGGGCGAATGATGCAAAAGAATAACGTGATTTTTGACCAAAAATTCAGTTACAAGTCGCGAACGATGTGATGGTGCATTAACGTGCAAAAGAGTCCAACTGCCGATTTCTTGATATTCTAACCGAATACGACGAATTCTTGCCAGCAATCGCTTCATGACACCCAAGTAAAACTCTCCAGTGACTGTCTGGCCGGGTGGAACAAATTCTTTGTGGATAATTCCTTTTGAATCGTAAAAATCCGGTTCTGGGACGGCCTGATCTTTCGTCATCATCCAGCGTCTCTCTACCCGATTTGCCTACGGGATAGACAATCATCACCTTATGCATTTTGTAGCATTTGGTGCGTTTCAGTAAAAGTTTTATCAAGTTTAACACATAAATCAATTGCAGCTCTTTGTTTGAAACTCATTTTCCGATGTACAAAACACACTGACATTTTGAAACGCAATAACTTTTGTTGTATGCAGGCACGGCCCGAGCTCTTATGGCGCCCTAGGCCAAGGGTCTAAAGTTCGCCCCATATGTTTTAACAAGCAAAAAAAAAGAATCAACTAAAAAATTTTTGTTTGTTATTAAAAAAATATTTTTATTTATCTTCCTAAAAAGGAGATATCTTGGTATGATATCAACATTATATTTTTAAAAATGTAATAATTTACTACTTATTTTAAATAAACGCAATTTTTTTATTGCGTACCATAATTTTTTATTTACTATTAAGTCTTATAAGCCCTGATATCTTGCGAAGGATTAATTTTTTTTCATAATGGCGCCCCTGCCAGCCAAGCGCCCCGAGCCATGGCCTTACTGGCTCGGCTCTAGGGCCGGCCCTGGTTGTATGCATCCAAATGTCATGAAATTTATACCAGTTGTCAATGAGGGACTAAGCCATCTACGGGTAAAATATTACAACAGATGGCATTAGTGGTACTATTTTTTTTTTAAAGTTCGGTTTCTTTTGGAATGGAGGGTGTGTATATATATATATATATTTAAAGTATCAAAAAAAAATATTTTTAAAATTTGAATTAAAATGACTAAATGATATTATCTTTGTTTTTATTTCAGTTTAATTACTCAATAATTAATTACTACTATATTTTAAGTAAAATATTTTGGGACAATTAATATAAAATTAATACTTTGTGAACTACTACTTCCGGTTTCCGGATATACACAAAAAGTTGATGAATCCATGCTAGTGATGCTGATACTGTAAATATACCAAATTTTATCAAAATTCGTTGAGCCGTTCAAGCTGTACACATCTATACGGACTGACAGACGGACAGACATCATGCTAAAAATACTTTTTTCTGTTAACAAAATGCATGATTCGTGGAGATATGTAAAAATCTCCACTTATAAAATTTGGTGTGAAAACAATACCTCCCTTACTATCGTCGGTCGGTAAAAATAATGAATATCCCTAACTCCAAATTTGTTCACCTTCTCCCAGTTTCTCAACTTAACAGCCCCCCCCCCCCCTCCTCTAGAAAATTAGAATTTATTTCAATTTCCATTTTACTCATTCATAAATTTACATTTCTGGATTAAATTTAAATATATTGATATTCTAAAAGGAAATTATATTTTTGTTTTAATTTTCAATTCATTTTATAGTATTCTAATTAACACTTATATTTATGTGTTAATATCCACACAGACAATAATAATAATAATAATAATATAAATTAAATGTTAAATATAAATGCTAAAGAAAATATTATTAAAAACAATATACAAGATAAAATATACTACTTAATATCGTTCATTTCGGCGAATGTTAGTTATTCATAAAAATTACATTTTTTTAATCATTTTATAAATAATAAACTCAGCGTATCTTGCAAAAAATTAAATTTTTAATTTAATTTCAATTATTTAAATTTCATTTATGTTCTATTTGTGTTCCATTTATAATCAAGAGAAGTATCCTAAAGTGTTAAATAAATCATATTTTATATATATATATATCGTTAACCGCCAAAAAGATTAATTAGACTTGATTATCGTAACATATGCCTGCATCATCTCTATTACGAAAATCAGAACCAGTTACTTTTTTCGCACATGTAATAAAAAAAAAAAGTTTAGTTTTAATGAAATTTAATTTTAATAAATTTATTTTCAATTGAATAAATAAATAATATCAAATCTTCAATTATTATATTTAATTTATTAATCTACTGATTAGCTAGGTAAATCCTTAACTAATAATAATTTTTAAATTGTAAGATAAATAAGATTTTCAATATAATAACATATAATAAATCACCATTAAAAAAATATAAAAAAATGATTAATATTATTTTATGTATGTGATTTTTGAGCCTATTTTATTTACATTACTAGAATAACAAATATTGACTTTTGAAATTTGGTAATAGTAAATCGTATATTTTGTCTTATTTTTTCTTATATAAATCTCTAACTAATATAGTATTATAGTATTATACTATTTTAGGAGATGTAGCCGTACACCTCTGATTAATAATTTTTAGAGATTCTACCGATATTTTGATCATTCTTTTATTGTTTTTGATTTATTTAATGCTAAAAACTAAATATTATGTTATCTATTCTGTTTCTACTGTTAACAAATTGATATATATATATATATATATATATATATAAAAGGCAATTTAATTTTTGAAATTGATAATCAACGACTTAAATTATAATATGGAATTGATATTTTGAATTCCCTTATTTAACAAATTATTTTTTTTACCAAAACTCTGACTTATCCAAATGCCAAGCATGTCAAGCTGCAAGAGACGGTGGTAAATAGCTTCACCTCGTTCCCAATTCATAAATAAATGATAAACAAAGCTGCCGATCCAAGGGCTCACTGATCCAACTATATGACACCAGGTCAAGAAGTTGTTTTCGACATGCTCCCAAGGCATAAGCCATGGTACCGTTCCCAAAATATAAATAATCGGTATCCCTGAAAAAGTATCACAATTGTTATTAATAAGAACATTTTAATATTTATTGAAAAAAAAAAAATAATAAAAATTTAGATTAACTACAAATTGAGATTATGAAAAAAAAAAACAAATCTAATTTCATTGTACTCGTTAATAGGGGTAAAAAGGAGGGAAGAGGGACTATACTTCAATACGGAGACCAAATACGGCTCTTATCTAACTTTGCGTAAACTTATATTAAAATAATATAAATATATTATTTTTTTTTTTTTTAAATTTGAATATTTCTAAAAACGGTGATCTAATCACGAATATAAATCAAGAATTTTTTCAATAAATCTTCTTTAATTTATCAAATTTAATGTCTGTTAAATCATTGTATCTTCAAAAGTAATTTCAATGACGACGGATAATGTTTTTTGAACTATAGTTTCAAAAAAAAAATCTATATTTATATTTAAAAAAGAGAGCCTGATGATATTATTATTGAAAACTTTAATCATTGAATTTTTATTTATTTATAAAAATAAATTGACTTTGTTTTTGTAAATAATATAATATATATATATAATAAAGTTTATATTGATGTTCTTATTAGGAAAATCGAAAATGATTTTCTCCGTCTATTGAAGATTGAAGAACTTTGAAATTGAATGGTATTAAAGTAATTGGAAATGATAAGAAATTGCAGGATTATCCATTTTTTGCCATATGGAGTTGACGAAAGATCATCATCAATCATATCAAGAAAAATAGAAAAATGTATGTTTGATCTTAAGTGAAAAAAAAAAATCGTTTGTGGGAAATATGAAAGTAGGTATCCGATTAAAAAGGGACAAAGGTAAATTTTTGAATGGGATCTACGTACCATGTGTCACAATATTGATAGTTTCATTGTGAAAGTAGAAGAGACTTCGTATACTTCCCCAAAAAGAGAGCAATGGGCGATACCCAGTGAAAATATAAGGATTGAATTGTAAATGTGGTGGCATATCATTGAAATGCTGCAAGAGCATGGCTTTTGAAGCGTGGTTGGTTAACGACATCCTGGCAAAGAGAAGGAATCGCTTGTCGATTGCGGTATCCCGCCGTCGACGCGATGTCACCTAAAGGCAAAGAGGCCGAGATGGGAGGACATGGCGAGGAACGAACGGGGCACCTCTCCGAAGTCGTTGCCAATGCAACCTGGACGGTTGTCCTCGGATCACAGGACGACTCTGTCGCAGAGGCTGGCCGTGCACGCCAACCGTGGATACGAGTATTGATTGCGGAGCTCGATCTGCGCTAGCGCACCCCTCGGCCTCCACCACCACGCACCCCTCAACAAGGCTTGCGAATTTCACCTACACTAATATTTTACAACACCCTCCCCTCGCTGGCCACCCCCACACGCACCTATCCACCTACTCACGCCCACACATTTCCAGTGAATAGTCGAGGAATAATCACGGCTTCTAGTTTATCAACATTTTACTTGAACATTCAACACCGATAATCGGTTACAATTAACATCGCTTGAAAAGAATCATTCAAATTCAATAACGATTATTCGAAAACATTTCATCCCCGTTCACTTGAACAAAGATGAATACTCCTAAATAGATATTATTATTATATAATTCATATTAATTATTCGATTGAATTATTTTTTTCCTTCAAAAAATGTTGATTCTCATTATTTTAAAATATTTTAAAATATTTCAAAAATAAAAAACTTATGAGAAATTTTTATAGGTATTTATTGTTTATTATTTAATATTGAATTTCATTTATTTCATGAATAGAAAATATTTTTTTTTCTTTCTTTAAAAAACAAGTTATGGATTAAACACATACTTATGTATAACATTTACATAATATATATATATATATATATATATATATATATATTCAGTAAGGATATAATAATTTAATAATAGTAAAAACTAAATTTAATTCTATTTAAATATAAGTAATGATTTCGATCTCATTCAAATGACCACTACAAGTAGTAATCGATTTTTTAGAGCACAATTCTAATTTTCCTCACATACATACCAGAAGAACATGGCAATTCCGCGTTCAATATTGTTCCTGAGAACCGATCGACTTAATGTGTGTGTTTCCCCTTGAGAATAAATCACACGGCATTCAATCGCACAAGGGTGGTTAAATGGTTATTGAGTAGTTGATTTGGAGCATATATAAGAGTGAGACAATGAGAAAGTATTTTTTTATTTGGAATAGTATATATTGGAATTAATAATATTTATTATTATTTATTTGAAATATCATTTTAATAATTTTTACTTTTGTGATATTTTCAAATTTTTATATGACTGACCAGGAATGAATTGAAATGTTGAATCTTGACACATTTCGTTTCAATTTTATTTTCTAGGAAAGCCTAATTATTATAGTAAATAATAAATAATAAATAATACATAAAAATAAATAGAATATATAATATCATATTATTTCAAATCCTATATATTATTATTAATAAATTGATTACCATGAATAGAATTAATTAATATTTTTAAAATATTCAATGAAAATAATATTTCTGTAAAAATTCCATACTTCAAATATGTATTATATAAATCTACTAATTTTACAAGAGATTATTCTACAAAAATTTAACCAATTTTTAGATGTAGAGGGAGGAAATCTTATGCATCACATGTCGACCTTTCAACCTTATCATATGAGTAGCGGGTGGACCCTCTCTATGACCCTGATAGAGAGCTAGGTCCACTTCAGGGAAGCAACCCTGCTCACGCAAGCCACGACTTTTCCTCGCCTTCCATTGAGGGAGTCGCGTCCTCAACCCTAAAAATAATCCTATCAATTCAATATTAAAATCCTTCCCATATACTCCCCTCGCCAACTCGTCTAGCTAGGGTCTACAGCAGTGATGTCGAACCTTTTTGAGAAGTGGGTAGTATCTTGATCATTATTTTTTTTAGAACCATATTGAAAAAATTAAAAAAAAAATCGAATATGTTCAAAAGTTTGGCCACAAAATCATCTTACCTTTTTTTGAGTTTTTATTCTCTTTTTTGACATAAAAAAAAATTTATAAAAATTAAAGTGTGGGTCAGTATCTGACCCACGGGTCAAAGGTTCGCCATCAATGGTCTAGAGCAAACTTCCAGAATAATTTTTATAATTTTTACGTATATTCAATTTTTCTAGACGCCAATTTAAAGAAATCAACATGAATTTATTGTTTATCATTTAATTAAGATAAAATGATTCTTTGAATTATCTTATATTTTGTTTATTTTAAGAAATTTTCTTTTTTTTTTTTTTGTGATATTTTTCTTTTTTACAAAATTTTTTAATTATTTTTTTTAGAATGGAGAACTTAAATTAGCAGATTTCGGATTAGCTAGAGCTTTTGGAATCCCGGTAAAATGTTATTCAGCTGAAGTAGTAACCCTATGGTACCGACCTCCAGATGTTCTTTTTGGGGCCAAGCTTTATACAACTTCCATCGATATGTGGTCTGCTGGTTGTATATTTGCCGGTATACAAAGATTTATATTTAGTTTAGTGTGTAATAAAATTAATTTCATACATAACATAATACTTTTTTACATTCATTAATATTTAACTTCTTATAAAAATTATTAGAACTTGTTAAATCGGTAATAATTAGAAAATAATTACAAAGATTTTGGTTAATCACATTAAAACATTTTGAATTATAACATTTTCCCACTGCATAGAGCCGTTACATAACAAACCACCGGAAATTACCAAAAAATAAATTTCCACGTACACATTCAAAATGGAAAAAAATAAATATGTTAAATATTATTTATTAACAGATTTAACTTAATAAATTTTAAAAATATTTTATATATTCTATCTATCTCTGTGGATCTACGGAACTCGTAAGTTCTTGGCCGCAGCAACCAAATTTCTCCAAGTGTCCCTATCTTGAGCCACAACCATCCAAACCCTACCCTCTCCCATCTCTCTCACTTCCCTTCCTACATAGTCCACCCACCGCGTTCAGCTGGAAGTTTCCCAATCGGTCCCCACACAAATATATTTTTCTCAAGTCTATCATACTTGCTACGTGTCCTGCTCATCTCAATCTTCTCCATTTTACCACTCTATATCTGTAGATGCATAAAGGTCATGTAATTTCATGTTAAAAGCAGTCTCCGCATTCCTCTATGACCTCATCTTTCTTTGGCCCTTAAATTCTGAGAAGAATACTATTTTCAAATACTCTAAATCTAGGCTCGTCTGTAGGGATGAAACGATACGAGTAAATAAGTTTTTTTTTTTGATATCAAGTTATTTTGGAACCTATACTGAGGAATCGTGTACAAAGTAGAAATCGGTCAAAAATACTTGTATCGATACTCAGTACACGTCCGCGATAATTAGTTTTAAGGAAGAATATTTATATTTTATTTCGTAAATTTCAACAAAATTTTACTTGAAAGAAGTGGAATAGTTTGTACCACTGTATTTTACTTTATGATTCTGTAACAACACTGCGTACGACGCAAGCTGAAGTTTGTTCAGAAAAATAGTAACATTTAATTTTTATTGATAGTTGATAGCAATATGAGATTTTATGAAAATTTCATTTTTTTATTTATGAAAAATTTGCGATCACAAAAAACATCTAGAAAACTATTAAAACTAGTAGAAAATTATTATTTTTACTATTTATTCTATTTTCATTACTTTGTAATAATTAAATTATTACTTTTGCTTCTGATAGGAGAGTGAGTTGACTCGAGAGATAAAATGATAAAATTTAACTACGAAGAGATTTCACCATAAAAATTTATTCTCGGTTTTTTTTTAAAAATTTTTGTGTTATATCAATTGATTTTGAAATAAAAATGTTATTAGAAAATAAATATAAAAATGAATGAATTCAAAGAAAATTAAATTTCGAATTTATTTATATAAGCAATTGTAAATGTTTTATATATCATTAATTAGATTAATGAATCAAAATTTAAGCACTACAGAACGTAAAAAAATTTTTTTTCCACGTACGTTTTGATGATGCAATGAGACTGTAGGTGTGAAGGGTCCATTTTATTTCAGTCATTCTGAAAAAAAACCCTGAAATAGCTGTCTTTGGTGATTGGGACGAGGATATGGCTAGTCTAGGGTCAATCTCTGAGCAGAGTATAAATTCATGGCCAGAATATGCTAGGATAAATAAGATTCGTCTTAAATACTGACCAGTCTTGTTAAAAGTAGCTGGAAATCATATTGTATAATAATTATTTAATTAAGGATTAATATTAATGATTATTAGGTTAGTTTATATATAAAATTTAAATAGTTTTTTGAGAAATTAAAAAAATTAAAAGCATAAATAATTGATTTAATTTTATTCGGATAACTAAATCGTTATTAATTTTTAAAATATTAAGAGTAAAAAAAAATATTTCTTATAGAATTTTAAATTTTACAAGAAATTGATGGATTATATTTTTATTAATACTTAAGTTAACTAATTATTTCGATGTTGACTTGATAGTTTACCGAAATATTTAATAAACGAATAGACATTGGGATGGATTATTTTGGCACCATTTGTTAATTCATAGTACAATAAAAATTTTATGAATAACAAATTAAGGTAAAAAAGGCTTGTGAGGGTATTGATCTCAGGGACGTCATTGTAATTTTTGTTTGAAGAAAGGCCACACTATTTATAAGTAAAAATAGAAAGTGAAATGATTTCATTATCCTTTCTATGGGCATAGCAATAGGCCGCTAGTTAACTTAACTCCACCTTCCCTTAGAAGAGAGATTTTTAATTTTTTTTTTTTTTTTTTATAAATTTTACTTATAAATAAAAATGTTGCTATTTTTATGATTTATTTTTAAATTTTAAAAAATAGAGAAACATAACAAGTTTATGATTGTATAAATGGAAAACAATATTAAAAAGTTGCGTATTTTGGGAAAAAAATTTTGACCTCACCAAGAATTGCGTCCTTATAATTTATATTCAAAATTTCATGAAAATTAATTTTTAACTGACACTAAAAAACTTTTTAAGGTATTTTTATTAAATAGTACACATATACATATTTTAATGAGATAAATTAGAATATAATAAAATAGTAAAGTTTATCAAATAAGAAAAAAAAAAAACAAATTTTAAATATACTCATAAAAAATCCAGAAAAACGAATATAAGAATCTTTAAAATTCAACATTTTTGTTCTCTAAAAAATTGTGGAAATTTTAAGTATCGATAAAGAAATTATTATTATATATATCTTATTTCATATAAATTTTATCAAATATGAGCAAATTTTAGTAAAAATATTTATAAAAATATTGCAACTTTTAATAATTTATTGTAATCTATTAAAAGTTTTTTTTACAAATTTGAATATATTTTAGCAAATTTTTAATATAGATTGAATCAAAACACTATGTAAATAAGAATGTTTCTTTTGGGTTATTAATTAATTACACATTAATATTATTTTTTATCTCATTTATTTATTTAGTTAAAAATTCTTGAGAGAAGGGTTATGCACCCTGCCCCCCCCCCCCACCTCTCAAATGACGTCCCTGATCAAACGAGAAATCTAAATTCATTTAATTCCATTAAGTATCGAAATTAAATTAAATCCATGATTGTCTTATTGATGTAATCCCTCACAAACCCCTTTAAATTATTTTGAAACAATCAATGATTTTTTCATTAATATTATAAATTTTCAAAATACAAAAAAAAATCATAAATATTTTAAAAATTAACAAATTATAGAACATATCAATAAATAAAAAACTAATTTGATTTTTTTTTTATAATAAAAATATATAGAAATATCAATTAAAATTGGAAACATATATAAATAAAATTATCAGAATGTACAACTAAATAAATTATTTTAAAATAAATATAATGCTAAAATCACACACACGGATCAGCAAATGTAGATTTTATATTTATAAATCTATTAGATTTTATTCTGGAAGTGAACAATTTCTAAAAGTGAAATATTTACTCATAGAAAAATAGATCACCAATTCATGAAAATTTGAAACATTTCATTTCAAAAGAATGTATGAAATACATACATACATTAAATAAAAATAATAATTTAAAATAATATGATGAATAAATAATAGGAGTTTTAGTTATAAATATTTTCATATACACTTGAAATTTATCACATTTTCACATTGTCTAGAAACATTGAGATTAACCACGGTCATTTCGGATAGATGAATTCAAATCAATAAAATAAGGATGACTCATTGCTTCTTCCGCATTAATTCTTAAACTAGGATTACAAACTAAAAGTCTCTAAAAAAAGAGAAAAAAATATATTATTTTATTTCAAACTGATAAGATAAGATGAATCTTACCTGAAGTAAATCACGTCCTTTGGTGTTCAGTTTTGGTACAACTTGAGAAAAACTCATGCTAGGATGGTATAGAGGAAATGGCTTATAATCTGGTAATTGACTCATCCCCTGCCAACTCTCTTCAATAGGCGTACCAAGTAATTTGAATATTCTTTTTAATTGATCATCTACGTCAGATCCAGGAAATAATGGCCGACCTGCATTAGCTAATTCTAAAAAATATAATTAATATATTGATTAAAATCACACATTTTATTATTTTAAATTATTATTATTAAAAATTGGAATATTTTGAATAAAAAAAAATAAATAAAATGACAAGTTATAAATCTAAGTTTTATTATCATTTAATTCTTCGATGTTTAAAATTAATTATTTGTTGCTATTAGTTAGTTTTTATTATGTGAATTTATTTTGTAATATATAAAATATGAAAAATATATTGGTAGATAGACCGATTGGGAAACGTCCGCTTGGAAGACCTAGGACGCGGTGGGTGGACTATGTAGGAAGGGAAGTGAGAGAGATGGGAGAGGGTAGGGTTTGGATGGTTGAGGCTCAAGATAGGGACATTTGGAGAAATTTGGTTGCTGCGGCCAAGAACTTACGAGTTCCGTAGAGCCACAGAGATAGATAGAATATATAAAATATTTTTAAAATTTATTAAGTTAAATCTGTTAATAAATAATATTTAACATATTTATTTTTTTCCATTTTGAATGTGTACGTGGAAATTTATTTTTTGGTAATTTCCGGTGGTTTGTTGTGTAACGGCTCTATGAAGTGGGAAAATGTTATAATTCAAAATGTTTTAATGTGATTAACCAAAATCTTTGTAATTATTTTCTAATTATTACCGATTTAACAAGTTCTAATAATTTTTATAAGAAGTTAAATATTAATGAATGTAAAAAAGTATTATGTTATGTATGAAATTAATTTTATTACACACTAAACTAAATATAAATCTTTGTATACCGGCAAATATACAACCAGCAGACCACATATCGATGGAAGTTGTATAAAGCTTGGCCCCAAAAAGAACATCTGGAGGTCGGTACCATAGGGTTACTACTTCAGCTGAATAACATTTTACCGGGATTCCAAAAGCTCTAGCTAATCCGAAATCTGCTAATTTAAGTTCTCCATTCTAAAAAAAATAATTAAAAAATTTTGTAAAAAAGAAAAATATCACATAAAAAAAAGAAAATTTCTTAAAATAAACAAAATATAAGATAATTCAAAGAATCATTTTATCTTAATTAAATGTTAAACAATAAATTCATGTTGATTTCTTTAAATTGACGTCTAGAAAAATTGAATATACGTAAAAATTATAAAAATTATTCTGGAAGTTTGCTCTAGACCAGTGATGGCGAACCTTTGACCCGTGGGTCAGATACTGACCCACACTTTAATTTTTATAAATTTTTTTTTATGTCAAAAAAGAGAATAAAAACTCAAAAAAAAGGTAAGATGATTTTGTGGCCAAACTTTTGAACATATTCGATTTTTTTTTTAATTTTTTCAATATGGTTCTAAAAAAATAATGATCAAGATACGACCCACTTCTCAAAAAGGTTCGCCATCACTGCTGTAGACCCTGGGTTGGTAGCCTAAATTCAGAAAAGCCAATATTTATAAATATTTAAAATACTATTATTGTTGGCATGCTTTATATATATCTATGTAAACATGGGGGTTTCATTGTTTTTTGGCTAAATATATTGTGTCCATTGGAAATTTCCACATGCTATAAGAATCTATAGTCATAAAAATTTGTTGATTAAGAATAGAAAATGAACCTCCGAGTCATCAAGATATTTCAAATTTAAAAAGGTAAAAAGAAAAGTACTTTTAGATCGAACTAAAAGTACTAAATTCGGGGATCAAAGCAAATCCTTCATGTATGAAAATTAACGTGAAGGACAAAGGTTTGATTAGCAATTATAAATAATGTAATTTTTATTTTTGAGAGATATTATTATTATAATGGGTATAAAAAAAATAATTCTATTGACTAACTGAATGGACAAGATTCCGAGGACTATTTAGTTAAATAAAAAATAAAAAAAATTCTTATTTTATTTCCTAGTCATTGTATTGTTTAAACTTAATTGTCAATTTTTGAAATTGAACCAAATTTTATTGAAATTTATTTTTAAATTTGATTATAAAATTAATAATAATTATAATAAAATTTCCACCCGATTTTTATACAAAAAAAAAAAAAAATATATAAATAAATAAGTTAAAAAAATTCAATTGGTATAGTACCTTATTAATTAGTAAATTCTGAGGCTTCAAATCTCGATGTAAAACATTGTGACTGTGACAAAAAGCTAAACCTCTTAATAATTGGTACCTTAAATCAATTTCAGTAATAAATAGAAAAAGATTGTCTATTAACAAAAAAACAACAAACTATTTAGCTTCTTACATGAATGATTTGACTACATCTAATTCAATTTCTCCATTTAAACTATCAAAATATTTCTTCAAATCTTGGTCGCAATGTTCAAAAACAAGAGTTAATTTTTTATCGCTATGCAAAACATCATATAGACGGACAATGTTTTTATGTTTTAATTCCTTTAAAAGACAAATTTCACGTAGGGCAGATGACGGGACTCCCTTAAATATTGAAAAATATTTAAATAAGTAAAATACAATTTACAATTTATATTATTAGAAGTGTTAGTGGGTTACTTCATCATCGTCATCCAGCCGAACACGCTTGAGTGCAACAATTTCATGGGTTTCTCGATTTTTTGCTTTAAAAACTGTACCGTATGTACCTTAAAAAAAATTCCAAGTTATTGATAAGCAAACCTAAAAAAACAATTTCCAAACATTCCATTATTTATTATTACCTTCCCCTATCTTTTCCAGTTTTTCATATTTTTGCATTTTTTTTTTCTTTTAATTAAGAATCAAAATTAATTTAATTAAAAACATATGTTAAAAATTTAGGAAATAAAAGTGTAAAGAAAAATTTGATTTTAATTTGTGGTATATCAATTTTCTTATGAATCTTTCTTAGAATCATAAAAAAAAATTTCAATATCATAAAATTAATTAAATAAATACATATGGAAGTATATTAATTTATTTATATATGTATAAATAAATATATTTAGTTATAATAAAAAAAAAAAAAATTATTCTTTATAAATTCAATCCTTTTCAATGCAATACAAAACTGGTTGAAAGATAGTCAATTAATGGAGTGCTTGGTATCCGAAGAACAGATCCGACCTCTATTTATCAAAGCTTTCCTTTAATGAAAAAAAAATACAAAATAATATATTCTCTAGATACTTAATAGATGTCGATATTATTGTATGACATATAGAATATATTAAATAAATAATTATATATAAATTGATAGTTATATTGGTATGGCGCCACTTATGAATATATTAAGGATAAGAAATAAAAAAAGTAAATTCGCTCAAATGGGGATTTGCAATAAAGAATAAATATTTTTGTCGTATTTATATATTTTTCTATAAACTCTTTTAATCAGATTGAAATATACTAAGACTCACTACAGGACTCTTTAGATGAGGATGAAATATTAATTCGAGGTCTTATAAATTTATCTGTATACATATTTAGAGAATATCCAGATCAGTTGATTAAATTAGATAAAGTTTGACACACATGGTTAAACAAATAAAAAAAAATTGGAAGATTTTAAAAAAATGCAAGGAGTATAGAAAACATTCCTTGATAAACTGAGGAAATATTTTATCCCAAAACAAATATAATTAATATATATATATAATTTATTTTATCTCTCTCTCTCTCTATATATATATGTAAATATGTAAATATAAAATATTTAAAAATCTAGGAAAAGAAATATTGAAATAAATCATTAGATAAAAGTTAGCACATTTTCTAGTGAATAATTATGATATTATTTAAATGAACCTTTTCTTTTCGAAAAAGAATTCACACTATCAGAAAATAAACATTCAATGTTAATAATTTTATTACATTTACATGTATTTTTTTTTTTTTTAATTTAACAAAAAATATAATTATAATGAATTAATTATATCCAACGAATATGAAAAATATTTATAATATTGATTTATTTCATTTAATTGCTAAAACATATAAAAAATGTTATCTAAATATTATCGGTGTTTTAATGGATTAATTATAATTTTATTTTTATATCATATTTCCTTATCAATTGCATTTATTTTAAATGTTTAATAATTTTTTAAGAGGAATAATCTCTCATATTGTTTATTAAAATAGAGATAAAAAAAAAAAGAAAAGATGATTTGTGATTTTTTTTTAAATTAAATTCCGATAGTTTAATGAAAATATTTGTATCATTCAAAATGTGATGTAAAATTATACATGATTAGGTGAATTTCTTGTTGAATTAATTCAAGAGGAATAAATAGATTGTTATGTTAAGGTGACGCATCCACGCAGGCTAGCCAGGCAGCAGGGCAGGCAGCAGCTCAACACCAGGCTAGGCATATGCCATTTGAGAATTGAGAATTGAGGAAAAAAAACTTTATTCACTGCCATCAACATTCAAATTGATTTAATTTTATGGAGCATATCAGCTGTTGTCATTCCTGAAAAAACTATTATTGAAAGACATTAAGTAGTATTATTTGACAAATAAATTTAAATTTTCATTTTATTATAAAATAGTATTATTTATTTTTGTTTTTGTTTCTTTTTTTAAATTTAATTAAATTATACCTATTGAAATAAGTATAAATTAAAAAAAAATGTTGTTGCAATGGCTTGGACAAATGAAAAAAATCGAAGTAATATAATACAATTACCTTCTCAAGCTGGCGAATCCCTTTGTGAACTGTAATTTTGAATTCTCTTATATTATTAATACCTGAACTAACTTAAATAGTTAATATTTTTTTTTCAATTTTAGCATTGATGAAGAAGCTAAAAATCTTTGTGTCATTGAATCATTGCCTGAACTATTACAAAAAGAAGACTTTTCAAATTTACAACATGTTTTACCTAATATGCAATTGGTATATACTATCTATATTTATATAAAAGTTTTAATAATAAATTATGAAATTATATAGTAAGTTTTATATTTCAGAATCTCCCAAATGCCAGTACAGAATTTCATCTTGCAGCATCACATAGTATTCTTCGAATATTAGAGAAAAACTTAATTAATACTAATACATTTACCCAAACCTTCTTACAAAGTATTTTAATATCTATTGATAGTAAAGACCCTGGTAATCGAATTACTAAAACTATATTCTATTTTTTATAAAATTAATAAATTATTTTATTTTATTTTATTTTATTTTATTTTTAGTGGTAGCTAATGCTTGGTTCGAAACTTTGATAGATGTCATTGAATTACTTCCTAATGGTGTTATTAAAAATGAGGTAATAATTGATCGATATAGGTAATGTGCTATAAATTCATATTTTTATCTTTTTTAGATTCTACCTATTGCTCTTACTAAAGGACAACATTGTCATTCTGTTTCTGACAGAATTACAGCATGCAAATTAATTGGTAAAATCTCTACCAAGATTGATTCTACTCAGTAAGGAAATTGATAATTATATTTTATAAAAAATAAATTTTAATCAAATTTAATTAATTTTTTTATTTATCTAGATATAACACAATCAATTGTTTATTTAATTCATGAAAACAATTATACCTATTTTTTTTTCTGTACAGAGTCCGAAATGATTTGGTTCCAATTGTTCTGTCACTTTGTCAAGATGTTTATCCAGAAGTAAGAGCTTGCATTTGTAGACAATTGCCCTTAATTGCTATGTCTATTGTCAACGAAAATTCCAAACCTTCTTTACTACCATCCCTTGTTGAATTAGCGTCCGATGAAAATATTCAAGTTAGAATTAGTTCTATAGAAGCTATTGTTGAACTTATTCCCCTAGTCAAATCAGGTATTTATAAATAAATTTAATTTATTGAAACGAAACAATCATTTATATTTTTTTGCAGAAATTTTACTTCATACTATCTATCCTTTAATTATAAAAATTTGTGAACAATCAATTCGACATGTGGATAATGATCTTATTGTTCTTTCTTATAATTTTGGCAAATTAGTAATTGAACTTATGTGTAAGTTTAAATTATAACCTGTAAATATCTCATCTAAAGTAATAAAAAAACATTTATTATATTTCAGATCACCTTTCATGTAATGAAAAAATTTGGTTGGTTGAAATATATTATGATATATCACAAATTGGATTGCCTCATAGCAGAATAAAAGTTGAAAACGAGGTATTCATGTTTAATTTTATAAATTAGTTTTACTTAGGGCTTAGATATTTTAGAGAAAGCACAAAACTGAAACAACGAATTTAAAAATAGACACTTTATCAATCAAATCAATTTTTTTTATTAAGTATCAGTATATATATATATATATATATAATTTATTATTTTTAGTATATTTAGGTATATTATATTTTTAGCTTGGATCTAATGAAAGACTTGTAAAAATACGTCAAAATTGTGCATATAATTTACCAGCTATGACAATGTTTGCACTTTCTGGAGGAGGAGTTTCTTTACTAGAAAAAACCTTTCTAGGACTTGCAATGGATTCAAATGAACAAGTACGCCGTTCCGTGGCTCTTTCCAGCGGGGAGGTAAAACTTGATTTTATTATTTCAATTTTCCTTTTAATATTGTGTTAATTTACTAATAATAATACTTTGATTTTTTAAAAAAATATAAAATAGATATTACTATTAAAGGCTATTGTCTTATACATTAATATTTTTTTCATTTAATTCATTTTTAAATAATATTTCAAGTCTCATTATCCACATATATATAATTCATCTTTCATACGTTTTTCTCTTAGGTTGCTGAACTTTTGACTTCTCGTTTTGCATTGCTTCAGCCAGCAATTATTAATTTATTATTTGATGACGTTGAAGAGGTTTTGGAATCTTTAGTTACTAATTTGGGAAAAATCATGCACTTTTTAACTAATTCTGGAACATTTTCACCAAAAGTTTTGGTAATGACTTTTTAATTATATTTCGCTAGTTTATTTCTTTTTTTTAAATATTTTATTTAAAATAGTTTTTTTTTAAGTATTACAAAATTCTGTTTATTTCTTTTTAGAATCAACATTCATTAGATTTTGTAAAAGCTTTAATTAAATGCGAATCAGAAATAAGTAGTACTTATAACTGGCGATTAGAAGAATTACTTTTAAAACAATTAGAAGATTTACCTAAATGTTTTCATTCAAACATTATTTATTTGTATTTTATTCCAATTTTTTTATCAAGAATCTTAAAATCGGTATGTTTGAAAATGATGAATTTATTTTTATTTGAAATATCTAGATTTATATTTTTAAATTAAATTTTTAGAGACCACTTCCAATCAAATTAGCTGCAGCACGCTGTCTTCTTATTTGTTTACGTTACAATAACAATCGAGCCCAAAGATTATCAATTAGAGACAAAATTATCACTAGTACGAGAAAAAATAAAAGTTATTCAATTATATATATGTGTGTGTGTTGTATTTTTAATGTTTTTTTTATTTTCTAGATATATGTCATAATAATAGTTTTTATGTGAGATCAATTTTTATAAAAACAATGAAAATGGCATTAGAGATATTTTCTTTTAAATATTTCAAGAATAATTTTTTTATTCACTTAATAAAATATGCTGGTAATTCTAAGAGCAGAATTTAAATTATTATAAATAGAAAACAAAATAAGTTGAATCGTTTTTTATGATTTTAGATGACAAAGTACCAAATATAAGATTAATGTTTGTGGAATTATTGCCACAGTTAAAATCAATGATGTTAATTCCGACAGATAAGAAACTTCTTCTGGTACTTGAATCTTCAGTAAAAAATCTCCTTACGAATGAAAAAGATAAAGATGTCTGCGAAAAATTAACCAAAGTCATTCAACAACTTAATCAAGTAGAACCATTAACAGAGAATGTATTTTCTTAATGGAAATTTTGTAATTGATTTTACATATTAATATATTAACATTAAATTTTTATAGCATTCATCTTCCAATTCCTTTACTGAAGATGACAAAAAACTTAAAGAAGAAATTTTAATTGAAGCTACATTTAATGAATTCGAAAATTCAAATACAATTCAACAAGATTTGTTAACTAATTTCGATCTTTCTAAGGAAATCGCATTTAAAACTAGTTTAATTCCAAGTTCTCGAATAAGGTAAAATGATTTGAAATATCGAATTAAAATTTTTTAAATTATTATAATAATATTTATTTACTTTTTCAGAAATCGTAAATCTTTACATCAAAAGAAAAGGCATTCTCATATTTGTAAGTAGTTCTAATTTTGATTTTTTTTATAAAATTGTTTTATATTAATTAATTATAATTTTTAAGATTATATAATTTTCTATTTTATTAATAAAAATATTTTTATTTTTAGTGTCAAATCCAGTTGAGCAAACTTCCTTTTCATATGCTGATGAATTTTATGTTGACGCTGGAATTCGACTTTCAGGTCAAGAAAGTTCTATACCTTCAAAAATTCCTAGTCCCAAAGAAATGATGAAAAAAAAATATTACACAGAAAGAAAAAATAATATAGCAATATCAAATCCATTAAATTCAATGTCTAATAATTTAACATATTTAAAATTGAATATTGATTCAATATCTCAAAATAAAGGAATCCCTGTTAACTTTAATGAATTAGAATCGATTTCCAAAAATAAAGCATTATCAACATCTAGTAATGAAAAGAATTTAGATGAATTATCAGATACTGATTCATCACATTTCATTTTAGATAACAAAACTGATCTGGAGTATAATAAATTAAACAACCCTAATAATGTATTAAATAAAAAATCTACCAAAGGACCTACTCAAGGTGATATAAATTCTAGTCCAAAAAAATTACATAGAAATAGTTTTCGTCTAGAACCATCCGAAGACACAAGTGAATTTTCTTATGTAAATCATCTATTGGTCGATAGAAAATCTTCTCGTCGATTCAGTATGATTGAATCAAAAATTGCTACAACAAATTTTAATCAAGATACCGAAATTATCAATAAAAAAGACTTAATGTCTAAACATGAAAACAACAGAACAAATAAAATTGAATTTAAATCAAAAGAGAAACAAGAATCAAGAGACATAAATAAAATAGAAAATGAAAAAAAAATATTTACCTTTGAAAATAAAAGTTGTAAGCCAAAAGAAAATGATACAAGAACCAAAGAACACAATTTATCAAAAACTTCTGATTATTATGATAATCAGGATTGTGACTTTAAGGTTGTTTTACGTACTTCTAAATCATATATTCCAATGTATAAGAGATCAAGTGTTGGATCTTCTAATTCTACTTCTGCATTGACTAATAGTATTTTAACGGCACAATCAAGTCATTCAAGAGAATCTGAAAAACGTCTTAGTTTGGGTTCCCTCCCGGCTATCAAATCAGAGTCCAAGCTACCAATTAGGTAATTATAAATTAGTAATTTTTCTCATATAAAAAATAATAATTAATTTGTTCTTTTTTTCAGAAAAAAAAATAATTTTTTTAAAAAATAAAGAAAAAATAAAAAAAAATATTTATTAAGTAAAGATTAAATCCAAAAAGCTTTAAAAGAGTAATAACTATTTTTTCTACTAAATAATAATGATTTCCTTTTTCAGAGAACTAAATTTCTTATAATTTCTTATCCTTATTTAGAATTCATTGTCTGAATTATTTCTATTTAGATAAATATCATACTGAATTTTAAAGCAAGTAGGTAATTATATTTTTCCAATTTTTTTGTCTGGAAAATTTATCGAAATATTTACTCACATTCTCAAAATATCAAATTTTATTTAATTTGGCTTTATCATCTCAGAATTAGGTTCTATTATAAATTTTAAAAAACTGAAATATCATCATAATTGTTTTTAAATCGTTCATGTTTCAAAATTATTAAATTGAAGTTTTTTTTTTGTAAATATTTAATTTCATTAGAAATTCAGTTTACAAAATATAATAGAATTGAATTTACCGAAAATTTCCAAATCATTTATTTAAAAGTACTAAATAAATAATTATAGTATCTTCTGATTCTTTTTATTATCAGAATATAATATTTATAGCTCTATCTTTGTAATAAATTTGTAGGTCTCTAACTTCCATCTTCCTCTTATATAGACATGAAAGAAAGACTTCTCCGTTTAAATATCTAAAACTAGGCATTTATATTAAACTTTAAAAAGTCTAACGAATTTAAAAAGTCTTATGAGGTGATTGATACAAATATTACTAATTCATATAACTGAAAATTCATATGTTATTAACAATGAATTTTATTAATAATTTTTTTAAAGAGATTCGTCTCATCAAAAGTGGTTTCTCTTTGCATTTAGAAAATAAATAATATAGGAAATATCACTTTCTCTATTACTAAAACTTAGTTATTGCCTGTCCTATTAATAGATTATTCGTTTTCTGGAGCTATTAGAACACTTTATTTAGAAAATTATTTTATATATTATTTATTTAATATTTGTGTAAAATAAGATATTGGTTTATTAGAGATAAACCAATAATCAAAATAATACAATTTTCCGGAAAGAACAAAATATAGAATGTTACATTACTCAGAAGCCTACCATAAAATATATAGAGCACATACTTTTTATATTTTATCTATATATAAAGCAAATAATTTTATCTATTCTTTGTGAGTTATTTTGATATATATAATATGACTATTCTTTGAAAAAGGATTATATAAGACCATAGTTTATTTAAATATATATATTATATTTGTGCTATATATAATGTACATATACTTTTAATTAATTTACAAAATATTGTAATATTTTTATTTTATATTTATTCGTTATTCAATTTTATTAGACATTTATATTAATTATTTTATTTATTTATGTTAATTTCTTTATTAAATCTATTTCTTAAGAAATAACTTTTTAAGTATATTTTTCTGAGATAATTGCACATTTCAGGAATTCATCTTGAATGAAAATAATATGGGAAAATATTAGTGTACTGTTTATACAATTTGGTAATGGATGTTGAAAATCTGGTTATATTATCACTTAAAAATTTTGTCCTACTTAATTTGTCAATTTTTAGTATCATATTTATATCTATAGTGATCTAACAAAGGTTAAATATATTTTTTCATGTTTTAAAATATAGTTTTTATATATACTAACTTATTTATTTATATAAAAAATATTTATTTGTTTTATCCTCTAGATTTCTATAATATTTATGGTGATATAATACTTTGTGCCAATATTCTTGTGATAATAGTATTAAAAGGTAGGATAAATTATTAATTAATTATTTAATTATCTTTTCTATTAATTATTGTAAATAAATTATATATTAAAACATAATTATTAAATTTAATTAATAAAAATTAATTTTTATATTTAAAAGAATTACAATATATGTAAAATTATTATATTTTGTTTATTATATGTTATATAAATTTTTTTTGTAAAATTATTTCGTGTTTCATTATTTCCTCAAGTCGAATTTTCATATCCTTTATACTTAATTTTTGATGTATTTTTAAAATAATTAATTAAGAAAAATATTTGTTTTTTCTTTTACATGGAATAATATGAGTTAAAAGATTATTTGATTTAAACCATTATAAAACGTATTTATTTACATTTATTTTGTAATTAACAGGTTATTTTATAAATACATTGTATATATTTTAAAAATCTCAATTTATTATTACAATTGTATATTAAATAAAATATATTAAATTGTATAATTATTATAAAAGTTAGTTAAAATCATGGAGTGAATTAATTGACCAAATACCATAGATATATATTTTCATATATATCTATTTTTTGTAATTATAAAATCCTTCACCAGTCTTAACACCAAGTTTGCCCTCTTTTACAAGTTTATTAAGTAAAGGTATAGGTTTAAATAATTCAACGTCTGGATATTTTTTATGCCAACCTGGAAAGAGTATCAAAAATGTATTTTTTGTAAAATGAAAATTATAAAACAGAAGTCATACCATCAAGAATAAATTTCGTTGTATCATTGCCTACATAATCAGCCAATTCAAAAGGCCCCATAGGATGACTTGCTCCTAACTTCATTGCAAGATCAATATCTCTAGCTGTCGCATCTCCTCTTTCAAGAAGTCTTGTTGCTTCTGCCATTAACGGTACAAGAAGGCGATTTACAACAAATCCAGGTGTATCTTTACATGTAATTGCCACTTTTCCTAATATTTTACACCAATCCATTAACTGTTTATAAGTATCATCAGAAGTCTCCGGAATTCTTATTACCTGCAATTTTCCACAATTCTCACTTATAATTATAAGTTTATTTTTTATTAAACATTAAATTATATAAAAAAAGAAATTAATTTTTTAAAAGATAAAATAAATAATTTTATTTATTTTACTTGAAATGATATTGCAGAATAATTATTTTATAAATTATACCTCTACAAGTTTCATCACAGGAACAGGATTAAAAAAATGCAACCCTGCAAATCTATCTTTTTTCTGGCACACGGAAGCAATGTCTCCAATTGACAATGAAGATGTATTTGAAGCAAATATCGTAGATTGAGGAGCAACCTTCAATAAATTTAATTAGGATCTCGAATAATAATTTTCAATTTAAGAATATAAAAGTCAATATACCTTATCTAGATCGGAAAAGAGTTTATGTTTTATATCTAAATTTTCAACTATAGCTTCAATTATAAGATCACTGTTTTTTACAGATGCATGTAAATCACTTGTAAATGTTAAGTTTTTCAATGAATCATTAATAAATTTCTCTCCATCATTTGGCTTATCCTAAACATATAAACATAAAAATATTATATCAGTTTAAAATTCAAGTATTGAAATAAATTTTATAAAGATTTATTATCTTCCTTTTGCAGAAGATGACATTATAAATAATTTAAAATATGTCGTTAAAAATAAAATAGTTTGAATACCTTAAATATTTTTTTGGCAACTCTTTTAATACTGTTATCAATATTAGTTTGGGATTTTTTTAAAACATCATTATTAAGATCAACAATGGCTACTTCATGCCCTGTTTGAGCTGCTACTTGGGCTATTCCAGAGCCCATCAAACCTCCACCTACTATAACCACCTTTTTTATTGCAAATCTTGTTTGAGATGATGAAAAATAACGATTTATTATTAAAAATGGTGAAGACATTTTTTTAACTGAAATAAATATTTTTTTTATTATTAAATATTTAATTTTAAATAAAAGTTATTTATTAAATTAAATCTAATTTCTAAAGTGAATAATTAATTATACAGTTTTTCGGACAAAAACTTGGATGGTAATAAATTTTACCAGTAGATGCAATATACTTATATATTACTTTGGCCAACTCTTAGTTTGTGTTAAAGGTGAAACTGATTAAATTAAATAATTTAAATACGACTATCATAAATATATATATATATATATATATATATATATATATGTCCGGAAAACTATATAATTACCCAAAAGTAAATTTTTATATTTTAAAAAAAATATAGATTATAGAGTTAAGATCTCATCATAGATATGGTCATCTGACCTGATCTGACCATAGATAAGGCGATAGTACCATTTTTTAATATTTTTGTCGTTTTAATAAATATGTCAATTTTATCCCGTTTTTAACTATCTATAGTAAAAACTAATATTGTGTTAGATAGTGTGAGAAGTTTGATGTAAAAATGTTAAAAAGATCGAAATTTTTTTTTGTTTAAATAATCGTAGCAAAATACACCCCTCAAGATCTAACCAAATTTTTGTTTCGGTTGTCATAGAATTAGTAAGTTTATATGATACAATTTTTTTTATCATCTTACTATTTTATGAATACATAATTTTATGAAGAGTTAAGAATTAGAAGGGGTCTATGAATCATTTTTCTTTTCTTCTAATTCTCAACTTTTCATTTTATAAATCCGTCCCGTTTTTGTCCCTTGACAAAATCCTACTAAGAGATAATGATTTAACTTTATAAAATAAAATAAAAATAATCAGAAATGTATTTAATGGACATATCTAAATAATCTAATCAAGTTAATTAATTTAAATATATCAAATCTTTTTATTAGGTTAACGTTTTTATTTTTTAAATTTATTTGTAAAACGATTAATATACTATATTTAAATTTATCTATATAATGTTAATAAAATTGTTATTAAACACAATAGAAAAATCTTAAAAAAATTTATGTATATTAAATAATTTATACTTGGTGAATTGACTCTTAATAAAAAAAAGTATTTATAGATAAATTTATCTCAAATAATTTAATTTCAATAAGAGAAATTAGAAAACTATAATTCTTACATATTGTTTTCACTGGGAAATCAATTTTATATCAAATAATAATAATAAATACCTTTTAAAAGAGATGTATTAGAATATCAATGTAGCTCAATTAACGATATCAGATGTATTTAAATCTAAAACTAAAGGTCCAACTCTGTTATGTGATTCAGATTTTTCAAGTGATCAAAGGTCATAGTACATAATATATCTAATATACACATTGCTCTACGTGGAAATCTCAGTTTTTTTTTATTATGAACAAAATAGTATTATTTAAAATTCATATATAGTAATAAAAACAAACTATTTGCAATTTTTTAAACTAGCTAATTTTTTTCAATTAAATTTTATTTAATAATTTATTTAAATATTATTAATTATAATATATATTAATTTACATAAATATTTTTAATTAAATGTCGCGGAATATGCATGTTTAATTGTTGAGCCTAAAAACTTTAAATTAATCTATTTCAAATTCCCAAGTGCAAAATTTACTCCAAAGTAATGAAGTAGAGATTAAATCTTATTAATATTAAAAATAAATGAAATTTTAATTTTTCTGTAAAATTGATATAGATCAATTCTAGAGAATCACGGCCAAATCTTTGTTAGACCTAAACACCTTTCCAAAATTGTCCTTAATAAAAAAAACATTAACCATTTTAAAATTAAATTTTGTTCAAAAATATTATTTAATTTAATCTAATATATATTTTTTTTTAATTTTCAAAATATATTAAAATTTATAGTATCAAGACAGTAAAGCCAACAATACAAAATAGAACTCTATTTGTCAATGGGTAACGCTGTGTTTACTGCTGTCATCAACGTTAATAAGTTATATCTATGTTATGAATTTATTTAAAATTAATAGCGATCAACTATCATGTTTTGATTCCTTTGAAGGATCATTATTTAGGAATAAATCTAGATAAATTTTTTTGGTTTTCAGTAACAAGTAATTTCTTTTAATCATTGAGAGTGAAATTAGCCATTTTATTTTAACACTTATAAACCAAAGATGGATTTTAAATCCGTACATAAAAGTAATACTTTCAGTTCATTTACTCATGAAACACATAAATTTGGTAATTGGTTTGCTTCACTAAATGATCTTCGTAAAATAAAATTAATGAAAGTTTCAAAAAGTTTGGGTAAGAAATATTTTTTTTATTTTCATTTTTTTCCATAATATTTTCATAAAATATTTTTCACTTATATTTATTCACTTTATCTATATTATTTCTTAATATTAGTAAATACTCGAATTTACCATTCTGTTTTAATTGAATATAAATTGTAAAATCACATAATTTCACTTTAATACTTAGGTTACATCAAACAAAATCATACTAAATAAAAATAATAATAAACAATTTTATCTATAATTTAGTTTAAAAACTATGAATATATATAAATTTTAAAATCTTTTAAAAATTCAAAAATTCATTACCATTAACATTATTTTAAAAATTTAAAATTTCTATTAATTTGAAGTGAAAAGTTTAATCTTTTACATTTTATTAATAATCATATTAATTTATAAAAAAATCACATTTATCTAAGTATATATCAATTATTACATTATTTCTTAGTTACCTTTATTAAGTCCATATTTTTTTTTTGATTCTTTTATTTTTTATTTTTGTATTTACATTTTATTATTAATCATTTCATTATATTATAACATTGTTTAATGACATATAATATCTATTCCATATGAAATTTCCACAATTTATTTTATTCAAAAAATAGAAATAAAAAATATTAATGTTTGGTGTCTTTATTTTAATACTTTTCATATTTTTTCTTTATAATATATAAATACTTTTATATTATTTAAATATATTATATCTTTTTTTACCCTAAACTTATTATGTAAAATATTACTAATAATATTGTATCATATCTTTTATTTTTTAGGTGTTGTTCATGAAAATACTAATGTAACATCAAAAGAAGAAAATAAAGAATCCTGTGTTCCTGAAGAAAAAGATTGTTCTGTAATTTTGCGTCCTAAGAATCGCCGCCTAAATGAAGTATTTATTCGTTTATATTAAATATTTTAGGGATATAAGAAATATAGAATGATAATGATAATGGATTTATGGATTTAGAGGCTAAGAATTAGGCATTCTGTATACTTTCCTTTTTGTTGAAAACAAGAAATGAATTAAATGGAGGGTGGAGTGTCATAGCTCTTATTCTATAAATCATATATATATCACAAACTATTTAATTTGAATTTATTAAATTTTATTTTTTTGAAATAATTATTATAAATAAAATTAACAATTTCTTTGTTTTATAGCAAGATATAAATAAAAGACTATCTTTGCCGGCTGACATTCATTTGCCAGAGGCATTTCTTACAAAACAGAATCAAAATTCTTCAAACGAAGAACCACTTACACGAGCTTCGAGACGTCAATCTCTTTCAGAAATAGGATTTGGTCGCATAGAAACATATACGAAATTAGATAAACTTGGCCAGGTATTTTATTTTTATTAATCTTATGGGATGTAATGTATTTATATATTAGACGGGCAAAGAAGGAATTCTTGTGCATTTTTCTGCTTACTTTGCCCTTCAAAAACTAACATTATTTCAATGGTCAATCCATCAAAGCAAATATAGTATAAATATAGAAAAGATTCACAACTTTAAATTAAAATAAAACAAAGAATAATTTATTTATCTTTTATTTATTTATATATAGATTAGTTAATAGATACATTCATCTTAAAAGTATAAATTTATATTTAGAAAATACATTTATATTAATATAAAATCTTAATATATGTTATTATTTGGAAATTTTTTAGGGAACATATGCTACAGTGTTTAAAGGAAAATCACGCTTGACTGATAATTTAGTTGCTCTTAAAGAAATTCGCCTTGAACATGAAGAAGGTGCTCCCTGTACCGCAATTAGAGAGGTATCACTTTTAAAAGAATTACGTCATGCGAATATAGGTAATTAATTCTTATTATTTATTATTCATTATATTTCAATTTTAACTGTTTCAATAATTATATATTTTATGATTATAATGTTACGCTAATTTTGATATAAAATCTATATAGGCCTTTACTTTACTCTTGATGTTTTTTTTAATCTATTTGATAAAGGAGAGTCGAACTAGAAAAATTGAACACAAATGAAAATTTTTATATTTTTTCAAATATTATTTTTTATATTAATTTTTTAGTTACTTTACACGATATTGTTCATACAAATAAAACATTAACTCTCGTTTTTGAGTACTTAGAGAAAGATTTGAAACAATATATGGATGAATGTGGTAATCTATTAAATATAAACAATATTAAGGTAAGTATATTTTATTTACATAAAAAACTTTTCATTTGAGTTGAGTTATTTCATTTCTATTTTCATTTTCTAGCTTTTTTTATATCAACTATTGAGAGGGCTAGCTTATTGTCATCGGCGACGTATATTACATCGAGATTTGAAACCTCAAAATTTGCTTATTAATGAAAAAGGAGAACTCAAAGTATTAAAAATAAACTTATTATATGCTACATCACAATATTTAATATTAATATGATTGATTTTTAGCTCGGAGATTTTGGCCTTGCTAGAGCAAAATCTATTCCAACTAAAACCTACTCAAATGAAGTTGTCACTTTATGGTACAGGCCTCCTGACGTACTTTTAGGATCAACAAATTATTCAACTCAAATCGATATGTGGTAAGATATTTAATTATTCACCATATATCCTTATCTCTTTTACATAAATCTTTGAATCTGCTATTTGGCTAGTTGTTTATCCTTGCATACCCTAGAAATATTTGGAGATAAAATATATACTAATTAGAGGAAATATATCTACAAAAATTGTTAATCTCGATCGGTTAATAAAAAAAATACATCTAAAATATGTATATATGAATTAAAATAAAATTCTGTATTATTTGATTCAATTAAATATCTCTTTCTCTATTAAAAACAATAAAGATTTACTTATTTTTAATATTTATTCTAATTATAGGGGTGTTGGATGTATATTTTATGAAATGGTGTGCGGAAGGCCCCTTTTTCCTGGATCGACTGTAGAAGAAGAATTACGACTTATATTTAAAGTCCTTGGAACTCCTAACGAAGGTGTTTGGGCAGACGTCGCAGCTGCTTATGGATTTCAAAATTATGAACCTGAAAATCTCCAAGCAAGAGCCCCGAGGCTAGATCAAGAAGCTTTGGATTTGCTCAATAATTTTCTTTTTGTAAGTTTATAACGATATTCATACTATCATAAGTTAATAACTTTAATAAATTATTTAATACCTCAATTATATTATCAGATTTTGAAAAGTTTTCAATTAAATTTAATTTTTTTTAGTACAGGGTTACTATTTAAGTATTTTTTTGTCGATAAATATTAAATTAATAATCTAGTAAGACCCTTCTCTTGAAGCAAAATAATGATAAAGTCAATCTCAACATCATTAAAGAATATTTTTGTCCTAGTTATAATACAATATTCTACTTGAAACTATAATCTCATCAAAACATAATTTTCAAATAGTAATATTAATAAGAATAAAAAAGTTTCTAGATTTAAATCTTTACAATTTTAATTAAAAAACACTTATTATTTTCTAAATCTTTTTTCTTTTTATTCAAGTATGAAGCTAAGAAGCGTCTCTCAGCAGCGGATGCGATGCAACATGCCTATTTTCATTGTCTTGGGCCACGGATTCATAAATTACCTGATGGTAAACTTTTAAATTTACAAAAGTTACTCATTCTTATTTTTAATTATTACAATTATAATTTCATTTTATATATATTAAATTCTTTTATTTTACTTATTAAAAAGTAAAAAAAAATTAATTTAAAATAGTTTATTTTTAGATTAATTTTTAAAATATAGTGAATTAACATTATTAACTTTTTTATTTTAGTCGCTTCAATATTTTCTCTGCCAGAAATTCAATTACAAAAAGATCCTGGTCATAAATCTAATTACTTGCAACTTAATCATATGAGATCTCGTCGTCAGAGTATGCTTTTATGAGTAATAACAGTATGTAAATAAAATATTTAAATTTTTAAATTTTTATTTTATATTAATTTATATATATTTAAATATATATAGTATCTATGTGGTCTTTCAATCTCCGGGAGAACTGATATTTTTGAGACCGCTCAAAATTTAAAATAAATGGATGAACAATTTATACTGATATATTCTTGGATTGTGAGTAACTTGGTTTGCGAGTGCTATAAAAATATTTTAATGCATATATTTGCTTGCATTTCTCACAAAAATGAAAGTGAAAAAATTGAAGATGATCAAAAGTAAGAAATAGCAAGAAATGATCCGGTTGAAGAAAGTGAAAGAAAGGTGCCATACATCCGGATTTTTGGGATAAACCTGAATTCAGTTCTAGTCTTGATTTTTTTCAACCTCGAATTCAAATTCTGTCCCGAAAAACATTTGAGTATGAGCTTAAATACTTAAATATAATAAGTATATATTTATACGTCATTTATTTAAAAGGATATTCTGGTTTTGTTTATTATTTTGTTTGGAAGAATTTAAGTTTTATTTAATAATAATGGATATTTAATCCTTTATAACACTTTGACCAGTTTCGAATTTCTTTTACCTTATCATGATATATACTTTCAACAATGAACAAATTTCGATAATATTGACCTTTTCTTAAATTTGTTGAATCGTTTAGCTTTGCCAATTTTATCTGGGTAAAAATAGTTTCAGGTAAAGGTATCTCATTTCATTTGTCAACCTCCTATCTGATCATATTGTAAAATTTAGTGACCCGAAGAAGCACTCAATATTTTTTGCTAAACAATTATTGTTCATATGAAAAATATCCTTGAAAATCCATTTTAAATACCCTAGTTTGAATTGGAATGCTTAATATTAACCTATATTCAACTTAAATGTTATTTTAAATATATCTGCTTATATTTTTTAGTTTTGAAACCCAGTTTCTGAATTTTCATTATTTATTATATTTTATAGATAAATGGCTAGTTTGGAAAACAAATATGTTTTCAGAAGAATTATGCTCGCAAACTAAGGTGTTATTATATTATATATATTTTCATAAACAGTTACCAAGTTGAGGCCCCTATTTTGGGGAGACTTGGGGCATCTAACTGTCCCTCCCTATCTGATATGGCCTATACACATATATATATATATATATATATGAGAATATTATTTTTAATCATTTTAATTAAATATGAAACATTATATTTTATTTTATTCAAATTGAAAAGTTTTTAATTTATGTTATACATATATATTTCCTCGGAAATGTTCATAATAGTAATATATATATGTATATATATATATTTCTAATATATTTAAAATTAATTTAAATATTTAAAAATAAAGTGCAAATCATAAAATTAATTCAATATAAATTACTATTAAAGATATATATATATATATAAGATCTCTTTAATTATTTTTAGGTTTAGAAAGTTTTAATTCTTTAATCAGACAAAATTTCGATTTAAAATATATATAGATAATAATATACGTCTATGTACATTAATTTTATGATCAAATGTATAAAGAATTAGTGAAAAATATTAAGTATATATATGTATTTTTTTTCAAGGATACATAAGCAGATATACAGTTACACGTTTTATTGAATTCTTTATTTACTTTATTATATCTATATGGTTACTTTATTATATATACTTTTTATTATTTAAAAAACTAAATATCTACATTTCTACTTTCTTTATATATATATTGTAATGTTCCGCAACCCTCTCTTTTTCCTGTCCCTGTAATCCTTCTCTTATTGGCGTATATGCCCCGGGCGCATCATCACCGCTACTTACCAGGTGTATTGGCACACTATAGAATTCTCATCACGGCCTGAACGATTGGAGACTGGCGATAGGTCGAGCAAGAAAATACAGACACATTTCCAAACAATGATTTATTGTAAATGCCGACTTGGTTGTATCTCGATTTGAGATCAAATCTTATTCATTATGAGAAAACTTTACTTGAAGTTAGATCAATAATACTGAATAAGAATATCATTGATTTTGATAAAATAATATTAATTAAAATTAATTCCATATGTTCATTAAATGAGTCTCTTAGTTGATGATGAGGAATTAGGTCCGGGGTGATCTTTCCTGTGAGAGACGAGTCAATTGCCCTAACAAAACTATTATAACCTATAATTCCGTTGTTGATCACCCAACTCACAATCTCTGCCATATTGTCTTGTCTACACTCTAAATCTGTGAGAGATTGTAGGACGGAATCTGTAAACACCTGATAATAGTGATGAATCTTATTCACTATAATAGATAAATCTTGGGTTTGTTGGCTTAATCGATTTATTTGGTTAATATTGAGATTTACTTGATCTCTAAGTCTATCGATGTGTCCTTTCATAGATTGTACATCCACTCTATTCCAAATCACACCTAAACTAGACAATCCCCTAGAAGTGCTCCGATGAATCTTTTCTGACGAGTCTGGTTTGAATTCAAAGGGATGAGAGGGTTGTATTCTTGCTCGGGTATGATTTTAATCAGATTAGATGCCAAAGCCTGACTCAGCATTTGGGTATAACTCAAGCTATAATTTGACCTACACTTGGAATTAACTAAGAGATTAAACTCACCTAAGTGGGCATGATGTACGAATGGGATATAAATGTATCCAGAACTCAACATGACTGTCCCGGTCTCTTCTAAAGCAACTCCTATCTTTGTAGCTAACTTTAAAGTCTTCAATATGTTTCTGTCTTTTTCCTCAACACCCATCGAGTTGGAAAACATCCCCACTACCAGTATGGTTACATGCCAAATCTGCATGTTGGAAGACTGATAGTGGAACTTGACACTTGGTACTCTGAATTGATGTTATTTTACACTATTAGAAGTCAATCTAGATTGATGATTTTACCTTTATAGGCTTCTGATTTTCTAGTTGCAAACTTGTGCGCCCGTTCTAGTGTTTCGATCAGTTGTTGAGAATACTCCGAGTCGGGGGTCGCCTCTGTCCAAAGAGGAAATGCCCGGGAGGCTATGTCGGCAATTTCGCGGCCATACATCAAGAAATTCGGTGTATAGCCCGTGCTTGAATGGGGAGAGGAGTTATAAGCAGATAACGTAAACGGTAGCCAGCGATCTCAATCTTTCCCATCTTCCCGTACATAACATTTCAACGTCTCTTTAAGGGTACGATGGAATCTCTCCAAACGACCGTTGGACTCAGGATGGTAAGGGGTTGTATTCCGTTTCTCAATCCCTAAAACGTCGCAAATCTCCTGAACCATATTTGACGTAAAATTCCTTCTAAATCAGTCAACAGATAGTCCGGGATCCCATGACGACTTATAATATTTTCTGTTAATACTCGGACCACTCTTTTCGCCGTCTGGTTTGGCAAGGGATATGCTTCCGCATAACGGGTAAAATGATCAATGCATGTCAGAATATACCTATTTCCCCTGGTGCTAGTTGGAAGGGGCCCAACGATATCTAATGCAATGAACGAGAAAGGACGGGTCGGGTTTTCATGAGGCTGTATTAGGACGAATAACGCAGGTGGTTTTTTTATTTGGGCACAACTATATGACACCCCCTCGTACATAATTTTCAATGTTTTCTTTCATGTCGGGCCAAAAACAACGCTGTTCTATTAATTTCAGGGTCGTAGATATTCCTCTATGACCTGCATTCGGGCTATCATGATATAATTTAACCCTTTTACGGGACAAGAGATTTAGGAATAAATATTTTCCGCAGGCATTTTGGCAATACAGAATTTCGTTTTAGTTCAGGTGTAGTTTCCCCGGTTTGTGATCTACCGAATAATCAAACTCCATGAAATTCAAGGCCCATCTTGTCAATCTGGCGGACGGATCTTTTAGACTGAGCATCCATTTTAGGGCCGCATGGTCAGTCACTAACGTAAATTTTCGGACATACAAATAGCATCAAAATTGTTTCGTAGCCCAAACTACTGCCAACAATTCTTTTTCGGTTACCGTGTAGTTTCTTTCCGCTTTATTGAGCGATCTGCTGGCGTATGCGATGGGACGCTCGTACCCATCCCTTTTCTGTGATAGTATCGCCCCCAGAGCCACCCCAGACGCATCGGTTGCCAGAGTAAATGAGTTTTGGAAATCGGGGTAAATTAAAACTGCTTCACTACATAAATGATTCCTTAATGTTTCAAATGCTTCATTCTTTTCAGTCCCCCATAGAAAAACTTGATTTTTCTTGGTTAATTCTGTGAGGGGCTTAGCTATCGTAGCGTAGTTTTGAATTAACCTCCGGTACCAACCAGAAAGGCCCAGAAACTGACGGACTTCTTTAACGTTCGTCGGCACAGGGAAGGCTTTTATGGCCTGTATAGTTTTGGGATCCGGTCGTACCCCATCTTTACCCACCACGTGTCCTAGATAAACGACCTCTTCCACGGCAAAATAACACTTTTCCATCTGAATTTTTAATCGTGCCTCCCGCAAGCACTGAAGTACATGTCTGAGGCGTAATAGGTGTTCTTGAAACGATGATCCAAATATTACTACATCATCTAGATAGACAAAGCACTCAGTCCCTTTGATTCCGGCTAACACCCGATCCATCAATCTTTGGAACGTAGCCGGCGCCCCAGCTAAGCCGAATGCTATTCGCTGGTACTCATAATGTCCCGCAAAAGTCGTAAACGCCGTTTTCTCTTGATCTGCAGGATCTACCGGTATTTGATGGTATCCACTTGCTAAATCTATAGTGGAGAAGTATTGGGCTTTTCCCAATGACTCAAGTATTTCCGTGATGTTAGGAATAGGGTAAGTAGGAATCTTTGTCACTTTGTTTAGTGCTCTGAAATCGGTGCAAAACCTGTATTTTATTGTCCCATCTGTACTCTTTTTAGGTACCAGTACGATCGGTACTGACCAGGGAGAATCTCGGATTCCTTAATTACTCCTTCCTGGAGCATTTTTGAGATTTGTCTTTCCACTTCTGGTTTTAAGGTTTGGGGTACAGGGTAAGGTCTTTTAAATATCGGTGGGGACTCCCCGGTAATAATTCTGTGTTTCACCCCCGCAGCACAACCAAGTCCTGTTTTCCCCTCTCTTTAGATGATGTTCTTAAACTCGAGTAATAATTCATACAGCAAATTCTGTTGGTCTTTGTTATCTATGTGATCTACTTTTGCTCTTATCAGTGATTCTATTTCTCGGAAATTTTCATTCGCTTCAGTAATTTTTGCAATTTTCGCATGTACAATCGGTACCATTGGACAAACGCGGGCTAATGGTTGTCGTCGTTCTAATATTACTTCTTGTCCCAACAAGTTAATAACCCTAACAGGCACTTGGTCTTCTATTGCATACCCATATGTCCGTCCTACCCTGAGCGCAGGTTGGGCTTGAGTGACAGGTTCCATTACTAACGTTTCACTCGTTATGTCTCCATCAAGTTTACCCCAGATAATCACTTCTGTCCATCCCGGAATCGCTGTGTGTTGCACATCTGACTACTCTCTCTTTCTCGTTTTCTGATTTATTACATTTAGCTTTTTCAACCACCCCCGCTGTGGGCTCAGGAACACTAACTACTCTTTCCTCCTCCTTTTCTGATTTTCCCCTATACTTCTTCTCCCCGGAATCTGTGTATTGGTTCTCCCATCTACATTCCCCTTTTCTGACATCGAGCACTGCTCCTAGAGCAGATAGGACATCTACCCCTAACAGACCATCCTCGGGTATATCTATTCCCGCGATAACGAACGGGAGCATCAACTGGCCCTTCTCCAGTGCCACAGGCAGCGTTTGCCGGCCCACTATAGGTAATGGTTCTCCCATTATTATGGAATTAATTTTAATTAATATTATTTTATCAAAATCAATGATATTCTTATTCAGTATTATTGATCTAACTTCAAGTAAAGTTTTCTCATAATGAATAAGATTTGAACTCAAATCGAGATACAACCAAGTCGGCATTTACAATAAATCATTGTTTGGAAATGTGTCTGTATTTTCTTGCTCGACCTATCGCCAGTCTCCAAT
Organism: Labia minor; assembly: GCA_963082975.1. Taxonomy (NCBI): domain Eukaryota; kingdom Metazoa; phylum Arthropoda; class Insecta; order Dermaptera; family Spongiphoridae; genus Labia; species Labia minor. The sequence goes on along the minus strand of OY720348.1, from coordinate 23,538,991 downwards.
CATTCAGGCCGTGATGAGAATTCTATAGTGTGCCAATACACCTGGTAAGTAGCGGTGTTGATGCGCCCGGGGCATATACGCCGATAAGAGGATTACAGGGACAGGAAAAAGAGAGGGTTGCGGAACATTACAATATATATATATTTATATATATATATATATATACATGTAGATAGATGGATAAATAAATAGAAATATCTAGGTATCAATTTTCTAATTATTAAAAAAATTTGTATAACTTAATTAGAATAATAAATGTACTTTTACCAATAATTTATAAAAATATTGAAAATCAAAATGTAATATTAAAAATTAAAATTAAAAAAAAACTAAAAAATAAATTATATCACATACAAATTTGTAAAAAGAATGTACTGTTTTATAAAACAATTTCTGTGTAAAAACTTTAAAAATGTATATAATATATATACAGGGTGTTTGAGATAAATTTGACATATTTATAATTGATTATATTTTTCAGTAGGTTAGAGATATTAACACAAACTACTACTCATTTAAAAGTTTGACCCTTCTTTATTCATATACAAGATGGCATAAAAGTTGGATGACTGGAGGCCACCTGAATCATGGAAGAGAATAACTTGCATCATGATGATAAGGATATTATGACTACTGCCCAATGCTCCCTGAACACAGTAAAAACAATCAGGCATGAACTAGAGACTTGCAATGGTGACTACGAGGATGTGCAAAGAAGAAAGATCGATCTGATTGCGTTCGTACAGCAGAATTTCTGCAGGAAACAGGTGTTAAAGAACCCTGGTATTGGAATTCGGGCTTTGTCACGTGAAATGAATGCTACAGCCTCTACTACGAAGCTTGCACTCAATGAAAACCTTCGCTACAACTCATACAAGCACATCAAAGGTCAGCTGCTCACAGAAAATGGTTATTTGAAAATTTCTAAGAGTTCACAAGTCCAAATGTTTGGCCTCTTAACTCCCCAGACCAGATTATTTTGTATGGGCCGCAGTTGAAAAAGACACCAATCGCACTTCCAGTAATACAAAGGCCCAGTTAATGGTAAAATTAAAACAGTTTTTGAGGCTCTTCCTGGAGAGACTGTAGCATCAGCTTGCTCGAGGTTCCGAAGCAGGATTAAAGCTGTGATCGATGCTAATGGTGGTTATTTTAAGTGAATCTTGTTGATAGTATTGTAATTTACTCTGCCTCTGTCATTTTTTTATCATGATTTTCTTTTTCTTTACGAAACTGTCAAATTTATCCCCAACACCCTTTATATATATATATATATATATTCAACGCATTTACATATAATGCTTGCACTGAATAAAAGTGATTAGAAATAACTCAATTCCCGATAAATATTTTTTTTTGTTTAAACAATGCTCAGTGTAATAGAATTGTTTTTAGAAAATGGTTAGTTACAATGTCCAGGAATTAAAGGCTAGTGACTAGTTTGTTTTTAAGTCAAGTTTGAAAATGTGTACGACAAATAAAAATATATAAAAAACTCATGTAACTATTTTACTTATACCTTGTGACTTTTATACTTTTGTTTTTAAGTTTTTTTTTTTAAGTTCCCACTGGCCTTAGTATATTCTATTTATATCTAAATTTAGCTATTTTAAGTGAATGTAAGTTGTCAAAATGATTTTTCATATTTTTTATCAAATTCTAGCCCAAATGAAAATTGTTTATTCTATGTTGAAAACAGTCACATTGAGCAATATATTGGACGAGTTAGAGATATATGAATTTATCTTTAATTTTTACGTACATAAATAATACGTAAATATAAATTATAATTATTCTATATATATAATCTATCACAGTCCAGTTTAGAAATCATTGGTTTAAAATTTAAATATTAAAATGTTTTCAAATAGACTTATTTAAATTAAAAAATCTTTTTATAAATCTTATTTTGTTTATTCGGACTAATCAGCCTTATTAAAAAAAATAAATCTTGAAAAAATACAAACATGGATTCCTTGGGATACTTAAGTTTTGCAGCATATAAATATGAATTAAATTAAGAAAATAATTCAACAAAATATCTCTTAGAGAAAAAACGATTAGATAATTAATCCTAGTGCTGAAAAACAATAGTATACATGACTAATTTCTAACGATATAATTTGCATCGTAAGTCTTGTCTAATATTTTTCACTAAAAGATTGTATATATTTATTTAATATTTGATTTGAATAGATACGTTTGGTTAAGATTCAATTTAATAATAAAAGGATCAGGATTTATTTTTAAGTTGGAAAATATTTTAGGATTAATAAATATTTAAAATAATTTTAATGGAGATTAATGATAAGTATAAAAAATTAAAAATTGTTTATCAATTATTATCTAAACACAATTCATCTTCCTATTTGGTCATATTCCGCTATCATATTGATTAAAATTGATAGATATATCTGATTCAAAAAAATGTATTTTTCGCATTATTAGTAGAATTAATCCTCTTCTTTTCATAAAAAATTATTAAAAATGATATGCATATCAGATGCAAATGTTGTAATTTTCACCTGATAATTAATTAACTGAGATAACATAGCTAAAATAATACTAATACAACTATGTTGACTCATTTGGTTAAAAATGTGTAATCATAACCTTATTTATAAAGAAACTTAACTTAATTACATGCCTTATAATTAATGAATCAAATGAAATAGATTTATTTTATTCTTGAGACAAATAGGGGTATATTGTAGTTATAATACAAATTTTATTTATATAAAATATCATAATGGCCTGGTCTGTAGAGCAAATGAACGAGCGGTTCTTTATCTCCTTCAACATTAAAGTCATGAGCCATAACCTGTAAAAAAATAGAGTAATTATTTATCATCCTTAATTTTATTATATATAAATAGATAGTGAAATTAATTCTAAAAATATAATTTATAAATATTAGATAGTTATTAAAAAATAATTAAAATTTCAAGATGTACCAGTATCAATTATAGTATATTCTCAAGATTCACACCGTACTATTTAGGTAACATCTACCTTTTTTTTGTTATTTCATAGAATTTTTTTTTTAAATTAAATTTTAATTGATGATATTAAAAGTTTAAATTATTACAAAAATTAATAGAGTAATTAAATAAATGTAATTATTATCAATTATATAATATTCTTTTTTAAATGAAAACGAAAATAAATTAAAGTATTTTTGTAATAATCAATATCGAACGTTTTTTTTTAAATATTTTATACATGTTTGAGGATCCTAGAAATTTTACAAGCTAGTTCCACACAATTGAGTTTATCTATTTAAATAAATTAGTAAAAGTACATGTCAATATTAAATGTTTTTTTACATACTTCTTCTGTTCCTCCTCTGTCCATATAACGGACCTTGACGCTAACGCCCAGAGCATTTGTTAGAGCTGTTATATGAATGTGATCACTTTCTCTATACATAGGTTCAACCTCCTTTATTTGTTACAATGGAAAGTATATTTTTAAATTATAAAATTTGAAAAAAAATTAAATTTTAAATAATTAATATTACCTGTTTACAAAATTGACTTAAAGATCTGTTTCCATCAATGAAATTTTCATAAAAGGAAGAGCCTTGTTGAAGTTCACTACTTGTTATTAATCTCAAAAATACTACTACATAATCCGAGTAGGCTGCATCATTAAATAATTTATGCAATTCAGTGTGATCAAAAGGACCTTGTTTTTGTTGCATACGATCCAAAATTTCTATAAACTAACAAATAGAAACATGATTAATTTTTATCTAAAAAATTATATTTTAATATTTATTGTATATAATTTATTTAATATATTATATATATCAATATAAAATATTATTATTATCTATATATATATAAAGATAATAAGATTAAATAATTAATACAAATGAAAAATTCATAATAAATCATTATTTTCTGATTTCATTTGAATATTTATTAATATTCCAAATATTTGTTTATGGTCATTAGAATAAACCAGGATGTCCACAATGCCTCCTCTCTACTGTAGGTTCGATTTCGGAAAAAAATCGTATCACGTCTAGGCTATTAATATGCAAAAACACACAAGTTTTTAATAATAACAACTTCGATTAGAAGCGATTGTGGATTTTTTCACTTTGATATAACTTATAAAAAATAAATTAGAATTAATAAAACCTATTAAGTAAATAAAAGTACCGTTTCGTGGAAGTCTTCTACTGTAAACTGAGGAAATCCCTGATTTATCAAATTATCTTTACTTTGTACAGCAAGTATATAAAATCTGAAAAATAATATTATTCATATGAATGGTTGATTATAAACTTTTATATATTTATAAATTTAATAATAGTTGTAAACATAAAACAATTTTTTTATAACCTTGATAATTCTTCTTGATTATTTAATAAATATTCCAAATAAGCGTAACTAAATCCTCTATAAAAACAATTTCCATCTGGTCGCGTCCTTCGCCAGCTTGAATAATTTTCCATAAGATTACGAACTTTTCCTAAATACACATCATCATTTGTATATTCTTTAAGTAAAATTTGAAAATCTTCTTTATCTCCTAGTAATGGTACAGTCTCATTAATCTGAAAAATAAAAAAATTATATTTAAAAATAAACCATCTTAATTGATTTTAGATATTTTTTCTTTTTATATATTATTTAAATGTTCTCACGTGAGCTAAGATTTTCTCCACACATTCAAATCGTCTACTTACATGGGAAAATCATGCCCTTTATCTAAAATTCCCCTCTTTCTAATTTTTTATTTTTTATTTCCTTTTAATGCGATGTCTGGACAAATGGACATGCTTCCGATTCCAAATATAAATAAATAAAAAAATCCAATTAATAAGAAAGAAATTTCATATTTTTGAATTATTATTTAAAAAAGAAAAATATAAAATCAAATAGACCCGTTCCATTATCAAAATATAAATTTATCGGGCAATTTTTTGTTTTTATAAAATTATTAAATAAAAATAAACTTTTATAATAAATATTATCATTCTAAATTCCAGAAAGTATGTATTCATAAAAAAATTGTCACTAGAAATAAAAAGAAATATATAAATAATGAATTATACTAAATTTTCATTAATTCTGACTCATAATTTTTTCAGAATTGGAATTAATATTGTTATCTCTCTATTTATATAGATATCAGTGAGAGTTTTTGATAATTACCTCTTGTTCAATTCGTTTTTGTTGTTGTAGAATCAAATCATCTTGGTTTAGATTAATATTTTCTGTATCTAAAAATATATAAATTATTATTATTTTATATTCACTGTGAGGCTTGAAATAATTTATATAAAATATTTGATGTTATTCTATTTAAATATCAAACAAGCAATATAATTTCAATACTATTAACGATTTAAAATGTAATAGTGATTTTAGAATTTGTTTTCATAAAATAATGTTATATACAATTTTGACTCACTTGTAGAACTAGAGGTTGAATCTGGCTCACCCATTCTATGAAATAGAAAATATGAATTCTGAAAAAAGTAAAAATATAATATTAGTGTAAATGTTTATATATATACATACTTTTTAATATGAAATTATAAATACCTAAATAATTATTAATATGTAAAATAAGGTTATATAAGTATTTTAATAATTCTATCAAAAATAAAAGTTTTGTATAAATATTTCATTAAATTGTTAAATTATATAAATATATTATTTTAAAAAAATATAAATTATAAAAATATAAATAAATAGTAATAATTTGTAAATTGATTTGAGGTAAATATAATAAATGAAACAATTTTAACAATAAAATGACATCTAGTTGTAGTTGATGGAAACTTATTTACAAATTTTGAACATAGAGGAACAAGAAAAAAAGATGTCTTTCGACTAAAATTAAATTGATTAAATCATTTACAAGATGGAAGATGTGTCATTTAAATTAAATTTAAAATACATTTCTAATTTAGATTCGAACAAATTAACAATGGTTTAACTTTTCAATATGAGGTGTTATGAGATGACAAAAATGCTGATAAAATTTAAAATCCCACTAATTAAAACTAACAATAATATATTATAAGGATAAATTTCAATTTAAATTCGTGATTTTCAGGTTAAAAAAATAAAAAAAAAATTGTATTTTAATAAATATATTATAGATTTATAGATTGAAATTAGTGTTCTATGAAGGTTTATGATGAGTCTTCTTTTCAAAATAAATTAATTTAATTATTGACTTGTGTGCAACAAATTTTACTATACAAAAAAAAGAAAAAAAATTAAACAATTTTTTTAAAATTATCATTATGTTTCAAAATGTTTAATAATTATAATAGATTGTTATTCATTTTACTTATTTATAATGATCGAATTATATGTAATGTGGCGCTATCTATTTACCAATTTCTGTTTCAATATAATTTACTTTCACATCTTTAGAAAAGACACAACATTGTGTATGAAAATACCCATTTTAATTGATAATAAAAATCTCATTCATAAATTTATTTGTTATTTTTAATTGAATATATACATATATTATACATACATATATATATATATATAGATATAGATATATATAAATATATATATACAGATAGATATAGTATATAATATAGTATATAATATAAATATACATATGTATATATAATATACATATGCATCTTTTATATATAAATATATTAAAACGATGGAATTTAATTTTCTAAATTGTCCATATTACATTAAATAATTCATTTATATATATATAACAAGTGTTTCAAAATATCTCTTTAACTGATTTTGAAATGGTGGTGTACTAAAAGTATTTTTATGTCATGTTTTCAAGAAGAATGACATTTTCATCATTCCCAATGGAAAAACAATTTTGGATTTTTGTTATTTTCAATATAAATGGCAAGTAAAAGTTATTTTTTTATAAAAATCAATTTTAAAATATAAATTTTGATTTACTCTAATAAATAATATAAGAATGTTTAGTAGATTGACAATCTATTGTGTAATGAAAAAACAATGTTTAATCAAAATAATACACATTAAAATTGAATATATAATAATAAGTTTATCTTATTCACTCTGTTTATACATATATTTATATATATATATATATATATATACATATATATTTATATAATATATTTATATATATAATTTTATTTTGTGATTTATAAACTATTGTTTTTCAAATTTTATTTCAATTCAAATTTAATGTAAATTACACTTTGTATTATTTTTAATTATTTTAAAAACACCAAAAGTAATGATTTCTATATGACCCAATTATCTTCTTTATACGTTAATTCATATACTCTGCCCTATCAAAAAACTGCATTTAAATTTATAATAATAATTGACTCCAAATAATTACAGATATAATTTAAATATTATTATCTAGTATTTTAAAAAATGTCAACTATAATATTAAGAATGATTAATGAATGACAAGTTAACTGGGCGTAGCCCCCTTTTTCTAGTATTCTTTCAAAGGTTTTCTTTATAGAATGTTTTTGATTAATTAATAAAAGGAAATAATTAATTGGAAATTTAATTTAATTTATTTATTTTAACTATTCAATAATTTTCAAAATTCTCTATCATGAATATATTATTTCTTATTAATTACTAATTTTTTAAAAAATTTCTATCGCTCATATATCAATTTGAAACAATTCTTTATTTAGTATTCCTAGTTACTAAATACCTACAATTGATAAATGCAAAAATTTTATATTATTTTAAAATGGAAAAATAATAAAAATCACAAATAATACAGTATTAGCCTAATTATCCGGGGAAATGATACGGTGATCTTTAAGTGACATGTTTGAATGCTCTGTTCCAGTGACTGACTATACGATTATAGTTTCCTTAAAAAATATCAACAGCTAAATACATTAAAAAATAAGTTGACCTGTGGCTAGGTCCGAACCGACCGACGGTTTGAAGTAAATTAATTTCCAGCTACAGAAACAATTTCAAATAATTTTAATATATCTATTAATGTAATAAAAACAGATATGGATATAATATAAATATTTTTAATTTGATTTTATTTATAATATATATGTAAGACCAGGATGTGACGTCATGTATGGCTGAATGACGTCATGAATGGCTGGATGACGTCATATAATTTTAAATTAAGAAAAAACTAATAAAGATGATTTTTCTCGAGGATAAAACCAATACAAAGTGCATGAATGGTGGTGATATATAAAAAAATCTCCTCATGTGAAATTTGGTGTGAAAATAACCTTTCCCTTCCTATCGTCGATCGCTAATACTACCACTTCCGGTTTCCGGATTTGCACCAAAAGTTGATCAATTCATCCTACTGATGCATTAAGTAAATATACCAAATTTCATCAAAATCGGTTGAGCCGTTCAGGCTGTACACATCTATACGGACGGACGGACAGACATCATGCTAAAAATACTTTTTAGTAAGGGAGGTATTGTTTTCACACCAAATTTCACATGTGGAGATTTTTACATATCTCCACGAATCATGCATTTTCTTAACAGAAATAAGTTGACATGTGGCCAGGTCCGAACCGACTGACGATTTGAAGTAAATTAATTTCCAGCTACAGAAACAATTTCAAATAATTTTAATATATCTATTAATGTAATAAAAAACAGATATGGATATAATATAAATATTTTTAATTTTATTTTATTTATAATATATATGCAAGACCAGGATGTGACGTCATGAATGGCTGGATGACGTCATATAATTTTAAATTAAGAAAAAACTAATAAATATGATTTTCCCGAGGATAAAACCAATACAAAGTGTATGATTCGTGGTGATATATAAAAAAATCTCCTCATGTGAAATTTGGTGTGAAAATAACCCTTCCCTTCCTATCGTCGATCGCTAATACTACCACTTCCGGTTTCCGGATTTGCACCAAAAGTTGATCAATCCATCCTTCTGATGCATTAAGTAAATATACCAAATTTCATCAAAATCCGTTGAGCCGTTCAGGCTGTACACATCTATACGGACGGACAGACATGCTAAAAATACTTTTTTCTGTTAAGAAAATGCATGATTCGTGGAGTTATGTAAAAATCTCCACATGTGAAATTTGGTGTGAAAACAATACCTCCCTTACTATCGTCGGTCGGTAAAAAGTATTTTTAGCATGATGTCTGTCCGTCCGTCCGTCCGTCCGTATAGATGTGTACAGCCTGAACGGCTCAACCGATTTTGATGAAATTTGGTATATTTACTTAGTGCTGCAAATCCGGAAACCGGAAGTGATAGGAAGGGAAGGGTTATTTTCACACCAAATTTCACATGAGGAGATTTTTTTATATATCACCACCATTCATGCACTTTGTATTGGTTTTATCCTCGGGAAAATCATATTTATTAGTTTTTTCTTTATTTAAAATTATATGACGTCATCCAGCCATTCATGACGTCACATCCTGGTCTTACATATATATTATAAATAAAATAAAATTAAAAATATTTATATTATATCCATATCTGTTTTTTATTGCATTAATAGATATATTAAAATTATTTGAAATTGTTTCTGTAGCTGGAAATTAATTTACTTCAAACCGTGGGTCGGTTGGGACCTGGCCACAGGTCAACTTATTTATTTTTGTAAATGTAGTAGTTCTTATTTTAAGAATAAAGCTGTAATTTATGCTATAAGTACCTATAATACTAGGTACCATTAACACTAATAATAATGTCATAAGAGGTTTGAGATAAAACCTGAATTGTGCGTCATATCCCTCGGTTTTACCTTATATCTGAATTTACTTTTAGTAAAAACAAAAATTCGTTTCTGTGTTAAGAATTGTTATCTTAAAATATTAATTTAACAAATATAAAATTACTGTATGAATTAATATAATCGTTAGGAATTTATGTTTTTCCCTTTTAAATTTATCATAAAATATTAGATAAAAATTAGCTTTTTAATTGTTTTATTGAAATATATTTTTATTTGAAGTAAATTTAAAAATTTATTCTCAATTAATATGGTTATGTTTAAATAAACAATAAAATAAGAATAAAATGCCACTTTACCTGAAAAACACCATTTTCCTTTCATTCGGGCAAACATAAAAAGTAGGATAATGGATAATATAACAATAATACTGGCAACGCATATAATTAATTCAATTATTCCAAATTCAGCACCTGAAAATATTTTATATGGTAATAAATTAACTGTATTTAAAGAAAAACTTGAATAATTAAGGTGAAAGTAATTATTTTATACCTAATATACTATATATTGTAAATTACTTCAAACCGTCGGTCGGTTCGGACCTGGCCACAGGTCAACTTATTTCTGTTAAGAAAATGCATGATTCGTGGAGATATGTAAAAATCTGCACATGTGAAATTTGGTGTTAAAACAATACCTCCCTTACTATCGTCGGTCGGTAAAAACAGTGGTTCCCAAAAATATTTTATCTACTGCCTTCTTTTCCCGAAAAATATTACTTAGCGTCATTTTGAAATTGGAAATTTTTTATAAATTTTAATAGGACATAAACGCAGAAAACATAGAATTATGTATTCATGTTTCTATATTTTTTGTAAAATTTAGTAAAAATAAAATGTAAATTAGAAATATTGTTGTTTGAAATTATGAAACTATTTATTGAACTCTGAATAGAAAATTAATACAATTTTCTCCAGATGCACTTGTGGCTATCAATGCCCCCCTGAATCGCTACAGTACTCACCTAACTTTGAGAATCAGTATCTTAAGGGAATAAATTAATAAATACTTATGAGGACACCTTGAAAAGTATAGAGTAGACACACAGTAAACCTAAAATTGTTTTGTAAACTGTGTCGGAACGTATTCCGGAATATTTTAGCGAAGTAAAATCCGACAAATTATGAAAAAAGTGTCCAAATGTATGAAATTGATACTAACCTGTAAATTTATAAATTATATTATATATTTTATATTATTATAATTTCATAAAACTATACAATGATTTTATATTAGGTTTATTTAGGGCAGTGATTCCCAAAGTGGGCGCTCTGGAGTGTTCCAGGGGGGCGGTGATGGTCACAGATGCATTTAGGGAAAATTACTTGTATATTACTTTTTTATTCTGAGATCATTAAATAGATACATAAATTTAATGTTTCTAATTTACACCTTTATTTATAATATTTTGCAATTAGGTACATTTATTTATCTTTTTGTTTAATTGTTATTAAAATTAAAAAAATTTAATTTCCACGTGGGCGCTGAGTAAATTTTTTTATGGGAAGGGGGCGATTGACCAAATAAGTTTGGGAACCACTGATTTAGGGTGACGAGATAAATACCGTTTTGAATGGGAAACGTAAAATTACCTCATTAGAGATAACATCCCTCTACATTTAACTAAATTTGTGTATTAGTTCTGTCACTAAAATAATTGTTTGTAGAATTAGTAGGTTTATATAATTAAATTTTTTTTATTATCTTACTTATTTATGAATACATAATATTTGAATAATGAGAATTAGAAGATGTCTATGAAACATTTTTTTGTAATCTTTTTACTATCTCGCCAGATATAGTATTGCGATCACGAAAATTTTCGATGTCGAGATTTTGATGTTTTTATACGTTTTGAAGGTCCCTGAGTCATTTTCAATAAGGTTGAAGATGTCTGTGTGTGAATGTACACAAGAGTACACAAAAACGGTTTGAGCTAGAATAATGAAATTTGGTACACGGTCATTATTCAAAATTCGGAGTTTTCTATCAACTTTTGAGAAATATAGCTCAACCCGAAGAGGGTCAATACCAACAACGTTTTCATTTTTTTCCTCTAAAAATAAAGATATATGTTTGATAGTTTTTCACATGATTAAAAATTGTATAAAACTACGATATATAGAATATCAGCTTGATTGAATCGCTAAAAGTACCGAAATTAATTTTTTAACACGTTGACTGGGAATCACGCGCCTGTTCTAGTTTAATAAATATTATTTATTCATTTTAATTTATAATTTAATTAATTAAATTTAATTTAAATATACCGGTTGTATTATATGGGTGTGAGGCATGGTCCATGACCTTAGGAGACAAGAATAGATTTAGAGTATTTGAGAATAGGATTCTGCGAAGCATTTGTGGGTCAAAGAAAGATGAGGTCACCGGGGAATGGCGGAGACTGCATAACGAGCAACTGCATGACCTCTATGCATCTCCAGATATAGTTAGAATTATAAAATCGAGAAGGCTGCGGTGGACAGGACATGTGGCTAGAATGGGTGAAGAAAGAATGGCGAAAAATATATTGGGGGGGGGGGGAGACCGAGTGGGAAACTCCCGCTTGGAAGACCAAGGACGCGGTGGGTGGATAATGTAGGAAGGGACGTGAGAGAGATGGGAGAGGATAGGGATTGGAGGGTTGTGGCTCAGAATAGGGTCACTTGGAGAAGTGTGGTTGCTACGGCCAAGAACTTTCGAGTTCCGTAGAGCCACAGAGATAGATAGATAATTTTTATATATATTATGTTAATTAATCCAATTCAAATTTGCGAGATAGTCGAGTGGAGACACTCCAGATTTTTTCTTCTAATTCTCAACTCTTCATTTTATAATAAAATAATTTTTGACATTTACAATGTCCCGTTTTTGTGAGCAAACTTTTTTATCAAAGGGCTAAACGAAAGTTCGATATTTCTTGGCTAGCCTCAGACAAAAAAACAGTCTAATAAATTATTGAAACTTAAATATTTAATGAACAATTCACATAATACATGTCTCTTTCAAGATCTCAAAAAGTCGTTTCATTGTTGTAGGGTTGTAGCGATAATTATAATATATATATCATTCAACTTCTAAATTTTCACAAATTCTTCACATTCTCCGCCATTCCCCAGTGATTTCATCCTTATTCAGCCCATGAATGCTACAAAGAATCCTATTTCGAAATACTTTAAGCTATTTTCGTTCCTTAAAGTCAGAGACCAAGCCTCACATTCATATAAATCAACCGGTAAAGTTCTTATATAGCTACACATATTTTCAACATAATTATGTTCTAATTTGAGCAACACAAATCTAATACACGTCTCAGCAAATTCTAATTTGCATGTAGGATTATAAGAGACCCCGGATTGACAGAGGCGGATTATCGATGATTTACTGTAATACTTTACATATATATGCATGGAATTAAACCGATCTATTCCGTAAATTAATTATTCATATGTAAATAATACTTTGAACTGCAGTAACAAATGGATTATATCGTTTTTCCTCGCTTTCTCGGTTGAGATTTTCTAACTGTATTATATTGTTATAATAATATAATATAGGGATAATAATGTATTTGTTTTTATTTCAGCCTTACTTGCTGTTAATGGGCAACTTAGTGTAGAACCAACTCAGCAATTGGTACGACCTGGAGAGAACGCCACAGTTCTATGTACCACTGGTGTAGGCAAACTTCAATATTGCCGTTTCGAAATTCCAACTTTATATCCTCGATCATTGCGGGAAACCAATAATAAAACCTCAGTCGAGATAGGGTATTTAATTCATACTAATTGATTAATTTTTGTTGTTGTTTTTCATTCTAATTCTGTACATTTTTATTCAAATAAGATAAAAATTCATATTTATATAATTAAATTACAATTTAAATTTATATAAATGGTAAAATTAACCTTGACCAAAAATTTTCCAATAAATTCTTTGTTGTTATAATAGATATTACGGCGCAGGATTGGATAAAGGACAATGCGGAGCAATTATTTACCGAGTAAAGGATGGTTATAATGGAGAGATAAAATGTACGACCACAGTAGAAGACGAAACCAGAGAGTTCACTGGAATATCAATTTTGACTGTGGCCAGTAAGTTGGAATATTTTTCAGTTTTAATAACAATAATTATAAATATTTTAATTTCAATTATTTATATTAGTGTCTCTTTTATAAATATTATTTAATTTTATACACTAAATAATATTTAAATTCTCCTATTTAGGGAAGTTCTACACTTTATTAAATAAATAGTTGGTAGATTCTAATTACGAAATACGACCATAAAATTAGTCGTAATTAAAATAACCAAACTATAAATTTATTTCATTCATCGGTCATCGATAATATTAATGAAATTTGATAATTTAAATTTTTTTCTTTAATATTTTTAATAAATCTTTGTTAATATTATGCTTCATTATTTATTTAATTTTTTTAAATGCACTTTCTATTTTTAATATAGTTTCTATTTAAAAATTGTATTCTTAAATGACTGCCAGATCAACTAACTTCATTTTTATACTTTCTTCATCAATATCTCCTATATAATAGTGTTTTCAATCAATATTGAAATTTTACTCTATTGACCTTCTATTTTAATATTTAAGGAGCGTAAATGAATGATAAATTGCTTGTGAATTTCTATATTTTTCATTTATGAAATATTTAGATTTCAGCTTTACTCATCACAGATCCTCGATACATTTTTATTTCATCCCTATACATAAAGAGTCTCTCCAAATAAAGATTGACTCAATTTATAAATATCTTTATGACCTATTTGATGAACACTAGGACTATCCTCATATATTCAAAGTAACGATTGTTATTTAAAATGTTCACTAGAAAAGAGTTTGCACTACTTTGAATGAACCAAATATAAGATTTTGTTCATAATAGCTAAGGGTCAAATTTTGAAGTTGCGCGTAAAAAAAATATGATTAAATTTAAAGTTAAAATATAAAAATTTTTGATATAACAAAAAAAAATTGGTATATTCATAGTCTTATTTATTAATTTATTGAAAAAATCTTTATACAAAATTTTATAATAAATATTTACTTAATCATTTAAGCCAATAGGCCAGTGGTGCGCAACCTATCTTCATTTGAGACCCCTATTTTTTTGAAAAAAATTGTCGCGACTGCTGAGTAGATAGTAGTTTTTTTTTAATCGTCAACGTAGTTAAAATGAAACTATTTCTGAAATTTCCTTTTATTAGAGGTTTTTTTTATAGTTATTAAAAGTTCTTCGACCCTGAAAATTTTTCTCGCGACCCACGGGTTGCGCATTACTGATTTAGACGACCATATTATTTTGTAACAATCCAACATCTGATTGGCTCTATTTAATGTTGTATACAATTTAAATGTTAAATAATACACTAGCATAAAAAATCCAAACACTAAGGCAGTGGTTTCCAACCTTTCTGAACCGGCACCCCCCTTTTTTTAAAAAAAATTCTTGCGCCCCCCTTAATTTTTGTAATAATCTAATTCATAAATACTCACATCATATGATAACCATATGGAAAAAAATTGAAAAAAAATCGAAAATGTTTAAGAGCCTGATCACAAAAACATTTTACCTTTTTCACCCCACAGGTTGGAAAACACTGCACTAAGGGATTCTGCTTTGTAAATATAAAATATTTGGATGTTTGCATACAAAATCGTGGCGACTATAGGAGTTATTATGATGCCACTATATCACATATGAAATGCCTCTTTTCGCGCATGTGTTAATAACCTTCAAACACTAATCAAATAAATAATTTAATTAGACAAATGCTTTATTTAAATTTCATCCCTCTAATTCAATTTCTCTATGGTGTTTGGATTGTTTTTTCCGCCAGTGTATTTATTTGATTAGTGTTTTTAGTTTGCAGTTGAGCATGCACGAGAAAAATGGAATAGTGGCATTTTAATAATCATTTAAGTCACCACGATTTTGTGTGCAAGCACCCAAATATTTTTTATTTCCTTAGCACAACACCTTTTTTAGCTTTTAGTTTTTTATATAAAATGATCTCAGATGTCATCTTAATTGTATTTTTTTTATTAAATAAAAATATCCTAATATTATTTTTTTCAGTTTACAAATAGACAGATATTTCAAAAAATTATATTATACTTAACACATTTTTCGATTAAATTCTCTACCCTTTTTCTATATATTTTCTTGGGTTAGCCGTCTGAAATAACTATTTAAACTTTTAAATCTTAAATTAATATAATATTACAAAATTTCTATTTGATATTTTTTCTTAGGTTGTGGTTCTTCAAGATGATAAATGTTTCAGCTTGATTTTATGTATGTATTTATGGATGTTCTTGATATAATTTATTAACCCTTGAGCTTGGATTTATTATGGTCTCATATATATATATATATATATATATATTAACAATTTAATATATTTATTAATTTATATTAACTCAAAATGTAAAGATTATATTTCACATTTCATTTTCCTGTTATTTGTTATATAAAAAATATATTTAACATATTCTTTTACTTCTATTGTATTATAAATATTCACTCATTATATTATTAAAAATTGAATTATGAATAATTTTACATTGAAAAATATCTTAGTACCAATTGAATTGAAAAATTAAATTCGAACATTTATTTAATATTTTGTAAAAATTTAATCGAATATGATTTATATAAAAATTAAAAATCTTTTTTAAAAAAAACTTTAATCTAAAATAATTTAATTAAACACTACATTTAACATAATGAAGGTTAATTCATACTCTCATTCTTCTAACTAATCATGATATTTCAAAATTTTATACAATTTATCTTATCAATAATTCTCTCGAAATAACTTGAACTATATAAACATGCATGAGTATTAATATTATTCTATCTTGAAAAATGTACATACATAATCTATTAAAATCTTTTCTTTCACTAATTTCCTGGTTTCTATTTTTTTTTTTTTACTTATAACTATTGTCATTTTTTTCTTACTCTTTTAGAGCAATGTTATAATATAAAAGGTTAAGATTTAGAGCAGAGGTTGCCAAAGTGGTGGTCCGCGGACCACTAGTGGTCCGCGAGAAAATTTCGCTGGTCCGCAGAAAAATGAGGAATATACTTACTCATCATGTTAAGTTATGTTTTAAGATGCATTAAAACATGATTCAATTCATAACTATAAGTGATAAGTTATAAAAACTCAATGTTTATGTATTCTTTGATCACAATTTTTATTTATAAATATATTTAACACTTAAAAAATCCTATTAGTGGTCCGCGGGATTTAAATTATGAATTAACTGGTCCGTGAGGTCAAAAAGTTTGGCGACCGCTGATTTAGAGGATTTTCTAGAGATCAGTTTTAAAGTTTAAAAAATGTTTATTTATTTATTTTTTTGTCAATGTATAGTGAAGCAAAAATTTAAACGCCATGGGGTCGTTGTTGTCGGGCAATCAACCGGTTGGAAAAGTCCATTGTCATTGTCCGATACCAGCGCCTTCTCAGGCGTTTACATTTTCCGTCACTGTACGTGTAAAGCTTAACTCTTTTCTATTTAATAGAAATTCAACATCTTTAGTCTTCTTCCTATAACTTTTCAAAATTCGAAAAATGTCCCTTGTGAATCCATAATTGGCAAGTCAAATTGTTGAACAATAATTAGGAAAACTTTGGAGCTCCATGTTGAAAATCTATAGAGTTATTTGATTATAAATGCCTAAAAACAGATTTCTGGATAATACAAGGGATAAATGAAGGACATTAGAGAATTTTAGTTGTTGCAGTCCAAAAAACTTGCAAGTTTAGTAAAGCCAGATTGTGAGAGACATTACACAAGCGAATTTGAAAATTAACATTTTGTTACAATTTTCCACACAAAATTGGTGAACAATTTGATCTGAAATGTAACATGCAATGTAATTGAATTGAATTGATGCATACCGTCTTTTTTTAGAAACTTCTCATCTAAACAAAATATTAGTTTTGAACTTCCTTTATCATAAATAAATAAATTAACCCAAAATTATTATAAAATACTTCTATTTTAATTAAAAAAACTAACTGTATATGTACATTTTTTTGTTTTTTATTTTTCACGAATTTCTTTGTTTTTTTTTTTTAAATATTAATCATTTAATCTGTAATATGTTTTAAAAAGTATTTACAAATTACTTTTCTAATAGGAAAACTTGTTTTAAAACTAATATTTACATAATATTTGACTATTTTAGAGCCTCCAGGAAAGCCCATGATTGATGTACAACCTAAACTTCGGTGGCATTTTGATGATGGAGAACAAATCATCGTTTCTTGTCAAGTCAATCGCTCTAGACCAGAAAGTCATATTTATTGGACTCTAGATAATACAACTATATCCGATGGATTGAGTGAAGAAATTATATCGCATAACCAAGATGATAAAGTATTTAATAGTTTTCAAAAGTTAACCCGTCAATTATCTTGGCGGGATAATGGGCGGAAACTTTATTGTCGCGCAAAACATTTTATGCTCACTGAATATAATAATTCTGTTTCATTTATCATAAATGTATTTTGTAAGTATCTATTATAATTGTCTCAAGAATGTTATCTTAAATTTAATTTTTTTTTTTTTTCAATTGATTTATTTTAATTTTTAATTGATTTCTAGTTTCGCCACGTTTGAAAAATGAACAAACTTCTGGTACAATAGAACTATTTGGCGTTCTTAAAGATCCACAAAACTCTATTCAAGTAGAAGTTTTAGCAAATCCTCGTCCAACTGTTCAATGGGAAATTGATAATCAAGTTCTCAGTGAAGAACAATCTGATAATGATGGACGCTTTAAAATACGACCTATCAAAGATTTAGTAGGACTTATGTTATTTTAATTACTTAAATTATTTAAAATAAATGTTTTATCTTATTAACATAAATGTTATATTATATGATTTTTAGGAAAATGGAGTTTGGTTAGTCGGACTTGAAGCAAAAGATATTACAATGCAAGATCTTCAAAAATCGATAAATCTTATAGTGAAAAACGAAAAAGGAGAAGCTAATTTTGAAATAAAACTTTCTAGTGAAGCGCCACCATTAGGTGAATTCAATTTTCTTAATTTATATGATTAGTCTCATAAATAAGTTTTAGATAACGTTTTTCGTTTTGGATTATAACCGCTTTTTATCTATCATTACTTTTTTCAAGTCACTCCAAACACAAATTTATTTATATAAAATATTTTCATTATACAAAGTGAATTGATTTATAAATTTTTCAAAGAAATTGAAACATTTTACAAAAGGTCTCATATATACATTGGTACAATTAAACTTAATATCATTTTATCATTTTTTTAAATTTACAATATATAGTATATTAGGTATAAAATAATTACTTTCACCTTAATTATTCAAGTTTTTCTTTAAATACAGTTAATTTATTACCATATAAAATATTTTCAGGTGCTGAATTTGGAATAATTGAATTAATTATATGCGTTGCCAGTATTATTGTTATATTATCCATTATCCTACTTTTTATGTTTGCCCGAATGAAAGGAAAATGGTGTTTTTCAGGTAAAGTGGCATTTTATTCTTATTTTATTGTTTATTTAAACATAACCATATTAATTGAGAATAAATTTTTAAATTTACTTCAAATAAAAATATATTTAAATAAAACAATTAAAAAGCTAATTTTTATCTAATATTTTATGATAAATTTAAAAGGGAAAAAAACATAAATTCCTAACGATTATATTAATTCATACAGTAATTTTATATTTGTTAAATTAATATTTTAAGATAACAATTCTTAACACAGAAACGAATTTTTGTTTTTACTAAAAGTAAATTCAGATATAAGGTAAAACCGAGGGATATGACGCACAATTCAGGTTTTATCTCAAACCTCTTATGACATTATTATTAGTGTTAATGGTACCTAGTATTATAGGTACTTATAGCATAAATTACAGCTTTATTCTTAAAATAAGAACTACTACATTTACAAAAATAAATAAGTTGACCTGTGGCCAGGTCCGAACCGACCCACGGTTTGAAGTAAATTAATTTCCAGCTACAGAAACAATTTCAAATAATTTTAATATATCTATTAATGTAATAAAAACAGATATGGATATAACATAAATATTTTTAATTTTATTTTATTTATAATATATATGTAAGACCAGGCTGTGACGTCATGTATGGCTGGATGACGTCATATAATTTTAAATTGAGAAAAAACTAATAAAAATGATTTTCTCGAGGATAAAACCAATACATTCGTGGTGATATGTAAAAAATCTCCACATGTGAAATTTGGTGTGAAAATAACCCTTCCCTTCCTATCGTCGATCGCTAATACTACCACTTCCGGTTTCCGGATTTGCACCAAAAGTTGATCAATTCATCATACTGATGCATTAAGTGAATATACCAAATTTCATCAAAATCCGTTGAGCCGTTCAGGCTGTACACATCTATAAGGACGGACAGACATCATGCTAAAAATACTTTTTTCTGTTAAGAAAATGCATGATTCGTGGAGATATGTAAA
This sequence comes from Labia minor, assembly GCA_963082975.1. Taxonomy (NCBI): domain Eukaryota; kingdom Metazoa; phylum Arthropoda; class Insecta; order Dermaptera; family Spongiphoridae; genus Labia; species Labia minor. Next base: position 23,518,723 of record OY720348.1, on the reverse strand, counting down.
AATCTCCACATGTGAAATTTGGTGTGAAAACAATACCTCCCTTACTATCGTCGGTCGGTAAAAAGTGATATTATAACAGGGGTAAGTTTTAAGAATTAAAAGAGTACATAACTTAAATAATATATTTACACAATTCTGGGACTATGAATATTACCCTCTTCTTACAAAATTGTTTGGGGTTCACTTTTTCACTGCTAAGCCGAGATAAAACGCGAACTATATCCCTCTCACTCATAATGCATTATATCATTACTTCCTCACAATTTTATTAAGAATTGTAAATAGTAAACAATGAGGGATATGTGAATAAATAAGTATTAACATTAATTTTAATGAATTTGCAAAAACATAAAATACACTATATTTAAAAAAATTGCAAAAAAGAAATAAATATGATAAAATTTCCTTTGTGTTGATTTTCAAGATAGCGGACAAAACAAATCTTCCTATCACAAGGGTACGTTTATAAATAAGGGAGACACCGTTTATCCGGTTGCTATCGTCCCCTAATCCCATTCCCATACCAAAACGGTTAATTTTCGAGATATAGAAAACGCGCCATATCCTTAACCGCGTCATATCCTTCGTTTTAAGTGAGTTGTCAAATCTTATAAAATGTGTCAAATTACAAAATCATATAATATTAATGTCTTAAGTCACGTGGACCATCCTAAGATATAAAATCTTATCTATTGCTTTTTAAAGAATAGTGGCAATAACTATAAGTAAAATTACTCAAATAAAGCGATTAGAATTTTAGACGAAAAAATATGTCTATTCAAAAATTATAGTGTTGATAATGCGACAATTTTCCCAAGAGTGTACATAGTATTACAAGAAAAGAGAGAAAGTGTAGAAGTGTTTCACACACCAGTGAATTTTGTAAGATCAAATTCAGTAGAGAGAAGAAATCAAGAAATTAATCCGTTAACTGCCATGATCCCAATTAGAGGATTTTAATTTTGAGCGGTAATTTTGTACTATAATTAGGTTTGCAATGATTGTTTAGTTATTACATTGCTTTTTCGTACCTTTCTCAAATATTTCCATTTATTTTCAAATAGTAGTTATTAATCAAATGAGTTGGGTATTTTTTTGTAAGATGAAATAACATTTTTTTTTGTTTTTCAAGATTTCAACATTTTCAAAATGAGGTATGTCATATTTTTATAAAGATCATTTTTATCTCATGTGTACTGTCGTGTTTTCTAAAGGTTTTAGGAAATATTTACTACCTTTTTATTGCTATTGTAAATTTTATTTTGCCTTGAGGGTCTTTTGAATGTCGATCTTTATTTGAAGCTCATAGCAAATTCCACCTAACATATTTTTGTTTCTCCATAGATTTCAATAAGTCTTAGAAAAATTGAAGAAATAATAAATAACTCTGACATAAATAGATCTGTTGACATCGTTGTGCCTCCTCCAGATCGAGTAGATTAAGTGTCTGATTGTGACGATATTGATGTAAATATATTAGAGGATACAATTCTATTTGAATTGCCTGATACGTTATAAGTACATTTTATCAAAGTAAAGTACAACACGAAACAGAGTGGTACCCATAAGGCAAAAAAAAATTGAAGACCAATATCGAACAATGAGTCAGTGAAACCATTGAGCCAAGTGAAAAAATGGTCCAAAAGTGGAAAAAACAAGTAGAAATTACATAGCCGCATTTGATTGCTGAATAAAACATAGGAGGAATAGATAAAATAGTCTGGAATGTTCAAAAATACCTTGTGAATTTGAGGTAAGAAATGGTATTTTCCGTTCATCAACACATTTTATGTAATGCCCAAAAAAATGACATGCGATGTTGGACCACTTATTGATTTTTTTGTTTTCTGACAAAAAGAATTTACATTTACAAGAAATTACATAGCCGCATTTGATTGCTGAATAAAGATAAAACATAGGAGGAATAGATAAAATAGTCTGGAATGTGCAAAAATACCTTGTGAATTTGAGGTAAGAAATGGTATTTTCCGTTCATCAACACATTTTATGTAATGCCCAAAAAAATGACATGCGATGTTGGACCACTTATTGATTTTTTTGTTTTCTGACAAAAAAAAATGTAAAGTATTTGTATGCATTATTCTGATTTGGAGATCGATCAAAATATAACAATTATTTCATAATTTAATTTATCGTTGAATTTATATTTTCATTTATATTCCCTATGTGATTCTAGACACCCAGTAATAAATGTAAATTGAAGGAAAAAAGTATTTGGAAAAAGGAAATGTTAAAAATTTATCAAGGTTTATATAAATAAGAAACATATAAGCCTACAGATTCTGAATTTTTAGAATATAAATGGTCCTAGTGATAATGAAGAAGAGCTTGGAAGCAGCGAGTAGGGTGGTAAAGATTGGAGTGATCTTAAGACTGATAAAGAACAATCAGATTTTTATGATGAATATTCCTACTCCATTGGTACAAAGTGTGGTTTTAATGATCGTGAACTTAAAACATTCTTCAAGTCACATGGACAAGGATAAAGATAAACAGGAGACTCAGGAAATCACAAAAATTCCAAATACTCATTCCATAAAAAAGATGTACATAACTCTCCTAAATTATCTTCTAAACACATGCCCCTCCAAATCAATAGATAAAGATAGACATTAAAAAATCGAACCAAAAACGATAAAGAACACGCCATGATAGTGATAGAGATCGTGATTCAAAAATAGGAAAATAAACACAAATAATTTTTGATTTTATCATTCCATTCACCCTTTAATAAAGGAAAAGATGATGCATATTTTTACATATAAATTATTCATCTTCCATTTCCTATTTTACTTTATTTAAAAATAAAAACAAAAAAAATTATTATTGATTTAATAAATTAAAATCAATTAGTAAAATATGATCTCTTAATTGCATGAATGCTGTTTTAAAAATATCTATTTTTGGTCAATTGTTTATTTTTAAAAGTTACATTAAACCAGCCAAAAATTAGTTGTTTTAAGATTTTCAATTAATATATTTAACAATAACAGTTGTTAAGCGAGTGATCTCAGCAATGACCCGCAAACATTCTTGATACATCCATTGATTAACTGGGGGTCCTGTATTCTCATTTGCTTTCACTGGGACAAGTCCATCGGATTGACACTTTTTAGTCTTTACTATCCGTCCGTGTTCGGCAGCTGAATCGCCTCGAAGTTCTGATGCCATGTTTTGTGTCTGCATCGAGTGTTATGCGAAGATATTTCGCACTGTTTATATATGGTATGCGTTGATGAGAGAGAATAATTGGGAGTGGGAGTTTCTTTTTGCGTGTTAGTAAATTTTATGTACTGGGATTTGACCTTATTAAACTTGATATGTCACCGTTTAGCCCAGGTCATAATCTCATAAACATCATATTGATGTTTTTCAGTGGCATACCGTGTGTCTATTCCGATCGCTCTAGTATTGTAGTTTGGTCATGGTAATTAAAGCCTGCCTCAAATTTCCTCAAACTGGAGTAATCGTCTTCATGGCAACACAAAATCATCGGTTTAAAATATATGATTCTAGCAGCTATCTTTGACCAGCGAAGCTTGAACTTGATCCCTCTATGCCAAACATTGTCAAAGGCCTGTGCAACGTCCAAAAAGATGGCTGAACATATTCTTTTGTTTTCTAAGACCTCTCAATATCCCAGGCTATTCTAAGCACCTGATCTATCGTGGAATGTTCGTTACGAAATTCAAACTGATGGTTGTGAATGAGTCGTCTTTCTTTAATGATGGATTAGTGAACATGTTCTTTAATCATTTTCAATAGAAGTTAAAGAGCTTCAAGACCTGTTGTGGCTACTCCACAAATCTGATAATTTCACATTTGAGAACATAGTGGCTCAAAGCCATCAGCATTTATTGTATATTGTTTGCCTTTCAAGAGTATGTAGTTATATTAAAGATACTCAAAAAGTGCCAAACTTACAAAGTAGTCCTTCGCATATATTATTTTAAAAATTTATGCAAAACAAATTTGTATAATTTATAATAAATATTATTGCCACATAATGTAAAGAGGTCTGTGAACTAATTAAGCTTCTTTTTTTCCATCGATAACTCTCAAACTGTTATCTTTTTTGACTTGGAGACATTGTATTCCATCAGTGGAATTTTCAAATGCAAATGTGACTGTGTTTTTGTGACCAGGTTATAGTAAAACAAAATTTATTTATTTGTTTAACTAAAATTATTATACTGTGAGAATATTATTTATTAAAGATAAACTGTTTTCATGGTATTGTCATTTCTTCTTCTAATTAATAAACAAAAGAGGTTTTATTCAATGATAATAATATAAAACAAATTATAGAACGATAATATTTTTTTATTTTTAATGTTAAAATTAATTTATATTTTTTTATTATTATTATTATTTTAAAACTCCTTCATTATGATTGCATGTAAAAAAACAAAATTCAAAATTGTAGAATCTTAAATTAAATCTGGAAAAATCTTCGTGGCGTTTTTTAGTAAAATTCAACTCGTTTGCGTATTGTGTGAAAAATAATTTATTTAAGCTAAATATACTCTATTATTATCGACAATGTTTCGATAGCCATCTGTGTAGAACAGCTTTGGTTTCTGGTTGAAATACTTAGTCAAGTGGTTTTATAAACCAGAAAGTTCTGCATTGATCAATACAAGAATGTTATATCTGGACTATACGGTGAATTTCAAAACTTTTCAACCAAACTCCTACAATTGATGACCGTCCATCAAAAAAGAGTGTGGTTTGACGTTGATGTTCCCTATTATTCATTTGGGCTATTTTCTTCCATGACCTAATCTTTATAGTTGTCCAAAGTATTTGTATAACCAACTGAAAGTAATGGTGAAATTATCCTTTTCAGTCCTACTACACACAAAACTGTCAATTTCGCCAACATTTCTGACGGGTAACAATCTTTTACGCTTTCCTTTGTCGTACATGAACCATAATAATATTGCAAAATATAGTGCAATTTTTGATTACTTTATCTAAATTCAAACACAGACATTTTTGCAAACACTGCACAAATTAAATTAACACTGTCAGTTAACAGTGTCACCTTTCCAAAGAACGTTTGGTGGTGTGACTATGATTTGTTTTTATTAAATTATTTGCAATTAATCTTAAACAACACCACGAACTTTTTTTCCAGATCTATTATTTTAATATTTAAGGATAATTACACTGTTTAATTCATTTTCATTCTTATTACACAATATTTTAGTATTGTAATTTACATGTTCTAAAAGGCTTTGATAATATCTTAAATATATAGTATTTTAATTTCAATTGAAAAATTTATCCTTTCACATTCACAAAAAAAGTTAATGTTAAATACATTGAGTTGACTTTAAATTTTCAATATAAATAGATTTGCAAATTCATCTAATATATTTTAGATAATAACTATTACAAAAATCATAATCCTACTCATAATGGGAAAATTTAATTTTATAATTTCGATTAGTTTTTTGAAATTTCATATCAATTGCTACTTGAAATCCATGAGTGGACTTTTGGAAACTAGTTAAAAAGTTTATATATTATATTATATATATATATTATAACTGGAAAATACATTCAATCAATTTTTATAAGAAAGGAAGCGAGGGAAGAAGAATATTAATTATTTACATATGTCTCTGATTAAAAAAAAATAATAATCTAATTATATATAAACATTTTTTTCTTTTCAGCATCTCAGCCCACGGTTGATATTCTTGAATCGTAAGTAATTTCTCTTTTATATTAAATAAACAGCAATAACTCTGGATATTCAAGGAGCTTTTTTTGTGAATAATTTAATATGCAAACAATTAACAAAATAACTTTCATGAATTAATTTATTATTAATTGTAAACTATCAATGCCTATTAGAATGGTGAATAAGTCAATAGGCTGATTTTTTTTTTTAATTACTATAACTAAAAACCTCTATTAAAACAAAAGAATGATACAAATGAGAAATTATTTTAATAATTGTATCTTTAAATAATTTATTAATTTGATGACATCCCAAACAATTAATTCTTGAAACGGTTGACATTCAACAAAATTAAAAGCTAGAATGGCGCTGTTGTCGGGCAATCAACCGGTTGAGAGGCGCATTGCCATTGCCCGACAACAACGCCATCCTCTTTTTTTGTCATTGTACATAAATACTATAGAGCAATTTGTCCATCATTGTATACAACGTTTTAAGTATTTAAAACTGTCATGTGGAACAACTCTATTCAGTTCAAAAGCATTTAAAAATTTAGCATTATTGGCCGTCAATTCACATATCAGATTCCAAAATATGACTAAATTTTCGTAAATTCGGTGACAATATGTGATTCAATTAAGTATACCTATATCTCTTTAATGTTCCAAACACACTTATAAATATATATATATATTTCTTCTTTTCTGACATTAATCATTTCACATTTCTATGGTCAACCGATCTTGAAAAAAAATTATTATTCTTTAATAATTGACTTTTAGCCATGGAATTGCTTTTTTTTGAAATCATTATAAATTAAATTGCATTTATTAATTATATTTCTTTCTGGAAAAAATAACTTATTAATTCGGATCTTTAGTTTATATCAGTTTAATCTTTAATATTGACAAATATTTCTTTTTTTCTAATGTATATTTATTTCAAAAGGCCATAATAATTTCAGCTGACTACTTCGTCTTTACATCAATCCTTAGAAAAATTTTTCAACTTTTTTGTGAACTTAACATAGCTTATATACATCTGTGTTTTGTTTGAGGCTTTGCAATTTTACTAATCATGAACTAATATCATAAACTATTTTACAATCATTCTTTTCTTCTTTTCCCATGATGTTTTTTTAGAAGCGACACCGAAAGCGCAGACCACAAGTCCTCAGAAAAAAAACTGCTTGGAAAAAAATTGAGTTTTCTTTTCAATAAAAAAAATCGTCCAGATCGTGTAGCTCATGATACTGACGACACTAAGGTTAGCCATTTTTTTTAAATTAAATTTATAAAGGCATCTATTTTACTTTTTCATCATTTTTTTATTGTTTTTCCTCACTTGACTTTGATATTTTTTTTTAATAATAATTCTACTCCATATCAAATTTTATTCTTATAAGGTGAATGTACCAGTAGTAGCCATTTTTTAAATTTAATTTATAAAGGCATCTATTTTACTTTTTCATCATTTTTCGAGAAAAATGTGATATCTTCTGTTTTTTTATCAGATATCAATTTGAGTTTTGGGTGATTGGTAAATAATGAAGAATTTTCTATTTCTTTTATTTTTTATTATTTTTTTAACATTAGCATCTAAAAGCACTAGTAGTTGATACCCTTAAAATTAGGTAAAATGGGTATTCAATTAATAATATTTAATATTAATGTCAATACTAAAAATCAAAAATAAAAATTAATGATTTGCTCCTTAAGCATTCGAAGAACAAAATATTAAAATAACCATTTGTTCGATTCTATAAAAAGTAATTGTTGTGCCGTTTACTCAGACCGTGACACAAAACTTTTATATATACACATCTTCTATCGAGAAGGAATTACTTTCATATAGCTCGCATTTAGAAATGTTTAGACAGATATAAGTCTTATTATCCAATATTAAATGTTAAAATGTCAACTACTGGTACATTTACCCTATTCTTTTATTAAAAAATTATTGTAAAAACATAAGTATATCTTTAATGAATTAGAAATTGTATATATATTATATTTTCTTTATTGAAAAATATATTGGTATTTTAACGCAGTGGCGGATTTATCACATGACAGAACCAATTTAATTTCGAGACCCCTTCTAAATATTTTTATTACAACTGCCTAGCAGTTGATATAAATAAGTTGCTGATTTTCAGATTGTATTAATTATAAAAATTTAAACTTATTATTACAAGAATGTACCCCTGTATATGTACACTAATTTTCATGCAAATCAAAGGATATGACGGTATTGTATACTTTTACCCATCGTTTTTTTAAAACTTTGGCCTCATTTAAAATAAACAAAAAACTTTTATATAGGCTAAATTTTGTGACTACTCCCTTGATTTATAAGGTTCTAGGCTCGAGCCTTCTGCGCTTGTTTGGAAATCCGCCACTATTTTGAGGTGTTTTATTTATAAAATTCTTTTTTTTTAGAATTTTGATGAAACAAAAACAGAAACTACGACTAACCAAGCTTTATCCTCACCTAAAACTATACACGATGATCATAATAAATCATCCGCAACTACACCTCAACCCAACACTTCTGTTCCAATTACTTTGGTTTCTCCGAAGGCTTCCCATCCATCTCAAGATTTGGCTTCAGATGGCTCTCTTGAACCAGATATGCACAATGCCGAATCTCCAGAATTACAGACATATGTAATAACCCCTAGCCCTGTTACATCTCCTGCAAAGAATTTAAGTGATCAAGTAGTTTATGCAGAATTAGATCTTCAAACAAGTCCAAAAGGTGTACATGTTAGACCAGAAGAAGATAAAACTGAATATGCTGAGATTATGTACCCGGTAAAGTCTGAAAAGGAAAATGAAACTTAATTTTGTTTAATTTAGTGATGGACAATCCGTTCATGATTACCTAGGAAATTGACAGGAAAGGCGATAAATCTTTTCTAAAATTAACCATTGGGTTATTTTCAGAGATCGCCAACCTTCAGACACCTCTCACCATGAATTAAATAAATTATTAAGGTTTTCTTTCATAAATTTTTTAAATCTCCCATCAATCCCGCCTTATACGGGCAATACTTAACACATTTCCATTCAAATTAAAAGATCATCGTTAATTTCAAGCCGAATTTAACAAAATTTTAAATATTAAATTAATACTCTATCTTTACACTATAGCACCTTAGTGAAGATAAAGTTTCCTACTGATAGTTGATATTCGATTTTAAATCCTATTTTTAATATGAAACAATCTATTATTAAGAAAAAAAATAAAATTAAAACAATTTTAAATAATAATGATCTGAAAATGTTTTTTTGAACTTAATTTATTATTATAAAATATTTTTTATTAGTGTTTATATTATATATTATTTTTATGAACTGAAATTAGAACTCACATTTAATTGGTGTTTAATTTAAAACTTTCATTTAGGAAAAGAAAAATAAATTATTTAGGATTTATACCGTGAAATTTGGTTGGTTGGCAATCTTTGGTCAATCTGAATTCTTCTTAAAGCTTTAATTGGTAATTTCTATCGATATAATAGCTCTCACTCATTAAATTTTGCCACCACTACAAATATTTGATTATTTATTTCTTTATTCTTTAGTCCAGATAATATTTTAGCAGATTATAATTATATATATGTATAAATATATTGACACGGCCTTCTAACAGAAAAATACCATCCCCCTCCGGCCAATCTCTATATAATCTTAATTTATTTTAGTAGATTATTAATTTTTTGCATACCCTTCATTTTAGAAAATTCATGAAATAAAGAAATATTTTATTTAATAAAATTGTGTGAATTATTTTGGAATACAAAACAAATTTGTATTAGAAAAAGCCCCAAAGCTTAATGAAATTATTTTAAAACAAAATTATTTATTTTATAAAATCTATATAAGAGAGAGAAATTTTGTGAGTGAGTTTTTATATCGATTTTAGGCACAAAACGGATTTGTCTATCACTATTAAGTTCATAAATTTTCGCATAATGAATTGTTATTTTATTTATTATTATTAAGACCGATTTAGTCTAGTTCTTATTTAAATTCATTTTTAAATTTTTAAAAGAATATTTGTTTTTCATTTTAATTACTGTGATAAAATATCAATTTTATTACGAATGTTGTCAGAAAAATTTACATTATTAAATGTTTATATTATTAAACTCTTAGTCTATACATGCATCTGTAATCCTTTTATTTTGCAATTATTACTTATATTTTCAAATGAAATATTTTATTTAATAAGGATTTTTTTATCTAAACAAATACAATACAAAAGGCTCTATATAAACGTTTTTATTATGTTGGTGTTGGTTATATCGTTCCATTTGCTTGTTAATGTTCATTTTTTTTAAAAAAAAAATCCTGAAATATTGGAATGATAAAAACCAAATGAAAATCGATTAGAAATTACGTTTTATCAAAAAAAAAAAAAAAAATCGAGTTTCTCTCATCTTATACTTAAAGGCTTTATATACTTTATATATAATTTTTGCTTTTTCCCTGAATTTGTATTTTTTTTTATAATTTTCAAAATCGGCATGTTATTTTAAAATACACAAAACTACAAACATTTGATATCATACAATAATAAAATGTTTTATTATTATTATTATCATATTTTTTTTAGAAAAATATTTATTAAATATTATATTGATTAAATAAACCATATAATTTGTCGTTGAACTTACTTCCAAAATTACAAATTTTATAGGATTGGTCTCTTCTATTCTCATTTAAAATAAAAATACTCATAATATTTCTAAATAATAAACCAATGGAAGAGCGCCTCTTAAAATTTTAAAAATAAAATAAAAATCACAATATAAATATAATAATATTTGTTATTTAAGTATATTGATTATATACATATATAGATTCATCTTTTGAGATAATCTATATATATATATATATATATATATATATAATTAAAAAGGAATTTAGTGTGTCATAATATTAAGTAAATCTTAAAAAAAAAACATTTTAATGAAAATGCACTGAATTTACCAACCTTTATCTCTCGTGTTCAAAAAAATGTCAGCAGGAATCATTTCGCTTATTTATAATTTATAGCACAAATAAGTTATTAATTTATTTTAAATCTATTAAAAAATTATTGTAAATAGTTAAATAGATGTATATATTTGTTATTAGAAATTTATTTTTATTTTTGACTCTTAGAATAATAAAAAACAAATGGTATAGGAAAGTGCCAAATTTTAACGGAAAGCGGCAATAAGTATATAATTCAATTTCTTAACAAATTTTCTTTTGATGCATTTAGCGTCACTTAAAATAAAAATTTTTCTGTTTCTCTAACCCTAAACTAGAAAGTTCTTGGGAGCAGCAAGCATATTCCTCCACCTATTTCTAAGTATCACATCAAAATTAAAATACCAGAATAATTAAGATTTAAATTTAAAATTTAAATTCCTAGATAAAAAATTCATTTTTCTAAATAGAAATTTTTTTTTCCCCTAATTAACTATCATTTATTTATTTAATCGGGTTAAACATATTTTTATCTGATTCATTCTTATAAAATTTTGAATATATATTCTATATATATATATATATATCATTTGACAAATCTCAACTTTGATAATACATCATTTTCAAATTCAATTGATTAAATTTTGTAATAGATCCAATTTATTTGCTAATCTGCTTAATTGGATCAATAATTTTTCTTTTCTCTTGTTTCGACTCAGTCGTCACTTGTTATATATATTCATTATAATAATAAATTTAAAAAATTGATAGATAAACCATAACACTAAAAATATAAATAATATTCATTACCATAATTACAACACTTAATAATTTTTTATTGTTTCTTATTTTCGCACTTATACTTACATTTAGAAACACTTGCTATAAGTAGTCTATTACTTTAGGAAAAAAGTTAAATCCACTTATAAAAAAAAATATTTTGTTTATATTTAAGTAATATATTTTATATATAATTTTATAATATTTTTTAATTATTCTTTTTATATTATGAATTTTTTCTATATTCATATTCATCTTTATACATCTAAATATATTTGTAAATAATTAAATTTTAATTTTATTAAATTTTTTTATAAAATGGTGAAATATAATAGGATTAAATCCTCTAAATACAAATTCAAAATAAACATTATTTTAGTTGAATAATGAATACTATTCATATATTTAATTATGTCCATGATATGGCATTAAAAGAAATCTTATATACCAGATATGTTTTTTTTATATTAATTCGGTGGCGGTGATTTATAATTATACTAAATAGTATTAATTAGATTAAATAATATTAGTTAGTATTCTAATAGCTTAATTAAATCCAAATTTATCTCAATAACTAATAACACTTAAGAGTTTTGTAAAGCAGTGGGAGTTTTATTTATTTTGTAATATAATTTTCAAATTTTATCTGAAACGATATTCAGTATTTTTACATATAAAATATTTATAATCTTTTACATTTTAATATTTTTTTATAAATTCTTTTAAATTAAATTTTTTTATATTATCTATGTTAATTCTTTAATTTTACCTCTTTCAGTATAAATTGTTAATTTATTTTTAATTAACAAAATATAACTATAATTTATATGTGAAACATTTTTATTTTTGATATATAGGATTTGAAAATTATGTATTTATTACTCCCAAAATATTCTCTGTTATTTATAAATATAATTTTATTTTATATATATATACAAAATTGACAGTAAGGAAGTACAAGCTGAATGTTTTCTTGACAATTGTTTTAACACAATTTAGACCCATGAGCCTACCCATGACAGATTTTGCATATAAAAAATACAAGCAAATATAAAATTGTTTAGAACTCAACATAGCTGTACAAGAATTTCACGAAATCTCTCACGAAAGACCCTGTCTTTATTTGTATATTGTAACATTTATATGTTAAATTTAATTATTCATGACAATTTGATGTTAAAATAGAAAATAATTTACATAAACTGGTTAATGAAATGAAAAAAAAAAAATAAAAAAATAAAAAAAAAATAAAAAAAATAAATTATTTACATATACATATTGTAAAAGACCAAATTAAATTTGTTGAAAACAAATTAAATTATAATATAAATATAATTATCTTTTTATTAAATGAGTAATATTTATTTTTGCCATTGTAATATAAAAGAAAAATAATTGAAATTTAATTTTATTAACATATGGTACCTGGCATCATCATGGGCGGAATTCAAGGTGCTAAAATAAATAAATAGAAAAATGTAATTTACTCACCTTTAAAAACCATTTTTCTTTTCTCATCAATATTGAAAAATTACAACTTATAAATAGATTACTAGTTAAGATAATTAAAATACTTTTTAATATGTAATTATTTTAAATCTATTTTCATATATAAGCTTAAAAACTTTTAACTTCCTAAACAATTATTCAATTATTATATAATTAGTCAATTATTTCATGTTCCATATATTATATAATAATGGAATAATATTATATTCTAACAAAAAAGTATATAATAATATATACTTATATATTTTGAGAGAACATTATCTTTTATTTACCATTTCAATACATATTTTAAATAATCTCTCATAAAATAAAAAAAAATATTAAAAATTATTTTTCCGCCTATGATATAGTAAATTATGTCTGATAGAAATAATGTTATCTATTAATATATATTAGATTTAAAAATTCATATTACAAATATCTATATCTACAATATATATATATATATATAATATTAAAATTTACATTTAGTGATTAGAATATGGCTCATCTGTTGATAATATATATATATATAATTATTATTTATATATATATAAACATAAAGAAACATTAATTAATAGAATTTAATAAAAAAATATTCTATAAAATTTAATCATCTTACGAGCAGTCACTATTTATTATTGAGTCTTGTAATGCAATTTAAAATAGAATCGATCAAAGAGGTGTGTGGCCTTATTTTTGAAGTGGTAGATGTTGGAAAGAATTTATTGGTAAATTTCTTATTTTCACAGAAATAGAAAATTAATATTTACAATGAACTGCTAAATGAAATATTTAATTACTCCCATTTTAGATTAAAACGAATTCAAGAGGCCTAAAGTGATTCATTATCGTTTATATTTCAAAGAGAGTTGAAATGAATTGATTACAAAAATTGAATTGAAATGAAAAAAAGGCCCACAAATAAAAGACGTTCAATTGATTGTTTAGATTGGTTAATTGGATTGGAATTCTTTAAAAAGCACAGTACAAAATAGAGAAGTTCAAAAACATGTAATTAAATCTTCTTCATAATGTATAGTTTGTATTTTGATATTTACATTTTTCATCTATTTTCTGAATGTATGTTTATTTACTTTATTTTTATTTTACTTTTTTTTTTTTTGTTTATTTTTGTTTTTTAATCTCAAATTGAGATCTCATTGTATTTTCATTAAAGAAGTTTGTCCTTTACACACATTCATTGCATTTTCTTTTATTTATAATTATTACATCATATTCCTATTTTAAAACCAGTATCATTATATGGGAAATCACTCACTAAGAGTAAAACCCTTCAAGTTGGTTGCCCCTTAAGAGAGGTAATTTTTTTTTCTTTATTTGGGCGAGGTTCGATCCCTCGAACTCGAGTCGGCGGACCAGGACTAAACCCCGCGGCTATACAGCTGGAGAGGTAATCGTGATCAGTACAACTTTTGCTTTGAGATTTTCGTGATCAGAGATCACTATTTCTTATTTTAAGTATTTTTCAAATTTTTCTTTTTTCCCTTTTTTTCTTTCAGATAAAAACTTGAGCCCCTTCATATGTTATGTATGATTTTTATGAAGATTTTTTGAAGAATATAACATGACGATGATAATAAAAAAAATAATAAATTCAAGAAAAAATTATATTTATCACTATTTTTTCTATTTTTTTTTTAAATAAAACATTCATTTTTACAAATCTTTTTTTTAAGTAATAACAATCGTTTCGCCCCTCACTTAATCTGAGTAGTCCCAAAATTGGGGCGCGCCCCATAGTCTGCGCATCTCTGCTACCATCGAGCCGATTATATGGGGAATTTGATGGAATTTTATGACAATTTAAAAAAAATTTATTCATTATTTTATTTAAATAACTAAACAAAATAAATATAATCAACATTATAATTATTTAATTTTAATACTTTGTACTTTAACAGGCGGTCATAAAAACAATATACGGCCATTTACACACAATTTAGAAAACTCAAAAGGATATCTAATTTATAAATAAATTTATTTGTCAAGGGAGCTTTAGCAGTGATGTATTGGTAAAATAAGAAATAAGGGAACGCATAGTGGAAGCAAAAAAGTCCTATTTTCACCAAACTATTATTTTCCATATAAGTTTTTATTTTTTCTTATTCTTACTATACAAAATATTAACGAACACAAAAAAATAAATTCTAACATTAGATTTAAGTGCGAGTTGTCGGGACATGAAAAAGTAATGGAACGCGTTCCGGTTCTGAAAAAAGGTAAGGGAACGTCGTTCCCCCGCGTTCCCCTCTCAATACACCACTGGGCTTTAGATGAATCTAGTTTGAATTTTAAAAATTTTTTAGAATTTTTTTTTCGTTACTAAAAATAATAAAATATTTAATGTTAATAATTTTTTTTTTTGAATATAAAAAAATAAAAAAAATGCATAAAATTATTCCAATTTTTAAAATGTTTCAAAAAATTTACAAAGGTTGATCATATGTAATTTTCATCCAAAAAAAAAAATTGAATAAATTTATTTATAAATATTTTTTTGTAATTATTATTATTAATAATTATAAATCAATTGTTTATTTTTTTTTTTCATATTTTTTTTTATTTAAAAATAAAATCTTTATTTATAGAAAAATGTTCTCTCGATTTCTAAAAATTGGAAAACTATCTTAAAAACAAAAGTAATGTAGAATAATTTGTATTTAGGGGCGGAATGTTTCTTTTGAAATGGCAATAGATGACTAAGAGGTCTATCACAATATAAGAGAGGGTGCGAATGCGCATTCGCGTTTCTCTTTGGATCCCCTTTAGAGCTCAAAGTAGCCCCGGCGCCAGTCCCTGCTCGTACCTTGATTCCATAACACGCTTTTATTGATTCGATACTCTCTCCTTTCAAAGAGGTTATTCAAGCCCAACGATTACATTTTCAATTTGTTTCTTATCCTATTTGTTATTATCCATTTCTATGTTTCCTCCCCTTTCGTTTTCAGACCGTACCTCAATTCATTTCCCTAAAAAACTCACCTCCATGGCTCTTCATCTCAATATAGGAGACATTTTGAGATCGCTCGTGTTTATATTTTTATATTTTCAAATTAACAGTGAACTAGGAATGTAACTAAATAGTAAATTTAGTCTAGGAGTGATATTAGAATGCAGAAAACAAAGGGGTTAACGAATTTTATCAAGCAGTGTGCATCTGCAATAATATTACTTCTTGGAATCGTCAAACTTCAAGCTGGCAGAGTATTTGGTAAGTCAACTTATTTAAATTCATTTCGGTCAAATGTCATTCGGATACAATAAGGGAAAGTCCCTATACTTGAAAATCATCCCATCAAATGAGGGAATATGATTTTTTTCTAAAATTACATCGAAATAATCGTCAACAAAAATTATTTATTTTAATATCTTTTATTATTATTATTATTATTATTATTATAAATGATTAAGTATTATTTAAAAATTAATCATATAAAAAACAAATGAACTTATATTACATATTACTTACCTATATATATATACCTATTATATACCTATATTATATTTGTATATATATATAGATATAGATATATTAAATTAATTCTATTGTAAATCCTTATGTTCATATGGTTTTATTAAAATAAATTCTGTTGATAAACAGAATCCTCCCTCTCTTTATTTATTATTAAATAATATTCTTATTTTAAAAAGAATTTGAATATTTTACTTTTAGTCTTGTATAGAAGAATACCTATTTCCGTGTCTATACGAGATTTTAAATAAAACAAAGATTAAAATAATTTTAAAATCAGTTTAACTTTATTATATTTATTTTACATTATTATTATATATTAATTTTTAATAATAATTTCTATATATTTAACATTTGTTCTATCTATATTTCTATATTTATTTAACTATTATACTTATATACTACTTGAATATATTATTGTTATTATTATGATTATTATTATTACTATTGGTATATATAACTATATTTTTTATTATTATTACTATAAAAAGATATGGAAAAAGACAAAAACGTTCCGGTTAATTGGCTCACCGGAGTTCAAATTAATTAGAGAAACCTTTTATGATTTTAGAATACTTATATATATATATATATATATATATATATATTTTAATAACCAAGTTTAATTTTAAATATTTCAATCAGAACATCTCTAATTCCTAATTTAAGGCTATATTTTCTTTCCTAACCTGAATGACTTTTTTAGAAGTGAAAGACGGGTCTTAACCCCGACGTTCAATAACAAATAATTGGGTCCAGTATTCAAAAAAATATTTGTTTCCCCATTAACTGGTTCTTTATAGTTTGTTTATTTAAAAATAAATTGTATTTGTTTTGAAAATAATATATATATATATATATATATATATAATATTAATTAATATTAATTAGTTAGTTTATTAATTAGTTCAGTTTAATAAACAAAAAAAAAATATCAAAAAATTTAAACATTTTATTTAAAGAGAAGAAATATTTCATAAACATGTTTTAATTATTAATACTATTCTTATTATTTTATAAAATTTATGGAATATTAAAGTTAATTTAAGTGATATTTTTTTAATCAAAAAAAATATAAATTAATATATATGAATTAGTCAAGAAAATACTTTGAGGTTTACATTAATTAAAGTCTTACCTTTTTCAGCATCATATACGATATTCTTATCTATACGTATAATATAAATTCAAAATTTCAGTAGTCTATAATTTGAATATTTATATTATACATATTAAATTATTTTGAGGGGATAAAATTAAATAAATTTCTACAAAATAAATATTTACATGAATGTGGAGTCTTTAAATACGATACAATACAATAAAATACTTTGATTTTAAAAAATACATGTTTAAACATGCGACTATAAAGTCTTAAATACCTAAGTTCCGCAAAACGTAGGTCGAGATTCTTTGAGGTGTCACTAAAGTATATTCCCATTTAAGATAGAATACCTAAAATCAATATCGGTTTTTCAAATCTTTTATACAATTAAATTACCCAAAATGAATTTTTTACCTTTGAAAACCTCCTCCCACCCCCACAAAAAAAAATTATATTAAAAATTTTATATTATAATGCATATATTTACATTATTTTTTATTATTAATAATTTCTAAATAATTAAGATTTTTTTAAAAAGAATAATTTACATTTTTGAAAAGGTATTTGCTCCATTTGAACTAGATGTTAAATTATTTTTTCATCAATACACCAGTGGACAATCAAAATATAAATTTAAAAAAAAAAAAAATAATAAAAATAGAATGGAATTAAAAGATAAAGAATTTGAGTGATGAAATTTAGTTCAAATGAACCCAAATTTGGTTGGTAGGTTTATTCATTGTCATGAACCGTTGGTTGTTATGAAAAAATCAGACTTCCCAATTTTATTTTTCTCCAAAATCAATTGGGGAACAATTTTTATTTATAGAAATAATAGTTTTTTCTAGTACCGAAAGTTTTTATTTCATGAATTTATTTTTCAATTTAATTGAAATACTAAAATAATTTTAAAACAAAGCAATTTCACCTAAACATAGGATGAAAAATTATATACACAAATGAAAATAAATATTTATTTTGTACAGATATTAAAATGATAAAAAATAAATTATAAACAGTGGTGTATTGGGAGGGTAACGACGTTACCTTACCTGTTTTCAGAACCGGTACGCGTTCCAGTACTTTTTCACGTCCCGACAACCCCCACTTAAATTTACTGTTAGAATTTCTTTTTTTGTGTTTGTAAATATTTTGCATAGTAAGAATAAGAAAAAATAAAAACTTATATAGAAAAAAATAGTTTGCTGAAAATAGGACTTTTTTTTGCTCCCACTATGCGTTCCCATATTTCTTATTTTACCAATACATCACTGATTATAAAAAAACATTAAATTACATAAACTTAAAGAGATCCGTTAAAATTCATTTAAAAATTTATTTTCTGAATTAATAATGATCATAATTTAATATTTCTTTAAATTTTATTTTAACATTAATTTTGCTATCATTTGAGTGGGCTATTTCTTATCTTCCATTATCCTTAAGACATTTAAGATATTCTTTAATATTTTTAACTTGACTTCTCTTCAAAAGTATACATTTTTAATTTTATTTAAAAAATAAAATTATAATAGAGAAACATTTTTTCATAATTTTATCTTATATAGTTTATTTTCAGATAAATTTAATTCATAAATAAAGATTAAATAATAATGTGTACATTTAATCATAAAATCATGTCTAGTATTTAGTAAATTGTAGTAAATTGAAAAAAAAAACAATAAATTAAGATTGGAGATGGTATGACAAGGACAGATGACACGATTGCAAAAAGAAATTCGTATAACTAATTAATACTAGGCATTCAAATAACATTTAAAAATAACAAACAAAATAGAACACAATGAAATAACATAATAACATAAATATCTTTAAACTATATTGGATCTTATTTAAAAGTACTTACGTTTATTATTACTACTTGAAAAGTAAATAAAATAATAAAGTGCTGAATAAATGTCACAACGTAGTTAATAATAATCAAAACAATCTTTATTTGAAATAACTCTTGACACATTAAACATATAAACATATATACACATAAATAAAATATACCTAATCATGTCCAGATATGGGCTTGTGATGAATTACTTTTAACATATATATATATAGATAAAAATAATTTTATGCATTTAATAATTTAATTCTTAAATGGTTTTACAGAAATGCTTACAGTTTTTCCTCTCCATATGTATTCTGAATTCTTCAAAGGTTAAATTTTGTTAAACTTCTTTAATGCTTCAGGATTAGTCATTTAGAAATAAAGTAGAAGGTATTCTACCCTTCTCCACAATTTCACAATAAACAGAATTTGATATGATCCATATTTATTTTAAAAAGCAATTCCCTTTGAATTTTGATAAACCAACCAATAAACTATCATTCTACCCTTCTCCACAATTTCACAATGAACAGAATTTGATATGATCCATATTTATTTTAAAAAGCAATTCTCTTTGAATTTTGATAAACCAACCAATAAACTATCTTCTGATGAGGTGTGATCAAAATTTAAGTTGACTTTTTATTTTTATATATCAAAAAATATTTATTTATTCATCAATATTTATGTTGTTCCCTTCAAAGTAATCCCCTTCAGAGATAATATACATGTGTCAGCGCATTTTCCAATCCTCGAAACACTTCTGATAAATAGTTTTTGGTATAGCCTTGAGCGCTTCCAGCAATGCAATCTTTTCAACTCACTTCATTTCATGGGTCTCTTTAGTTTTAGTAACATGAAAAGTCTTAGGTGTCTAAATCCGGTGAATGTGGTGACTGTGGCATAATTATGGTGTTGTTTTTGGCCAAATAATTACTCACAAGCATCATAATGGAAAATACATTAATTGTTTTTTCACAATTCCAGGCGTTTTTTATTACTTAACTCAAACGTGGCATAACTTAAAGGTTATACTCGTTATTAAATTTATGAACTTGTGGTAAGAACTAACTCTTGTGTACTATGTCGTGGAGCACTTAATTCTACTTTGTACACAACAATATTTGATAAAAATTCTTTGATTTCAGCAAAATGTCTCCGAATATACAAAACTTCAAACTTTATGCCTTCCACAATTAAACCAAGAAGACTATACTATATAGCTGAAACTGTGAACATATGTTTATGATGAATGTACTAATTTAAAAACAAGAAAATTAACATTGTCGGTATCAGGTTAAATTAAAAGTCATCTTATTTTTTACACTTTTTACTATCTCGCCAGATCACGAAATATTTCGATGTCGAGATTTTTATGTTTTTATAAGTTTTGAAGGTCCCTTTGCTATTTTCACTAAGGTTGAGAAAAATGTGTGTGTGTGTGTGTGTATGTGTATGTAGTCAAGATTATGCAAAAACGGTTTGAGCTAGAATAATGAAATTTGGTACACGGGCATTATTCAAAATTCGTAGTTTTCTATCAACTTTTGAGAAATGTAGCTCATCCGGAAGAGGGTCATTACTTACCACGTTTTTATTTTTTTTCCTCTAAACTGATCGTAAAAATAAAGTATATGTTTGATAGTTTTTCACATGATTAAAAATTGTTTAAAACTGCTATATATAGAATTTCAACTTGATTGAATAGCTGAAAGTACCAGAATTAATTTTTTAACAAGTTGACTGGCAATCACGCGCCAGCACGTGATGTGGTGCCATCAATAAAGACCCAACCACGCTCTGGTTTAACAAATATTATTTATTCATTTTAATTTATAATTTATAATTAATTAAATTTAATTTAAATATAATATATATGTTAATTAATCCAATTCAAATTTGCGAGATAGTCGAGTGGAGATACTCCAGATTTCTATAATTTGTTGTAATCCCATAATTGAGCATCATACTACTTGAGACATTTAAAATTAGATATGGGAATAATTTTGGCAAATTATTTTAAATAATTCTTTATAACAATTAATAAGGGTATTATCACAGGTATTTCTAGATATCTATTACTTTATTTATGTCAAAGTTTAAAATTCCTGAACGCTGGATCTGTATTTGTGCTGGTCAAATAACATGTAAATATGAATATATAAACTTAACAAAACAGTGCATTCAAATGAATTTTCCTCTTTTAATTTAAAATTATTAAATAAAATGTTGTATACTGCCTCACTGAACAAATTTACCTCTATAAAAAATCCACAAATACATCTATAAAATCTCTACAAACATTTTTTGTTTCTGTTCCACGAATTACTAAAATATAGATCCCTTTAATATAAGTAATATGTTTATAATAATAATAAGATTATCATATATCAATTTATTATATGCAATATAATAAAAATTAGCGTCAACCTATCGAGATAAATATGGAAAGTATCCATTTTAGTGATAATACAATAACTCTACCCCACTTAGGCGGCAACCAACTTGATAGCCGCTGTTCATTCATAAAATATACAAAAGCCAAACAATTTTTTTATATGGAGTATACATTATTTTAGAGTAAGATAAAAACGAATAAAGTAATTGAATAAATATAAGTTTATTTAATTGCTTTATAATATTAATTAGTTTATATTTAAATGTCTATATATATGTCTATATCTTATTTTTATATTTATTATTAAATAAAGCCAGCCACAGAACCGAGCAACGGTTTGAAATAAATTAATTTCCAAACAACATTATAAGTATATATATATATAAAGTATATAAGTATATAAAAATTGTTTTTAAAACTTGAATTAAAATGACTAAATTATATTATCTTGGTTTTTATTTTTTTAGTTTAATTACTCAATTATTAATTACTACTATATTTTAAGTGAAATATTTTGGGATAATGAATATAAAATTAATATTTTATAAACTTTGTTTCCGGTTTCCGATATACACCAAAAGTTGATGAATTCTTGGTACTGATGCATTAATTAACTAAATATACTAAATTTTATCATAATCGGTTGAGCCGTTCAAGCTATACACGTGTCTATACGGACACACAATGGACAGACGGACGGACGGACAGATATCATAATAAAAATACTTTTTTCTGTTAACAAAATGCATGATTCGTGGAAATATGTAAAAAATCTCCTCATGTGAAATTTGGTATGAAAATAACCCTCCCCTTCCTATCGTCGATCGGTAATACTACCACTTGCGGTTTTCGGATATACACCAAAAGTTGATCAATTCATCCTTCTGATGTATTAAGTAAATATACCAAGTTTTATCAATACCCGTTGAGTCGTTCAAGCTGTACACATCTATACGGACGGACGGACAGACGGACAGACAATAATACAGCTAAAAATACATTTTTCTGTTAACAAAATACATGATTTGTGGAGATATGTAAAAATCTGCACATGTGAAATTTGGTGTGAAAACAATACCTCCCTTACTATCGGCGGTCGGTAAAAATTACAAATATATGTATTTACTGGTGTGTTAATCTGATTTCAAAATTAAAATCAATTCTGTAAATAAAATATCATTTAATAATTTTACGATTATAATGACTATACCTATGTGATTTAAATTGACGTAGGGCGCCTATACCCTCATATGAGATCATGGTTTCTCACTTCATCATCTTCGTTGTTTATCCAAAAGAAAGTATACCGTGTAAATGCAATGCATTGATAATTCCTCAATTCCAAATATAAATATATAAAATAATAATAATAATTTAAATAGACCTATAAGATATGTATAATCCAATTCTAATTAAACGAGTCAATGTTGATTAATTTATAATCTATGTACACAGATCTTAGATGTTTATCACTATTCAACTTGCTTGGTAATTATCTCTGCTTATCTTGATTGAATAACCAAAATAGTCTGTCGTGGTCTGTTCCAATTCCCACATAATTCCATATGGAAATAAATTGCAGAGAAATTAATGAGACGTTTATAAAAAAAATCAATTTCCGTTACTTCATTTCCATTCTATATTCGCATATTGTGTGTGACCTCATGTTTTCATATTTATTCTAGTTAATATTTATAAAAATAGAAAATAATTGGATTTAACAAAATCATTATTTTTTTTAATTGTATAATTTTTAGTCAAAATATTGTATTATTATACCTAAATAAAAATATCGAAGCCCGAATAAGGGGCATATATGCAATCAAAATATTTTCTCAATTTTTTCAACTGTATCATTTATAAAAGTTTTAGTGTAAGAATCAGGTGATAATTATTTATAATATTAAAATAAAATAAATAAGTTGACATGTGGACAGAACCGATCGACGGTTTGAAATAAATTAATTTCCAGCTACAGAAATAATTTCAAATAATTTAAATGTATCTATTAATGTAATAAAAAACAGATATGCATATAACATAAATATTTTTAATTTCATTTTATTTATAATATATAAGGAGGCGCTGGCTGTGAGGTCATGAAGGGCTGGGCTAATTTTGAATTAAGAAAAAACTAATGAAGATGATTTTTCCCGAAGATAAAAACAATATAAAGTGCATGATTCATGGAGATATGTAAAATATCTCCTCATGTGAAATTTGTTGTAAAAATAATCCTCCCCTTCCTATCGTTGATCGGTAATACTACCACTTCCGGTTTCCGGATATACACCAAAAGTTGATCAATTCATCATACTGATGCATTAAGTAAATATACTAAATTTTATCAAAATCCGTTAAGCCATTTAAGCTGTACTTATCTATACGGACAGACGGACTGACATCATGTTAAAAATACTTTTTTCTGTTAACAAAATACATGATTCGTGGAGATATGTAAAAATCTCCACATGTGAAATTTGGTGTGAAAACAATGCCTTCCTTACTATCGGCGGTCGGTAAAAATTATATGTATATATATATTTTATTTTTTTTATAATTAATGAAATTTAATATGAAAACAATAAAAAAAAATTAAAATCAATTTATACTTAAGATTGCTAAAACTCTATTTAAAGTATTAAAAATTATATGAAAATCAAATAAAAAAATTTCACGATTCAATGGGATTCTGATCCGAAAGCATGAGGTTTTTAAACGGGCGGTCTACCAACATTTTTTTTTTTAATTCTGTTTATTATGCCAGTATATTTACAGCTTTGTACATTTATAATTATAAACTCTTGGGGATTTGAACTTAATTTCTAATTTGGGATTAACAACATTATACAAGTAAGAAATAGCCATTGTTATGCATATAATTTAGAGTAATTTTTGCAATATAGATTTTATATTTATATATACTGTAACGAATGTATATTTGTTATATATAAATATGACAAAGTCACCCCAGGCGCTGTTGCATGACTGAATGGCAACGTCTGGGGGAGTCCAACTGCCCTCCGCGCGGTTGGTGACTTGGCATTATATAGTTAGTCAGATGCTAACCTTCTTTGTGTAAAGACGTGTTATCCTGTCTCCGCGTTCTTTATGTAAAGACGTGTTTTGATGATCCTCCATGTTGGATGGATCCTTTGTGACTCCCATGGTGGAGAAGTAATATAATATTTCTTATAATTATACATTTTCTTTGACTCCCATGGTGGAGAAGTAATATAATATTTCTTATAATTATACATTTTCTTTGACTCCCATGGTGGAGAAGTAATATAATATTTCTTATAACTTATAATTATACGTTTTCTTTTTAAACAACCGTCTTTCAATTTAACTTAAACTACATCCTTATTGACCAGTCTCTAAATCTGCTTTACCCCTGAGTATAGCATGGCGCCCATTTAACCTTCATCTCCGCTGGACCACTGGAGGAAAGGCAGGTTGTTCTCTGCAGCTGCGGGTAATATTTTCCCCCTTCAAGAAGATATCCACCTGTTTACCTGTGGAGACCTTAAACTCCTTTTTTTCCCTCTCCACATAAGATCCATTTTTTTCCCTCTCCCATTTCCGCTCTTCTCTCTTCTATCACATTTTCCCTCCCTTCTCTCCCCCTTCTTCCCTCCTCCTTGTAAGGGGCCTGTTGGCATCCACTGTGGGCCTCCCCCCCTTACAAATTGGCACCCAACGTGGGGCTCCCCTTACAAATTGACGCCCAACGTCGAGGCCTGTTTTCCCCACCCCTGTGAAGGCAATAAGTGATATTAGTGCAAATAATTTGTGAATATTAATCAACCATATGGTGACACTCGCCCTAAGGAACAACCACACTTAAGTACATTTATATATATTTTTTTTTCTTTTGGTTTTAAAACCTATGATTTTTTTTTATTTTTCTTTCTATTATTTATACTTTGTTTGAGAATTGAATTTTTTTTTCTCTCTTTCTCAGTTACATTGACATTGTATTATTATTATTATTATTTTTTTTTATTTTTACTTTCATTGTATTTATTTATTATTTAGTTATTAGGATTTATTTAATTTAATATTCAATTTATATATTTTTATTTTTATATTATAGTTTTTACATACAATTAATTAATTATTATAATTAGTAGTAAAATATAGTATATAATTTATTGTTAAGAGATGGCTTTCCTCACTAGAGCACGTAAGGAGGATTTAATAGTTTTGGCTGATGAATTGGGCATTGAAATTAATAGTTCAATGAAAGTCATTCAAATTAAAGATGCTATATTAGCACATGATGATTTTGATGATGAGATAGCTCAGGGTATCCTCAATTCTATTATAGAACAGAGAGTTGAAAGGTTAGAGTTAGAAAAAATTAGACTTAACTCACCTCATCACAACCCTCCTCCTGTAGGAGCCCCCTTTCCCCAAATAGATTTAGCCAATCGCCTCCCAAAACTTAATAAAAATGATGATATTAATTCATACTTAATGGTCTTTGAAAGACAGATGAATTTTTTTAAAATACCTCAAGAAAATTGGGTATCTTATTTATCTACAACCCTCCCTTTAGACCTAGTAAGGTTGTTATATAGAGAATCGGATAAAAATTTAATGGATTTTAATTATATTAAAACCCTTTTGATGCAAAGATTTAAAATCACTAAAGAAAAGATGCGTCAATTATTTTACAACAGTAAAAAATGTCCCACTCACACGTGGACTGATTTCTATCATAGCTTATTGGTTCATTTTGAATCATGGATAAAGGAATTGAATATCAATAACTTCGAGGCATTAAAGGATTTAATTATTACAAATCAATTAAAAACTCACGTGTCATCACAATGTCGTGAGCACTTTTTAGATGAATGGGAAACATTAAATAAGCCTCTTGAATTAATAAAAAAACTTGAAAATTATGACAACCTCCGAAATACGGATGGCAAAATTGTAAATAAAGTAGCCCCCCGTGGCACTGATACCGTTTCTACGGAGAAACCTTTTAAAAATGAAAAAAAATGTTATGGATGTGGGAAAATAGGTACTATTAAGCCCAAATGCACTGATTGCAATCCCCAATTAAAAACTAATAAAGTAGATCCTACTTTTAATTTTAATCATACTATCAAAATATCTTCAAATGAACAAAAAGGATTTCTCCCTCTCCTCCCCATTCAAATAGGCGATGCCACGGGTACGGCATGTGCTGACTCTGGTGCCTCTCATTCCATAGGGAGTGAAAAATTATATAATATTTTAAAAAATAAAAATGTTACATTTTATAATAAATCAGTAACTATTAGTTTAGCTGATGGCTCTAGCCAAGAGCATCAAGTAGATTTAATTGAATTACCTATAAATATTAAAAATAAAATAGTGCCCACCAGGCTGATGTTTTTTCAAAATCAAAAAATCCCCAGAACCTTATTGGGAAATGATTTTTTAAAACAGGCAAGATTAATTATTGATCTTTGCTCTAACCAGTGGTATTTTAATAATGGAAAGAAATTAAAATACCCCTTTGAGAAAGAAGAACCACTTATCGCCTCTGAACCTCACAAAATTCATTATTTATCGAATATTTTAATTACTAACAAAATGTTAAACGTCTCCCAAAAGCAGAAATCGAATCCATTATTGAACGAATGCAATAATATCTTTACTGCAGGGGGAGAGCCTGCACCTTTTGGTGAGCACATAAATGGACAGGTGATTTACAATGACAACTTCGTCCCAGAAATCACCCCTTATCTAAAGAGATTCGCAAATAATTTGAAAGTTATAAATGAAAGAATCGAATCTAAGCAATTAAAAAATAAGAATTGCAATGATAAAAATCTTCAACAATTGTCATTTCCTATACAAACTTGCTCTTGGTATAGGAGATATATTCCTAAAAAGAGAGGTCGACCTCGAAAGGGTGACTCTAATTAATTATTAAGAACTATTGTATATTTTTCTTTGATTTTTGTGAACTTTTTTATATTATTAATTGTTTAATTAATTATTAAGAACTATTGTATATTTTTATTTGATTTTTGTGAACTTTTTTTATATTATTAATTGTTTAATTAAGTATTAAGATTATTATGTGTTTTTCTTAAATTTTTGTGAACTTATGTATTATCCATTTTTTTAGTTAAGTATTAAGAATTATTATATCTTTGTCTTTAATCTTTATGAATTTTTTTTTTGTTGTATTATTAAATATTGTTTTTCGCTTTTCTCTTTTTCTGACTCCTTCGTTGGGACTTCTTCAGGAGTCAGAGGGGGAGGATGTAACGAATGTATATTTGTTATATATAAATATGACAAAGTCACCCCAGGCGCTGTTGCATGACTGAATGGCAACGTCTGGGGGAGTCCAACTGCCCTCCGCGCGGTTGGTGACTTGGCATTATATAGTTAGTCAGATGCTAACCTTCTTTGTGTAAAGACGTGTTATCCTGTCTCCGCGTTCTTTATGTAAAGACGTGTTTTGATGATCCTCCATGTTGGATGGATCCTTTGTGACTCCCATGGTGGAGAAGTAATATAATATTTCTTATAATTATACATTTTCTTTGACTCCCATGGTGGAGAAGTAATATAATATTTCTTATAATTATACATTTTCTTTGACTCCCATGGTGGAGAAGTAATATAATATTTCTTATAACTTATAATTATACGTTTTCTTTTTAAACAACCGTCTTTCAATTTAACTTAAACTACATCCTTATTGACCAGTCTCTAAATCTGCTTTACCCCTGAGTATAGCATGGCGCCCATTTAACCTTCATCTCCGCTGGACCACTGGAGGAAAGGCAGGTTGTTCTCTGCAGCTGCGGGTAATATTTTCCCCCTTCAAGAAGATATCCACCTGTTTACCTGTGGAGACCTTAAACTCCTTTTTTTCCCTCTCCACATAAGATCCATTTTTTTCCCTCTCCCATTTCCGCTCTTCTCTCTTCTATCACATTTTCCCTCCCTTCTCTCCCCCTTCTTCCCTCCTCCTTGTAAGGGGCCTGTTGGCATCCACTGTGGGCCTCCCCCCCTTACAAATTGGCACCCAACGTGGGGCTCCCCTTACAATACTTAATTATAGTTGTTACTTACTAATATTTTCAGCAAACTGATTTAAACCTGAACATATACTCTCAACCAATTTAGACAATTCAAAACAAACTTATATCCCGCTAAATATTTTATATAAGATAATTTTTTTTCTACCATATAATACTAAACTTAATTAATTAATTAAATTTAATTAATAAATTAATATTTTAAAAACAACTATATTAACATAAAGTATTATCTTCTCAAATTTTTAAAAATATATTTGAATTTGGGTGGATGAATAATAAGTATTTTTTAAAAAATTTAAAATTTGTTTTAATTAAATAAATAAATATATATATATATGAACTAATAGAAGGAATTGAATAAATAATTATAATTATTATCTCTTAATAATTTCGGCTTCTAAAAATTTTGTATTCTTTTTAAAAGATGTTTACCTATACTCCAAAAGAGGTATTTATAATAAATATTATTTAACTATATATATATATATATATCGATTTCAAGACTTAATTTAAAATTATTTAAAAAGGTATACTTATCATTCTGAATGTTAATTCATATTAAATAAATTTATATATTTTTTAATAGGAATTTTTTTATATAAAGGTATTTTTATACATATATGTAATGTTATATTACTTTAACATTGTGGCATCGTATATTTAGATTTGTATAATTACTTCTCATTAAATTATTCTTTATTTCTAGGTATAAAAATTTACAACAAAATTTTAATTCTATATATTTATAAAATTCGAAATTTAATTGATAAATTAAATTCTATATATGAAGCAATGGAGAACGATAAATAATTAGTAATATATAGTATATATTTTTATTTTTTATTAGATAGGAATATCAATTTATTTAAAGATAATAAATTATCAAGAAATATAATGGGATGATTATTTGTGTTCACATTTGTTCACAGATTTCATTAGGTCTTAAGACTAAATTTTATATTTTCTTAATTATTATTTTCATATATGTTAAAAACAAGATCAAGTTATCTTTAGTAATCAAAATGTATATACGAGGGTAGGTCAATAAGTACGTGACATTTTAAATTTCCCGTCTCTTAAATGAAATGGCAACACTGCTCCTGTCAGCAGGCAACCATCAGGTGGTTCCTCTTGAAATTTCAACCAACTAGGTGTTTTAGTTTTTGTTTGTATCCATTAATAGCAGATTACGTCGTGAAAAAAGTGAATTCCCATGAAAATCCATGAAACGAATTACTCTCTCATCCGCCCTATTCTCCGGATTTAGCCCCGAGTGATTATTTTTTTGTTTCCAAACCTGAAGAAATGGCCGGGCGGAAAGAGATTTGACTCTAACGATGAAATCATCTCATAAACAAATACCTATTTTGATGTCCTCGACAAAGTGTATAGAGCTCAAAGGAAACTACGTTGAAAAATAAAATAATTTGTTATCAAAAAACTACTTTTCATTCAAAAAGTCACGGACTTATTGATCTTACCTCGTATTAAAACAATACAATGTAACAATTATAAAAGTAATTTAATTTATGATGATTTTAATAGCATATATAAAATTAATTTATTTCTATATACAGTGAACGAATTTTTAAAATTGTTTTGTTTTACCATCCAAATCAATTTTATGCCCAGTTTTTATTTTCACTTACCTGTGAAAAGTAATCTCGTGAAGTATACTATTTTTTTCATTTGGATGATTTTAGTTAAGTAAACCAAAATTACACTTAACATTATTATTTACCATTGAATAAGAATAATTTTCAATTAAACACTCGGTGAAGCTTCAAGTTAATTGATGTAATTGTCTTATTCACATTTATGCTTCTCTGACATCAAAAAAGCTTTCTTCTTCTTAACTCAACAACGTTAACCTTTAATGATGCCTTCCAAATGCGCATAACGCAAATACATCAATTAAGTAGAAACTTCACAGATTATTTAATTAAAAATTATTCTTATTCAATGGTATAAGTTCAATTTTGGTTTACTTAACTTTTGATAATGTTTCAACTAACATATCATATCTTATAATCTTTTTTTTATATAATTTTGTGAAGGCAAATGTTTACATTAACAATCCTTGAATCATTCTCAATGGTTGTTATATAGAAAGCCACTTAATGATATTGACAGAAATATCTGTGAAATGGTCAACATAAATTTCAAAGTCAAGTAGATATCAACCTTCGTAATATTTCCTTTATGTTTGTTAAATTGAAATGGAAAGTTGACCGAGAGAAAAATAAAATTTTGAATTTAAATGAAATTTGGCCTAATTTATTTCTTATTTATAAACAGTGTATTTTGGGACATGAATAACTTCAATTCTAAAGGTAACTCAAATTGTATCCGAGTAACAGATAAAATGGTTCCCATCTCCTGATGATTAGCAATTTATTTAATATACATTGTAAAAGAATATAATGAAGTGATTTCAAATCAAAAGGAACGTGAGTTATTCATTAGAAATTGAAGAGTTTTAGACTATATAAATATATATATATAATTAGATTAAATCTTGGATTAATGCTGTTTCGAAATATTTGCCTCTAATTCAAGTTATTTTCATATCTTAAGATCTATTAATTTATTAAATTCATATTACAAACAAAAACTCTATGAATCGAAGTTTTGAACGAAGTGAATTTTAAGAAATCAATAGCAACTTCTTTCTCTGGCTCCAATAACGCATGCGCCCCCAGCAGCAGCTACAATGTTTCCTCCCTCAATTCCCTATTTAAATCCAATAGGCCATTGGTCTCGATATAAAATATTATACCCCTTTTTACAAAATCATCTAAAAAAATTTAATAATTAATTATAAATTTATGCCTTTTATAAAACTATTACAAATACAAATTAAAAAAAAAAAAAATCAAATCGTTTTTTTCTCAAACTATTTAGAGCATAAAATTAATAAATTTTAAATGTATTTATTTCTTTCCTATAAGACTAATTCAAATCTATCTCTAAAATTGGCCCGCTTTTTTGTTGAACTACCATTAATCATCTAAATATGATAAAGCACATTTCATCTATATTATGATTATAGTAATTTGAACAATTATATAAATTATATTTAAATACACAAATATTTGAAGAAAATTGAATAATTAATATCAGAAATCATATCAATGACATTATAATAACATAAAGACATTGGAAACCATGACGTAACATCATAAGCAGGCTGACCTGTCGACTTCTATATCTTAGAATCTTATAAAAGATCAATGAATGTTCCTATATGGATTTTTAGTAAGTAATATAATCAAAATGTAATTAAAGAAAATAATAGATTAGTTGGGAACATAAAAAGATACAATTTTTTAGTAGATAATAATTTTTTAATTAAAAGAATATAATTAATTCAATTTTTCATATTCTTTTGGGTGTTATAACTATTTATATAATCCTAAAATCTACAAGATAAATGAATGTGTACCCATATAGAAAAGATAAAACAAAATTATCATTTATATTTTTAAATAATTTTTATAATCAGTAAAATAATATTTAATAAAACATTTATCGTTATAAAGTTAGAAAAAGGGATTATTATGAGTTTTTAAAAAAAACATCTACTTATATTTTTAATTTATTTGACTGAAGATTGAATTTATTCCAAAAATATTTATTCTTCTCTTAATATATTCCTTTTAAAAATAACGAAAATTGATGTATATTATGGTATTTCTCTGTGGTCTCTGTTTAAACAAATAATTAACTATCAACTTAAATAGCGCCGTGTATGGATGCAACCAAACTTTCATTATAATATTCAAGTACCTGGAACACCGGGCCGTCGCTCGACCCTTTAAAGAATTGTATATCAATATTTTTTATATTGATATACAATTCTTTAATTATTTATTACTTTACAATTATTAAATGTTGCATCAATCTGATTAAAATGTATGGAACTTGGTATCCTCAATAATAATAAATAATATTTTAGTGCAAAATAAATAATTTAATAAAAAATAAACGCGAAAATAGATAAAACAAAAACATAAAATTAATTAAGAAAAATTTATAAGAATTAACAAAAAATTAAAAGACAAAACATTAAAAAAGTGTTTTTAAAATATCATAAATAAATTTACAATGTTTGCAAGAGAAATAAATTTTAGATTTTTTTTCATTTGTGACCTCATATAAATTTAAATTAAGAAAAAACTAATGAAAATGATTTTTCTCCAGACTGAAAAAAATACAGATTGATTCGTCTTTATAAATATGTGAATTTCAAAAAAATCCTTAATTAATAAATTAATTTTAAAATATACAAATATATATACATACTAGCTGCTCCGAGCGCCTTCGGCGCTCTCCACACCTAGACGGGGGCTCCGCCCCCTGTACCCCCCCGAGTGTCCCTATTCTGAGCTATAACCATCTAACTCCTACCCTGTCCCATCTCTATAGTTTTTTATATATGTTTATTTATGCAGAAAAAATTAATTGACATAATTATTAATTTAATAAAATAAAATTTAATAATAAAATTTAATTTAATAAAATAAAATAATTTAATAAAATTTAATTTAATAAAATAAAATAATTTAATAAAATTTAATTTAATAAAATAAAATAATTTAATAAAATATTAAAATAATAAAAATTAATAAATTTGTCAAAAAAATATATAATACTTAAAGAAAAAAATGTGCCTTTGCGAGTTTCGAACTGAGGGTGCAACGTCATAAGAAGACGCTCAGCCAGGAACCACTTTTGTTTGCAAGTCTCCTATCAGGATATATATAAGATATATATAAGATATATAGATAAAATACGACATTCATATTTTTCTATTTATTTATTTCTCAATCAAAATTTTTTTACATTAATCTGAATTATATAAACTTTATTTTAAGTTATTATTTAAATATAAACTTTTATTATTTAACAATATTATAATTATACTTTCTTTTATTTTGTCTCTAATTTTTTCGGCTAATCTAAAATCTTGAAAATATTTATTTTTTTTGCGTAGTGAAATACTAAAAATCAAACTCACTTTTGGAAGATCTTTTATAGAACAAAAGAAAGAAAATGAAGGCGGTAAGTGTCATTAGTTTAAATGATTAATTATGAGATCAACTTACCGATTTGCTTCGCTTGTCATTATTTCTGTGTAGAAATGTGTAATATTTGAATACACAATTTTAAAAAGTAAAGCATCTCCTTTATACTGTAATCTGAGTTATTTCTGTGTATCAATTACGAGTAGATTTACGTCTAGCCAGTCAAGTCTGATTTAAGCCTGTCTATTGAGGGAGGCACAAATTGAATCTAGGCAGATCACATTCTCCTAATTTAACTTTATTTATGCAAATATAATTATCGTAATATATACCTGATATCAAATCTATCCTTTTATACACAAAGAGGTTCTTTTATTTATTAAATTTTCTTTTAATGACAACTTTTCAAGAAAACATTATTTAAAAACTATCCACACACTAAAAACAATTTTAATAAATCCGATTAATAGATTAGATAATTTTGTTAGTGAAATTGTTTTCTACCATTGTAATCCTTATTACACTTGTCTCGTACTATATATTGGATATATATATACTTTTAAACGTTGTATATATATATATATAAATTACTAAAAGATTTATCAGGGATATAATCACGTATTTTTGTGAGATTGTTTTCTCGACGTTTCGGCAATCATTTTGGCGCCATTTTCAAGAGATTATTTAGGTGGGAATATTTTTGGGATTCTGGGTCTTAGTCTGTGTGACCAAGGGTTAATATCGGGATTTTGGGTTGATAGGTTGGGTGGTTTTGTACTCACTGCGTTGCTGTGGAGCTCCTAAGAATCCTGGACAATCCTGAGACTGGCACACGTCCGCACTGGACAAAAGCCCGAGGCTGACTGGCCCATATTAATAAATTTTAAATAAGTTGACATGAACCGACCGACGGTTTGAAATAAATTAATTTCCAGCTACAGAAACAATTAAAATAATTTAAATGTATCTGTTAGCGTTTAAGGGGAGACTATTTTTTTTTTAATTTATGTTCTTTTTTAAATTATTTGAATGGCGATGCGGTGAATCGGGTATTAATATTACCAGCCAAACCCATTCATAATAAATAATTAAAACATCTGGGAATGCTAGGAAGCATTACTATCAACGAACTTTTATTCATATTTATCACAAAATTGCATAAGTAATTCCAATTTATATGATCTTAATATATTGTGAGAATTAGATAAATAATGTAGAGAGCAAAAAATATTTAAAAATAGATATTTATTTAAATGAAATAAAATTATTTAATTTACAGAATGAAAATGTCTACAATAATGTCTAAACATTTTTTCTTTATAATTTTATATTATAATAACACTAATTACAGTAGTTATAATATATGGGAAATTTTCAACTTCGACCGCCGATTTGACCATGTTCCAACCGAATTTTAAAAAACCAAGACCATTTTACATTTACACTTTTTTAAGCTCTACTCCAATCCAAAACAAAATTTAAAAAATCGAAAATTTTTGGCGACAGACACACAGATATATAGATTTTATAAACGAACTAAAAGTTGGTTGAAAATTGTAAAATTTTTAAAGTATATAATAATAAATTGTATAAATTTGTTAAAGGGTCGAGCGATAGCTCGGTGTCCCAGGTATTGAAATGAAAATCAATTTATTTTAATTAATTTGAAACATTATAGGAAACAAATTTTTAATAGGTCATTTTTAGAAATCCCATTTAACAATTATAATAAATAATTAAGAAATTGTAAAATTTTTAAAGTATATAAAAATAAATTGTATAAATTTGTTAAAGAGTCGAGCGATAGTTCGGTGTCCCATGTATTAATATTACAAACCAAACCCAATAATAATGAATTATTTTTTTTAACTTAATTACCGAGCCGAGGCTCGGGGTCCCGGTACTATATATATAATCGTTCTATATAAATGTTTCCTCTTCGACTCAATCCCGTAATCTGTATTTATTTTTATTTATTTATTTTAACTAATTCATTTGTTTTCTTTTTTTTCAGATATGACTGAAATTCCTGTTCAAACCATTACAACGGAGGCGGGCAGTAACATTACTCTGCTCTGTCCGGGTGTATCGGAGCATTCCCTCGTCAGCATGCTTGAATGGCGGTCCCACTTAAAGTTAGTTGAATATATGGGTCAAAGCACTACGGTATGGAATCATCGGCATCGAATCACTTTAGTTCCTGATACATTTGGACTTCATTTTGAACCTGTAACTGGAGAAGACAGTGGCGATTATAGATGTCTTTTTAATAACCGTCCTCGACCAGAAATGATTCTTCGTTTAGTTGTACAAGGTAAGTGAAACAAATTTTTATTAATTTATCATAAAGAATGAATGGGAAGGTGCATTCGAATTCAACAAATTGGCCACCTATTCTGTTAATTTAAAATATACAGGGTGCTCTGAGCCTTAAGAATAAAACGTAAACAAGAATTAAGCAGCGATGTATTGGTAAAATAAGAAGTAAGGGAACGCATAGTGGGAGCAAAAAAAAGTCCTAATTTCAGCAAACTATTTTTTGCCATATAAGTTTTTATTTTTTCTTAATCTTACTATACAAAATATTCACGAACACAAAAAAAGAAATTCAAACAGTCAATTTAAGTAGGAGTTGTCGGGACATGAAAAAGTACTGGAACGCGTTCCGGTTCTGAAAAAAGGTAAGGGAACGTCGTTCCTCCGCGTTCCCCTCCCAATACACCACTGGAATTAAGTCATCTCAGGACTGTTCAAAGTCTCGTAGTTTTTGAATTACAAGCATACATTTTGAAAATCGAGAACATCGCTATTTTGCTTTTAATTGGTTGGCTAAAAATTTTCATATTTTATAATCTATTTTTTTGTTACGGAACCCTTAATAACAGTACTATCGATCACATTTTCCAAAAAATAATCAAGAGTATCATACTTTTTGAGAAAAAAATAATATTTTTTCCAATTCAAAAATTTTCATCTAAATATGATTTTATTTATCTTAAGGAAAAATTTAATAAACCATCATGAGACCAATTACGTGTATATAACAAATTGGCCCTTTTATTGAAGATATCAAAAAGTTATTAAACTTTCTATTTGTATTTTAAAAAAAAATTTAATTATTACATTTTTATAGTAAAGCACCTATATTTAATTCATAATTCTTAATTGAACTAAATAGTAGAAATTGACATGAAAACTACTTTAATTTATATATATATATATATTGTTCAATTAAAGTAAATATTTAAAATAATAACTATTTTTATATTTAATATCAAATAATATTTAAAATCACAAATTAAATTTATCCTACTTATATGATATTTGAAATGAAATATTGTTCCATGCAACGAAATAGGAGAAATCACATTAATCTTTGACTTTAAATTAACTATGGAAATTTTCTGAAATCATTCAATTAATAAAAATTAAAATTTAATATGAAAATGTCGTTTCGGTACACATTTTAAAAATATGTTAACATGTATCAGTTCATGTATGGAGAATGCAAATACTAGTTGGGTAGTAAGAGTATATCTGGAGAAGTCAATAAATTCCAATCCAAATTCTCAGTGCTCGAATGAGCGGTTGAAGGGCACGTTTGAATAGGCAAATCGAAATATTAAAAATAACTCGAGCACCTGAGAACGGATCATTGAAACGAAAAAAAGAATTTTTATTTTGATTTATAATATTCAATATTTTTAGATATTCTATATAAAATAGTTATTTTTTTAACATTTACTTTAATTGAACAAAATATCTGAATAAATGACTTTTTGCTCACATTTTATTGTTTCGATGTTATCTTGTATAATAAGTGTAATACTTATAAATAAAAAGAAATTCTCTAACATTTGTACATCTTATGCATGGATCGCGCCTATCATGATATGATCAGTAGAACTGGTCCTATCACCCCTTACCTTGATTTTCTTGATACTTTTTATCAAGTAGGTTCCCAATTTTGATCCCTGAGGCTGAGTGTACTCCGTCCCATAGACCCCAGCTAAAGAAATTCCCGGAGCTTGAACCAAGGACAACGAGGATTTGAGTTAACACAGTTAACCACCAATCTACCCGGTGTCCTTAAGACTTGTAAATTCAATATAAAAACAAACAATTTTATTCAGAGTTTTTCTATGTTTTATGGAACTTGCATCTATTATTTCCAAAAAGAAAAAAAACAATTGTTTCTATTTGGTAGATGTTCCTGAGCCACCAGGGAGACCGCTGATTATCGGCTTCACTTCTCGTTCAGTAAATCTCTCTTGGGCTCCATCACAAGACACACACAACAGTCCAATTAATCACTATATCATTCACCTCAGGTAAGAGGAATTCTTCTATGCATATGTTTTCATTTTATATTAGTTCCAATCTTTGTTGTTTCTTTGCAAATTTGAAAAATAACCAAATTAGTTTTTTGATCAGTAATTAAGTCAATGAGCCAGAGAAATTTTTGTTCTCTTTGCATCGTTCTCAAAAGGACAATCGATAATTGTTCCATTTTTTCTCCTAGGGTTGGTGAAGATGGTGATTGGGATGTTGCAAATGGAATCATCACAACCGGCAACCAAACAAGCTTCCATTTAATGGATCTTCTTCCTTTCACCGTCTATAGCTTCCGAGTGTTGGCTGTTAACGAAATGGGAAGAAGCAGGCCTAGCAAGGAGTCATTCTACATGATGACATTGCGGGAAGGTGAGAGTTCAATTGTCAATTGTTCTATCCAAGAATTCCTTCCATACGTATACTTAGATAAACACTTGAACTTTGGATTAACATTTATCCATTGGGAATACAGTTCCAGATGGTAAACCCGTGATAACAACAGCCTATAATATAAGCTCAACTGCCTTACACATCACTTGGCGCCCTCCACCACGAGATACAATTCATGGTGAATTCTTAGGGTATCGGATTGAGTATAGGCCAAGGGACCGGGGCCAAGAAGCGGCTAAAGAAATTTACATCCGAGATTCCAACGTCGATGTAAGTACATAATATTTGTTTTTTTTTATAATTTATTGATTACCGTAGTTATTTTAGTCTTTCAAATTGCATGCTTTCTAAATTTTTTTTTATACTTATATATAGTTAGATTTAATAGGAATTGAAAACAAAATTATCCTTTTTTTTTATTCGATTTTATTTAATACATTACCATTAAAAATAACAATTTCAGTTGAATACGATTATTCGATATCCGATATGTTCGATTGTTTTAAGTTAATTAAAAAGTTCTTAACCTTTTAGTACATGATACCTTTTGGTATCCCATTGTCACCTCTTCTTTAAGGATTCAAAGTCAATCATTTATAATTTAATCATCAATATATATATATATATATAAGAAATTTTCACGTTTATCGAGACTTGATTCTCGACGTTTCGGCATCGATTTTGACGCCATTTTTAAGAGAGGAGAAGGGAATTTTGGCATTCTGGGTCTCAGGGTGAGTGACCAAGAGTCAAAGAAGGATTTTTAGGTTGT
Organism: Labia minor; assembly: GCA_963082975.1. Lineage (NCBI taxonomy): Eukaryota > Metazoa > Arthropoda > Insecta > Dermaptera > Spongiphoridae > Labia > Labia minor. The sequence continues at coordinate 23,479,333 of OY720348.1, read as the reverse complement.
TGTACGGGTGAAAACTTGCTTACAGTGGTGTGAGGTTTCAAAATATTCTGGGCTCTCACATAATCAATTTCACAATAAACTAAGATCCAGCTCATCCTAGCGTCACTTTAAGTCAATCTTAACCCTTTCAATCAACCTAAAAATCCTTCTATGACATTTGTTCACTCAGTCTATGACCCAGAATCTCAAAATTTTTTTTTCTAACTCTCTTGATAATGACGCAAAAAACGACACCGAAACGTCCAGAAACGTCAAAATGAAAATTTTATAATCAAAATATAAATCAAAATTTTCACGGAAACTTAAACATATACTTATACTTATCTTTAATATAACTCAATATATATATACAATGGCGGATTAAGTTGATTGGGGGCCCCGGGCGGTAAAATTGAAATGGGCCCTCTGTTATTTACAATTATAATTGAAAGACAAATTTTGTTTATATTATAATATAATTTAGGCTGTTTTATACTTACATATATAGTACTTATGTAAAAAAAATACATAATTTTTACTGTGGTCGCCGAGACCCAAAATTGATTATTTTTTCTTAAGTTAGTCGGGGTTCAAACACGACCGAATAAAGATCTGTATTAAGAATAACTTGTTTTATTTAAACTCCGATTATCCATAAACTCAACAGTTTTTTTAAATTTTTTTTAAGGAAATATTTTTATTTAGGTTTCGGTGGGCCCCAAGGGCTGGTGGGCCCCGGGCGGCCGCACGGTCCGCCCGGCGTTTAATCCGCCTCTATATATATATATATACATATATATATAAGTATTTCTCATTTATTGTTGATGTAAATTATTGGTATCTTAAGAATAGTAATATTATTTGATATTATAGTTTATTAATGTATATACAAATGTGATTTATTTTGTTTAAAAAAGAAATAATAAAAATTTAACTATAATATTTAATAATAAATTTATTTTTCTTAAAAGACATAAGAATAGAATATAATACAAAAAAGTAATAATTTTAATAATAAAATAAAATATCTCTTTATTTCTACTCTTAACGTTGAAATCAGAAAATATAGATAAATACTCTTCTTATTTAATGTGCACTTGATGAGTAGTTGATTTATATGAACTTCATAAATATAATATAATCTATATTTTTGAATGTGTTTGTTCATAATGATCCCCTATTTTGTAACCCCCTTGAAAAGCTTGTGACCCACTAGGAGGGCCTGTAGTGGCTCCCGTTGAGAACCATTCTGTTTCAATAAACAACTTCAATTTCATTTAAAAAAAAAAAAAAAATAACAATTTCAAATAAACAAAAGCGAATACTTCGAGAGTCGACGATTTCTTAAAAAAAAGCAATAAGAATTTAAAATCGAAATCATAGTATAATCGTAGAAAGTTTCCATCTTCAAATCATTGAATTCTTAAATATTTAGTAAACGATATCGTTAGTGGCGGAGTCTCTTCAGCCTTCCTTCTTCTTGCATCTTTCGAATTATGTCTGGCAATGTTTCTCGTCTGACGAGCATATGAGCAGCAGATGTCTCATCGATAGCCTCTTTGGAACATAAGAGACATAACCCACACACCAATTTTTATTTTCGTTTTAATTCGAAGAATAATTCCAATATTATAAACTGTGATATCATGTTTTCTTTAAATGAATGAAATATCTTTGTGAAAAATTGTCTATATGGGGTTCTAAGATTTCCACCATGGTAATATATCTAAACTGATTGTTTATTTTTATTTTATTTATTTTATTTAATTATAGTTTGTTATTTATGTATTATTTATCACTTTATTATATACTTATAGACATAATACTTGTTTTTGTTTTACCAAATACAAAGAAAGTCATAGTTTAATCATAATTCTCCCTTGTAATATATAAGAACATAGAATTAATACAATTATATTTATTATCCAAAATATTAATAATTCTATATATAAGTCAGTCATATTTGAATTCAATGAGTCAAGTACTTATAATATAATTCTATTTACTATTTTATTTGTATTTGTGGGTTACGTCCCCTTAATAGGAAAACTGACCTACTGATATACAAATCTACCAAATATATAAAAATTATTTGCTAAATGTTCGTTGAAAAAAATATAATCATCGATTTATTCAAATAATTAATTGATAACTAGATATATATAATTTAATTAATTTAAATTTGAAATTTTTATCCAGTAATGAACATTTAAATTTAATCACTGAATTTTAATATAAAAATAGTGAAATTATACATTCAAAATTGGAGAATTGAGGTCGCACAGAGTTTAAAAAAAGGAAGTAAAAAGGAAGATTAATGGGCTGCAGATCTATGGCATATTCATTGAAAAATCGAAATGCAACCATACAAATACGTAAGAGAAAATATAATTTTTTTTTAAATATACATAAACATAATATATATATATATATATACGAGGTCTGTTATCAAAAGAAAAGGTGAATTTTGAATTATTTCGAAAAGTATTTATTTATTCATCAATAACCATTTTGATCCCTTTAAAGTAATTCCTATCAAATATAATGCACTTATGTCAGCGCTTCTTCCAATCGTCGAAGCACTTCTGAAATGCGCTTTTCGATATGACCATCAGCTCGCGTTCTTCGATTCCGACTTTATCTCATCAATTGTGGCAAAACGCTTTGCTTTCATTGGTCTTTTCAGTTTTGGGAATAAGAAAAAGTTGCAGGGACCGAAATCTGGTGAATACGGTGGTTGAGGCATGATTACGGTGTTGTTTTTGGCCAAAAAATCACTAACAAACAATGATGTGTGAGTTGGTGCCTTATTGTAATGCTGAATCCATGATTTGTTTTTCCACAATTCCGATCGTTTGAGCCGTGTTGCTTCACATACACGTTGCATGACTTCCTTGTATAGTATACCTTAATTTTTTCAAAGTAAAAAATCGAAGAACATACAAAACGTCACTAACTTTTTCAGTTGTCAAAAACAAAGTACTAACCCAAAATGGCTGATAATGTGAACATATAAGAAACATAACAAAAAAACAATTTCTATAATTGAATGTACACAGCTCGCGAAAATTCAAAATGCGCCTTTTCTTCTGAACAGACCTCGTATATATATCTCATCTCAATGTTTTTATTATAGTGTACTGGTTAACTATTCATTCCTGACCCCTTATATAGTAAAAAGTAATTTTGTAATTATTTATCTTTTATTCATAAACGATAATTATTTAAAGTGATAATCTTAAAATAATATAAATTATTTAGAAAAAAATAAATAATTTCTCTATTTTTAAAATTTATCTTTTAAAATTTATTATTATATAAATAAAAAAAAAATATGTATATCTATAAAATAATAAAAGAAAACCTACGCGTATGTATCTACCTACACAATCTAAAAATTCCATTCATTAAATTATAATAATAACTTTTTAATGATATGTGATTATTAAAAATTAAAACATAATAAGAACATTTATTAATAATAAATGAATTGATGAAATAATGACTTTTTTCCCCGATAAATTGAGATCCTTCTCTTCTCCAATGAACTGAATGTATGTGTACGTACGATTACATATATATATATATATATATATATACATCGTTTATCATTTATAGGAAGATCCAATTCAATCAATTGACTCTCCTGAATTGTCCCCTTTAGTAAGTGCATCTTCTCTTTTATTATAAATAATACGGACATGAGTTGGTAGGGATCAATTCACAAACACACACACAAATACATTTACTCATATATATATATATATATATATAAATATATATATATATATATAATCTATATAGTAGAATTAAATGTAAATTATATGAATAAATAATGAATTTTAGGAAAATTGGTTGCGCATAGATAATTTTGATAGATTTAAAAATGATTATTGATCCAGTTTTCTTTATTGAACTTTCAGTTGCTTAATCGTTCCTATTGGGATGCAAAATAACACATCCTGTGAAGGGAGCTGGGCTCCATCCCTTTTTGAATCATACACACTGCTGTAGGATTTCGATTCTATTCTTTGATGTAAATGTTGCTTAATTTTGATCAAATAATTCCTTTATTAAAGCATAACTATACTCTTGATCAGGCTTGGCCAACCCAAATGACTCCATAGGCCTCTTTGATTAGGAGCAATGGTACAGGGGCCGCATTTTAGGGTAACGAATTTAAACTTCTTGATGCTGAATGTTTAATGTTTTTATTTATTATTTTTCGGCTTTTTTTTTTAAATAAAAAAAATATATTCTCTATTAATTACTATTATTTCTAACTTTTTTCTTCCTTTTTATGGAATCAAATATGTAGTTTAAAAATTGTAGGATATTTTAAATAAAAAAAATGAATTACTTATAATTATTTCAATTATATTCTTTGTTTTTGAATATACAGACGAGAAATGTAAGTCACAAAAGAAATATATAGTTAACACAATATGAGCGGGGCGGGTATTTGTACCCGTTGCGGGGACAGCCACTTATAAGCGGGGCGGGTATTTATACCCGTTGCCACTTATATGAGGGATATATATTAGTTATCGTTTAAAATAAGTAATTTTAAGTGACACAAGGGAAAATATATATTATATAAGTGGCAACGGGTATAAATACCCGCCCCGCTCATAGTGTGTTAACTGGCGGGCCGCACAATTTTGCAAGGGCCGCGGGTTGGCCAGGCCTGCTCTAGATTGTCATTAATCAATCATTATTATGACAAGAATGACAATTCCTTTGTCAAAGTAATACTTCTTTTATTTCTTGTTTTTGAGTAAAAAATAACTCCTAACGTTTTAGGAGTCTACCAAAATTTGTCTAATAAAATCGAGGAATAAAATGTGATTGAATTGAAAAATAATCTTCTAATTAGTTTTCTCAAATTTTGAAATAATAATTATGACGACAACTGGCTTAAGCTGGTCAATAGTCGTTAACATATTATTAAGTATATTATATATATTTGTTTTGTAACCTCGCGAGTCCTACAATACAGACTCGAATGGGTTTAAAGTGGAGCGAAGGAATCGATAACCCCCTCTCAACCATTCAACAGTTGCCAATGCTTTCTGCCATTCAACGACAAAAATAACATTCTCAGTTTCTTACTTTCTTTTAATTAGAATCAGCTTAATTCTCTTCAATTAAGATTTATACCTTGAATTCTGTTAAAAAAGCGTTAACGCGCTAAATTTCTCTAAGCTTCCTGATAAATCACGATTTTATTTATGGCAATATATTGCTTTGGGTGCTCTTCAATCTATACAATTACAAAACACTAATGAATGATTTGTTTTCTTTTTGTAGTGGTTCTTTTTTAATTAAATTTTCAATGTAAATTTCAGTGAAATTTTGATTATTATTCTAGAGTCACACCATTCAAGATTTGGAAACCTACACTCAATATCGGGTTTCCCTTCAAGTGTTTAATCCGGAAGGACTTGGCCCCAGTACCACTGTGCTCGTAATGACTGATGAGGGTGGTAAGTACAAATTTATCCTTAATATTATTAATTAATATATAAAGAAAAAATTGATTTTTTTATCAAATATTATCATTATTATACATTATTATATGTGACCTAATCTTACATATAATATGATTAAGATTATTTAAAAAATATAAAATATTATTTTTAAACATTATAGTAGATGTCAAAAATATTTAAGAGTACAGGGACGGATTTAAGGCAGAATAGGCAACTGCCTAGGGCGCGTAATTTCAGGGGGCCCGAAAAACGGTTCAAAAAATAGTGAATTTTTTCACTTTTACGATCAGACTTTTAAATACTTTTTAAAAAAATTTTCAACATGGTTCTAAAAAAAAGGTAAAATGATTTTTGCGATCAGACTTTTAAATATTTTCGACTTTTTTCAATTTTTTCAATAAGGCTCTAAAAAAAGGTAAAATGATTTTGCGATCACCATTTTTCAGGCTCTAAGTATCATCAAATGTGCCCATCCCTGCTATATTATTTCAAAAAAGTACTCTTCAATAATAATTTTTTTAAATGAAAAATAAAATAATAGATTTTATGTTATTTTATGAGCGGGGGCTGGAATTCTGACCTTAGGGCCCGAAAATTCCTTAATCCGTCACTGCAAGAGTATATAATATAAGCTCAAAGTCAAAATTTGTAGAATTAAAGAATACAGACTCTGTCGCAAAAGTAAGGGGGGAGATACTATAACTTTGCTCAGGTAAGCGTCATCTGCACTCTAAAAACTGTGCTAAACGTAGAAACAAACATTGTATCATTCACGAAAGTTTCATTTTTCTCGTGTTTATAAGTTTTTTACAATTCTCTTTTTTCTGAACCAACTTTTCTCTCCTCGTCATCGAAAATAATGAATTCTCGTTCCGAAATTTGCACCAACATCAAATTCTGTTTCAAGCTTGGCAAAAGTGCCACTGAAACATTTGAAATGATAAAAAATGCACACGGAGAGAAAGTCATGAATCGAAAGAATGTTTGTTGCACGACAATGCTCCTGTACACAAGTGCAGAATTGCGAATCAGTTCCTTTTTTGGCGTTGGTTTGTTGGAACACCCCCCATACTCGCCGGATTTGGCACCGCCTGATTTTTGGTTGCTCTAAAAACTGACAATGTCGATGAAAGGAAAGTATTTTGAAACCGTGGAAGAGATCCAAAATACGGTGACCGGGGTCCTAAACAGCATCTCAAAAAATGGGTCCCAGAGTTGCTTTGAATCGTTTTACAGACGGTTCCAACGCTGTATTGATGGATAAGATGTTTATTTTGAATAAAAAAAAAATTATTCTGGTACTCGCACTCGCTTATCTTAAGTCAGTCCCCTTACTTTTGAGACAGACTGTGTATGCATGTTGATCTTATTGTTAAAATTTATTAAGGAGAAATTCTAGAATATTTTTAGAGAGATCTATAATCTAGATATAAAAACGCAATGTCAAATAAATCAACCCTTTCAACTAGAGAAAGAAAGATTCTTATAACAATAATGTTTTAGAGTGGTGAAATACCTACCTACCAAACTAATTAAATTGAGTGAAAATTTCTTTGGTTGGTAATCTATAAATTGATTGTACTTTTATATAATTAATTAATTTGGAAACAGAAATCGATTCTTACACAATGACCAGATGATTATGTAATAAGATATGTGTAATAAGATATGAAAACATATTTACAACGCGCGATTATAAATGTTTACAAAGATTCCACATATCCTGTTTAATCTAGTAACTGACAAAATGTTTAGAGGTATACCTTTCATTTGTTATCTTTGTCTCTGAGCATTGACTGAAAATATTGAAATTACATTCAATTGGGTTTTTCAATTCTAATAAATAGCATAGTTATGGAGCCGGGAGAAGACAACGCTTAAGAACTTAATAAATATTATACTCCTAAAGCAGGCTTTCCCAATCTTTTTCTACGTCGACTCCTTTTAAACTTTCTTCTCGTTCAATAGACCCCTTTTTATATAGTTTAAGCTTAAGATAGAACGATGAGCATTTAATAGAGTATATTTTTAACAATTTTACAACGAAGTAAACATTTTTATTGCATAAGTACTAGTAAAGCTAATAATATTTAACAAATCTTACAATTCAATTTATAAATTAATAATTTCATAAATGATTAATAGGCAATCCTTACTGAAAAAATTAATGTGACAGTTGAGGCTGATATTTTGATAATAAAGTTTTTGATATCTGGTTTCTAAATTTGATTAATAATAAATTTCACAACTTTCACTTACGATAATATAATTAATAAATAACATCAAATATTTTATTATATAAAAATTATTGGAAAATATTAATTTGCAAAAAAAAAACTCGATCAAAAAAATATTTAAGTTAAATGGTATTTTATTTAGATTTAACATTTTAAAACAAAAATTCCATTGGGGAATTTCTTAAAAAATACCTTAAAATATGGACGATTTTACCTATAAATATATAAAATTGTAATATATATAACTTCAATAAATACTAGTACTAAGGTGAATAGCAAGATCCGTTGACAATTGTTTGTATTTACTTTATTATTTAGTTTGAATTTCATTAAGAAATCCTTTACTTTTTACAGACCGACGATAGGAAGGGAAGGTATTGTTTTCACACCAAATTTCACATGTGGATATTTTTACATATCTCCACGAATCATGCATTTTGTAAACTAAAAAAAGTATTTTTTGTGTCCATATAGACGTGTACAGTTTGAACGGCCAAACGGATGAAAATTTAATAAAATTTGATATATTTACTTGATGCATCAGTAGCTTGAATTCATCAACTTTTGGTGTATATTCGGAAACCGGAAGTGGTAGTTTAGAAAGTATTAATTTTATATTCATTGTCCCAAAATATTTCACTTAAAATATAGTAGTAATTAATAATTGAATAATTAAACTAAAAATATAAACCAAGATAATATAATTTAGTCATTTTAATTCAAGTTTAAAAAAAATATTTTTTGATACTTTATACAGGGTCCGCTATGTAACATTTTTTTTAAATGCAATAAAACAAAAACGGTTGGATGAATTTTCAAATTTATTTTTTCATAGTGAAGTATAGACCTTCCGATTATTTATGAAATACTATTTCATTCAAATGGCTGCCTCGGCTGGCCTTGCAGTACGCCATACGGTCGGTTCAATTTTTGAGTACATTTTTAATAGTATACGGCTCTATTTTTGCTATGGTTGCACGAATGTTGTCCTTGAATTGTCTCTGGTTTGTCTGCATAACATTTGTCTTTGACGGCTCCCCACAAATAATAGTCTAACGGTGTCAAATCGCAGCTCCGAGGCGGCCAAACGACATCAGAATTTCTGCTGATAATTCGGTCTCCGAAGACAGTGCGCAAAAGATCGATTGTAAGTTTAGATATGTGGCACGGAGCGCCGTCTTGTTAGAACCAAATGTTGTCCAAGTCTTCCTCTTCAAGTTTCGGGAACAATCAATCAGAAATCATGGCGCGATAGCGGTCGCCATTAACCGTAACGGCGGCTCCTGCCTCATTTTCAAAGAAAAATGGCCCAATGATGCCGCCAGATCAAAATCCGCACCAAACCGTCACCACCATGCATTGTCTTCTCCATGATAACGTGTGGGTTTTCCGTCCCCCAGATGCGGCAATTTTGTTTGTTGACGTATTCGCCAATATGGAAATGCGCCTCATCCGAATTGATGATGATGGCCAAAATCGGCGTCTCCTTCAAGCTGATTGCAGGCCCAGCCGAGGCAGCCATTTGAATGAAATAGTATTTCATAAATAATCGGAAGGACTATACTTCACGATGAAAAAATAAATTTGAAAATTCATCCAACCGTTTTTGTTTATATATATATATTTATAATGTTGTTTTAAAATTAATTTATTACAAATCGTTCGGTTATGTGCCTGGTCACAGCTCATATTTTATAGTAATTGAAAGAGGAAATTTCGACATCGGCCCCCATAGTCTCCTCAGGTTCTGCTGATCCTATTCAAAGCTTCAAAGTCTCTCAAAAGGTCCACCTGGACCCCGTTGGAAATCACATCCTTAAAATATAAAAAAATCAAAGTATCGTTTAATAAATCGTAGATCGTTAATGAAAATTTAAACAATATCTAAATAAGATCCTTGCTTAAAAGTTGAAAAAGATCCACAGAATAGATCTGTTTACATTTTGAATATTTCAAGGTTATTATTAGTGTAAAATATTAGAATAAAGAATTGAAATACATTATGAATCATTTGTTGTTAAAATTAGTAAAAATTGTTGATAGCATTACTGTAAGACTATCATTAGAAGGATTTAAAATCATTAAACACAAAAAGCTAAATAAATTTTTTTCTGCAAAAACTCAAAACATGACGATTTTGGTCATTGCTGTTGCAAGTGAACTTGTCAAGTTTCATTAAAATCAAATAGAAATATATCTATATTTTTCTTTTAGTTTAACAATTTTCTATTTTGAAGAGGAGCAAGAAGAGACGGAGAAATAAAAATGACTTTGGATTTTTTTGAATAATGATAAAAGATTAATTGATTTCTCTTTTAAAAATAGGATAAATAGAATTCATCTAATTTTTAGTATTGGAAAGATTGTGATCTATATTTGACTAAAAAATAAAAACAAGAACATTTTTAAAAATAGGTATAGTTCCAAAAGGGATCGAACTTATCGGCTACATAATGAAAATAATTTGGTTACCCATGTTGGTTTCTTTAAAATACGAGGGTCACATTCAATAAATAAAGTGAGAAATGGCTATATTTCAAAAATGGTTTATTTGAATTTTACAAAATTCAGGCTATTTTTCAACATAATCACCCCTACAGTTATGCACTTATTTCATCTTTCTTGCAGCTTTCTAGGTTGACCCGTGACCCGCTTCAAAAATTGGGTTGGGAGATCTTACCTCATCCTACCTACACTCCCGACCTCGCCCCATTTTTTTACCTGTTTGGACCACTCAAAGACGTCCTACGTGGAGAAAGATCTGTTAACAATGAGGAAGTTAAGGAAGCGGTGTAAAAGTGACTTCGGGGTAAATCGAAAGAATTCTCCTCCAAGAGAATTAGGAATCTGCAAGAAAAATGGAACAACAGTATAACAACTGTGAGGGATGATTAGGTTGAAAAATAGCCTGAATTTTGTAAAAATCAAATAAACCGTTTTTGAACTATAGCCCTTTGTCTCTTTATTTATTGAATGACCCTCTTACTAAAAAGAGCATAATCTGCATTAATTAACCACAAGTACATATATTCTCTTAATTGTCATTTTAACAAGTAAACTGATTTTCCTACAACATCCTACCAGAATTTATTACCCCACATACTTGGTATACAATAATTTATGAAAATTTACTTTTGGTTTGAGACTTAGAATTGAAAAGACACTCACGAGGAAATATATTATCATCTTCCCTAAAAAAACTTATATTTTACAAAAATATATTTTGTTTTAAATATTTTTTTCATTGAATCTCGGTAACTTATAGTTATTATTTCTTTCTTTAGGTGATTATTAGTCTTAACAATGGCAAGGATTAGATCTTTACACATTTACTTTAAAGTACCCCAAAATGACCCACTTGTTGGTACACCTTGGTACAAGATACAAGTTTACTAAATTTTTTTTTTTTTAATTTTTCTATAATGCCTATAATTTTGAAAGTTATTTAATAATGTAGAAAAAGATTGTACGAACCCTAGGTCAAATTTGTAGAATAATTCATTAGAGAAAAAGTGTCCCACTCTCCCCTCTATATTTTATTTATTGATTTTTGATTTTATAATATTTTGTTCTAAAAAAAAATAGAGAGAGAGTTAATTAATTCTTTATCTAATAAAATGTTTTCCTTTTAATGAAAATTTTATGAAACCCCTTTAATATTAGTTGTTAGAAAACAAAACGTCTTTCAAAGTAATTAAATAATTTTAATAAAGAATATTTCTTTTTCATCTTTTCCAAATTCAACCTCATTAAATTATTATTCCTTAAAAGAATTTTTTAATTTCTTTTTTTTTCTTTTATTTTCTACATATTCTATTTAAATTAAATTGAATGTTGAATTATTAATTTATCTCAATTTATATAATCTTGCTTGTTCTTTCATTAAAAAAAAAATTAAATTTAAGACACAAAGTCAAGTATTATTAGGGATGACTTTAATGTTTTAAAATCATATTAATAACTAAATTAAAAACGTTTATATACATGTACTTTACTTTTAATTAATATTAATTGAATAATAATTTATAAAATAGGAATAATATTTATATTATTATTCAATCTACTCATAAATGAATTGAAAAGTTATAAAGTTAAATATTACTACTAAATCGGCCGATTTTCTTTTTAATCGAAGTTGTTTGAAGCTCCAATTAAAGAGGACAGAACATTGGAGGGACCTCAAAAGCGCAGAATCTCTCTTGGAGTCACTCTCTTGAACAGTTACTGCCACCAAGTTAATTATTAACTATTGCTTTTGATCCAACACTTAATATTCAAGGTAACACAGGGAAAAAACAATCGATAATTGAAAGATTCGGCAGGTATTGAACGATTGTTCATCAAGAAAAGTGTTACATTCGAATGCAAATTTAAATTTTATTTGATTTGATTTTTTTAAATTAAATGCACGTTCATAGAAGGAGACATTTTACACTATAAATATGGATGGACAAATAGAATGATCGATAATCAAGTTCTCGTAGAAGGTTATCGGCGCGCGGAGTGGGGAAGCGAGGTGGGGCTGGAGTTAATTTTGTCCAAAAGCTTTTTGTTCAACCACCTATCTATTCTTCGTTATTGGAAAAATATTATTATTTTTTTTTAAGAATTATAGTATTTAGATAGACATTCAAACATTTCTAAAATATTTTTTTATTATTTTTGTATGAATATATATATATATCAATATTTTTTTTTTATTTTATAATTAAAAAAAAAAATTAATAATAAATATATAAAATTATTAAATGTATAAATAAATCAATTTTGATAAATATTATGCTCTTGTTTTATTGTTTATATATATATGTATATATAAGAAAATATATTTTTACACTACAAATATTGACGAAGTGCCAATATCATTCTCTATTTTTCTATTTATATTGGAAGAAGTGGAATTTTTATTTTTTCATTAAGCTATTCTAATTAAGCATATTTTCAATTAAAATTGTCGTGGTTGAAAACATTTTAACTAGAGTAGCCAGTGATTTATCATCCCCCCCCCCCCCTTATACCATAAAATGACTTTATTAAAGATGATAAAATGTTGATTGATCAATACGTTATATAAAAATTATTTTTATGAGATGTAGACGAAAATGTTAGCAAAGTGTAATTTTATTTCTGTATCTATCGTCTGGGAAAATCTCTGCTTGGTATTTCGCCATTTTCTCGTTGGGTAGTCGATGAATGGCTCGTCGAGATGGCGTGAGTGTAGCCAGTAGGATCATTTGATCGCTCCCTGCAGCTCATCAGTTGATGATGGTTGGTTCTACCTTCTCTGATCGTCGTTCTCCGTTCTCCGTTCTCAAGCCATTGACCTATCTGACGTATTCACGCTCGCATGCACCTAGCTAATTTTCTTTATCAACGTGAAGTAAACGAACAATTTTCATGTGCGTTTTTTAATATATTCATCCAGTTCCTGTCAGTGTTGGTTTTCAACTTGTAATATTTTCCAAATCATTTTGTATGATGGAGTTGAAAATGAAACTTTTAATCTTGAAAATTATCAGTTATGAACATCCAAATGATCTTACTAATCGATTTACAGTGGTGCATTTTCATATTTAAAATTAATTTCAAAAAAAAAATTCTATAAACAAATAATGTGTTCGAGGGTAGGCTTCAAAATAAACAATGAATCCATTCCTTTATTTAATAGTTTATAATAATAATAATAACAATAATAATAATAAGAAACAAATAATTCTCAACTATGAAGGGGCTTAATATTTTAATTACATCAAGTCTTTTTATTATTTCGATTATAAGTGGTGAGGAATTCACAGACGATGAAAGTAAGTTAATTCTTTCATTTTTATTTATTTCTATCTATCTTTTAAGTACAAAGATCATCTCTATCTTCCAATCAATAATCATTTTTTACTCTTACCCTTTTTTAAATGTCTAATTTTAAGATTATTGAATGATCATCTTGTTGCTAGCCAAAATAAAAATGATCTGGCATCCCTTGAAGATCAATACTGCCCGAATATGTTCCCGAACAGTCACACTTGGTGGGTCAACCCCGACCCAAAATTTGCCTGCCAATCGGCATATAAGCTAATAGAATTCATACTTCCAAACATTCGTTTTTGATAAAATTAAGTATTTGTTGGAAAATTGTAGCATAAAGAGACCACAAATACAGGGAAATGAATTAAGAATAATATTTGAGTGACAGTGACAAAAAAGAAAATCTTTTGCTTCTGTGATTACTATTTGGCCTTTTACTATAATATTCTAAATATTTCATTATTTCTTTCAAAATGGATAAAAATATTTCAAAAAAGAAAAAAAAAAAAATTAGCCAATTCATGTCAAATAACTTCATTTAAAATAATATATTTATTAATTAATTTATTTTTTATTCTAGAAATCTTAGTTGAAAAGATGTATATTATGTTTTCAATTATTTTCTTATTGCTATATAAAGATGAATTTAATTTTTATCCTGTTTTTTTGTTTCCTCCTTCCCCTGGCATCCACTACATCATGCTTGTATACTTAATAAAATCAAGGACTTTTTACACATATTTTAAATTATAATTTATTTGTCGATTGACACTGCTGTCACATTTGCTTAAAGATTACTTATATAATATTGCATTAATAAATGAATCAAATGCTTTAAATATATTCTATTGAACATTTTATTATCACCATTATATATAATAATAATGTTTTTAAATAAGTAATATAAACATTATAATTATAAATTATAAATAGATAATAATATTTATATATATAGAGAGATCGGCAAATTCGTTCATTTTATAGATCCGTTCTTTTTTAACTGGTCCTTTTCCATTTAAAGATCCGTTCTTTTTGACTCGTTCATTTTTCATTTTACCTCTTATTTTCAAACTTATTTTTCAAAGGGTTAAAATAACACAAATTAAAAAAACAGCCTTTTGATTATAAGTAAATATTTTTATTTAAAAATAAAGAAATAAAAAAACACGTAAATTTACAATGAAGAAACTAACTATAACTATACATAAACTATAATTTACACATAATATTTATATTAATGTATATGGTTTCACAACTATGCTATTTTTATTTTAATAAAAAAAAGAACATAAAAATATATAAACATCTGTAAATATACATGATAAATATAAATAAAGAAACTATATATATATAATTATAAATTTATACGAAAAACTTAAAATAAACTTAATGTCAAAAGTTATGTTTCAAAAACATTTTGCTTAATTTGGGGGAATACAATCGCGAACATTTTTCACTCACAATTTAACTTAATAACTTTAAGAAAAAATGTGGTCTCATTGCACAGAGCTTATCTAATGTAAATTTTATTTTGCTTTTTATTACCAAAATATTTATAAATCACTAATTTGTTGCTAAATAAACTTAAATAAAAATTCTAAAATTCTAGACAATCTTTTATTCAAAATGTGAGTAGAAATTTCAAATTAATTTGACCGAGATTAAATAGAATGTTATTTTATTTAAACCTCACTTTATTTAAACTTTATTTAAAACTATACTTCTCTATACTACAGGGGTAAAGAAACTTAAACTGGTGTGTATTATCGACATTCGAAATTAATGGGGTTTTTTTCCTCAAAATATTAAATTCTTTAAATATTCTAAATTAATATTTACACTTTATTTTTATTAAATAAATATTAAATATTATAAATAAAATACTCAGTGTGGTATTGAGGTCGTCGCCTCTCTAGGCACTATACTAGTATAAGGGCCCCCTTGATATTATATGCAATTATATTTTGTTCTACCCACTAACACTACTGTGTCGAAATAAAATTTCAAATACTCACTTCGTGAGTGAATAAATATAGAATTAGAAAATATTTTTAACCAAAAATTTAATGATTATAAAAACTTTTTAAATTTTGGGTTCCCTTTTATTGTGTCAGTTCAATTCAATTTAAAATAATGCTTTATTAGCCACAATGCTAGAAAATAATTATTTTTCCTTTCATAAATATAAAAAGATTACGATGTATTTTTTAACACTAATAGATGTCTCAAGGGTCAAGTAATTATATATACATTAATGTTTTTTTTTATTTTTACAATAAGTTACAAATTTTTATGATACATTTACATCTATAGTTAATTATTTAAATCTTTTTGTCTAGGAAAAGGCTATATAAAAAAAAGCCTAGACTATATGGGCCTAGTGTGCCTAGAGCAGTAATTCTCAACCACTGTGCCGCGGCACTTTAGTGTGCCACGAGATTACGAGGCTCTTAAACTTTTTTTTCTAAATTTTTTCAATTTGGTTCTAAAAATAAAAAGGTAAAACGTTTTTGGGACCACTTTTTTTCAATATGGTAAACTTTTACACTTATCTTTTTCTTTGTGTGCCGCCAAATGTTTAAACCGTTAAAAGTGTGCCGCGATAAAAAAAAAAAGGTTGAGAATCACTGACCTAGAGGGTAATCCACCACAGATAATAATATTATTTCAGTTCAGAAATATTTAGAACGTAAAACCAGCATCAGAATATCAGAAAGAATCTGAACGAAACGGAGACTCCTGACTGAATTGGCCACATAGAAAGCATTTCCAGCCTTAAACAGTAGTGCACTGCTGCTGTAAAGCGCTTGTTTCTTGAAACTTATTTCTGTGTGGCCGTAGTTTTTGAATAGAAATTAAACGATGAACGGCCGTTCATCTTGACCCGTTCACTCAGGAACGACCCATCTCCAATATATATATATATATATTGTGATTTATTGAATTCATATTATTATATGTATTGACCACGCCCCATTTGAATGATAATTCTTTTAGATTATTAACTAGATTTATACATTTGTTTAAGATAATTCCAATTATAATGCTATAAAAATATACGATATTTCCATTGCTATCTTATGTTATTTCTTTATTTATTAAATAGATAGATTAATAATAAATTTTAAAAAATAAACAAGGTATTACAATTATCACATAATAAAGATAAAATTTTATGGCAAAATATTAAATTCATTTATAAATTATTTATTATTTTCGATATCCTATTGCCAATTGAATCATTTGTTTTCTGTTTTTCAATTTAATATAATCTTTCCATATTAGATGAGTATCTTAATGAAGTTAAATTCATTCTATACTAATAAATAATTCTGCTATTGTGTTTAATTCTTCAATGACTTCATCCCAGAGATACTTAGAATTTATCTGTAATCCATAAATCTTTACATTTGAAACTTATTCATTTTGTGATGAGATATGACAATGTAATTAAACATAAATTTGAATTAATTTATTTCTCATGAAAAATTAATAATCATTTTAAAATATTGTCATATCAGTTGATAATTAGTTGGAAAAACAATCAAACACCACTAATAGATAAAATTGTCATTTTGACAATTATATTTATATATAATTATATAATTGTGTGTGTGTCATAATTATTTAACTCACTCATTTTGTTAAAAATTATCTTAGTATAATTATATAAGCATAAAAATAGATAAAATAAATAATTTTTAATTGACTTAATGAAAAATATTTATACTTTTAATACATTAGTATAATAAAATGTATATATGATAAAATGACTATTTTTAAAAATGTAGTTCATTCATTAAAATTTTTTTCAATTTTGAATTCGAACAAATAAACAAATTTGGCAAGGTATTTTTAATGAAAATTATTTGTAAAAAATTGAATAAAAAATTTTATCTAATTTTCTAATGTAAAATTAATTTGTACCAAAAATTAATTAATTCATTTCATATTGATTTTTAATTAATTTTAATCTTATTATGAAATAAGCAAAAATAAGAAATCTTAAATGTTACCCAAATAGTCATGTGGGTTGTGGTGCGATTGAATTAACTATTTATAACAAATTTAAAAAAATATAATAATAATAATATTAATAAATGTATAGAATGTTGACCATTTTTCACCTTAAAAGGATACTAATTATTTAATCGTATTATATATTTAAAAAAAAAAACGAAGGGGATGTCCAGGTAATATATTTTTTGTGAACTGGTTGACAAATAAAGTTTTAGTATAATTTTATTTATTTGTAACCAGCTGATGAATTAAGAAATTTAAGTCATCTCGTAAGGTCATGAGAAATTGTTATCTGAGTATTTATAAATATAAAAAATTGCTCACATATTTATTCTATGTTTTCAATATTATTAATTTAATTTATTATAATAATAATAGTAGTATAATAAGGAATCTCATATATATATATATATATATATATATATATTTAACTTTAAGACAATTTGAAGACCTTTTTTTATTTTAAAACGAAAAAACCAATATTCATTTATTTTTATAATGCTACAGTCCAAATAATAGCATGCATTCTTTGTAATTAATATTTCATATGCTTTAATGTGAGTGTGTGTTATTAATATATATATTTATTTTTTTTTTCAGAACCCAGTCGACCTCTCAATGTAACTGTTTTGCGTGTAACTTCTTCAACAATTTTTTTATCATGGTACCAACCCGAAAAACCAAATGGACAAATACAAGGCTATCGACTTTATTATATGCATGCTAACTACACTGATGTAAAAACAGTCAGAAACACTACTGCTTATATTCAATTAGAATTGGATCATTTAGGTATATATTTACTATTCACTTTTATATAAATATTTTAAAACAAATGTAATTGATTAATAAAATAAATCTTTTCATATTTCAGAACCATTTACGGAGTATAAAATATGGCTTAAAGCATTTACTGAGAAGCATGAAGGCCTTTCTTCAGAAGCAGTCTTACATCGGACGGACGTGCGAGCTCCTAGTGCTCCTACAATTCTTAATTTAACTTGTCAAGCCCAAGACTCTGTGCTCCTTCAATGGCAGCAACCTCTTAATTATTCAGTTTCAATTGATTATTATTATATCACATATCGTGATGAGAATGAAAATGAAGCTGAAGAAATTGTAGTTGAAACAAACAAAGAACATCTTGAAAGTACAGTAAGTTGCTGTCTATTTTTTAATGAAGCCAAAATTGCTTTAAAAATTATATTTATATTTAATATATTTAATATATAAATGTAATGAAATATGAGAAGATATAGTATAATACTAGGAGACGAGCATTGAAAGCAATTCGAAATTCAAAGAAAAAAATTACGCCACAAATTTTTCATTAAGAAAATACATAATTTTTAATAAAAATAAACTAAACAAGGTTACAATAATAATTTTATAAATCAACATATTAAAATTTACATTTCATTCTTTAAATTAAAAAAAGTAAACGTTTTTTAATAATTTTAAGTTTCTGTGATTAAATTAATATTTTAATAAGAGTGTAAGTATTTGATAATTTTAAATTTGTTTTTTTCCTTTTTTAATTTAAATTTATTTTTTTTTTAATTATTTTAAATCAAATTACTATTATAATTAAAATTTGATTTTGTTTGATCTCTCACTTGAATTAAATTGTTTAATGTAAATCAATATTAATAATGAAAAAAAAAATTCTCTTTCTCTTTCATACATTTAAAAATACAATTTTTATTTAAAACAAATATAAACCAACTGAACTATAAATATATTGAAATGATTAATATTAATTCAATTTCCAAACTTTTCTTGATGTTTTCAAAACTTTGTCATAAAAATGAATAAATATTATAATAGCAATTATATTTAAATGATAATAATAGAATAAAACTGAAATTATAATTTTTTTTTTTGTTTTGTGATAATATGAAAGTTGAGTAAATTATACCATACTGTTTTAAACTTAAGTGTTGATTTTTTTAAAATCAAAGAGTAAAAATAAAAATTTAAAATAAATATTAAATAAAAAAATTAAAAGATCCGAGAAAATCTTAAAAGAATGTTTCTTCACACATCTCTTCTATTATACATTATATTGATAACAACCATTTTAAATAATAAACTAATATATTATTTTTTAAATTGTTTTTTTCTAGATTATGATCTATAATCTTACCGGTAATACAGTGTATGAAATTAAAGTTCGTGGCGCTTCGCGAAGTGTTTTTGATCCAAAAAAACTTGTAAATGGAGAAGAATCTCCACCCAAACGTATCGAAATACGAAACGATTGTGATCAAATAATTAATGATAGAAGAAGTAGTTCTCGTGAATTGAGTGCAGGCATGATTGCTGGTGTAGTATGTGCATCATGTTCTCTTCTGCTTGCTTGTGCGTCCTTCATTTTATGGAGGTAAATCATTTTTTATACTTTTCCTTATATATTTCTAGATTCTATCTTTAATATATATATATATATATTTAAAGAGATGTTTAAAAAAACACAAGTGATATTTACATAATCAATTCATCTGTTTCGATAAATAAACAATTAATTAACCATTCATATAATTAAATGAATATGAAATATTCAATAAATACCAGTTAATTATTATTGCAAATAATAATCTCCTTGAAACTATACATATTATTATAGTTATATTATTTATTTATATTTTGTATTACAAATTTGTATTATTTCTAGTTGATTTTTAATTTTTTTTTAAAAAAAAATAAAACTAATTCAAATTATATCTTTTATCAGAAAATGTTTTCACGCTCCATATTATTATTTGGACGAGCCTCCACGTCAGAGCAACGCTCTGGTAGATTGGGATACAAGGGCTGAACCTGGTGCCCAGAAATCGTCAGTTCCTGTTCATTTATTTGCTAGGCATGTAGCTAGTCTTCATGCCGACGGTGATATCGGTTTTAGTAAAGAGTATGAAGCTATTCAATCCACTTCAACCCAAGAAGAACATACATCAGAACACTCACACCATCCAGATAATAAATTAAAGAATCGTTATCTTAATATCCTTGCCTGTGAGTTGGATGAAAAATATTTTAAAATTATAAAAATTTTGATTTTATTAATAACTTATTTTATTTACTATATATATATCTATTGTATATATAAATACCTACTAATTTTTTTCAATTTTTTTGTTTTAAATTTATAAAACCAAATCCTATAACATTTTTATTTCATTTTTATTTATACTGGTTCTAGTAGAATTTTTTTAATTCAGCTTTTTCCTTTTTTAAGAAATGTGCATTTATTTTGAAAATTAATTTTGTCTACAATAACAAGCAATAGAAACTTATTAATGCGTTATTATATTAAATTTAAGTATAAATTTCCTTACCAAATGATTTTAAAATTCAATTTAGTTTTAAATTTGTTCACTAAATAGAATAGTAACTAAATTATTTTTTGAATACATTATATATTATTCTTTTTGTTAGCAGATGATCACAGCAGAGTGCAACTCCTTCCTGTACCTGGACAAAAGAAATCTATTGATTATGTCAATGCAAATTATATTGATGGCTTTCAACGCTCACGAGCTTATATAGGAACCCAGGGTCCGCTACCTTCAACGTTTGATTGTTTTTGGAGAATGGTATGGGAGCAAAGAGTGGTTATCATAGTCATGATAACCAATTTAGTTGAAAGAGGACGGGTAAATAAATTCAAGCGGTTTAAAAATTATTTAGATTTGATTTAACTTTAAAATTTTATTTTAATGTTTGTTATTTCAGAGAAAATGCGATATGTATTGGCCGAAAGAAGGCACTGAAACATATGGAGTTATTCAAGTCAAATTAGTGAAAGAAGATGTTATGGCTACATATACTGTCCGAACATTGCAAATTAGGCATCTTAGGGTAAATGAGTTGTTTTTCTTTTTGAAAATAACTTCTATTTAATTATTTATGTTTCTTATAGATAAGGAAGAAAAAATCGTCAATAAATGATAGAATTGTATATCAATATCACTATACTAATTGGCCAGATCACGGAACTCCTGACCATCCTCTTCCCGTTTTAAGCTTTGTTAAGAAATCATCTGCTGCCAATCCAGTAGATGCTGGTCCTATTATTGTACATTGCAGGTAAATTTTTACATTAACTGTTTTATTGTATGTTTATCTATATTTGAATTAAAGGATACGACACTATTATCAATATAATTGATTCATTTGTCATTTTTTTTTCTAAATTTCAGTGCTGGAGTTGGAAGAACTGGAACCTATATTGTATTAGATTCAATGTTAAAACAAATAAGATCCAAAGGAGAAGTGAATATTTTTGGCTTTTTACGTCATATACGATCCCAAAGAAACTTTCTTGTTCAAACAGAAGAACAATATATATTTATACATGATGCTTTACTAGAAGCAATTGAAAGTGGTGAAACTAATATCAATCAAACTTATCTGGGTCGCTACATAAATAATCTTCAAATTCCAGAGAATGTAGATGAAAAAGTAGAATCTTGGAAATTGCTTGAAACGCAATTCAAGGTTTGCAAATTTTTACTCAATAAATAATAATATTCTTCGATAGCTATGAAATTGTTTATTTATTTTTTAGAATGTGATTTCTTTTCAACCTAAAGATTTTAATTTAGTTTCTGCGAATAAACAATGTAATCAAGTGAAAAACCGTATTATAGATATTTTACCAATTGAAAGTTCAAGAGTTCATTTAACTCCTAAACCAGGGATAGATGGTAGTGATTATATAAATGCTTCTTGGTTTCAAGGTATATAATAATAAAATAAAAGAAATTTATATTCGATTGTTTTCCATTTTATTAATTACCATATTATATATTCTTTTAGGTTTTCATAAACTTCGTGAATTCATTATTACTCAACATCCACTTGAGGTTACAATTCTAGATTTTTGGCAAATGGTTTGGGACCACAATGCACAAACAATTGTTTTGTTGTCTTCCATTGAAAATGAAATGGATCAGGTATTTAATAATACAGTTATAAATTAGTAATAATAAAAACAAAGAATTTCTATTTTATTAATAAACATTTTATTTTAGGAGTTTAAAATTTTTTGGCCCACTGAAAATAATGAACTAAATGGAGAAAATTTTAAAGTGAAATTTATTGATGAAACAGATCATTCTACTTATTTTATGAAAGATTTAACAATTCACTCATTACAAGATGATTACGAATTTTCAATAAAACTAATTCATTATCCCAATTGGCCCCATATAATTACTCCAAATAATTCAGTTTTTGATTTATTAAAAGTTGTTCAAGATCACCACTCAATTAATCCAAATGGTCCAATTATTGTGATGGACAGGTAAGTACAAATGGTTACTTTTAATAAAAATTTTTAATCATATTAAATAAATATTATTTTTTTCAGGAATGGAGGAACTGAAGCAGCATCATTTTGTTGTTTAACTACACTTAGTAAACAGATGGAATATGAAAATCATGTTGATGTCTATATGTATGCCAAACTATACCATAATAAACGTCCAGGCATCTGGAAAACTCAAGTAATATTCTCTGAAATTTACGGGGGCAATTACAAAAAAAAAAATAAGGTCTCCTATAATTTTAAATATACAAAGAGTTTATTTTCTATAAAAATTACAACACAGCGGAGAACTGGTTTGACATGATCGTTGTTAAATTGTCACATAGTCTACAAAAATATAGAAAAATAAAACATTCTTGAATCTTTAAAATGATATAACTATTATAGAAAATAAACGGTTGTTTGTATATCTCAAAATATAGACCTTTTTTGGAATTATCCTTGTATATAATAAATTATCCATCATTTTCAACTTTTGTTTAAATTAAATTCATTTTTGTATCTGTTAAATTGTGGCTAAAAATGTGATATATCTTATATAATTCTAAATTTATTGTTTGTTTTCTTACATTCTCTTAATATATTTTAAATTGACAATAATGTATTCATATATATATATTTTAGGACGATTATCTTCTTCTATATCGATGGCTAGAAGCAATATCAATATCAAAAGCAAACGCAACTCCTCCAGCACCATCTACTGCACCTCCAGATCTCTATCTTACAGCAAATGGTCATTTGAACGATTTTCATGGAAATGGCAATGTAAGAAGTTGTATAATTGAAATGGAAGATTCATCATCACCTTCTCCTAAATTCACTAATTAAATGTGGCATGTTGAATTAGAATTCATTCACATAAAATCATATACTTATCAAGCATTATAGACAGATCAAAAAAAAAAAATGTATATTAATTTATTTAGCATAGAATTATATCAACATCGAATTCATAATATTACTATTTATCATTATTATAAGCAAGCAATCGAATACCGAATTTAGATTTTAAAATATTATTTTCCTTAATTTACTTTTTAATCATTTTTGTATATATATTTTTCTATTTCTTTTTATTATTGAGTCATTTATTCGAGACTTTTATAAGTGAATGTTATATTTCCTATATATATATATATATATATAAATAAATATATATATATATATATACACGGAAATATGTGCGTATATAAAATAATATAAATGTTATTAATTTATATTGATTTAATCAGGACCAGATCTAGAATAAAGTTTTATTAGGACAAAATCCCCCTCTTAAGAAATCAAAATTAAATAAATTTATTTTTCAATTCATTTACTATATTAAAGCTAAATATTTATATATTAAAATTCCTTTTAAATTTCGTAAAAGGTAAATTTTGTTATTTATTTAAAATTATATTTGATTAAAATAGTAATTTTAAAAAGATATTTTTAAAAAACAAAATTTGAAAAATTTTATTAAAATATATATTTAATATAAATTGCAAAAATTAATCCTAAAGATTGAACAACATTTAATATTTTGAAAAAAATATTTTCAATAGTCTTTTCAAATTATTCTAATGTATTTATTTATCTTAATATGTCTCTTCTTCTCTATTCTTTTTTATGTTTTTTAATTAGTGATTCTTAACCTTTTTGTAGCTCTTTCGAAATATATTAAAATATATACGAACCTAGATTTAGAATCGCTGCTTTGGAATATTATTTATCTTTTGTATATACGTTTATTAATTTGATTTATATTAAAATATATGAAGAAAAAACATGTTACAATTGTGAAAAATTATAATTTTTATAAAGTTAAAAATATTTATTTTAATATGTTAAAACATAAAATTTAGTTTGCAATTGTATAGCAAACAAATATAAAGTATTAAATATATATATATATATATATATACACATTTACAAATATTTTTTAGATGACAATTATTAATCGATTATTTTATTCTAATCATCACTATAACAATCAATTAATAACAATTCTAAGAGAAATAAATAAATTATTTATTTTTCACTAAAGATAGAAAATATAATTTATTTAATTCTTCATAATTCATTTTTATTTTAAATTTATAAATATATATATATATAATGTCAGCAAACATTTATCACCTTGAATTTATTTTATCTATTATAAAAACTGTCCTAAATAACTGAAATACTAGAGAAGGTTCTGGTGTATAATAAATTTAATGTTGTATTTTTACATATGTAAAATGTATATATACATATATATATAAATATGTATGTATATATACATATATATATATACATAAAAGAATATATTATAATTAAATTTTTTTTTATTGAGAAAGTTTAAGGATTTTCTGGAAAAAATATTTTTATACCTAATTAACTTTTCATTCCATTCTCGTAAATGTGATTATGCAGAAGAAAATAATTTTCATAACCCAGTTTTGTTAATTAATTTGATGGCATCTGGTTTTTATAATATTCTCTGAGCGAATTACATTTTCAATTGATACAATTTCTATGAGTGTCATAATAGAAAAAAAAATAGTTGATTGTAAATTGATTTAATATTGGTATTATCTACTTTCTAGAATACAAAATTATTTGATGCAAATGTGAATAGTTAAATAATATACAAAATATAGTTTTTAATTTTTGGTTTTATACATTTTTATTTTCAAATTTTAAAGTATTTATAAGGGAGGTTCGGTTAACAGTACAAATATTTTCGAATAAAACAATGAAAATTGGAATTAGGCATCAGGCTCCTTTTTTGCACCATTTGATAATTGTAAATAGAGATTAATTAGTATCTCACTCTCTCTCTATATGTATGTATATATACATATATATTATATAATAAAACAATTTAAAAATTAACATATATTATTTTTTGAAAAAAATATGTATATAAAAATATATAAATATATATATACCTCTCTATATAATTATATATATATATATTTATATATATAGGTATATTGAACTTATAATTAACAATTGATGTTACATAGATTAAAAATTATATGTGTTTAAAATGAAAATGATGATAAAAATGAGATCTTGTAAATATTTTTCGCTCCATAGAATATAAATATCAAAAGAAATGAAACAAATTTTTTCTAGAAAAAAACAAAATAATTATTCTCTTTAAACAAATGTTCTTTTATATTATAATTTCCATTAAACGAAATAATTCTAGTTCATAATATATTAAAAAGTATTAAAAGAAAAAAAATAACTTTTTAATATCAACAAGTTATATTTATTAATATAAAATATAATGATTCCTTCCAAATCCAATATTGATCTACTTTTCCTTTTTAATCTCATTCGATTAACAATTAATTAATAAAATATTAAAAAGTTTCTATTTTTTCAAATTGTATTCAATTAATGAAGATAAAAATACTTATAACAATACACATTTACTGAAGTAAACTTGTTAAAAAAAATTTACATATAATACCACCACATATAAATTTTGATTACATGATGCCTACGTACTCTTATCCGAATCACTCCTTTATGCCTCTTACCTGTTATAAATATGCCGTTCCATTTCCAACTCAACAATTTTGATTTTATAAAAACTTTTCCCCCAACTAAAAAAAAAATATATTTCAATATTTTCTAAATAATTATTCCTATCGAAATTCACTTAAAACCATGTAAATTTTCTAATTAAAGGAAGAGATTAAGACATAATAATTTTCTGTGTTTTCTATAAATAATTAATGCATTTCTTGAACGGCCAAACATTATAAAGATTTATGTATGAAAATAAATAAAAACAAAAACAATTTTTTATAAAAATACAATTTTGATCAACCCTTAAATATGATATTTTTTTCAGATAAAGCAAAATTAATTTAAATACAAAAATATTTTTTAGTAAATTTGAAATTTTGATTAATTTTTATATATATATATATATATGATAATATGTGTATAACCTTGCAGCTCTCACCAACTTGATTTTAAATAGTATTTATTATAAATTTTGATTAACAATATATTTTTCTTAACCAAATAATATTTTTATCAATAGTGAAATTCAAAATACGATCTCATTAAATTTTATTTTATAATTTGTAAATTTTTTTTTATAATTTAAGTTGCAATTTTTCTATTAATATATAAATATATATGTATAAGAGTTTTTTTTATGTTTAATACTTAATAAAAACCTTTTAATTTAAAAAAAAATTCAAATAAATTTTAATTTAAAAGAAAATTATCTAAATAGTTCTTTCTCAAATAATAAATTGAAATATATAAAAAAAAAATATTGACACCTACAATTTGTCTGCAAAAGTGGAAAGGGTAAGGGTCAAACACATTTTTAAATAGTTTATCAAAAATTGACTATATTTATTATTAACAACTAATTTATCATTATTTGTTAATTTATACTTTCATTTTCTAAGTCAACCCATTATTTTTATTTTTATTTGTTCACATACAATATACAAATATTAAATATATATAATATATTATATTAAATTATTATAAAAAGAACCGACAAAGAGAAAGAAATTACTTTCAATAAATAAATAGTTATTTCAGAAAAAAAAAAATTTTTAGTTAACTAATATACATTATAATCAATAAACTAAAATATGTATATTAAATAAAAATATTAAATGAAAATAAATAAAAGATTACTAATACTATCTAAAAATATAGATAATTCAAATACTTTTCTATTCTATTAAATTTCATATATAGATAAAAAAAAGTAAATAAATATAAATATGAAGAGTTATTTTCGAATAAATAAAAATATTTATAATAATATTATATAAAAAGTTGTATTATGAAAAAAAGTATTATTAAGTTAAAAAAAAAATGTTTAATTCATTCTTCCTTATATATTTGATTATTTTTTCGAATTCAAATGAATAAATAATTGTTTCGAAATATGTATGCTTGGGCGCATTTGGAACATGTGGTATTGGGTGGAGGGCTGGGCGCATGCGTCTCTCCCCTAGAATGTACCTTGTTCTCTGTTTTCCAATCAATGTTGGCGATGTTGGCCGTCTTTATTTAGGCACGTTTAGCCATCCCTTTAATTTCAGTATCAGGTCCAACTGGAGCAATTCATTCCAGGAAAAAATTCACGGGGTAAGTAAACTTGATTCTAACTACATTAATATACTCGTCTGTTCTCGTTCTCATTAAAATTCATTTCAACAAAATATTGAACCTATGCTAATTTTTCAATTAATCACTTTAAATAACAATTATTTTGAATTATAGTATTAATAAATATAAAACCATTATTAAAAACATAAACAAAATAAAAAAAAAATTACTTACTTTTTACTTACAAATCAGAAATATTTCGTATAACATCTCTATATGGATTGGTATAATATTATAAAATAGTATATATTACAAATAAAATCTTTTTTTAATAATCCTATATCTTTTTACTTAAAGTAATTTATATATTAAAATTTTTTTTTATATATATTTTGTTGGTTTAATCGTTCTACATAAATAAAATTAAATAAATAGATAGTTAACTTTATTATATATCTTTTCAAATATTAATTAATTATATTTTATAATATAGTTAACTAAATGATGTAGATTACTAACAAAAAATCTTCATTGATTGAAAACTTTGAGCGTTTCTTGTTTCTAAGAAATTTACATATTTTGAAAATAAGGTCGTCACGAAATATATATATTAGCATATTTTGTTGAACTCAAAGAAAGACTAGAAAACATAATTAAAGAAATTGATCTTTTTGTCATACAATATCTAATAACAAAATGGTTTATTATCATTTAATGACATAGTGGGGGAGTAGGAGGTTCTTAATATTAATGATATACTATTTACACTTTAAGGAAAAGTAATAAAAGAAAATCCGTTTTTCCTTTTCTAATATAAGGTCTTAAAATCACAAAAGTAAACAAACTGGTACTTTCAGTTGATTAATATGAATTAAAAAAATTTTGCCAACTGATTTGACGTCAATTAAATTAAACTTTCAACTCTGTAATATTTATATTTTTTCTAGTCAATATATACATAAATTAATGATTTAAATACATTTGTTGAAATTGGTATTTTATTGGTATCAAAAATTCAAATTTCTTTTATATTACATATTATCATTTTTATGTGTTAATCATATTGGCTTTCATATATTTATATAAATTAACTTAAAATGATTACATATTTATTCGATATAAATTTTCACATTTTTTATTTCTAATAGTCAACGAATTTGGAATAGGGGGAAGGAAATTCGAAGAACCTTAGGATCTAGTTTATTATTTGTACATTTTCATATAAATATGGTCATGACTAATGTATCCGTGAATATCGTCATATTCTTTAATAATAATAATAATAATAATAACAATTGAGTAATAATAATTCAATTTGTTGACATAATCAAAACAAAATGGTTTTCATGTTTCTAAAATATAATTGGAATTGTTTTGCAGGTGGTGGATAATGGTTCTAGTCGACTGGTTTCCCAGATGAAGGCTGATTTGCCAAGTTCCTGATCAGCGGGATGAGGGACCGCAGTGGAGTGGACATTCCAGCGATCTTCAACCCCAGGCGTTCCCGAACCCCGAGCCTCGTCGTGAGTGGTGAGCAACAGCATCAGCAAACACATGCGTCGTCTTCGCCGTCCTCCAGCAGCCCAACTCGTGCAGCCACTACACTTCCCAATGGTCCGTTCCTGACTGGGGGTCATCTACAGCATGCGGATGCAGGTTTTCCGAAATTTGTCATGCAAATTAGACTCTTCCACCAAGTAAATTGAATCTCTTCTCCAATTTAATTTTGATTCTCCAACTGCAACCATGATCACTTTTGCAAATTAAACCAATTTTAGTTCTATGCTTGGAATACATCTACTATTATTAGAAGGCTTCCTTTCATTAACACGCTTAACTAATCTAGGTTGAATGGTGTGTATTCAACTATTACTGTGTAGTTACAGCTCTATAATGTTGAAAGATCTTAGCGACTAAATTGCACAAGTATACATTTACATTTAAGTATTTACCTCTTTCACTATAGATATCATCTAGGGATTGAACAATAATAAACACAGCCCACATGAAACCTCTTTCACTCAAACATCCAACAACTTCTGAAATGTTTCGTTTCAATTGTAATTAGTTAGTACATTTAACTTATCCAAAATTAAATGCACACTTGGAGACGGTAGATATCGAAAGGCCTCATCATCAGAATAATAGTTTTGAAATACTTTGTAATTTTTTTTTATTATGTCATAAATAAAATTTTTAAATTTATAAACGAGCACACATCAACGATTATATTAAAAAAAAAACCACTTACTTTTCCTACGGGACAGCTCCTTTATATCAATTAGGTGTCCTATGATTAGTAGAACGAGTCCTATCAACCCTTACCTTGATTCTCTTGATCGGAGGTGCTACTTTTTGCCAAGTAGTTTCCCAATTTTGATCCCGGAGACTGGGTGTACTCCGTCCCATAGACCCCAGGTAAAAAAATTCCCTTGTCAGGCCCGAGACTTGAACCCGGGATCACGAGGACGTGAGTTAACGCCGTTAACCCCCAAGCTTCCTCAATTCAATTTTCAATTTAAAGACTAGGTTTATTAGCCAAAATTTACAATAGTTGATATATATATATTTATCAGAATATACAAAAGATGAAAGTTACAATATTCACAAAATTAAATTGTTTCTTTTTGCGATCATTTATTGATACGCTATTACAATTTTACTTAATTATATTTTATTTTATTTATATTTTTTTATTTTAACCCTCCAAGCTTCCTGACTTGTTCTACTTTAGAAAACACAACTAATTAGTTAGGTTACTGTTTTATGAGTTTATAAGGGGAATGAAAAGGTGTATGAGATGTAAATTCATTAATGAAAGAAATGCCACAAGAATAATGATACTATAAAAGGATATATGAGAGGTCTCAAGGTATTACATTATATATGAGATATATATATCATATATCTCATATATCCTTATATAGAATCATTATTCTTGTGGCATTTCTTCCATTAATGAATTTACATCTCATACACCTTTTCATTCCCCTTATAAACTCATAAAACAGTAACCCAACTAATTAGTTGTGTTTTCTAAAGTAGAACAAGTCAGGAAGCTTGGAGAGTTAAAATAAAAAAATATAAATAAAATAAAATATAATTAAGTAAAATTGTAATAGTTACCAAATTAACTAAGTAGTAAGTCGATAGTTGCCAAAGTTTACCTTATAGTTAAATAGAAAAAGACATTCACTGCTTGAATTATAATCAAATAAATTGTTATTATTTTTAATTTGCATTCGTTTTATCATTATCTTTAATACCAGGTGTCATTAATAATAGTAATATGATCTCTAGAGAGAATATTAAACATTAGGTCAGTGGTTTCCAACCTTTCTGTTCCGGCGCCCCCTTTTTTTTAAAAAAAATTCTTGCGCCTCTTTAAATTTTTGTAATAATCTAATTTCCTTTTTCGATAGTCGGGCACATTTCTAAAATAATATAACAACAGGGGTGGGCCATGGTTCAAAGCATCGCGAAATCATCTGACTATTTTTTTAAGAACCATATTGAAAAAAAAAAAATTGGAAAAAAAAAAATCGAAAATGTTCAAAAGTTTGGCCACAAAAACATCCCACCTTTTTTTTTTAGAACCATATTGAAAAAAATTGAAGAAAAAATCGAACATTTTTAAAAGTTTGCGGGCACTTGAATTGTCTTCGCGGCGACTTGAAATTGATTCTAATACCTTCGCGCCCCCCAGGGGGGGGGGGCTGGCGCCCCACAGGTTGGGAAACGGTGCATTAGGTCATGTTAGTCAAGAAGTTTCAACTCCTTCTTGGACATTCTGAATTATCTAGAAATGAACAAACAACAAATGTTCACCATTAAATATTCAATACTACCTCTGAATAATTAATAATCTTCTATAAGGAGATTATTAATATGGATATGATTCTGTTGCAAACTGCCCTCCTTTAATCCACCTAACCAGTCACTCTATCTGAAATTCTTTCTATACTCCTTTTTTCAAGTACATATGCATAATAAAAAGAGATGTTGAATTTTTTAAAAGAATAGACATTCAAATAACCAGGTCAGGCACTCCCTGTCTCCAGAGACCACCAATAACTTTGAAAATTTAAAAGCTCTCTTTTTATTTTATTGTTTAGTATGAATACACAAAAATCTTTAAAGAGCATGAACATTGGAATAGAACTGATGATGAAGAGATAAATACGCTTTTCTTTTATATCGGTTTAAATAATACATTCTATCCTGGACCTGGTTTAGTAATTATTATTATTATACTATTATTGGGGAATAAACTTACTCAGGCGCTACCCTCCATTAATAAATTATAAATTTCAATTTAAAGAGATGCACTAGATTATTAAATACCGTTTAGATTATTTCTATTTATCATTCATGCGCCTATATGAATGCAATTACCACGAAATGAAAAATGTAAAAAAAAATTAGTTTACCTAAAGTCTTGCAAGTAATTAATGTCAACAAATAACGAACTTGTTTTTTAGTAAAATTTATTAATAAAATGTCTATTTTTTAATTCTTGGTGATTCATTAAATCAATAAACGTACTATTTTTTTAGTAATATTTCGTAATAATCAATCTAAATTGTATTAAACATTTAGAAGAGTTTTATAATTGGGAAATTTTTAAAAATTAACTTAAATATGTAAAATTACAGTTGTTTTTTATACTCTTAATACACTCCTATTTTTTTTTTTTTTGATTATCCTTCTACGTTCAAAGGTTTTCATTTTTACTTTTTAATCGAAAAATTTCTAAGTTTTTCGATAATAAAGTATCTATATTCACAATCTATAGCAGTGATGGCGAACTTTTTTTAGAAGTGGATCAAATTTTGATCATTATGTTTTTAGTTCTAGCTTGTGGGTCACTAAAATTAAAAATTTTGAAATTACCTTTTTACCTTTTTTCTTTTTAGAACCATATTGAAAAAATTCGAAAATATTTAAAAGTCTGATCGCAAAAATCATTTTACCTTTTTTTTTTTTAGAGACACAATCATAAAAATTTATAAAAATTAAAGTGTGGGTCAGTTAAAAAGCTTGGGTGGGTCATTGTCTAACCCATCACTGATCTTTTTTTTCACATACCTTCACCTTTCAGTCATTCTGATTCCAATAAAGTGGTTTTTCTGTTGACGTATGTATGTATGTGGGTATGAGTATGTGTCTGTGTGAACAAAATTCCAGTTAAACCGATCATAACTAAATTTTTTTATTTAAGCTTCTATTGAGGTGCTAACAAACTGGCAATATTTTCGCTTAAATCCATTCATAAATTCTTTATTAGAGAATTTGATATGAAACACAATTTATAGAGAATTTTATTTTACAAATTTCATCTTTTATGAAATATTTTGTCAAACTTTAAATAATCAAGATAAATTTATAATAAAAAGGTAAAATGGCTATATATCTTAGAATAAAAAAAAAATAGAAAAAAAATTATATGAAACAATTTATAGAAAATTTTATTTTCCCTAATTTTCAAAAATTTAACTATTTCATATATGAAAAATCTTTATATATGTTTTATTAAGAAATTACTTTTCCATCATATTAAAATTGCTATTACTCTACTTATATTAATAACAAATTTTATGATTAAATTATAAAAAATAAAATAAACAAATTCGTTAAATTAATTGCTTGGAAATTGAAATATTATAATTTCATTATAAAAAAAAAGCATCTGGCTTTTGAATATCCTATGAAAGGACAGTGCCTATTAAGTTGGTTGCCACTTAAGCTGAGTCTTATTTTATGAACACTACAAGTGATCTTCTCAACCTTTATCTTAATTTTCTTGATAAGAAGCCTTGAATTTTTATTTTAAGTGGCTTTCAAATTATGATCACGTAAGCTGGGTGGACATTGTCATTAAGAGAAAATTTCCCTTCCAAGACCTGGGTCCGCAAGCTTGAAAAGCAGAATAATTTAGTTATTAGTATATAAATATTTTACTCGATAATCAATGAAATGATTTGCCCGAAACTAAAAATATATAAAAAATAAAATTTTTATATTCCCATAAAAATAAAATTGAATATTCCACATTTCTACTCCAAAAAAAGGAATTTAATAAAAAAAATTTAAAAAAAAGTGTTTCTTCTGCCTTACTGATGATGAGGATAATATCCTCGAAACTATAGTCTCGTTTATTGATTTTTTCAGCAGAAGATACTAAAAAATTATATAAAATTATTTTAGTAAATAGATCTTTTCTTTTTTTTTTTTTTGTTTTGATATATTCGTTTATTTTTCTTTTGCATTCGTTTATTCTCTTTTCAAATGAAGATGGTAAGTGGCATTGGAGTGATGTGCACTCGCACTTGTTTCCATTTTTTTTTCATCTTTTGTAATTTTCAATGGCGCGCCTCTTTGGGGTTCAAATGTAAATTTAACATTCGTCTATTGTTACAGTGGGGGCGATTCAGGAAGGTGATAATCTTGCAATCGCTGCTACAGGGCAAACCAATTGGCCTCGAGTTCGACAATGTAAGGAGGTCTGTTGTTCACGTTCAGCTACAAAGGTAAAGTAAATATAATCGATCACACTCATAGAAGAAAAATCAATCTGCCATTTGGAGAAAAGAAAGTAAACGAAACAAGTTTCAAATTAGAATTCATTTTATTTTTAAAAGATTTAAATAAACGAAATACCTATTTTAATTTTATTTTTCAATTCTTATTATCTGTTCACACTCTCCTTATACCATATATATAGTACCTCGGCCTGGTACTTTAAAAAAATTATTCGTTATGAACTATGAATATTTAAGATTAAGATTATTATTTAAAATAAATAAACGACAAAATATATGAAACAATTTCAAATTATATAAAAGAACATAAATTAAAAAAAAAATATTCATAAAAAATACAGCCCTTAAACGTGCGTATTAATGCACTGAAAGACAGAAAAGTATTGCCTGTGGATATAACATAATATATAATATTTTTAATTTTATTTTATTTAAATATTTTTGCCTGGCGCCTTTTTTATTATTAAAATTCCTATTTTAAATTAAAAATAAGTTGACCTGTGGCCAGGTCCCAACCGACCGACGATTTGAAGTAAATTAATTTCCAGCTACAGAAACAATTTCAAATAATTTTAATATATCTATTAATGTAATAAAAAACAGATATGGATATAACATAAATAGTTTTAATTTTATTTTATTTATAATATATAGCTGAAGTAGCCGGCGTTGCCCGTGATCATAATAAGGAGACTGTGACGTCATGAAGGGCTGGGTGACGTCATATAATTTTAAATCAAGAAAAAACTAATAAATATGATTTTTCTCGAGGATAAAACCAATACAAAGTGTATGAGATTCGTGGTGATATATAAAAAAATCTCCTCATGTGAAATTTGGTGTGAAAATAACCCTTCCCTTCCTATCTTCGATCGCTAATACTACCACTTCCGGTTTCCGGATTTGCACCAAAAGTTGAACAATTCATCCCACTGATGCATTAAGTAAATATACCAAATTTCATCAAAATCCGTTGAGCCGTTCAGGCTGTACACATCTATACGGACGGACGGACAGACGGATGGATGGACGGACGGACGGACAGACATCATGCTAAAAATACTTTTTTCTGTTTCGAAAATGCATGATTCGTGGAGATATGTAAAAATCTCCACATGTGAAATTTGGTGTGAAAACAATACCTCCCTTACTATCGTCGGTCGGTAAAAAATAAGTTGATCTGTGGCCAGGTCCGAACCGACCGACGGTTTGAAATAAATTAATTTCCAGCTTCAGAAACAATTTCAAATAATTTTAATATATCTATTAATGTAATAAAAAACAGATATGGATATAACATAAATAGTTTTAATTTTATTTTATTTATAATATATAGCTGAAGTAGCCGGCGTTGCCCGTGATCATAATAAGGAGACTGTGACGTCATGAAGGGCTGGGTGACGTCATATAATTTTAAATCAAGAAAAAATTAATAAATATGATTTTTCTCGAGGATAAAACCAATACAAAGTGTATGAGATTCGTGGTGATATATAAAAAAATCTCCTCATGTGAAATTTGGTGTGAAAATAACCCTTCCCTTCCTATCTTCGATCGCTAATACTACCACTTCCGGTTTCCGGATTTGCACCAAAAGTTGATCAATTCATCCCACTGATGCATTAAGTAAATATACCAAATTTCATCAAAATCCGTTGAACCGTTCAGGCTGTACACATCTATACGGACGGACGGACAGACGGATGGATGGACGGACGGACGGACAGACATCATGCTAAAAATACTTTTTTCTGTTAAGAAAATGCATGATTCGTGGAGATATGTAAAAATCTCCACATGTGAAATTTGGTGTGAAAACAATACCTCCCTTACTATCGTCGGTCGGTAAAAAATAAGTTGATCTGTGGCCAGGTCCGAACCGACCGACGGTTTGAAATAAATTAATTTCCAGCTTCAGAAACAATTTCAAATAATTTTAATATATCTATTAATGTAATAAAAAACAGATATGGATATAACATAAATATTTTTAATTTTATTTTATATGTAAGACCAGGCTATGACGTCATGAATGGCTGGATGATATAATTAATAATATTAATTTTAAATTAAGAAAAAAACTAATAAAGATGATTTTTCTCGAGAATAAAACCAATACAAAGTGCATGATTCGTGGTGGTATGTAAAAAATCTCCTTATGTGAAATTTGGTGCGAAAATAACCCTTACCTTCCTATCGTCGATCGCTAATACTACCACTTCGGGTTTCCGGATTTGCACCAAAAGTTGATCAATTCATCCCACTGATGCATTAAGTAAATATACCAAATTTCATCAAAATCCGTTGAGCCGTTCAGGCTGTACACATCTATACGGACGGACGGACAGACATCATGCTAAAAATACTTTTTTCTGTTAAGATTTGTAAAAATCTCCACATGTGAAATTTGGTGTAAAAACAATACCTCCCTTACTATCGTCAGTCGATAACTAACAAAGATGATTTTTTCCCAGGCTGAAACCAATACAGATCGATTTTTCTTTATAAATATTATCTATGGTGTGAATTTAAAAAAAACAATTCTTCGAGCGGTTTAATATTTCAAAAATACAAATATATATACAATTTTTGCTAGTATAATAAGATAAGATATATATATATAAATATATCTTGCATAAAAATCATTAAAATATACTTTTTATTCATTCATTCAAGTTCAAATACATTTGTTAAACTTGTAGTTATTGAATCTTAATATTAATACATCTTTTTCAAATATTAATTCATTAATTAAATTTAAAGCAAGAAAAAAATTTCCCTTATATAAGATATTTAACAAAATTTAATTTTAATATTTTATTTATATTATTTATTCCTCATATTAATTAATTAATCGATCTATTGATTGATTTGTATAAACGAGTCTTAAACTTAGCAAATTGATAATAACCGAGAAGTGACAATCTTCAAAATAACATTGAAATTCAGGAAAGTTTTGTTTGCCTCCGAAAAGCCCACGAAACGTAACGGCCCCTTTGATCTCTCCCCCTCCACCCTTCGCTATATAACTATAATTCGAGTTCAATCAATAAAAAAAATGATAAATCATTATTATTGATGGAGGGACTAAGTTGGTAAGATTCTCTAATAAGTGTTTGAATTTTCAGATTTATTCGGGAGTGTGCGTAACCATCTGCCTGACAGCTTCCTGGGTGGGTGCCACACATTCCATTAAGTATCTCTACGTACAGCCTGGATCACTTGGCGGGGGAGTCAACGGCACATTTCCCATTCATCCTCTTCCAGTAACTATCAGTATAATATTTGCATAAATATTTTCATCATTTCATTCAAATCGTAAAATAAACATAGTTATCCATTTCATTTTTAAACCTTGGAAAAAGAAGGAAATGATAAAATTTTATCGTTTTAAAATGCTATAATTTAGAGCAAAATATTCATTTAAAAAAGTCGGTTAAGAGAGTAATTAATAAAATATTAGATTGTTTCTAATTTAAGAGACAAGATCAATCAATATTGTTCTATCAATTATCGGATGTCAATTTCATCAGAGTAAATTGGGCACCGAAACGGATGTTCTTAAATAATTAACTACGGCATCAATATTAAATAATCGCCATCTTATTTCCGAACAAGAAAATTTATTTTAAAGATAATAGACCCTGAGGATCACGCAGAGCTTTAAAGAGCAATTATAATTATTATTGAATTTCCCTAGGCTCGAACTTGAGTCTTCAGGGTGGTAGACTGTCGTGCTAACCACAATCCAATTTAAAGAGTATGTTTATTAGCTAAAAAATTTACAATAGTTGATTTAACAGAACATTCAAAAGATAAAAGTTACAATATTCACAAAATTAAATTGATTCTTTTTGCGATCATTTATTGATACGCTTTTACAATTTTAATTAATTATATTTAATTTTATTTACATTTTTTTTCTTTTTCTTTACTTAAGCATATTTTAAGTTTAATATACATAATATCAGGGTTGTGAATGTCAATTCTCCAGGAAAGACTAACAAAACCTGGAGATTGCAAGTGAAGGGTGGGGGAGGGATAGAGGGGAGGGTGGTAATATTATTTATTTACAGTTTTTCTTAAAAGTTACATTGTACAATACATTATAGCATTATAAGGATACAAATATTTACATTTTTTTTAAAGATATATATATATATATATATATATACATATATACAGGGTTATCATAAAAGAATGGTGCTGTTTCGAACATTGTTTAAAGAAAAACAGAATTACTTACAGTTAATATTGTTTATTAATCTAATTTGTCGTCTCATTCAGGTTTTTTATATAATTAATAAATTTCAATATGGGCGAATTTTTTGTGAATAAACAATGTTTTTGATATAACCCCACAAGAAAAATCACAAGGTGTCAGGTCTGGACTCCTTGGGGGCCACAGCATAGGTCCTTGCGGGCCTATCCACCGATCTCCAAATTTTTCGTTCACGGTCACGATGGGGTTACATCAAAAACATTGTTTATTCACAAAAAATTCGCGACCTGAACCACTTAAAAACAGGATTCATGAAGCACTGACAACCATAACCGAAGAAATGTTAGCGAATGTTTGGAGAGAAGTTGATTATCGTTTGGACATTTTTCGAGCGACTAAGGGCGCCCATATTGAAATTTATTAATTATGTAAAAAACCTGTATGAGACGACAAATTAGATTAATAAACAACATTAACTGTAAGTAATTCTGTTTTTCTTTAAACAATGTTCGAAACCACACCATTCTTTTATGATAACCCTGTATATATATACAGTGGTTTTTTGCTATTTTTTTTTTACCGGAACGCGTTCCAGAAAAACAAGCCGGTTCGTTCCGGTTCGGGTTCGGTTCAAACCCTTGTTTATAATAATACATATAAAAATTCGTCAAAAATTAGAAACAAAAAATCAGCAATTCTTTTTAATTTTTTTTTCAATACGTCAGCCAATTCTTGTTATCAAAAATCATCTTTAGTTCCGGAACGCGTTCACACACACACACACACAAAAAGGAAGTACCGGAACGACGTTCCAGAGCGTTCTGGCTCGACAACACCACTGTATATATATATATACAAAAGATACGTGCTAATCACTAAACCACTGAAGAGTTTTTCTATCTTATTGTATATATATTAAATAATATTATACTTGTGCTAGTAATTTATTTATACATTTGAAATATCAATAATTTGAATAGAAATTGACTGCATCATCATTCCATTATTTATTTTTTTATTAGTTTTGTTTCAACAGAAAAATATTTTTTTATGTCCATTAATAAAATGAACTGAATTTTATTTGATTCTAGAATTATTTGAATTGACCATTTTTGATCGCAAATCTATTCATCGATTTCAATCCATTGATTGATTGATAGTCAATATTTTGCAGCCTTCTCAATACGACGCTCCATTCTTCACTACCTGGTTCTCCACCACATGGACCGTTTTATTTTTTCCCCTTTATGTTATCTGCCAATGGGCTGTGAGTCGATGTGGATCTGGAAATGGTGTTTTAAGAGATAGTTTGCAACATTTTCGAGAAAAAGGATTCACAACAGGTATATTTGATTCCTAATCGGAATCATGGATTAGATAATAAGAAACATTGATTTGGTTGTAGCTCGTTTTTTCACAAGATGCAGTTTGTTCTGCCTTCTGTGGGTTGCCACCAATTATATGTACATTCATTCGTTACGGATTTTATTAGCAACCGATGTTATGGCACTCTTTGCAACGAATGTATCTTGCGTTTATCTACTCTCCTGGGTGATTTTACACGAACAATTCGTAGGAGTTCGTGTACGTCCAATATCCAATAACAACTACTCGTTGTTTCTCTTTCTTTCTAAAATATAAATTCAATTTTTTTTCTAGATTGTAGCTGTAATTTTGTGTGATACTGGAATCGCTCTTCTTGCATATATGGATGGTATCACCGGAAGTCCTACTTTGGGGGGAGTGGTTCTTGCAGCCTCAGCAGCCGCCGGCTCGGCTGTTTATAAAGTCCGTTGTCCATTTCACGATACAAACTCCAACTCCAAGTCTGTTCCCTTGTAACGTTAGATTTTCTGTTCGTAGGTATTATTTAAGAAAGTTATTGGAGAGGCAAGTTATGGTCAGGTTTCTCTTTTCTTTACAATGATTGGACTCCTGAATGCTGCCCTTCTCTGGCCTCTTTGCCTCGCTCTTTATTTTTCCGGAGTGGAAACAGTCAATTGGGAACACATGCCATGGCAAACCCTCCTCATGGCTAGTGGACTCTCCTTAGGTATGTTCTTCCTATTATTAATACAACGAATTATAGTCGATCAAAAGTGTTATGTTTATTTTCATAGTTTATAATTTGTTATATTTAGATATAATAATTATTTGATGAAAAAGTAGGAAAAAATAAAAATTCCTATCATAAGTGTTTGTCCGGAGGCATAAAGACTGGCACAATGGAATCAGTCAGGATGCAGTTTTCTGCTGTGCCCCGTCGATGATGGCTCTATTTTTCTTGATGAAACAAAAACACTAACAACTTGTACCAAATACTAATAAAATTCCAAAAAAGAATGGAATTCAACAAATTAATGTTTATATCAATAATTAAACAAAGATTAAAAAATATATCTTATTTTATCTAATTGGAAAAACTGTCATGGCTGGCATGATTCAAACTAGAATCATAAAAATTAAAAAAAACAGAAGCTTTTCCAATAATTAAAAACACGCTTTAATAAAAATTCTCCAAATTTTTATTTTCTAAAGATTAAAAATTGTTTATTTGTTTGTATTTAAATAAAAAATTTGTTGTTGGAAGATTTATTATAGCATTCTGTAATCTTTACCCTGAATTGTCTAAATTTATGATTATGTTTTTAGCCGCCAACCTTCTTGGAAACTTCAGTGTTGCCATTACCTATGATCTATTTATTACTTTGGGCCTAATCACTGCTGTACCAGTATCTGCAGGTAAAGTTTTTAATTAAATTTTTTACATTAAAATATATATATTGATATATTTTGAAATTATATTATTAATAATAATTTTAATATATTTAAAGTTCACTTAGGTTAATACAAGGGCAGGTCAATAAGTTCGTAACTTTTTGAATGAAACAGGTTTGTGGATAAAAAATTATTTGATTTTTCAACGTAGTCTTCTTTGAGCTTTGTCCAACATTTCTCCAATTTTTTTTATCCCTTCCAAAAAATAAAAATTATCGAGGACATCAAAATAGATTTGTTTGTGAGATGATTTCATCATTATAATTATAATGGCAATTTGATTAATTATAATTAAGTCAAGCCGACCCATTTCTTCAGGTTTGGATACAAGAAATAGTCATTTGGGGCTAAATCCGGACAATAGGGCGGAGAGGGAGCAATTCGTATTCCAATTCATGGATTTTCATGGGAATTCACTTTTTTCCATTTTCTTCTCAAATCACGAAGTAGTCTGCTATTAATAGATGTCCAATAAAAGCTAAAAGACCCAACTGGTTCAGAAGTCAGATGATAGTTGCCTGCTGACTGGAGCAGAGTTCCCATTTCATTTAAGTCACGGATTTATTGACCTTCCCTCGCATCTATTATCTAAATAAAAGTTATATATTTAAATTATAAAATATAGATATCACATCATGGATTATTATTAATTTTTATTATTTAATTATTTATTATTATTAATTTACAATGTAGTTATGAGATTATAAAGATATAACAAAATCAAATTATAATTATAATGGCAATTTGATTAATTATAATTAAAAATAAAACTATTATTTAATTTAATTTAGAAAATATTTCATAACAATTTAATAAGAGTGACAAAGAGTAGTACTAGTGATGATGTATGTTGAAAGACGATCCCGTCACCAGTCAGAGAGGGTCAAAGGAAGGGTATGGCGGGGGTTTTCCCACACTTTACACCAATCAGTTGTGATGATGGTGTGCGCTTCGTAAGAAGTTTTTCCCGGTTCGTCAAAAAAAAAAAAAAAAAAAGAGTAGTACCTAAAATTTGGTTTACCTCTATCTATCTATCTATCTATCTATCTATCTATATATATATATATATTAGAAAAATAATTAATTAAAAATTATAATAAAAAAAAATGGTCCAGACCAATCTTTTGTAGATAATTTAAAATTTTACTATTTTTAAAAAGAATAAAATATATTTTTTTAACAAATACATTTTTGATTCACTCCTCTGTTCAAAAAAAAAATAAGTTGACCTGTGGCCAGGTCCGAACCGACCGACGGTTTGAAATAAATTAATTTCCAGCTACAGAAACAATTTCAAATAATTTTAATATATCTATTAATGTAAAAACAGATATGGACATAAATATTTTTAATTTTATTTTATTTATAATATATAGCTGAAGTAGCCGGCGTTGCCGGCGTTACCCGAGGCTGTGACGTCATGAAGGGCTGGGTGACGTCATATAATTTTAAATTAAGAAAAACATAATGAAGATGATTTTTCCCGAGGATAAAACCAATACATTCGTGGTGATATGTAAAAAAATCACCTTATGTGAAATTTGGTGCGAAAATAACCCTTCCCTTCTTATCGTCGATCGCTAATACTACCACTTCCGGTTTCCGGATTTGCACCAAAAGTTGATCAATTCATCCCACTGATGCATTAAGTAAATATACCAAATTTCATCAAAATCCGTTAAGCCGTTCAGGCTGTACACATCTATACGGACGGACAGACGGACGGACAGACGGACAGACATCATGCTAAAAATACTTTTTTCTGTTAAGAAAATGAATGATTCGTGGAGATATGTAAAAATCTCCACATGTGAAATTTGGTGTGAAAACAATACCTCCCTTACTATCGTCGGTCGGTAAAAATCATTCCTTTATTTTTTTTTTTGTAATTTTCAGCGCTCGATGTTGTTCTTTATGGAGCTCATTTTGCCGGAATGAAATTAGCTGGAATGATTTTGATCGCTGTTGGATTTTTCCTGGTAATGTTCCCAGACAACTGGCCTGATTACATCACAAGATTACTTCGGTAAGTTTTAATTTTCATCTTTATCAAAATGTTCTTCTCCAAGTTGGTTGGTCATTTTCGATTTCAAAAAATTTAATATATAATCTATAAATATAACTCCTATTATAATAAATTTATCATGTATATTTGAGTAATATATTTCATTTTATAAATGGTTATTTTTATATTTAAATTAATTCTCTATAGAAAAAAATAATATAAGTTTATCATCACGCCTTGCTGTTTTTTTTTATATATAAATTGTTTACATTCGAGGTGTCATGTGAAGAAAGTAACTGAAACCATAAAATCTTTTTCGAATTAATTAATTAATGTTACATCCAAAGAGAAATTGTCTTTTTTTCTTTCATTAAGCTGATTGAAATTCTTTTAAACTTGTTTTATTGAGATCCAAATTTCTTAAACTGATATCTATTTATTTGAACTAAACTTAAATAAAACAATTGTAATTAAAATTAACAATTAAATTATGAATACCACTCCTCTCGGAGTATTATAGTTACATATATGATAACAAATAATTATTTATAAAACAAAAGTAACACATTTTTTTTGGTTTTTAAAATTTACAAAGTTAAAATTTTATTTCAATCAG
The DNA here is from genome assembly GCA_963082975.1 of Labia minor. Classification (NCBI taxonomy): domain Eukaryota; kingdom Metazoa; phylum Arthropoda; class Insecta; order Dermaptera; family Spongiphoridae; genus Labia; species Labia minor. The sequence continues at coordinate 23,435,235 of OY720348.1, read as the reverse complement.
AGAGTCTCCTCTTTCCAGTCTTCGATTTCTATTTTTATTTTGAATTGAACAAGATTTTCAGTTTTAAAATTATTATCTGGCCTATTTAAGACTCTGAAACTATAATTATACATATTATATATATTTTACATATTATTTACATGTATTTATTAATTTTTGAATATGGAAGACAATAAGTTATAAGTAATAAAAATAAGAATAAAATCAGGATAAATTTTGATTAATCTTAGATCTATGATTGGTAAGATCATGATGATGAATCAAGATGTTGTTACTTGTCTAAATGGCTTTTAATTAAAGGCTATTCAATTTGACTTTTTAAAGAAAATATTCTCATTAGCCTTGATTCTTAATCATGTGTATTAATTATGTTGAGAACATCTGCCGTCTTGTTTGTTTATGTTTATTTCCTTAAATAACCTCTAATATTTAATTTTAGTGTAATACTCTGAAAAAATAGAAAATAAACTTTCTAATGGTTGTGTTAGGTAATATAGAATATAGAAACCGATTTTTAAAAAAACTACATCTGCTTATTGTCTTATGTGGTCCATTTATTTAAATTAATTCATTTTTCATATTTTTTTCTATGATTTTATGAATTGTGTTAATATAATTTAAAATTTCATTTCTATTTTACTATGATGGTGGCTTTTCTTAAAATCTAGATTGAATTTTCAATAAAAAATTATTTTATAGGAGTTCTCATTGTAACTGCTAGCTCTATTATACTTTTCGCACTTCAAGTTAACTTTTTAGTTAACTATATTATTTATTATTAATTAAATCATTAACATATTATTGAAAAACTAATGGTAAGCATCTTCATAATATATATCAATTATCTCTAAAATTAATATTTTTAAATCAATTGATAGTAAAAGGCGATGTTAACATTAGTATGTCTGTGGGGGAGGAATTAAGAAAAACTATTTTAAAAATCATCTCTGTTCATAAAATCTAGAGGGCAGCACCAATCAACAACGCCTAGGATATATGCTCTTATTAATCTAAAGAAGTTGTATTAAAGATAATATTTTGCCTTAAAATTCCCTTATTTTGTAATATATACTAAAAAAAAAATAATAAAAAATTTACTTATTAATTAACGACTCACACAACATTTTTAAATAAATTCATTGATAGAGAAGTGAATGAAATATCCAATGGCTTAGTCTCGATTATTTCTATAACACCATTAAAAAAATGGATTAATCTATGTATTTTAAGAATCAGACGGAAGAAAGTTTAATAAATTAATTTCGGAAATAGAACTAGACACTAAAAAATCATCTACATTATTAGCTGAAATTAATATTAGTAGTAAATGATTTAAAAATAAAATAAACTTCAAGATCAAGAAATTAAAGTTCATTCGGCTAAAGAACACATTTAAGATTCTATCTTAAAGGATCTTTATACTAGAATTATTTCATTTATAAGGACATGCACAACAATGCCCAGAGTCTTTTAATAGCTTTAAAAGCTTCCATCAAACTAAAGAGCTCCACGATGTCAGCAACCAATGATGAGAACTTTCATTCTCGATAAAGGAGAAGTTGAGTAGACATCCGAACACATTCAAGTTTTTCATCATCTAAAATAGCTTCGCAAAGGCAACTCTCTTATTACATTTCGGGTCAATTATAATACATCAAAGTAACAATTACGTCTGTACACCTCAGACGAGTTCCGAAAATCTATCTTAAAATCCGTTCATAATTCAGAAGTCAAAGGATCAATCAAAATGATGACAAACTGAACTGATGACTAGCCTTCATTGAAGAATAGGACAACTTTTTGCTTTTCTTGTCAGAAAAGTAAAGTCTGTGCTGTATCATAATAGAGAAAGACAATTTTAAAACACTTCACTAGTCAAATTGGAAAATACCTCGAAGTTTCACTTATCATCGTCGATTTAGAGAGGGGCCTTTTCAATCAACGTGACTTTACTTTCGTTATTTACTTATCATAGTTGATCGATTCACAAGATGGATCTTGAGTTTTGGTATTTCCAGTGATGTATTGGTAAAATAAAACAAGCAAGGGAACGCATAGTGGGAGCAAAAATATGTCCTATTTTTAGCAAACTATTTTTTTCCATAAAAGATTTTATTTTTTCTTATTCTTACTATACAAAATATTTACGAACACAAAAATAGAAATTCTAACAGTAGATTTATGTGGGAGTTGTCGGGACATGAAAAAGTACTGGAACGTGTTCCGGTTCTGAAAAAAGGTAAGGGAACGTCGTTCCCCTCCCAATACACCATTGGGAATTTCCTAAACAATCATCACTTATAGAGAAAGACAATTTTACAGTATATTATTCACAAATGTTAAGAAAACTTGGTAAAACAACGACATACCATCCAGACAAGATAGGTTGGCATCGACAAATACAGAAAATTGTATTTTCAAGTTACCACTAGTAATAATGTGTCTTTGATTTTGTATCATAACCCAAAACAATACTACTTTAACAGAAATGACAACATGGCTCACCTATTAACCTTCGATCAGATTTCTTACAAGAAACTCATCAGAAATCGATGAATTCATTTAGAAATTCATACATTACTTATACAAACCGTACATCATAATAAAAAATACCTTTATTGCCTTAGACAAATGATAAATAGAAGAGAAATGAATTAATACCAGAAAACAGGCTTTGAGCATCAATCGCATCATCCAAGAATCTGAGTTTTTAAGACGAAAAAATGAATAAATTTTCTCACAAAGAAGAGAAGAAAAAAGATGCTTCACCTGATTGTCGTGCCCCTGAACTAAAAAATAACTAGATCAGGGAGAGAGGTTTCTGAATAGGGAATGTTAGGCAGTTGATATTTTGTAGGACACACACACATACAAAAATTCTATAATTTTTTTCTTGCATTAACGAGAATATAGAAATCATAATAATAATAAATGTGTTGTTTTTATGAAATTTTTTAGAAATAAAACTTTTTTCAAATATTGTTGCTGGGATATATCTGAAAATTCTAATTTCATACTTAGAGATTAGAATTTCTTGCCTAAGCACTTTATTCCTTTTCTGCTTGCATTGCACGAATATTCTCTTTTTAATTTTTAATGTTACTTTTTTAATCCATTTTCTTATTATATTTTTACTTTATAAATTAAACTTGAAACATCTTTTATTTTTATAATTCTTCTTTGGTATGCTAATCCTATTTTAAATGAAAACGTGGGAATGTACAAATAAATAATATTAGCATTTATTATTTTGATATATATTCAAATTTCTTAGCAAAAATTTATTAATAAAATAAAATAATTTAATTTATTTGAATTTATATATAATGGATAAATTCAAGTTAATTTGATTACAATAATAAAAAAAAAGTTTGGAAAAAAAACTATCTTTACATATTCAGAGAAATTTTTCGAAGTTCCCTACTTCGACCACCCCACCACTATAAAAAAAAAAGTCACAATATTTAAACGAACCATTCATTGAAGTTTGAAAACTTTCCATTTGGTTAAATAAATAAATAAATATTAAGTTTTAATTAGTGTGTTCTCTGATTATTTTTTGGTCGGTCGTCCGCTACGCAAAAATTCTTCTTGCCGAAGAAATGTCATCTTGTTGAGCCACAGTGCAAGGTAACAATCACTTTTTCCAAATCTCGATGTTTATTTGAAAAACGAATCTGCATGCCTCTCTTAGATATCTTAATCAATTGCTTGCTTCACTTAATGATTGGCCTGGCTCTCAGGAGCTTTTTCCAGCGTCTAGGTATGATTCCCCTCTATTCATCATAATGGATGTTTGATTGTCCTAATACTTGTTTTTTTTCATAAATCTTTTTCAAAATACAATTATAATTTTATTAATATATTCATTTGTTAAATAATAATAATAATAATAATAATAGTAATAATAAAATTAATTAAAACCTAATTTTTTTTAGCAGATATTTAAAACTATCTTATAATTTATTACATATATCTCACTCCTGAATAAAAACACTTTCTAATTAAGAATTATTAATTAAAATTATGCAATATCTTCAATATATACTACATGGGCTGAAAAGTCCCGGGATTTTTCAACAAATGACGCCACTAGAAAATGAACATGACTCATTTCGAGAGGCTCATCTGTCACTAGTTTATGTATGAAGTATCATGACATTTCGTCCATTCGTTTACAAGCTACAGTCGTTTAAGTGACGCTACTTTCGCTTTCATAAGAAAAATGGAAAAACAGGATTATCGCGTCTTGATTAAACATTGTTTGTTAATGGGAAAAACTTGTGAATTGGTTGCAGGAATGTTATCCCACATCTACTCCTTCGAGAACAACAGTTTATCCATTTTTCTTATGAAGGCGAAAGTAGCGTCACTCAAACGACTGTAGCTTGTAAACAAATGAACGAAATGTCATAATACTTCATACATAAACTTGTGACAGATGAGTCATGTACATTTTCTAGTGGCGTCATTTATTGAAAAATCCCGGGACTTTTCAGCTCATGTAGTATATAATTGATAAAAATCTTTTATATATACTTCTAAAACAAAACAATGATCAAAATTATTTATTCCAGAGGTTCTCAAACTGTGACACTTGTATCACTGGCGGTACCTTATATAATCTGATGGTGGTACTTCCAGTACAGTTACTTTTAGTAACGAAATCATTGTAGTGGTAGCTGAACTTTTTGGAGGAAGTTTCTGTGGTACCAACTTTAAAATCTTTGAGAACCTCGGTTTTATTTCATACAACATGTTAAAGTATTTTGAAAATATAATATAAGAAAGGAATTAATAATAAGCTAATAAGTAAGAACTATGGAGCAAGGAAGACTAGCAAAATGTGGTCAAAATAGTACTACATGATGGAGATGCTAAGCATGAGTTAGATTTAATTGAAAGGCCAGGTGACGAATGCAGCCTGACAGCTACTTGATAGTCAAACAGGAATGGATCATTTGTGTGTCTTCAATTAGATTAGAACTCGGTGTTAGATTCTCATCACTACATTTATTTTCTATGTGTTCCTTTTAATTTGCATTCCTATTATAGGACTGATAATGTCGTTTTATTTAGTACGAACATAAATGGAATTTTGTACTATTTGTGAGCATGAATTTGTTCAAAATCAAGAAAGACAGTCCAATCATTCTTATTTTTAGATGGGTAACGAATTGAATCTAAATTTAAAGAAAAATTTTAACTACAAACTTAGAGAGATGTATACTCTTATTATTCCATCCAATCATCATCATATTCATTTATCACTTTCCCTAGAAGATTTTTCCAAAGGCGCCATTGGTCAATATAACACGGTTAAAAAACTGGATTCTCTTCGATAATAAAAATTTCATAATGAAAGAGAGAATTATTATTTTTCTAGAAAAGTCTCATAATTTATTATATTATTTACCATTTCTAAATTCCAAACGAAACTCCCTCTGCATGCCTACTCTCTAATGCAACTTCTATTATTATTAACATACTAGAGTTGCATGTAAATGAAAACAGTTAAGAAAATAAGAATATAATCATTTACAAACAAACATTCTATTCTTCATTTTAGACAACGACTAAATAATTTTTTCTAACAGCCACCCAAAAAACAAAAAATTATATAAATTTTGTCTTGTTATGAATGGAGCATGATAGACTGTTGGTAGGAATGGGGATGAGGGGCCCATATGACGGAATTTAATTAACAATCACTGTTCTTCTAATTCTATTGAAATATTTGATCAATTCGTGATCATCATCACGTTAACGTGGACTATAGGATGCTGAAACGCTCTTATTCTATAAATAATAATAATAATAATAATAATCAATTATATTCGTTTTTCTAATTACTTTAACATTCTATTTTTTTATTTTTTCAAAAAAAAAATAAATATTTTTATAATTTTATTTATTTATTCGATTACTTATTTAAATATATCTTTTTTTTTTATTATTTTTCTTGTTAACTTTTTATATAATTACCGACCGACGATAGTAAGGGAGGTATTGTTTTCACACCAAATTTCACATGTGGAGATTTTTACATATCTCCACGAATCATGCATTTTCTTAACAGAAAAAAGTATTTTTAGCATGATGTCTGTCCGTCTGTCCGTCTGTCCGTCTGTCCGTCTGTCCGTCCGTATAGATATGTACAGCCTGAACGGCTCAACCGATTTTGATGAAATTTGGTATATTTACTTAATGCATCAGTATGATGAATTGATCAACTTTTGGTGTAATTCCGGAAACCGGAAGTGGTAGTATTAGCGATCGACGATAGGAAGGAAAGGGTTATTTTCACACCAAATTTCACATGAGGAGATTTGTTTATATATCACCGCGATATATCAAGCACTTTGTATTGGTTTTATCCTCGAGAAAAATCATATTTATTAGTTTTTTCTTGATTTAAAATTATATGACGTCATCCAGCCATTCATGACGTCACAGCCTGGTCTTGCATATATATTATAAATAAAATAAAATTAAAAATGTTTATATTTATTATTTATGTATCCATATCTGTTTTTTATTACATTAATAGATATATTAAAATTATTTGAGATTGTTTCTGTAGCTGGAAATTAATTTACTTCAAACCGTCGGTTGGTTCGGACCTGGCCAGAGGTCAACTTATTTTTATTATTAATTTAAAATGAATTATTTATTAATTATTTTATTCTTGATCTGCTTAATTGATTATAACAAAATTTCACATATTCATTCGCTTATTTCTACTCCTTTAACATACTTCTTTTATTTATAATATTATTCTACCTATTCATAAAATTGCACCAGATGTTTTACTTTCACAATTCTTACAAATTTTTTTCTTTAACATTTTTTTTTTATTATTTTCCTCTTGTCTTTCCTTTTAAAATACCAGTTTATGTATGTCTTTTGAGTAATGTAATTTAATTAAATACAACTGTAACGTTTGTTATATATCTATCTATTTATCCTTTTAACACGCTATTATTTAGTTTGACATCGTGTCCTGTCCTCAAAAATTGGAAAGTGAATTTGACCCACTTCCTAATGTTCCAATGAGCTGAAATTTTGCATACATATGTAACTCCGATTTCAGGTTCATCCCAGGTCATAGGTGACCTCGGAGGTATTATTAATTAATTAATAATATTATTATTAATAATAATTATTAATAAATTAATTAATTCTTAACATTATAATCTGAAATCATTAACCCGGCGAAATTTCTGTCTAGACTAAAAATTAAGAAATAAAAAAATATAAAAAAATTTTTTTTTAAAAAAAAAGAAAAAAAGAATTTCTCCACACCTACCATGATTTCCTTAAAATTAATCATATCTAAAAAATGAAAGTGTGGGTGCCAAACATGCAGGGAATGGAAAAGAATACGAAGGACTTGCACAAACCTTTTTGTTATTTATCTTTTCCACTGTAAATGATAAGTATGTCTATTTGAAGTAGAATTTGCGTTTTTCCCTGCATGTTTGGCGCCCACGCTTTCATTTTTTAGATATGATTAATTGTAAGGAAATCTTGGTATGTGTGGAGAAATTATTTTCTCCTTATTAGTACATTTAAATAAAAGCGTGTTTTTAAAAAGTTTTTTTTTTTGTTTAAAGACACCTCCTTGTGGAAAGTTTAACTATATCCTAAAAATCTATTATATAATTTTTAATTTATTTCTCAATGTAGACTCAACTCATTAAAGTTTAAAGCAAGGTTACAATCGGGAAACGCCTGTTATCATGCAATAAAGGGGCTTATCGCATCAAAATTATTATCAAAGGGGATAAAACTTAAAATATATAAAACAATTATTTTACCGGTTGTATTATATGGATGTGAGGCATGGTCTATGACCTTAGGTGACGAGAGAAGATTAGAGTATTTGAGAATAGGATTCTGAGAAGCATTTATGTGCCAAAGAAAGATGAGGTCACCGGGGAATGGCGAAGATTGCATAACGAGGAATTGAAAGACCTCAAGCATCTCCAGATATAGTTAGAATAATAAAATCGAGAAGGTTACGGTGGGCAGGACAATGGCAAAAAATATATTGGTAGGGAGACCGAGTCGGAAACGTCATCTTGGAAAACCAAGGACACGGTGGTTGGATAATGTGGGAAATGATGTAAGAGAGATGGGAGAGGATAGGTTGGTTGTGGCTCAGAATAGGAATATTTGGAGGGGTGTGGTTGCTGCGGCCAAGAACTTTCGAGTTCCGTAGAGCCACAGAGATAGATAGATAGACTCAACTCATTTGGAAGATGTATTGACTTTCCTGTTCCTAGGACATTCATTTAAAACATATCCTTTCTTCTTTTTTAGTTTTTTTTATTTCTTATTTTTCAAAATATCGTTGAAATATTTCAATTTCTTTTGGAGTGCACATGTATACTCTATTATATACCATATAAATTTAAATGAATATATCTTGTCGAAATAGGCAATAGTCTCCTCTCCTTATCTCATCTTGTAAGCTCATATTTCTGCGGTGCCAGTTTGAATCTATATTTCATATAATCTTATTTTTCTTGAAATTTTTACTTATTTTATCCGTTTTGATGAAATTCTCTATACAATGTGACCTTTTTTTGATTAATTTTTATATTCTATTATAAATTTCTTGAAATAAACATAAGAACCTGATTCTATTTTACTTTCACTTATAAAGACTTGTTACCTAAAATTATCTCTGATATCTTAGAAAACTATTTAAATATATATATATATATATATATATATATATATATATATAGCCTATAAATATTCTGATAATATATTTATGATTCCGGTTGATGGTGGAATAATACACCCTTGATTGACTTGAAAATGGCATTGTAATATCATGCAAATTCTAATTCGATATTGTTAACATTTTTATTTATTTGATGAGCATAAAAGTTTTTTTAACTGACACATAATAAAATAAATACAATAAATAAATACTTGAGAAACTGCAAAGGAATAAGCCTCAAATAAAAATTGGAAACCAGAAGTGAAATAGAGTTGTAGCTTTGTACGATTATACATATCAATAATAATTGATAATATATATATATACATATACATATATTACTTTCAGATTTATTAGGGATATAATCACGTATTTTTGTGAGATTGTTTTCTCGACGTTTCGGCACCCATTTTGGCGCCATTTTCAAAAGATTATTTAGGTTGGAATATTTTTGGGATTCTGGGTCTTAGTCTGTGTGACCAAGGGTTAATATCGGGATTTTGGGTTGATAGGTTTGGATGGTTTTGTACTCACTGCGCGTTGCTGTGGAGCTCCGAAGAATCCTAGGCAATCCTGAGGCTGGACAATAGCCCGAGGCTAACTGGTTGTCCAGTACGGACGTGTGCCAGAGTTAGGATTGCCCAGGATTCTTCGGAGCTCCACAGCAACGCAGTGAGTACAAAACCATCCACAAACCTATCAACCCAAAATCCCGATATTAACCCTTGGTCACACAGACTAAGACCCACAATCCCAAAAATATTCCCACCTAAATATCTCTTGAAAATAGCGCCAAAATGGGTGCCGAAACGTCGAGAAAACAATTTCACAAAAATACGTGATTATATCCCTGATAAATCTGATAGTAATAATAACAATAACATTCACGGAAACCTAAACCAGCATATACATATATATATCTAGATCTATTTTAATTCTATTCTAGTTAGTTTCATTTTGAATTGGGAACTGTGGAGTCCCCATTTCATTAGTTGGTTCATTAATTATAATTAATATAATAATTCTTCTTTTTTTCGTTAAATAATCAATTTCATCTGCGAATTTATCTTTCAGGTATATACCGCAAATGTGGACTCTCTTTGCTTTTTTTGGCGAACAATCGTTGTTTCATCTCATATTTGAGAATCCTCTAACCAAGCGCTTTCATATCCCCTCATTCATCTGTAACTATGTTTAAAGGTAATTTTAGTCTGAGCGGAACTGGGTAGGTCCCCTCAGGTTTTCACCTAGGCAAACATGTTTGTTTAGAGCTGTAGGTGGAACGCCCACATTAGTTTTCTCCTTTTCATTCTAGTTAACGAAAATCAAATGGAATGATCAAACAATTCATACGAGAAGATATCAATTCTTCAGCTTTTTTAGTTTTTTTTTCAAGCATGATGATACCAGTCCAGTCAATTTTTTTCATAATTGATTCATATTTTCTTCCTTTTTCTTAATTATCCATAATCTATATTACATTTATCTAGATATATCCTATATATAGTTAAAGAGATTTAATATAAATATATAATTTTCTATCTATATGTAAACCTAGAATTTTTCTTTTCATTTTTTTCTTTATCAAAAAAATTTAAAAAAATATGGAACTTTTATTAGTAGTTTAGCATTTAAATAGTAATAATAATTATAATTAACATATCAATATAAAAAAAATTCATTTATTAAAAATCATACTTATATTTAGTAAAATTTATTTTTATTTTTTATTTTCTGCGAGGGCAATTCACAAAGTAGGTTACGTTTTGGAATTAAGACAAAACTATTACAGGAAAATGATTTTCATTATATACAGAGCAAGTAAAATACTAATTTTCTACATAATCGCCAAAAAAAATTGAGACATGAACTAGCTTCGAAATTCCTTCCTCATAGAAATCCGCCGCCTGTTAGCGGAATCCGTCGTTTCACCATAACCGAATTTTTCTTCAGTTTTCCGCAAATTTCACGCACTTTATTGTACTAAATTGTTTCTCAAAAGTTAGGCTAATATAAGTTTTGTGCCAGGTGGGTACCAAAGCTTCTGACAGACCATCACAAGGGTCAGCGAATGGCTGCCTCTTTGTCATTTTTGGAGGCCTACGAGTACCACGGTGATTCATTCCTTGATCAAATCGTAACGGGAGACGAGACTTTGGTGAAACACGTGTCGTGTGAGACAAAATTGCAGAGTGGGGGCACACACATTCTTCCAAAAAACCACGAAAGTGTTTGCAAACTCAGGCGGCGGATTTCTATGAGGAAGGAATTTCGAAGCTCGTTCATCGCTACGATAAATGTCTCAACTTTTTTGGCGATTATGTAGAAAAATAGTATTTTAGTTGCTTTTTCAAATGTATATATGTAATAAAAAACATTTTCCTGTACTAGTTTTATCTTAATTCTAAAACGTAACCTACTTTGTGAATTGCCCTCGTATATACATATATTCAAGAAAATAATATTTTAATATTTCAAATAAAATTTGATAAAAAAAATGGAATATTTAATTATAGTTACTTTTGTTATTAATAAGAATAAATTTCCTTGAATTGAGATTCGATAATTTCGGATTATATATATTTAATTCTAATTTCTAAAAATTATTACATATTATAATTTAATCACATACTTTATTTTTTTTTTTTCAATGTTTGTAAAATTTCAATTGAAATATAAAAAGATCTAAGTATATATATATATATATCTTACAATTTCTTATTTTATGTGTCTGAAATATATATATATATATATGGTAGATAAGTAATAATTTTAAAATTAAATAACATTATATTCCTTTCCCCTTTGAGATAACCTTAATATATACCTTTCATTATCTTTTATTTAAAGAAAAAAAAATATGAATTTTGCATTTACATATCTATACATCATTATTTTACTATAAGAATGACTGAAATTATTTGTTATTAATTCATTAATTAAATAATGTAAAATTAGATTAATAATAACATTCATGCATGATGATAGATAGCATTTCTATTATAACTATGAATGAAATTAATGAAAAACTAGACATATAATGCATATAAATATATACAATATATTTAAATTTAAGTTTAATTTATTATATAAGAATTAAGAGAAAACAACACACTTAATAAGTGGGATATGAACCTCTAATAAAACTTTTTTAATAAAATAAAATAAATTATGATGGTTTTTTCAACAAATTTTGAATAATTTCAATGATGTTGAGAACGCGATTTACAACGCACGGACATAAATAATTTTACTTTTTATATTTTAACTATCTAATTATAATTTAATTAAATAACATTTCTAACTTTTTCTAAAAAGGTTAAAATTAAATTACAGATAAGAATATTCCATTAGAAACAAAGTTACGATGGAACAGAAAACAAAAAACATCCTCTCTCTTTTCATTTAGATTTTATATCATTATGTTGTTAATAAAATTTTTGGACCATGAAATAAAAAAAAAAATTTTTGATAATAATTGATTAATTTATTAATAAAATCTAACTTTAGAGTTAATATTTGAACTATAATATTTTTATTGTGACCATATATTAAAATAAAAACAATTGAATTTACATTCGTATTCATGTTACACTATTTTCAAAAATTATTTTCTTATTTTTAATTTAAAACATCTTTACTAATTGTTATTTCTTTTGAAGTTCATTAAATTACAAACTGAACATGAATGTTGATGTTGTTTAATAACACAATTATCTTCATATTGCGGTGCTTAGACATTTCGTGTGAATGAGAAAATAAAAGTTGACAAGAAATGTATTTTACGGGGAAAAAAATTAGAAATAGAAGGGGGATGGGTAGATCAAAAACAAGACCGGATAACAATATAAAATGGAAATAAATAAATAAATTATTCGATGAAGATAGGAGTGGGTTTGAAAGATAGTCATAGTTGCTCCTATAAAGAATTTTACAATTTTTCAAAGATAGATAGATAGATAAATTCATCTTAATGAATATATATATATAATAAAATGCTAAAGAGGATATATATATATATATATATGGTAAAACCGAGGGATATGACGCACAAATTTTTGCCAAATCTCAAACGCAAATACCGAGTATGTCATTATTATTGTTGTTAATGGTACTTGAGACTATTAGGTATGCATAGCAAAAAATAAGAACTACTAAAATTTACAAAAATAAAAAAGTTAACTTTTCGGCCATATTCCTAACAGGAGTGGGGATACTGCGAAGTCGGTGTGGGGATATGACTTATGGGAAATTTCATGTAAAACAAAAATAAAAGCTCATAAATTTTAAATATTTAATTAAGTATGTTTTAAGAGTTAAAAGAGTACTTAACTTAAATAATCTATTTACACAAGTCTAGGACTATGAATATTTCCCTCTTTTTACTAAACTTTTTGAGGGTTAATTTTTTACTGTTAAACAGAGGTAAAATGCACGTCCTATCCCTCGCATACACAATGCCTTCATATCACTCCTTCGACACAATTTTAGATATAGACTTGCAAATAGTAAACTAAGTGAATAAATAAGTCTTAATAATAATTTTAAAGAATATTCAAAAACGTCTATTTACAAACATTGCAAAAAAAAACACACAAATTATGAGCCTTTGAAATAAATATGATAAACTTTCGCTTGTGTTGACTTTTAATAATGATGGACAAAACAAATCCTCCTTACACGACGGTTTGCTTCTAACTAAATTAGAGATGCTTCATCTGGTCGCGTAAGTGGCTGTAGGTGGCTATTATCGTCCCTTAATGACTTTCCCACGTCAAAAGGTCTAGTTTTCGAGATATAGTAAACGCGCCATATCCCTAACACATCATATCCATCGGTTTTACCTTATATATACATACTATACTTTTTATATTTGTAACCCATTAATATTCATTTCTTTTTGCCTTGGACAATATTTGCATGAAATATGTACATACACACAATACATAAATATACTATATAATAGAAAATGTAAATTATACTCTCTTCTACAAATTATATTCTTATAACAATTAGTTTTTTTTTTATCTATTTCTACATTCTTCTTCTTATATATATTAATTATTCTTATATTTTTAGCTGCTGAAGATGGTAAAAATTATGATATTCGAAATGAAGATAATTGTGTTATTAATCGACAATTTTAATTTATACGTATTTTTATACTTGTATCTACTTTCATTCGATTCTATTTTTCAACTCGTTTTTTAAACGCAAAATTTCATTGCGTTATCTTCCAATGGATAATAAAAATGAATGTTTGTCTTGTCTATGATACCATACGAGCATTCCTACAATAAACTTAGATCCACCCATGTATAACAATGACCAAGCGATTTGTAAATGAACAGCCATCCATTCTACAAAAATTTCTTATTCCATGTCAATTCTCCCAATCCTTGGAGGATTTATTCTGAATGATTTTTGTCATTCATTTTAGATATAGTAATTTTATTTGAATTCCAGATGGCCACTTGTTCATTTATGAAAGAACAATTAACCCTTTGGAAATAACATAGTCTTTGGGTCAAAGAAGTTTCTACAAATCTAAGCAATCCTCTTCTTCTATGCCATGATCACTGCATTTGCAATGGAAGGTGAAAATTTCACGTAGTCGAATACATGCTGAAGTAATCCGACTGGAGAGCTCCATCCATCCTATTTTAGTGTTCTTGTATTCATTCATTTCCACACATGTATTTTATTCTTCATTTCTTCTTAATCTCTCTCTTCATGTCACTCAAAAAATGTATTTTCTGCTTTTTTCAGTCTGCTTCACAACTTTACTATTTCCTATTTATTGTGTTACTGGCATTTTTATTTCCCTAATAATCACTTCAATTCTCATCTATTGTGCTTTTCTTATTCCATTTTAATAATAATAATCATAATCATAATCATAATTCTAATAAAAATAATCATTAAGTATAATTATCTAACATTTAGTGTTAGTTTATTAGTATTTTATTAATTTTTTTTTTTAAGATTTATTTTTTTATATTAATTTTTGTTTGTTTTTTTGTCATTCATTTATTCCACATTTCATTTTTCATTTTTTTTTTTTTTTCAAGGATTGAAATGTTTCATAGTTTCAATGTTCCATGTTCTAGTGGTGTGGATGTCTAACGTTGGTTCCTCTTTGAAAATGAAACAATTCAAACCGGTGATTGGATTTGTAATTTTTGTATTATTTTTCCATCGTTTGGGATTGTATGTTTTCACGGCTCTTTAGGTGGAGTCGACGGCATCGGCATGGCGCTCAGGGGAATCAACGACGAGACATCATCGATTATCGGACAGGATATATCCCTTCGCATTTACGATCTCCGAGTGGTCGAGTGAGATGATCTTCTGGATTCGATGGATAGGTAGCTTTTCTTATTGAACTTTTCTATTACTATTCGGGGCGAATGTTTCGATTTCTTTTATTGAATGGATTATATAAGAAGACAGGCATGTGCAATGTAAGTCTACCTGGTCAGATCGATTTATTTACTTTATTTTTACTTACATATCTCGTATTTTTTCTAAAACAAAATTATATATAGAATATATATCCTCCCTTAAAGGTCAATTTGTTCGAAATATTTTTTGTATTCTATATATTTGAAGTTTCATTTCATTGCAAGACTAGTTTACAATATTGTTATATTTTTAATATCCTTTTTTTTGAAATCCAACTCCGAGTTTCATTTTTTTTTTTTTTTTTTTTAATATTTCAATTCAAAGTCTGACAGGTAGTTTTGTCAAAGTTGCACATACTTCTCTGATCACTTCATAATTAAAAACAATTTATAAAGAACAAAACACGTTTATATTATATACAATCTATTATAATCTTAAAAACCCCAAAAAGTGAAAAATTAGACATTTTATAGATATTCTTTGTGATAAAATATTGTAAAACGTTTGTAGTTTAATGAAAAAAAACTACTACTACATCATCTCCATAAAGCGGAGGGATGATTAAAATATCTACAAATCTTACATACTTTATTGGAAATTAATTCAATCTTAACGAATTTAAATTATCACCAAAATTTTAACATATACCAAGAGTTTTTTTTTATAAAATCAATGAAACCAAAAAAAAAAAAAAGTAAAAAAAAAAAAAAATTATCAAAAAAAAAACAAAAAAATAAGCAATGGAGAGTGAATGATTTTGAAATAATAAAATTATCTACAAATCTTGTATTTTTCATTGGAAATAGCATGTAAAAATATGTAAATTATGTATTTATTTTTTTTTTTACCAAATTGTCAGTTAGATGAAAGTTCTTTTTACTAATTACTTGTTACTAATTAATTGTTTAATTGAAATGCATTGATTGCAATTGCATTACAAAAGAAAAAAAAATAATAATTAAAATGTAAATTAATTAATTCAGATTCAAAAGAACTTTTAGTCTATCTAAAATTTGATTCCATTATAGTTTTTTAAGTTAATAAAATATTTTATAAAATCAAAAATATTAATTCAAAAAAAAAATCTTTCTTTCATTAAAAAAATATAATCTAATAATAATAAAAATTTTCTTTTTTATCTTTGGTTTAGAATACTAAAATGTTTGTTGAATATTGGATAGAAATTAATATTATTATTCTAACGAATATCCTAATAATTGTATAATGAATCCAAATGGTAAACACGAATGGAGGAATCCACGACTAACGAAGTTTAGGAGACAATCGAAAAGCATTACGGTGTTTCCTCTTCGAAGATTTGTCTTCCATTATCTGTGATTTATCACTTACGAAATTACATACAATCGAGGAAAATCCATTTTTGGAAATTAGTTCTTTGTTTTATTTTTTATTAAATTAGTGTTTGTTCTACAAACGATTGGTTTCCATTCTCAGGTCTTTTTGAACCTATAAACCAGTGATTCTCAACCACTGTGCTTCGGCACTTTTGTGTGTCGTGAGATTTTCGAAACGTGCCGCCAAATTTTACAAATGTAAAGAGGCTCTTAAACATTTCCGACTTTTTTTTTCAATATGGTTCTAAAAAAATGTTTTTGGGATCAGTCTTTAACATTTATCTTTTTCTTTGTGTGCCGCCAAATTTTTAAACCGTTAAAAGTGTGCCACGGTAAAAAAAAGGTTGAGAATCACTCTTCTTTCTAATGAATTCATGCCTTATAAAATTAATGAAATGTATTTTTTATAAATAGTTATTTCTTAACATTGTTTGACCATGTTCCTGTTAAATTAATTATTAAGTTAAAATTATTAATAAAATGTGGCCTAGATTTCAAATTTTATTAAAGAATAAAATAAATTAACGAATCCAATGAACATTTTAACCATTTAATTTGATTTCATTGATTTATTTGTTCCAATTTTAATCGATTCGCCCCGAACTGGAATGATTTTAATAAATATTTACAACGAATTGGATTCAACAAATACATATTCATTCTTTGGTAACAAGGTAAATCAAAGTTAAACATTTCAGGATATAGGTCAGGGACCAGGGAAAATTATATTAAATAATAGATATATAAAATTATAATTGTTATTCATAAATTAATATGAAAATGATTGAGATACAAAAATAATAAGGGTAATTGTTTATAAATACGTGAGGATCAGGTATTTGGATAAAACTTTACCAGTGGATTCTTTTTTTAATTCCAAGTTATTATTAAATTAGCAAATGGTTCGGTCACTTTTAGTTTCCGAGATAAAAATTATTAAAATTTGCATATAAATCCATTGACATTCTATTTAACTACCATGTTTTATTCATTTGGCCATTTGAGGGCTTCGTTAATTTTCGGGGGGGGGGGGGTTCAGTTCGGTTTATATATATGAAAATTACAAAGTTAATTAATTAAATAATTTTCCTATATCTAAACCAAATCGAGAAAAACCGAAAATTAGTGAATAATTTGTGAATTAGTCAATAAAACATTAATAAATAGCTGCTTATTTGGACGTTCATAATTAGTTTATCTGTCAAATTTTAATAATTTTTAACTCGAAAACTAGTAGCGACCGAGAAATATTGCATAAGGAAAGTTACTATGGAATTAATAAAGGAATCCACTGGTAAAAAAAAAAAGTCTTATCCAAATCCCTGAAACTTCCGTCTTTGTAAACAATTATCAAATAATATAAAATGAAAAATATTAAGAGAGAATGGAGAGTGGGACGGGAAGGATTATTTTAATTTGTTGAAGGGAAATATGTGGTGGCTGCAACCAAGAAATTCCTCGGAAAAAACATTCCTCATTAAAAACATTGATATATGTCTATTACATTTTTTCAATCAAATAATAGAATATATAATCCATCAAATACGATACAAATATAAAAATTATAATCACTCATTCAAAGTAAAAAAAAAAAAAATAAAAACAAAATTGGATAATACACGTAAGTATATATAAAAATATAAATATTTCTAAGAAATTTTTAATTTTTATTTTTTAACCACAAATTAAAGAAGACCTTGGAATGCAGCATATCACACATTACATCAATTAATTAAAGTATGTTATTATTAAAATAATTAAATAATTGAAAAAAATACTGTTTTCATAAATAAAAAGTAAAATGTTATCTAGTTTAATAATGTTTATTAATTTTTATTTATAATTTATATATATATACTTAAGTATATATGTACATTACGTAAATTATTTTTAGTTTTCTATTGTATATATTTATTATGTGTAAAGGGAGACGTGAAAAATTAATTTTTATTTGTTGATTTTTTTATATATATGTTATGTATAAAATATACACTTATTATTTACAAAGGATATACTCTTACAATAGTAAAAAAAAATTCATGTTAATTGACTTTAATGTGTAAAATTTAATCTATTCATTACTACCTTTATTTCCAATAATAAACATCAACTTAATAAAATCAACCTCACATTCAGAGCCAGTTCTAGGGTTTTGAGCGCTCCGGGCAAAACAAAAAAAAAGTACAAAAGCAAAAAATCAAAATTACACGAAAATAATCAATTTAAAAAAATATTTTATTGTTTTAACGACGCCCCTCCAAATTTTGCGCCCGTCGCCCCTTTATCTGGCGCTGTTCACATATCTTTATTAAGAACTTATTATTATCTTTGATTAAATATATCAATTTTTTTGTTTTTGCATTTGTTTATAAAATTTATAAATGATTTTATGATTTAATTTATATATACATATAAATTAAAATTTTAACTGGTCCATAAATAATTTAAAAACATTTTAAAAATAAACGAAATATAAAAATCTAATTCAAAATTTTTATCTTTGTATAATTTCAAGAGAAAGGCTATGTTATATAGTCCCTTCAAGTGTTCTAGTATTATAACAAAATATAAACTATGATCATTAAAAAAAAGAAACTTTTAGATTTTTTTTAATCCTACATATTAATTCATAACTTAAAGAAATCCTTAAATAATGTCTTTATTTTTAATTTATAAGTAATATTTAATTGACATTCTTCATAAGAAAAAAAAAGATAATTTCAAGATTATGAAATTTTAATGTTACAATAATAAATTATATATCAATTTTTATTTAGTTTTTGATTTTAAATTATGATATAATTTTATTTTTCAGAAAAAAAATTTTTTTAAACCCTTGAAGACAGACAACGCTTGTTTGAACTATAAGGAATAGTAAAAACTTTCTATGATTTATCTGTCGGAATTATTATAAAGTTGAATAAATAAAATAAAATTTATTTTGAAACATAAAACCGAGTGTTTTTAATAACTTTCCTTTAACCGTTTTACCGACCGACGATAGGAGGTATTGTTTTCACACAAAATTTCACATGTGGAGATTTTTACATATCTCCACGAATCATGCATTTTCTTAACAGAAAAAAGTATTTTTAGCATGATGTCTGTCCGTCCGTATAGATGTGTACAGCTTGAACGGCTCAACCGATTTTGGTGAAATTTGGTATATTTACTTAATGCATCAGTCGGATGAATTGATCAACTTTTGGTGCAAATCCGGAAACCGGAAGTGGTAGTATTACCGATCGACGATAGGAAAGGAAGGGTTATTTTCACACTAAATTTCACATGAGGAGATTTTTTAGACATCTTCACGAATCATGCACTTTGTATTGGTTTTATCCTCGGGAAAATCATCTTCATTAGTTTTTTCTTAATTTAAAATTATATGACGTCACCCAGCTCTTCATGACGTCACAGCCACCTCCTCCTTATATATTTTAAATAAAATAAAATTAAAAATATTTATGTTATATCCATATCTGTTTTTTATTGTATTAATAGATATATTTGAATTATTTGAAATTGTTGATGTAGCTGGAAATTAATTTATTTCAAACCTTTCTGAGCCTGGCCACAGGTCAACTTATTTATATTTATATTATTATTTCATAAAATAATTATAAAGTAAAAATATTATATTTATAAATAGAATCCCTTTTTATTTTTTCGTGTTACTTTTTCTCAGTATATATGTTTTATAAAAATTAAGAATTTAAATTTTTTTCCTTTCTTATTAAAATATATTTCTTCTAAAAATTATTTGATATTCGTTAATATAAGTAAAATGTGTTAATGTTTAAATACTATTTTGTTAACATAAGTTAATAAAAGAGACTATTTATCTATAAAAATACAATATTTTTTGAAAAAAGTAGCATTTTTACAGCCTTTTTTAAAAAAAATACCTTTTTGACAGGTTTTTTTAACAAAAAAACTTGCCTTTTAGGCGCCTTTAAAAAAAAATAGCCTTTTTTGCGCTCTCTAGTCATATGCTTTTGTAAAATCTACAAAAATTTGGTGAACAGTGATATTGAATTCGCGTTTTTTTCTAATATCTGCCTTGATGAGAATATCTGATCTACAGTTGATCGGTTTGGCCTGAACCCACACTGATATTCTCCTAATATTTCCTCTGCATATGATATAATTGAGATAATATTCGAGAGAATCTTATAGGATGTCGTCAAAAGAGAAATTCCCCTGTAGTTATTGCAGTTGGTTCTATTACCCTTCTTAAAGAGTGGGATAATAACTGCCTCCTGCCATTCTAAAGGAATCTTTTTCTTAAGCCAGATCGAAAGAACTAATTTATGCATACACACTACTAAATGTTTTCCTGCATATTTTAATAATTCTGTTGAAATCCCATCTATTCCCGCTGCTTTATTATTTTTGAAATTATCATTATCATTTCTACCTTCTGTAACGTAGGTTCTTCGAGATTAATTTCTGCTGAGTCTACCGTGAGGTTTCTGATCTATTACCTAGACTT
Source organism: Labia minor (assembly GCA_963082975.1). Lineage (NCBI taxonomy): Eukaryota > Metazoa > Arthropoda > Insecta > Dermaptera > Spongiphoridae > Labia > Labia minor. Next base: position 23,414,246 of record OY720348.1, on the reverse strand, counting down.
GAATTTAATAATTTTTCAAAATAGTTCCTCCATATATTTGTAATATCGCTGTTTTTAAATTATTATTAGTATCTCTAATTAAGTCTAACCGTGCCTGATAACCCTTTTTAATATTTTTAATTCTCATGTATAGATCCTTACTATTCTTGTTGCGGCTACTTTCCTCTATTTCTAATATTCTATTTTTTATTTTATATTCTATATTCTATTTTTTTGTTTTTAATGACTTTCGTCACTATTTTCCTGCTATTAATATATTCTAATCTATCTACTTCGCATTTGCTATTAACCCATTGTATTTTTGCTTTTTTTTCCCAATCTCTATTGCTTCCAAACATTCCTCATCGAACCATGGTTTATGTTTTTTATTTATAAAATGTATTTTTTCAATTTTCATAGGAAATGTTTTTATATATTCCAATTATTATAGATATTATTATAAATATTATCTTTATATTAATCCTTTATTTCTATCGACAATAAATATTTAGAAAATCATTTATTTAAATAATATTTTTTTACAGCCCACGTAAATAATGTATAATAAATTTATTTTATATCTTAAATTTTTTTCATTCCAATTGATGAAATGTCTGTTTTACCTCTAAATAAATAATTTTTCACTTAACTTAAAATTCCACAATTTTTTTTTTCATACCGATTATTCCTTCTGAATAAAAATAAATTTAAAAAAACCAACCAAGCCTCCCACCCGCTCTTTCGTAAATTAGTTATTCTTATCATAGCCAGGAGGCGATAAATAAGGTTTCAAAAGTTAACATGGTCGTGTCAAGTCTGTTATATGGTCTGTGTTATATATAAAATGCACCAAAATTATATGTTGAAACAGAATCGTTGCCACAGACCATCCGTTGATGTAAAGACATATTTGGTTGTCAAAATTTAAAACCTGTGTTTAAAACGTTTTTATTACTTATTACTTAGAATATATTTTATAATTGATAATAAATTAATCAATTAAAAATGGATCTTTATTCAGAAGAAGAAAGAAAATATCCAATATATATAGGTAATTTTTTTTCAATGTTTTTTTCATCTAAAGTAATGTTAATTGACACTAAAATGGTAATTATACAAAAAAATTACTCCAACATGAATTTGAATAAAACTTTACCAGTGCATTCCTTTTTTATTCTAATAAACTTTTCTTATGGAATTTTGGCGGAACGCACCAAGTTTGCCGGATAAAAACTATTAAAATTTCCATATATGTCAGTGGCGTCGATTAAATTTAAATTATTTTGTAAAAAAATTAAATATTTGTTTAATAAAAAATAAATTAAATATTATATAAAATAAAATATTATTTTATAAATATAAAAAAATAAAAAATATTCTATAAATATAAAAAATATTCTATAAATATAAAAAATATTATTTTAAACAGAATTAAATATTATTATAAATGGGATTAAATATTATTTGAATAAATCTAAAATATTTCATATAGCTAAAATAAAATATTTATTTATTTCGTTAACATTTACCGGTAATTTTTATTTCTATGTTTTTTTTCATCGAAAGTAATGTTAATTGTCACTAAAATTATTTTTTTTAATATTATTTGTAGTGATATTATTACTTAAATTGAATTATAAAATACTTAGATAGATAAAAATATAATGAATTAAAATAACGAAAACAATTCTTTTTTAGGTCCTCTATATTCGTGTGTATATTGTCATACGAATTTCATAAGTGAGGATTTTTTATGTAAACATCTAAAAAAATGTGTTCATAAAATAATATTTTCAATATTCAAAAATAATTTAAAACTCAAAAAGGATACAGAGAAATATTTAGACTTAAAATTTGAAGAACAAACTGATTCAATCCATAGAGAAGACAATCGTTTTCAATGTAATGATTGTAATAAGAAATTTAATCTGAAATCAACTTTAAAAACACATTTATTAATTCATACAGGAGAAAAACATTTTGAATGTAATTATTGTGAAAAGAAATTTAATGATAAATCATCATTAAATAAACATTTATTAATTCATACAAGAGAAAAACCTCTTGAATGTAATTATTGTAAAAAGAAATTTAATCTGAAATCAAATTTAAAAAGACATTTATTAATTCATACAGGAGAAAAACCTTTTGAATGTAATTATTGTGAAAAGAAATTTAATCGTAAATCACATTTAAAAAGACATTTATTAATTCATACAGGAGAAAAACCTTTTGAATGTAGTTATTGTAAAAAGAAATTTAATCTGAAATCAAATTTAAAAACACATTTATTAATTCATACAAGAGAAATATCTTTTGAATGTAATTATTGTGAAAAGAAATTTAATCAGAGATCAGCTTTAAATACACATTTATTAAATCATTCAGGAGAAATATCTTTTGAATGTAATTATTGTGAAAATAAATTTAATTGGAAATCAACATTAAATAAACATTTATTAATTCATTCAGGAGAAAAACCTTTTGAATGTAATTATTGTGGAAAGAAATTTAATGTAAAATCAAATTTAAAATCACATTTATTAATTCATACAGGAGAAAAACCTTTTGAATGTAATTATTGTGAAAAGAAATTTAATGTAAAATCAAATTTAAAATCACATTTATTAATTCATACAGGAGAAAAACCTTTTGAATGTAATTATTGTGAAAAGAAATTTAATCGTAAATCACATTTAAAAAGACATTTATTAATACATAATGTTTGACAAATAGAGTTAATAATGAAAATAACATTTTATTTGAATATACAGCTTATATATACTTTATAGCACAAATTATAGTTTAAATAATAAAAATCTGACTTAGTATTTTTATTATATTTACTATTTTATTTGGTCTATTAATAAATACAGTATTACTAATTATCTATATTAAATTTAAGAATCCTATCATTTTCTTATTCATATGTTACTTTATTTATTATTTATTTATACATGTTTAAAATATGTCTATTGATTCTTTTATTTTACTAATCTCTAATTGTAAATAAAAAAGAAACTTTATAAAAATCCGTATTTTAATTCTTACAGGAGACAAGCATTTTGAATTTAATTTAATCAAATTTAAATTGTCATTTAGTAATTCATACAGGTAAAAAGTTTTTTGCAATGAAATTATTGTAAAAAGAAAATTACTTAACATTTATTCATAGATACTGTTTTAATAAAAGGCATCCTGACTAAGGATTATTTTTTATTCTTTCTTTGATTAATGTTATATACTTTATAGTTTTCTGTTCATTTCTATAAAAATATTATATATTTAACTGATTATTGGCAGTCAACGAGTTAAAAAATTTAAAATATTAATTCCGGTACTTACAGCGATTCAATTAAGATGAAATAGAAAACTACGAATTATGAATACCAAATTTCATTAAAATAAAAATTTTTGTATTAACATTAAAAATATTGAAATAAAAAATAATAATTTGATTTAATAAATTAAAATATTATAAACATTTTTATATATAGAGGGAATTTCTCAGGGAGGTAGGAAGCCCAATTCATTTACTCATCCATGTTGCATAAGGCATCTTAATTTCTTAACACTCCGTTTTTGAAAATTTAAAATAGAGGGAGAGAAAGAGTTTCAATTATATTCGAATAGTCTACATATTCTATATATGAGTATTTTTTTTTCTGAATCTAATACCAAGTTGATTTTCAAAATTTTCTATTCTTTATGCATATGATTGATTACATGTATTAAAATTTAAACAAATTCAAATATTCTAATTTTTAATTTATATACAACTAGCTGATCAGAGCGCCTTCCAGGCGCTCTTCACACCTAGACGGGGGCTCCGCCCCCTGTACCCCCGAGTGTAGTATTTGGTTGAAAGTCTGTATGTAAAAGGTTTTCATCCATTTCGTTTCAATCAGTATAAGTAGATAAGACATATATTTGTTTTCTTAGAAAATATATATTTTAATTTAATCAGTAAATTAATTATATATTATTATTGCATATGTTATATTTATCTAACTCTGTGTCTATACAGTTTTCGAAAGTTCTTAGCCGCAGAATCCACTTTTCTCTAAGAGTCCCTATCCTGAGCTACAACCAAATCCTACCCTGTCCTATCTCTCCCATGTCCCTTCCTTCATTGTCCACCCACCTTGATCTTTGGTCTTCCACCGGATGTTTCCCAATATTTGCATGTGTGTCTGCATACATATCTACGTATATGATAACTGAATAATAATAATAATAATGTATTAAATGAATATAATTGAAATTTTAGTTTTAATTGCACTTTTTTTTTTGGTTTTTATTTTTATTTATTTTTATTGGAATTATTACAAATAATAATAATAATAATAATATACCGTTTAATACGTGAAAATAATATAATAATAATAATAATTTATTAAATTAATATAATTGAAATTTTATTTTTTATATTATTACATTTTTATTTTTATTTTTTACCGACCGACGATAGTAAGGGAGGTATTGTTTTCACACCAAATTTCACATGTGGAGATTTTTATATATCTCCACGAATATTTCTTAATTTAAAATTATATGAAGTCACCCAGCCATTCATGACGTCACAGCCTGGTCTTACATATATATTACAAATAAAATAAAATTAAAAATATTTATGTTATGTCCATATCTGTTTTTTTATTACATTAATAGATATATTAAAATTATTTGAAATTGTTTCTGTAGCTGGAAATTAATTTACTTTAAACCGTCGGTCGGTTCGGACCTGGCCACAGGTCAACTTATTTTGTTAATAATTTATTTTTATTTTTTATTTTTTTTGTTAATAATTATTACATTTTTATTTGTTCGAAAATTATTTCTACTTTATTAATTGTTAATAGTTATTACATTTTAATTAACAGTTTTCGGAATAAGTATATTCTCTTATTTTATAGAGATTTTTATTGTTTGTCTCAAAAGTCTACCTACAATATTTCATTACCATTGTATGATTCAAAATAAAATTCAAAATATTTAATAGGACATGACATGATCTTAGTATTTTTCCCATCCCAGAATATTTGCTAATATTACATGTTGGAGTTCCAATTACCTGCATATTTAATGGCAATTTCAATGCTGAATATACTTTTAAATAAAAAATTAAAAAAATGTGAAGTAAATGGAATTATTATACTTAATAAATCTATATATAAATTTAATATATATTCAAACAATAATTGAAACAATATAAATAAAACGATTCAATATTTTACTTACATTGTGATTTATATTTCTATTTTTATTACAACTGTTTTATGGGTATGTTATTTTTGACAGTTAAAAAAAAATTAAAAATATTTGAATTTGGAAGATTATATGTAGCGCCATCTGTCGATAGTTTTGTGACACTACAGACTTTTACCAAAAAATTACTAATTAAATTAATTTTGGATTTAATTTAAACAATATAAATAAAACGATTCAATATTTTACTTACATTGTGATTTATATTTCTATTTTTATTACAACTGTTATTATGGGTATGTTATTTTTGACAGTTTAAAAAAAATTTAAAATATTTGAATTTTGAAAATTATATGTAGCGCCATCTGTCGATAGTTTTGTGACACTACAGACTTTTAGCAATATATTACTAATTAAATTAATTTTGGATAAATTAATTTTGGATTTAACTACACTAAAACCTTCCCTGGGATGCCCACAACAATCCCTGAAAGTTTTACCGTAATCGGACGGGTAGTTTTTGAGTCTATAAGAGACAGACAGACAGACACACAGACAGACACACAGACAGACACACAGACATTGCCTTTTATATATATAGATTTAATATTATTTTTAATAAAACATCATATCAAAAAAGAGAATTTATTAAAAATTAAAAATAAGAAAAGAAGCCTATTAATAAAAAAATATAATTTAATAAAATATATTTAAAAGTGAAAGCTATAAATTTTATCATTTGTCTAAAAAATCATATTTTAATTTTTATATAAACAAGAAATCATTTTTTCACTTAAAATATTCATAGTTGGAATTAATAATTGAAACAAAAACAAAAAATAATATAATTTAGTCATTTTAATTGACGTTTTGAAAATAGTTTTGTATTCATAAAATATTAAAAATAATATATCCTGCTTTTTTATATTAGACAATGATAAAATTTATATCTTTCACTTTTAAATAGACTGCCGTTTTTTAAAATAATTAAATTATTTTATAGATTATAAAATAAAAATTATTGTATTAACATTAAAAACATATTCATATAATCTTGAATGTTTATGTTTTTATCTTTATGTTATATTTATATTTATATTTTATAATATTTTTAATTTTATTTTTCTAATATTGGCCTTTTTAAATTATTTATAAAAGAATGAAAACATTCAAGATTATATGAATAATTAATTTTAAATAATAATTATTAATTTTAATATTAATTATTAATAATTGGATTTTCATTTTCAAGTAAGTAAGATATTATTATGGGTGGATTCACAATGTATGAAGGGACACTTTTAGAAATGTGGATGTTGGGGCCAAGAACTTTCGACTATCATAGAGCACAGAGATAGATAGATATAATATTTACAATAATAATATATAATTAATTTACTGATTAAATTAAAATATATTAAAAGAAAGAACACAAAAACAAATAAATGTTTTATCTAATATAATGATTGAACAGCTAGCTAGTATAGTATAATATATTTTATATTTACGGAGTCGCTGTATAATAAATTGATGACGTCATTTAATTCTCCTATATATCGAATCGAATAAAGATAAATCTTCTAAACGTTGTGAAACAATTTCAAATAATTTAAATGTATCTATTAATGAAATAAAAAATCAAATATGAATATATAATATAAATATGTTTAATTTTATTTGAGGAATAGATATATATATCTCACAAGCGGTGGCTGTGACGTCACATATATACATTTAAATTAAAAAAAAAACTAATGAAGATGAATTTTTCCAGAGATGTGATCAATAAAACTTAATTTTCCTTTATAAATACTATCTCTGGTGTGAATTTCAAAAAAATCGTTAGAGCGGTTTTTGAGAACCCATTTACAAACAAATATACAAACATATATATATATATGTTGGTTTAGGTTTCCGTGAATGTTATTGTTATTATTATTATCAGATTTATCCGGGATATAATCACGTATTTTTGTGAGATTGTTTTCTCGACGTTTCGGCACCCATTTTGGCGCCATTTTCAAGAGATTATTTAGGTGGGAATATTGGCCTCGGACTGTTGTCCAGTGCGGACGTGTGCCGGTCTCAGGATTGCCCAGGATTCTTCGGAGCTCTACAGCAATGCAGTGAGTACAAAACCACCCAACCTATCAACCCAAAATCCCGATATTAACCCTTGGTCACACAGACTAAGACCCAGAATCCCAAAAATATTCCAACCTAAATAATCTTTTGAAAATGGCGCCAAAATGGGTGCCGAAACGTCGAGAAAACAATCTCACAAAAATACGTGATTATATCCCGGATAAATCTGATAATAATATATATATATGTATATATATATATATACAATTTTAGCTAGCATAATAAGATTAGATATATATTCTTCGGAGCTCCACAGCAACGCAGTCAGTACAAAACCACCAAACCTATCAACCCAAAATCCCGATATTAAGCCTTGGTCACACAGACTAAGACCCAGAATCCCAAAAATATTCCCACCTAAATAATCTCTTGAAAATGGCGCCAAAATGGGTGCCGAAATGTCCAGAAAACAATCTCACAAAAATACGTGATTATATCCCTGATAAATCTGATAGTAATAATAACAATAACATTCACGGAAACCTAAACCAACATATATATATATATATATATATATATATACAATATATATATATACAATATATATATATATACAATTTTAGCTAGCATAATAAGATTAGATTTATTCATTATATTAATTTAGAAGTATTTTTATTTCAATTGTATTTTTACAAATTTGAAAAAAAAATTCTCTTGCCTGGATTCTTTACAATTAATTAAGTAGATTTTTTTTCGTCTGAAAAAAAATTATTAAAACACAGAATATAATAATAATGGATTAATATATAATTATATATATAAAATTGAATAAAATTAAATAATAATAACTCATTAATCTCATTACAATTTTAATTATAAACATGTTGTTATTAAAATTTTTAAATTATTACTAGTTATATGAAAAAAAAATTAAATTGAATAGTTCACATTTACATAATAGTACCTGGCTCGGTACTTTAAAAAAAAATTTAAAATAAATTAACGACAAAATATATGAAACCATTTCAAATAATTAAAAAATAAATTAATATAAATTAAAAAAAAAAATAGTCATATAACATACAGCTCTTAAAGGTATGTATTAATGCACTGAAAGTCAGAAAAGTATCTAGAGCAGGACTAAGGAATTTTCGGGCACTACCCACCCAGATGAAAAAAAAACATAAAATCTATTATTTATTTTATTTTTCATTTGAAAAAATTATTATTGAAGAGTAGTACGTTGTATGTAATAAAGGTATTATTGCATAGAGCCGGGGTCGGCAACCTTTTTCAATAGCCGGGCACTTTTTTGAAATAATATAAGAGGTTGGCACACTTGGTGATACTTAGATACTTAGAGAATGAAAAATCGTGATCGCAAAATCATTTTAACTTTTTGAAAAAATTTTAAAAATTTAAAAATATTGAAAAAATTAAAAAAAATAATATTTGAAACTCTGCTTGAAAAAATTCACGATTTGTTGAACCGTTTTACGGGCCCTGGGCAGTTGCCTATTCTGCCTAGGCCTAAATAAATATTTATAATATTTTGCATTTAAAGAAGTGCTGTCTGACGTAGTTGGTGATGTCATTTAAAATTCCTATTTTAAATTAAAAAAAAAATCAACAAAGATGATTTTTCCCGAGGTTGATACCAATACAGAACGATTTTTCTTTATAAAAATTATCTATGGTGTGAATTTCAAAAAAATCCTTCCAGCGGTTAATATTACAAAAATACAAATATATATATATATATATACAATTTTTGATAATATAATAAGATAAGATAAACTGTTTAGGTAGCTTTCGGAGCCCCTTATAACTTGATAAGGGGCTCCTCCCCTGTACATCCGTAGTACTATATATTATTTTTGTTGAAATTTTCTTGTATATACACTTCTCCAAATTATTCAAAATAGTTTGTGAGATTCCATTTTATTGGCCTTTTCGACCTTTTCATAATACACTTAGATTAAATAAAAATATTTTAACTAATATTATATACTTGAGTATTTATCTTTAGAGAAATAAATTTAAATGTTCGATTTAATGAATCTCTGTATTATAAATTAGGGAATATATATAATAATTTGATAATTATATTATCGTAGTGAGGTTTGTGAATTTTGTTTTTGTTTATATTTATTTTTTATTATTACATATAATATATATATATATATATATATATATATATATATATGTTTATGTTCGTGTAGGTTTCCGCAAAAGAGTTTATTATAAAAACTTATTTCCGGGTTATTTCCATGTTTTATTCTGAGATTCGGTGTCTCAGTGCCCGTTTTGGCGATATTTTCAAGATAATTTTTAGAGAGGAAAATTTTGGGATTTTTTTGGAATTTGAGTAAGGTTTTATGACAAAGGCTCAATATTCTTATTTTAGACTCAGTGATTGAATAATCTTTGACTTGTTTAACTGTTAACCTCAAGATGTTGTACCAGTCGAGTTTTAGTGTCAGTGCTAGTGCTGAGGATATACTAGGCCTTCACAACGCGGTAAGTCCAAGATTACTTACCCTTTCAACTGAATTGACTCTTGGTCATAAAGGTTAACATCAAAAATCCCAAAAATTCCCTCTATAAAACAAATTACCATAATAATAGCGTCAAAATGTAAGCACAAATGTCAAAATTCAAATTCACAAAAACCCGTAAAATAACTCTGGCGAGATACTATCTAATAACTATAGAATAATATCTTTAAAAATAAGTTTAAAATTTAACACTGAGATTAAAATAGATAATAACGAGAAATTAAAATGTAAAAATAAAATTAATGAATATCCAGTGATATAAATAAACCTAAAATTAATGGAAACTTTTGGGAGGCATGTAAGAAAAAAAATCTTATACGTCATATTAAAAATGTTCATAATGTACTCAAAAACTTGGACTTTTTATACGTTTTGAAGGTCCCTGAGGCATTTTCACTAAATTTAAGAAAAATGTCTGTGTGTGTGTGAACATGTGTGTATGTAGACGAGATTACGCAAAAACGGTTTGAGCTAGAATAATGAAATTTGGTAGACGGGCATTATTCAAAATTCGTAGTTTTATATAAACTTTTAGGTGTAGGCTATTTCGGAATAGGTTCATTACCTATCACGTTTTCATTTTTTTCCTCTAAACTGTCCGAAAAAAAAAAGATATATATTTGATAGTTTTTTACATGAATAAAAATTGTATAAAATGCATGTATAAATACGGCGGAAATATACCAATTTCAGTTTTTTAGGTACTATCTCGCCAGAGATAGTATTTGGATCATGAAAATTTTCGATGTCGAGATTTTCATGTTTTTATACGTTATGAAGGTCCCTGATTCATTTTCACTAAGGTTGAGAAAAATGTCTGTGTGTGTGTATGCAGACAAGATTACCAAAAAAACGGTTTGTGCTAGAATAATGAAATTTGGTACACGGGCATTATTCAAAATTCGTAATTTTGTTTCAACTTTTGAGAAATGTAGCTCAACCGGAAGAGGGTTATTACCTACCACATTTTCATTTTTTTTCCTCTAAACTGACCTTAAAAATAAAGATATATGTTTGATAGTTTTCACATGATTAAAAATTATATAAAACTGCTATTTATAGAATTTCAGATTGGTTGAATCGCAGAAAGTACCGGAATTAATTTTTTAACATGTTGACTGACAATCACGCGCCAGCACGTGACGTGGTGCCATCAACAAAGAGCCAAACATGGATTTATAAATATTATTTATTTCATCATTATTTCTTTAAAGATTCCCTCTTCCTCTTCTGTTTCTTACCTCTTCATTATCATTGATGTATGGAGTTATCATTCTGAAAAATCAAAAATTAAGATTAAACAAATTTTCGATATTATAAAGATAATAATCATTATGATAATAAAATATTCTGTTATCATATTGAAATAATAAACAAATAATTCAATAAATATGAAGGAAATTAAAGGAAAAGAATTGATGAAATATCATATTTTAATAGAAAATCCAAAAATATTCGATATGAAAATTTACTTTCAGTTGATAGAGAATTGAAAATTATTACAATTATTAAAAATTCATAATATATATAACATCAAAATTATTTTTGTATTTATCGAATTTTATTACATATTTTATAAAAAAGCAATTTAATATATAAAAAATAAAGAATAGAAATAATATAACGATATAAAAAGAAATTTAATTTAAAACGATTAAAGAATTAAAATAAACAATAATTGATATTATAAGTATAAATGATTGAAATTTAATATTTTCTATTAATAAAAAAATAAATTTATTTCTTTTGAAATTATTTTATTTTTTTCAATAACAAAAGACGATAATTATCGGATTAGAATTTCAATATATAACTTTAATTGAGAGAAGATACTTTATTTATTATTATTTAATTTAAATATCTAAATAATTTGCATCAACTTTAACGAAAAAATATACGGATGATTTTAGAAAACCTTGTTTTTTATTTTTATGTAAATTGAAATAGAATTTGTATTTTTTAAATTATGTTGCAAAAATGTTTTTCTTTTAAATTGAAAGTTATAATAATTCAAGGTTTAAAATTTATACGGAAGGAATAGGATTCTGATAAAAAAAAACTTATTTTAAACGAAAATATAAATATTTGTATAAACAAATGACAAAAAACAACATTTTGAACAAATTATTTTTGAAATAATTTTGTTTTTTTTTCGATTGATAGCTAACCTGAAGGAATTCGAATTTTAAAAAATAATAATTTTAAATTAAAATAGAAATATTTGTAAATTATTTAAAAGGAATAGGATTCTGAAAAAAATACTTATTTTAAACGAAAATATAAATATTTGTATAAACAAATTAGAAAAAACAACATTTTGAACAAATTATATTTGAAATAATTTTGTTTTTTTTTCGATTGATAGTTAACCTGAAGGAATTCTAATTTTAAAAAATAATAATTTTAAATTAAAATATAAATATTTGTAAATTATTTAAAAAATTTAAAAATGCTACGGAAATATTTTTTCTCAAAATTGATATTTAAGAATTAATAGTTAGTATTTTCTATGCATATTTTTAAGTATCAAAACATAATTTATTTATATTATTAAAATAGTATCGAATTATAGATAAATCTTTTTTTTTCACTTTTCTCTTACTATTTTTTGAAGTGAAAACTTCTTTAGCGGCGTTGAGCACTTTTGTGGGATGGGGAAAAAGTATAGATTTCGCGTGAGATTCCAAAACGACCGACCGACCGACCGATATACGCATGCGCAATACGCCAGAATGTTAGACACTAAACTTCTGATACATTCTTTACAAAATTTTACATATTTGTCATATTAAATATTATTATTTATATTTACATTAATAATCAGTATTACTAAATTATGTATATATAAAATAAAATATTTTAATATATTATTATGTGTTAAATTATATTAAATTAATTTCTAATATATTTATATAATTTAAAAGTAATTTCAGAATATATATATATATATATATATTAAATTATATACTATATATAATATATTATATAATATATATTTTAATAAATTAATTTTTAAATATGTGTGTGTGTGTGTGTGTGTGACCGTAAAAATAAAGATATATGTTTGATAATTTTTCACATGATTAATAATTGTATAAAACTGATATATATAGAATTTCAGCTTGATAGAATCGCTGAAAGTACCAGAATTAATTTTTTAACACTGGAAATCTCACGCGCCAACACGTGACGTGGTGCCATCAACAAAGAGCCAAACACTCCACTATCCACTCGACTATCTCGCAAATTTGAATTTGATTAAATAATATTTATTAATTTAAATTAAATTAAATTAATTAAATTATAATTTAATAAATATTATTTATAACATCAAAAACATAAAAATCTCAACATCGAAAATTGAATTGCTGAAAGTACCAGAATTAATTTTTTAACACTGGAAATCTCACGCGCCAACACGTGACGTGGTGCCATCAAAAAAGAGCCAAACTTTCGCTGGTTTAATAAATATTGTTTATTAATTTTAATTTATAATTGAATTAATTTAATTTAATTTAAATTAATATATGTTATTTAATCCAATTCAAATTTGCGAGATATGCTGAATATGCTTTTAAATAAAAAAAAATTTCAAGAAAGTAATTGGAATTATTAATATTAAGAATCAATAAATAAATTTATTAAATATACATTTAAACATGTAAATTAATCTATATATAAATTTAATAAATATTCAAACAATAATTGAAACAATATAAATAAAACGATTCAATATTTTACTTACATTATGATTTATATTTTTATTTTTATTACAACTATTATTATGGGTATGTTATTTTAGGCAGTTTAAAAAAAATTTAAAATATTAATAAAATTTATCAAAATAATAAGTTGAAAAGATTTCCAATTATTTTTATTTATTTATTGTAAATTTTTCAATGTAACCATGGTAAAAATAGACTTTTACCAAAATATTACTAATTAAATTAATTTTGATTAAATTAATTTTGGATTTAACTACACTAAAACCTTCCCTGGGACGCCCACAACAATCCCTGAAAGTTTCATCGCAATCGGACGGGTAGTTTTTGAGTATTTGACAGACACACACACACACAGACAGACAGACAGACATATATATATATTCATACACATCATATTTTTAATATTTTTGTAATAATAATCAGTTTGCTGAAAAAAATAATTATGAATTTTATATATATATATATACGTATATAAATTTCATTTTTCTCGTGAAGCTGGTGCGCATTCCGTCTGCTTTCAAATTTCTTATGCACAAGTTTTCACTTCTGTCGGCCAGTCCCACGACTGCCAATTCGACTTTTTTTATTTATAAAATGTATTTTTTCAATTTTCATAGGAAATGTTTTTATATATTCCAATTATTATAGATATTATTATAAATATTATCTTTATATTAATCCTTTATTTCTATCGACAATAAATATTTAGAAAATCATTTATTTAAATAATATTTTTTTACAGCCCACGTAAATAATGTATAATAAATTTATTTTATATCTTAAATTTTTTTCATTACAATTGATGAAATGTCTGTTTTACCTCTAAATAAATAATTTTTCACTTAACTTAAAATTCCACAATTTTTTTTTTCATACCGATTATTCCTTCTGAATAAAAATAAATTTAAAAAAACCAACCAAGCCTCCCACCCGCTCTTTCGTAAATTAGTTATTCTTATCATAGCCAGGAGGCGATAAATAAGGTTTCAAAAGTTAACATGGTCGTGTCAAGTCTGTTATATGGTCTGTGTTATATATAATGCACCAAAATTATATGTTGAAACAGAATCGTTGCCACAGACCATCCGTTGATATCTTAAAGACATATTTGGTTGTCAAAATTTAAAACCTGTGTTTAAAACGTTAATATTACTTATTACTTATATATTTTATAATTGATAATAAATTGATCAATTAAAAATGGATCTTTATTCAGAAGAAGAAAGAAAATATCCAATATATATAGGTAATTTTTTTTCAATGTTTTTTTCATCTAAAGTAATGTTAATTGACACTAAAATGGTAATTATACAAAAAAATTACTCCAACATGAATTTGAATAAAACTTTACCAGTGCATTCCTTTTTTATTCCAATAAACTTTTCTTATGGAATTTTGGCGGAACGCACCAAGTTTGCCGGATAAAAACTATTAAAAATTCCATATATGTCAGTGGCGTCGATTAAATTTAAATTATTTTGTAAAAAAATTAAATATTTATTTAATAAAAAATAAATTAAATATTATATAAAATAAAATATTATTTTATAAATATAAAAAAATAAAAAATATTCTATAAATATAAAAAAATAAAAAATATTCTATAAATATAAAAAATATTATTTTAAACCGAATTAAATATTATTATAAATGGGATTAAATATTATTTGAATAAATCTAAAATATTTCATATAGCTAAAATAAAATATTTATTTATTTCGTTAACATTTACCGGTAATTTTTATTTCTATGTATTTTTTTCATCGAAAGTAATGTTAATTGTCACTAAAATTATTTTTTTTAATATTATTTGTAGTGATATTATTACTTAAATTGAATTATAAAATACTTAGATAGATAAAAATATAATGAATTAAAATAACGAAAACAATTCTTTTTTAGGTCCTCTATATTCTTGTGTATATTGTCATACGAATTTCATAAGTGAGGATTTTTTATGTAAACATCTAAAAAAATGTGTTCATAAAATAATATTTTCAATATTCAAAAATAATTTAAAACTCAAAAAGGATACAGAGAAATATTTAGACTTAAAATTTGAAGAACAAACTGATTCAATCCATAGAGAAGACAATCGTTTTCAATGTAATGATTGTAATAAGAAATTTAATCTGAAATCAACTTTAAAAACACATTTATTAATTCATACAGGAGAAAAACATTTTGAATGTAATTATTGTGAAAAGAAATTTAATGATAAATCATCATTAAATAAACATTTATTAATTCATACAAGAGAAAAACCTTTTGAATGTAATTATTGTAAAAAGAAATTTAATCTGAAATCAACATTAAATAAACATTTATTAATTCATTCAGGAGAAAAACCTTTTGAATGTAATTATTGTGGAAAGAAATTTAATCGTAAATCACATTTAAAATCACATTTATTAATTCATACAGGAGAAAAACCTTTTGAATGTAATTATTGTAAAAAGAAATTTAATATGAAATCATCTTTAAATAGACATTTAAAAATTCATTCAGGAGAAAAACCTTTTGAATGTAATTATTGTGAAAAGAAATTTAATCTGAAATCAACATTAAACAAACATTTATTAATTCATACAGGAGAAAAACCTTTTGAATGTAATTATTGTGAAAAAAAATTTAATGATAAATCATCATTAAATAAACATTTATTAATTCATACAGGAGAAAAACCATTTGAATGTAATTATTGTGAAAAGAAATTTAATCTGAAATCAACATTAAACAAACATTTATTAATTCATACAGGAGAAAAACCATTTGAATGTAATTATTGTGAAAAGAAATTTAATCCTAGATCAGCTTTAAAAACACATTTATTAATTCATACAGGAGAAAAACCTTTTGAATGTAATTATTGTGAAAAGAAATTTAATCAGAGATCAGCTTTAAATACACATTTATTAAATCATTCAGGAGAAAAACCTTTTGAATGTAATTATTGTGAAAAGAAATTTAATCGTAAATCACATTTAAAATCACATTTATTAATTCATTCAGGAGAAATATCTTTTGAATGTAATTATTGTGAAAAGAAATTTAATGATAAATCATCATTAAATAAACATTTATTAATTCATACAAGAGAAAAACCTTTTGAATGTAATTATTGTAAAAAGAAATTTAATCTGAAATCAAATTTAAAAAGACATTTATTAATTCATACAGGAGAAAAACCTTTTGAATGTAATTATTGTGAAAAGAAATTTAATCGTAAATCACATTTAAAATCACATTTATTAATTCATACAGGAGAAAAACCTTTTGAATGTAATTATTGTGAAAAGAAATTTAATCGTAAATCACATTTAAAAAGACATTTATTAATACATAATGTTTGACAAATAGAGTTAATAATGAAAATAACATTTTATTTGAATATACAGCTTATATATACTTTATGGCACAAATTATAGTTTAAATAATAAAAATCTGACTTAGTATTTTTATTACATTTACTATTTTATTTGGTCTATTAATAAATACAGTATTACTAATTATCTATTAAATTTAAGAATCCTATCATTTTCTTATTCATATGTTAATTTATTTATTATTTATTTATACACGTTTAAAATATGTCTATTGATTCTTTTATTTTACTAATCTATAATTGTAAATAAAAAGAAACTTTATAAAAATCCGTATTTTAATTCTTACAGGAGAAAAGCATTTTGAATTTAATTTAATCAAATTTAAATTGTCATTTAGTAATTCATACAGGTAAAAAGTTTTTTGCAATGAAATTATTGTAAAAAGAAAATTACTTAAAATTTGTTCATAGATACTGTTTGAATAAAAGGCATCCTGACTAAGGATTATTATTTATTCTTTCTTTGATTAATGTTATATACTTTATAGTTTTCTGTTCATTTCTATAAAAATAGTATATATTTAACTGATTATTGGCAGTCAACGACTTAAAAAATTTAAAAAATTAATTCCGGTACTTACACCGATCCAATTAAGATGAAATTCTATATATAGCAGTTTTATTTTATTTGTTTTATGTGAAAAACTATCATACTTATATCATTATTTTTTGATCAGTTTAGAGTTTAGACGAAAAAAATGAAAACATTGTAGGTAATGACCCTCTTTCAGATGAGCTACATTTCTCAAAAGTTGATTGAAAACTACGAATTATGAATACCAAATTTGATTAAAATAAAAATTATTGTATTAACATTAAAAATATTGAAATAAAAAATAATAATTTGATTTAATAAATTAAAATATTGGCTGTGACGTCACATATATACATTTAAATTAAAAAAAAAAAACTAATGAAGATGAATTTTTCCAGAGATGTGATCAATAAAACTTATTTTTTCTTTATAAATACTATCTCTAGTGCGAATTTCAAAAAAATCGTTAGAGCGGTTTTTGAGAACCCATTTACAAACAAACATACAAACATATATATATATATATATATATATATATATATACAATTTTAGCTAGCATAATAAGATTAGATATATATTCTTCGGAGCTCCACAGCAACGCAGGAGTACAAAACCACCAAACCTATCAACCCAAAATCCCGATATTAACCCTTGGTCACACAGACTAAGACCCACAATCCGAAAAATATTCCCACCTAAATAATCTCTTGAAAATGGCGCCAAAATGGGTGCCGAAACGTCGAGAAAACAATCTCACAAAAATAAGTGATTATATCCCTGATAAATCTGATAGTAATAATAACAATAACATTCACGGAAACCTAAACCAACATATATATATATATATATATATACAATTTTAGCTAGCATAATAAGATTAGATTTATTCATTATATTAATTTAGAAGTATTTTTATTTCAATTGTATTTTTGCAAATTTGAAAAAAAATTAAATTGAATAGTTCACATTTACATAATAGTACCTGGCTCGGTACTTTAAAAAAAAATTTAAAATAAATTAACTACAAAATATATGAAACCATTTCAAATAATTAAAAAATAAATTAATATAAATTAAAAAAAAATAGTCATATAACATACAGCTCTTAAAGGTATGTATTAATGCACTGAAAGTCAGAAAAGTATCCAGAGCAGGACTAAGGAATTTTCGGGCCCTAGGCAAGGACAGAATTCACCACCCAGATTAAAAAAAAACAAAACATAAAATTTATTATTTATTTTATTTTTCATTTGAAACAATTATTATTGAAGAGTAGTACGTTGTATGTAATAAAGGTATTATTGCATAGAGCAGGGGTCGGCAACCTTTTTCAATAGTCGGGCACTTTTTTGAAATAATATAAGAGAGGTTGGCACACTTGGTGATACTTAGATACTTAGAGAATGAAAAATCGTGATCGCAAAATCATTTTAACTTTTTGAAAAAATTTTAAAAATTTAAAAATATTGAAAAAATTAAAAAAAAAATATATTTGAAAGTCTGCTTGAAAAAATTCACGATTTGTTGAATCGTTTTACGGGCCCTAGGCAGTTGCCTATTCTGCCTAGGCCTAAATAAATATTTATAATATTTTGCATTTAAAGAAGTGCTGTCTGACGTAGTTGGTGATGTCATTTAAAATTCCTATTTTAAATTAAGAAGAAAATCAACAAAGATGATTTTTCCCGAGGTTGAAACCAATACAGAACGATTTTTCTTTATAAAAATTATCTATGGTGTGAATTTCAAAAAAATCCTTCCAGCGGTTTAATATTACAAAAATATAAATATATATTTATATATATATATATATACAATTTTTGATAGTATAATAAGATAAGATAAACTGTTTAGGTAGCTTTCGGAGCCCCTTATAACTTGATAAGGGGCTTCTCCCCTGTACATCCGTAGTACTATATATTATTTTTGTTGAAATTTTCTTGTATATACACTTCCAAATTATTCAAAATAGTTTGTGAGATTCCATTTTATTGACCTTTTCGACCTTTTCATAATACACTGAGATTCAATAAAAATATTTTAACTAATATTATATACTTGAGTATTTATTTATCTTTAGAGAAATAAATTTCAATGTTCGATTTAATAAATCTCTGTATTATAAATTAGGGAATATATATAATAATTTGATAATTATATTATCGTAGTGAGGTTTGTGAATTTTGTTTTTGTTGCTGAGGAGTAAAAACCGACTGCTCGAATGCAAAATGGCGGTTGTCTCTCACAGGAAATGGCGTCGCTAGACTACACGTGATTCTCTTGACTGCTCTGATTGGCACTGCTGGGCAGACGGGTGGGGACTTTAAAGAGGATATATGACCAAAATCAAATATATATATATATGAGTATATATATATATATATATATATATATATATATATGAGTATATATGAGTATATATGAGTATATATGATAATATAATATATATATATGAGTATATATGATAACAAGGAAAGCATAGGAATATCAACTTCAAATTAAAACTTCATAATTATTTACATTTGTTTTTTATTTATTTATTTTTATTATTATTTTCAAATTTCAGAAAGTTACATATGATAATTATGAATAAATAAATACATAAAAATTAATCAATATTTCTTGAAAGATCCTATCTTCCCCATCATTTTCATAAGGATAAATTCTTTCTCATTTATGTATGGAGTTATCTTTCAGAAAATTCAAAAATTCATATTACACAAATTTTCATTAAGTATAACATATATAGTATATATATTAAGAAAATATAATAATAAATAAATAATTAAATTTATATTAAATAATATAATAATTTATTTTGATATCTTATTTAAATAATAAATAAAGAAATAAATATTAAATTCATTATATACCATCAAAATTATTTTAGTATTTATCCAATTATTAGATGTTTTATAAAAAACAATATCAAATATAAAAAATAAAGAAATGAAATAATATAAAAATATAACAAGAAATGAAATACCTATATATATATATATCAAAAATTAAATAAACAATAATACAAGTAAGTATAACTGATTTACTTAA
Organism: Labia minor; assembly: GCA_963082975.1. Classification (NCBI taxonomy): domain Eukaryota; kingdom Metazoa; phylum Arthropoda; class Insecta; order Dermaptera; family Spongiphoridae; genus Labia; species Labia minor. Next base: position 23,393,720 of record OY720348.1, on the reverse strand, counting down.
AATGTTTGTTATTCTAAAAAAATAAAATTATTTTTGTTATTTTCAACAACAAAAGAGGATAATTATCGGATTAGAATTGTAATATTAATAGATTACTTTTTCTATTTCAGCTGATGTGAGGTCTTTCACAGAGTCACTTTGATATGAAATGCCAAGCCCACAACAACTTCAGAGGTGCTGGCCACAATCAGAAGACATCATCCATAGAACAAGTAGGCAGGCTATCTTCTAAGAAATATCGAACGAATCTTATTAAAAGTATAACACCAAATTTATTAGCACATTCAATGATCCAATAATTATTAAAATTAATCGCTACAAACAATCAATAATATTTTATCTTACTTTATAACTTTATTGTGATTACTGCATCATATGTTATAATGTTATTCTGTTCTAATTTCAATTTTAATACAATTGAAATAATAATTTATTTTATTTAATTTTTCAATTTTTCGAAATGATTTATATGTAAATATAAATATTTTCAATTATATTTTAAAGAAAAAAAAATCTAACAAAATTATCAATGAAGTATTTTTACCGACCGACGATAGGAAGGGAAGGTATTGTTTTCACACCAAATTTCACATGTGGATATCTTTACATATCTCTACGAATCGTGTATTTTGTTAACAGCAAAAAGTATTTTTAGCATGATGTCTGTCCGTCTGTGCGTCCATATAGATGTGTACAGCTTGAACGGCTCAACGGATTTTGATAAAATCAGTTATATTTACTTAATGCATCAGTAACATGAATTCATCAACTTTTTATATCCTTAAACCGGATGTGGTAGTATATTCATTGTCGCAAAATATTTCACTTAAAATATAGTAATAATTAATTATTGAGTAATTAAACTAAAAATAAAAACCAAGATAATATAATTTAGTCATTCTAATTCAAATTTTAATAATTTTTTTTTTGATATTTTAAAAATATATATCTATATATGATGTTGTTTGGAAATTAATTTATTTCAAATCGTCAGTCGGTTCTGTGCCAAAGCACATTTTTAAGAATATATTTTTTCCTTAGCCCCCCTGAAAGAATGCCATCAACCGCCCACTTTCCACCCTCAAATTAAATATTTCAACATGAATCTTTCTTTCTTACTTCACTAATCTAATTTAATTATAATTAAACTTATACGTTTATCGCAATAATGAAAAAGAAAATCTTATCTTTAATTTTTATTAATTTATTTTTAAAATCTAGTACCGGGACCCCGAGCCTCGGCTCGGTACTTAAGTTAAAAAAAATGATTCATTATTATTGGGTTTGGCTGATAATATTAATACCTGGGATACCGAGCTGTCGCTCGTAAAAAAGTTTAGACATTATTATAGACATTTTCATTCTGTAAATTAAATAATTTTATTTCATTTAAATAAATATCTATTTTTAAATAATTTTTCTCTCTACATTATTTATCTAATTCTGACAATATATTAAGATCACACCGGGACCCCGAGCCTCGGCTAGGTAATTAAGTTAAAAAAAAATAATTCATTATTATATTGGGTTTGGCTGGTAATATTAATACTTGGGACACCGAGCTGATATACAATTCTTTAATTATTTATTACAATTATTAAATGTTGCATCATTGCATCAATCTGATTAAAATGAATGGAACTTGGGGTCCTCAATAATACATAAATATGTATATAGATAGATTAGATATGTTTTTAAGTGCATGAATATTTTTTTTTTATTGGAAGAATGATAAATATATATCGTAATTTATAATTATAAAATATTATTAAAATATATATTTTTAATTTTATTTCGAAATTAAATAAAAAATTTTAAAATATTTTAAATATAAAAAAAATATTAATATAATATCTTTTAAAATAAGGCGGGAGTCAAATTTCAATATGAGTGTCATTTGTCCATATATAAATTAATAATAAATAATATTAATAAATATTAAATTTAATAAAAGAACAATGAATAAATAAATATAAAATAGTAGATTAAAAAAAAAAAAAAAATTATTTTCCGCAGGTTTCGATCTTGGGAAGTTTACTCGTCAAAACAGTCTCTCTACGCCCTAGACTAATATATTTAGATGATTAATATGACATTTTTTACTCTCTTAGCAAGAATTATATGTTTTTTTGTTTTTGTTTTTGTTTTTTTTGAGAGTGATTAATAAATATATATATATATTTTATTAAAAATAAATATTTTTAATTTTATTTCGAAATTAAATAATGAATTTTAAAATATTTTAAATATAAAAAAATGTTAATACAATTCATTTAAAAAAAAGCGGGAGTCAACCAACCGTATTTTATTTTGTTGTTTTTTTTTTTTGAGAGAGATTATATATATATATATTATTAAAAATAAATATTTTTAATTTTATTTCGAAATTTATTTTATTTTAAAATATTTTAAATATAAAAAAAATATTAATACAATATCTTTAAAAAAAGGCGGGAATAAAATTGATGACGTCACACCCATATATAATTTTTAATTAAGAAATTAATAATGAAGCTGTAAGTTTCAAGAGATGTGATCAATAAAACTCAATTTTTCTTTATAAATACTATATCTAGTGTGAATTTGAAAAAAATCGTTAGAGCGGTTTTTGAGAACCAATGGTTATAGATAGATATATAGATATATACAATTTTAGCTAGCATAATAAGATAAGATAGCTAGCATAATAAGATAAGATTTATTTTATATACATCATTACTACTACTTCTACTAGTACTGTTTTTCAGATATTATATTTCTATTTATTTGTACTTGTATATTTATATATCTTCTGTCATGTAATCCAAGCAATAAATTTAAATAATATAAATAATTAAAATACTCAATATAATTGATATACAACTATAACTGATTGACATTTAATTTTTGATTTTAATAAAAAAATAAATTTATTTCTTTTGAAATTATTTAATTTTTCTTTCAATAACAAAAGAGGATAATTATCTGATTCGAATCTTAATATATGAATATTTTATTTTTTTTTCATTTAAGCTGAAATGAAGTCTTTCACAGAGTGGCTTTGACGAGAAATGTCAAGGAAGATATAGAATACATAGAATTACATACATTTTGATTATTGATTATGGAATTTTTAAATAAAAAACGTATTTGGAACTCCTATTTATTGTATTCTTTGGAGAATCAGAAAAACACATCTATTCAATGTTTTTCATTTTATTAAAATTTTTGATTAAATCTTGTAAATTGTGACCAAGATAATCAATTCAATATAATTTTAGCCAGATTCTAAATAAAATTGATTTTTAGTATGATTAAATGGAAATTTATAATTAATTTTAATATCGGTATATTTTTACAGTTCAAAAAAATATTGACTCATAACAAAAAGATAAAACCTATACGAATATATTCATTATGATATGTAGATTCATTTTCACTAGTATTTTATAATTTTACGGTGCTTCGTTAATTAAATATTAATTATTGAATTTTGACAGATTGAAAAGATTCGCCGCCATGTTGATTGGCGGCCACCTCCAATGCTTTGCTTATCCGTGATCTTGAAGGGGATAATTGTTTTTTAATTTCTGCGTAGCAATCTCAATGGATGAGATTCAACTGCCTTTGGCATTATTTCCCTAATACACGCGTGCTATATACTCTACATTAATTTTATAATTCATCTTCAATTTTAATATATTATTTTATTTTATTAACTTAAATTATTATATATTATAATAAATACCAGTATTTTTATTTTTTTTATATCTTATCTTATTATACTAGGAAAAATTGTATATATATATATCTATATAATATAGGATCAAATATTTTATCAAGTAAATTTGAATATATTTTTCATCTTGAAATAAAAATAAAATTATTTTAATTAATTTTAAGAAACAAATTTTTGATGGGTCATTTTTAGAAAACCATTTTCACAATTGTAATAAATAATTAAAAAATTGTATAATTTTTAAAGTTTATAATAATAAATTTTTTCAATTGTTAAAAATACTGGTATATCTATATTCATATTGAGTATATATGATCAATAGAAATATATAAGGAAAGGATAGGAATTTTAACTTCCAATTAAAACTTCATAATTGTTTACATTTGTTTGCTTTATTATTAGTAGTAATTAACAAATTACAGAAAGTAACATATGATAAGTATAAACAAATAAACAAATAATAACAATATAAATAAATACATAAAAATTCATCAATATTTCTTCCCCTTCTTTTTCATTCTTATGAAACATCTAAAATTAAGATTAGACCAAATTATGTTGAGTAAATTAAATATATAAATTATTCGAAAATATTATAAAACAAATAACTAAAAAAATAATTTTTATGATAATAAAATATTTTGATATCTCATTGCAATAAAAAAAAAAATAAATATGAAAGAAATGAAAGGAAAAGAATTGATGGAATATCATATTTTTCTAGAAAATTCAAAAATATTCGTTTTGAAAAATTACTTTTAGTTGGTAGAGCATTGAATAGTATTAGGATTATAAAATTTAGAATACGAGGTAGGGTCAAAAAGTTCGCGGAATGGTCGCTTATAGTCAAGTATTTCTTAGCTGAAAGGGAAATTTTTGTTTGTGAGGTTGGCATAACTGGTAGTGAATGTGCTTTTGAGGTTAGCAGACAGTTGTAGTTGGTTCCGTGCGTTCGGTGTTTAATATTGTAGATCGTAGTTAGCGGCTGAAGGAACTTTCAAAAAACGGCATTCAAGAGTGTTTCCAACAATTATATGAACGGTGGAATAAATGTGTAGATGCAGGAGGAGAGTATTTTGAAGGGAAATAATGTAAGAATGTTATAAATATTTTTAATAAATTTTTAATAACCAATTCCGCGAACTTTGTGACCCTACCTCGTAGAACATCTTAATTATTTTTTCCATTTTTCCAATTATTAGATGTTTTATAAAATAGCAATCTAATATATAAAAAATAAAGAATAGATATAATATATCAATATAAAAAGAAATTTAATTAAAATGACTAAAAAAATTAATTTAAACAATATTTGATATACTAGTAAAACTGATTGACATTTAATATTTGCTATTATTCCAAAGATAAATTTATTTCTTTTGAAATTATTTTATTTTTGTTCAGAAACAAAAGAGGATAATTATCGGATTAGAATATTTTAATATATTAATATTTTATTTTTTTCTATTTAAGCTCAAGTGAAGCCTTTCAGAGAGTCACTTTGACAAGAAATCTCAAGGAAGCAACATCTCCAGTCACAAACCCATGGATAACAACATCAAAATTTTATACTCTCCTTTGAATCAAAGATTTAGGGAGATAAATAATAATAACAATTATAACTTTATTTGAGGGAAAATATTTATGAAAATATAACTCTTTAATTATTTTTATTTAATTGAAATATTTTCAATTCATTTTAAAGAAATCATTCTATAATAAATTGTTAAGATAAGTTTTGAAAACATTCATTTTTTTTATTTTCATATTAATTGTAATGGACTCATTAGAGACAACATGTGATAAAAATTTTAATAATATTTTTTTTAATAATATTAATTTATACGTATAAAAATTCGTTTTTATATATCTATTTGATATATTATTAACTTTTTATCATAATTTAGTCTACAAATAAACAACTTATTTTACAACTCACAATTATGTCTTTCTCTTTTCCCTCTCTCTCTTATTATCTTTATATTATTTGTTTTAAATTATATTTTTATAAAAATTATTTTTCTTAGGAAGACAAATGTATCCTCCTGAAATTGATTTGATGTGTATTACTGTTTATCAATGGTTGAAATTTTTATTTCCCCATAGACACACCCCTTTGTAAGAAATATCAATTAAAACAATATCCAATCATAAAAAATAGGGGTTGATTGTTATAAAATATCATAATTTTTTTTATAGAAAGTCATATTTTTCTTTGCCCCTTAAAGATAGGCAATTGGTGTTATGGCTGCATGCGAGATCGAACCACCCACTTTCCCACCCTCTTTTTATATATATATCATTATAATTTATAAATTTTTGATTCAACCAAAATTTTATTTCTAATCATTAAATATTATTCTTTGCCCTATTTCACTAATTCATTTTTATTTACTTATATATATTATAAATTTATATATATTAATCTTATTACTTACCTTTCTGCAGATTATCTGTTGTCTCAGCAACTTATGTATCATTTCTTATTAGCATATCACTTATTAAAATATTATTTATTTTCTTTTCTTTTTAACATCAATTAATTTAGTATATAATAATAAAAACATAATCTCATCTTTAATTTCTCTCTGTCTCTATCTCTCTTAGGCCCGATTCACACACAAGTGGCGTATAGCACTGGCGTGGTTCTGGCGTGGAACAGGTTTGTAATGTAATTGCATTAGCTTATGACTCAATACCCACAGATATGGCGTGTTGGAGGCGTGGAAAATGGCACGAAGACCACTCCGCTCCGACTCCACCGGTGGCTCGTAGGGACTGGCACGCCACTTCTAGACCATTTGGAGTGGTCTTCGTGCCATTTTGCACGCCTCCAACACGCCATACGCCATATCTGTGGGTATTGAGTCATAAGCTAATGCAATTACATTAACAAACCTGTTCCACGCCAGAACCACGCCAGTGCGATACGCCACTTGTGTGTGAATCGGGCCTTACACTCTCTAACTTAAAATTTTTATTTCGAGATTATTGAGAAAAAATACTTATGAAAATGTAACTCATTCTTTATTATTATTTAATTTAAATATTTAAATAATTTGAATCCACTTTAAAGAAAAAAATAAAATAAATTCTAGGGATGATTTTAGAAAAACTTTAAAATTTTGTTGAAAAAATGTCTAAATATTTCATCCAATTTCAAATAAATTTAACTTCTAATCATTAAATAATATTTATATCCTATTTCACTATTTCAATTTTAATTACTCCTACGATAAATATTATTATTAATTACCCCTTCTGTTGTCTCAGCATCTTTATGTATGTTATTAAAATATTATTTAATTTCTATTTTTTATCATATCAATTAATTTAGTATATAAGAATAAAAATGAAAATCTCATCTATAATTTTTATGTCTTTCTCTTTCTCACTCTCTAAGTAAAAATTTTTATTTCTAGATTATACTTGTTTTATTTATATTTATAAGTTAATATATTATACATCGATATTTTTTAATCAAATTTTGTTTTTAATTTAAACAGGGTTGTGTAGAAAAAAGAACAATTGAAATCTCCCATGAACCTTAAATTAAAAACACAATCATCCTACATTTTCTTATCAGCATCTCACTTCTTCTTTTAAGATATCTAATAATTAATAATAAAAATGAAAATCTCATCTTTCATTTTTATTTTATTTATTTATTTATTTATTTTATTCCTATCTATCTATCTGTCTATAACTTTTATTTTTTCTATATATTCTATATGCTATTTTTATTTTTCTAGCATAATTTATTTAGAATTTAACCAATGGATATTGAAAAGGAGAGGAAAATAGGAATAAAAAAATTCAATTGATATATATATGATGAATAGAAATTTAAAAGGAAAGGATAGAAAATTTAGCTTCAAATAAAAACATCATAATTATTTACATTTGTTTTTTTTTATTTGTAGTTTTTCAAAAATTAAAACAAGTTACATATTATAATTATATATAAATAATAACAATATAAATACCATAAATACAATAAATAAATACATAAAAATAAATTGATCGATATTTCTTGCCTTCTTTTTCTTCTTTCTCATTGATGTATGGAGTTATCTTTCTGAAAAAATCAAAAAATAAAATTAGATCAATTTTCGTTTAGCTTATTAAATATATAAATTAATAAAAAATATAATAAAAAATTTCATTTCTCAAATCTCAATAATATAATAAATAAATAATCGCCAATAATCCTTTTAGTTTCCAATGATTCAAATATACTTTAAATAATATATAAGATCTAAATTTTTTTTGTATTTATTCAATTTGTTTGTTTAATAAAAAATACAATCTTTTAGATGAAAAAATAATGAATTTAAATAATATAACATAATTTAAAAAGAAATCTAATTTCAAATCAATAAGTATTAATTTAATTATTTTATCTATTCTATATGCTATTTTTATTTTTCTGGCATAATTCAATTGGTATATATATATATATATATAAGTATATATATAAGTGTGTAAATATAGGGTTGTGTAGAAAAAATAACAATTGAAATCTCCCATGAACCCGTATTCAATCATCCTATATTTTTTTATCAGCATAATATATATGAGGAATAGAAATTTAAAAGGAAAGGATAGGATATTTAACTTCAAATAAAAACATCATAATTATTTACATTTGTTTTTTTTACTTTCCCGCATACTTCGTATAAGGGAAGTATTGGAATCGTCAAAAATTTCGACTTCGAGATTTCGATAGATCTTGACGTTTTAGACCTCCCTGAGTCGGAAAATACCATTTTTGGAATTATGTCTGTGTGTGTGTATGTATGTATGTATGTATGTATGTATGTAATGTCTGTAAGCAAATTTACTCAAAAACTAATCAAGCTAGGACTTCGAAATTTGGTACACCGATATTATTCACAGTTTGTAGATTTCTATCAAAATTTCGTCAAAATCGGTTAACCGGAAGTGGTACTTTACCTACACTTTTTGCGTTTACCTTTCAAGTAAAGTACCAGTTTGCTTCGAGATGTTTGCTTCCTATTTTGTATATAGATTTAAAAATATGTAAAAAATTCAGATACCAAATTTCATCATGATCTGACTACCGGAAGTGACATTTTACCTATACAAGTAGAGTTTCTTTTTTACCGACCGACGATAGTAAGGGAGGTATTGTTTTCACACCAAATTTCACCTATGGATATTTTTAGGTACATATCTCCACGAATCATGCATTTTCTTAACAGAAAAAAGTATTTTTAGCATGATGTCTGTCCGTCCGTCCGTATAGATGTGTACAGCCTGAACGGCTCAACGGATTTTGATGAAATTTGGTATATTTACTTAATACATCAGTAGGATGAATTGATCAACTTTTGGTGCAAATCCGGAAACCGGAAGTGCTAGTATTGCCGATCGAAGAGAGGAAGTGAAGGGTTATTTTCATATCAAATTTCACGTGAAGGCATATCTCCACGTGTTATGCACTTTGTATTGGTTTTATCCTCGAGAAAAATCATCTTCATTAGTTTTTTCTTAATTTAAAATTATATGACGTCACCCAGCACTTCATGACGTCACAGCCAGCCCTTCTATATTATAAATAAAATAAAATTAAAATTATTTATATTATATCCATATCTGTTTTTTTTTACATTTAAAATATCAGTTAACCGGAAGTAGCACATTATTACATTCTAAATATTCATTCACAACTCTTTATACCTATTTATATGCGGGAAAGTCTAGGGGAGGACACTCCCGCTTATTTATTTGTAGTTTTTCAAAAATTAAAGCAAATTACATATTACAATTATATATAAATAACTACAATATAAATACAATAATAAATACAATAAATACAATAAATAAATACATAAAAATAAAAATTGATGAATATTTCTTGAAAAATCTCTCATCTTGCCTTCTTTTTCTTCTTTCTCATTGATGTATGGAGTTATCTTTCTGAAAAAATTAAAAAATAAAATTAGATCAATTTTAGTTAAGTATATTAAATATTAAAAGATATAATATAAAATCTCAAATCTCATTGATATAATAAATAACTAATTAAATATGTAAGAATAACTTTAATTTGAAACTTTGAAAGAAAATATTTTTGAAAATAATATGAATCCACTTTAAAGCAAAAAATAAAATAAATTCTAGGGATGATTTTAGAAAACCTTCTTTTTACTTTCCCGCATACTTCGTATAAGGGAATTATTGGAATCGTCAAAAATTTCGACTTCGAGATTTCGATAGATCTTGACGTTTTAGACCTCCCTGAGTCGGAAAATACCATTTTTCGAATTATGTCTGTGGGTGTGTATGTATGTATGTAATGTCTGTAAGCAAATTTACTCAAAAACTAATCAAGCTATGACTTCGAAATTTGGTACACCGATATTATTCACAGTTTGTAGATTTCTATCAAAATTTCGTCAAAATCGGTTAACCGGAAGTGGTACTTTACCTACACTGTTTGCGTTTACCTTTCAAGTAAAGTACCAGTTTGCTTCGAGATATTTGCTACATATTTTGTATATAGATTTAAAAATATGAAAAAAATTTTATCATGATCTGACTACCGGAAGTGACATTTTACCTATACAAGTAGCGTTTCTTTTTTTACCGACCGACGATAGTAAGGGAGGTATTGTTTTCACACCAAATTTCACCTGTGGATATTTTTAGGTACATATCTCCACGAATCATGCATTTTCTTAACAGAAAAAAGTATTTTTAACATGATGTCTGTCCGTCCGTCCGTCCGTATAGATGTGTACAGCCTGAACGGCTCAACGGATTTTGATGAAATTTGGTATATTTACTTAATACATCAGTAGGATGAATTGATCAACTTTTGGTGCAAATCCGGAAACCGGAAGTGCTGGTATTGCCGATCGAAGAGAGGAAGTGAAGGGTTATTTTCATATCAAATTTCACGTGAGGACATATCTCCACGTGTTATGCAGTTTGTATTGGTTTTATCCTCGAGAAAAATCATCTTCATTAGTTTTTTCTTAATTTAAAATTATATGACGTCACCCAGCACTTCATGACGTCACAGCCAGCCCTTATATATTATTAATAAAATAAAATTAAAAATATTTATATTATATCCATATCTGTTTTTTTTACATTTAAAATATCAGTTAACCGGAAGTAGCACTTTATTCTATATATATATATGTATATATATATATATATACATATATATATATAAATGTTACCAAATATCAAATTTGACACCAATAAACTAATACGAACTGGCTCTTTATCAATACCAAGTTTACACATTCTAAATATTCATTCACAACTCTATATACCTATTTATATGCGGGAAAGTCTAGGGGAGGACACTCCCGCTTATTTCTTTTTATGTAAATTGAAAAAGTATTTTTTTAAAAATTATGTTGTAAAAATGTTTTCCTTTTAAATTGAGAGTTAAAATAATTAAAAATTTAAAATTTATACTGATTGCGCTAATACACTTATTTCTATAACTAAAAACTTAATGGACAAATTAATTAATGTTTTTATATAGATAAACCGTCAAAAAATCGTCAATAAAGCTTTTAGTTTGCAACGATTCAAATATACTTTAAATAATATATAAGATCTAAATTATTGTTGTATTTATTCAATTAAGAGATGTTTAATAAAAAATCAATCTAATAGATAAAAAATAAAGAATTGAAATAATATAAAACAATATAAAAAGAAATTTAATTTAAAATGAATAATAATTAAAATAAACCATGATTGATATTCAAGTATATTTGATTTACATTTAATATTTGTTATTATTAAGAAAATAAATATTTTACTTTTGAAATTATATGATTTTTTTCAATAACAAAAGAGGATAATGATCGAATTATAATTATAATATTAAATATTTATTATCTTTTTTTTATATAAGCTGAAGTGAGGTCTTTCACCGAGTCACTTTGACAAGAAATCTCAAGGAAGCAACATCTCCAATCGAATACTCACAAATAACAACATCCAAATATTATAGTCTTCATTGAATCAAAGATTTAGAGAGATAAACAATAATATATATATAATAATTATAACATTAATTGTAAGAAAATACTTTTGAATATATAATACTTTATTTATTATTATTTAATTTAAATATTTATATAATTTGAATCCACTTTAAAGAAAAAATATAATAAATTGTAGGAATGATTTAAAAAAACCTTTTTTATTTTTATGTAAATTGAAAAATTAATGACAAATTGTTGACAAATCTTATTCTGCTTTCGGTTATTAATTAATATGTTTTTATTTCGATATATATCATTATTTAGTTTTAATTAATAAATTTATTGAAAAAGTATTTTAGAATGTATACAAAATATAAATGATAAACCAATGAAAGTTTCAAAACCGTCGAAAAATCCTATATCCTAAAAGGCCTATTGAAATGCATAAAATTACATATGTTAGAAAAACTTTAATTTGAAACTTTGAAATATATTGTTGAATATATTAAATGTCTAATCTTATTAGAAAATATATAATAAATTAAAGAATAATTATGAAAATAAAATAAAAAAATAAATAAATAAATTTGAAAAAAATTAAGTGAAAAAACTTCGTAAAATAGAATTATTTAATAGAAAATTAAAAAATATTCGATATCAAATTTTACTTTCAGTTTATATTCAATTCAAAAGTATTTAAATTACAAAAATCCATAATCATATAAAATCTAAATTATTTTTGTACATATCCAATGATTAGAGATTTTATAAAACGCAATGTAATAGATAAAAAATAAAGAATAGAAATATTATAATAATATAACAAGAAATTGAATTTGAAACGAATAAAGAATTAAAATAAACAATAATACAAGATCTTCCAAGTATAACTGATTGACATTTAATATTCCTATTAATAAAATAATGAATTAATTGTTTATTTTCATAATAGAGGATAATTATCAGATTACAATTGTAATATTAATATATTAACTTTTTGCTATATTAGATGAAGTGGGTCCTTTCACAGAGTCACTTTAATATGAAATGCCAAGGAAGCAACATCTCCAATAAAAAACCTATGAATGAAATAGTAATAACAATTATAACTTTAATTGAGAGAAAATACTTAAGAAAATGTAATTCTTTCTTTATTATTATTTAATTTAAATATTTAAATAATTTGAATCCACTTTAAAGAAAAAATAATCTAAATTGTAGGGATGATTTTAGAAAAACTTTAAAATTTTGTTGAAAAAATGTCTAAATATTTCATCCAATTTCAAATAAGTTTTACTTCCAATAATTAAATAATGTTTATATCCTATTTCACTATTTCAATTTTAATTAATTATACGATATATATTATTATTAATTATTCCTTCCTTCTGATTCTCTATTGTCTCAGCATCTTTATGTATCTTTTCTTAATTGCATATCACTTATTAAAATATTATTTAATTTCTTTTTTTATCATATCTAATGTTTATCTCATCTATAATTTTTATCTCTTTCTCTCTCTTACTCTCTAACTCAAAATTTTTATTTCTAGATTATCCTTGTTTTATTTATATTTATAAGTTAATATATTATACACATCGATATTTTTGAATCAAATTTTGTTTTTAATTTAAACAAGGTTTTGTAGAAAAAAGAACAATTGAAATCTCCCATCAACCTTGTATTAAAAACACAATCATCCTACATTTTCTTATCAGCATCTCACTTTTTCTTTTTAGTTATCTAATAATTAATAATAAAAATGAAAATCTCATCTCTCATTTTTATTATTATATTTAGATTAATGAGACACATTTTTTTTATTCCTATCTATCTATCTGTCTATAACTTTTATTTTTTCTATCTATTCTATATGCTATTTTTATTTTTCTAGCATAATTTATTTAGAATTTAACCAATGGATATTGAAAAGGAGAGGAAAATAGGAATAAAAAAATTCAATTGATATATATATGATGAATAGAAATTTAAAAGGAAAGGATAGGAAATTTAGCTTCAAATAAAAACATCATAATTATTTACATTTGTTTTTTTTTATTTGTAGTTTTTCAAAAATTAAAACAAGTTACATATTATAATTATATATAAATAATAACAATATAAATACAATAACAAATACAATAAATACAATAAATAAATACATAAAAATAAATTGATTTCTTGAAAGATCTCATCTTGCTTTCTTTTTCTTCTTTCTCATTGATGTATGGAGTTATCTTTCTGAAAAAATTAAAAAATAAAATTAGATCAATTTTACTTAGGTATATTAAAGATATAAATTATTAAAAAATATAATATAAAATCTCAATTCTCAAATCTCATTAATATAATAAACAACTAGATAAATATGTAAGAATAACTTTAATTTGAAACTTTGAAAGAAAATATTTTTGAAAACATAACTCTTGTTTTATTATTATTTAATTTAAATGTTTAAATAATTTGAATCCACTTGGAAAAATGTTTTCCTTTTAAATTGAAAGTTAAAATAATTAAAAATTTATAGTTATTCCATAAATATACACTTATTTCTGCAACTAAAAACTCAATAGACAGATTAATCAATGTTTATATATATATATATATATATACTGTCAAAAAATCTTCAATAAAGCTTTTAGTTTGCAACGATTCAAATATACTTTAAATATTATATAAGATCTAAAATTATTGTTGTATTTATTCAATTAAGAGATGTTTAATAAAAAAGACAATCTAATAGATGAAAAACTAAAGAATTTAAATAAAACAACATAATATTAAAAGATATCTAATTTCAAATGAATAAGTATTAAAATAATGGATATACAAGTATAATTAATTGACATTAATATTTGCTATTATTAAAATAATAAATTGATTTCCTTTCAAATTATTTTATTTTTTTCAATGACAAAAGAGGACAATTATCGGATTAGAAATGTAATATTAATAGATAATATTTATCTATTTAAGCTGAAGTGAGATCTTTCGAGGAGTCATTTTGACAAGAACTCTCAAGGAAGCAACATCTCCAATCGAATACTCATGGATAACAATTCTAGTCTCCAGATTGAATGTAATTTTATTTTTAATATTTCTATTTCATACAGGTCTATTGAAAAACTTAGGATTACATTCATAATAATTATCAAAATAACCACAAAAGCTTTAATAAATTACATATATCTTGATTATTGGATTCAATGAAATATAGAATAATATTTTCTCATTATATATCTGTCTTTTTCCCTTTTCTCTAATCTTTTCTTCATTCCATTTTTATTTTTGTGTTCTCCATGTTGTATCTGCAAACATCAAAAGGTAAGTAACATGAACCCTTATTTTATTTAACTTATTAAATGGAAATAAATCGAAATAAAAAATTAAATTTTTACTTTCTCTATCCTTCACTATCTTGTTATAAAATTTATTAATTTCTTAATTAAAATAAATTATTATAATATCCAATAAACTTAATTCACTTACCATGAACCTTTTTTGTATTATTAACTTCAACTTTCATTTTCTTTTCACCACCATCACCATTTCGCTTTTATTTATTAGATATATAATAATAAATAATAATAATGGAGACCTCAAATCTCCTATTTAGTTATCATTTCCTTTCTTTTAAACATATTTTGCTATCACTTCAAAATTTTATATACTAAAAAATCTCTTTCTATCTCTAAATTTTTACTAAAATTATTATTATTAATATTTGTGAAATTCATTTCTTATTTAATAGAAAAATGTTAAATTTCACCTGTTAGGCCGATCTATTTTTTGTTTTTACATTATTCCTGTATTTTTATGATTTTTCTTGTTACTTCACTTCCTTTCTGAATTTGGGTGCCTTACTTTAAATATCCAAACGTCTCAAAAAATGATTTTAATTAATTGAAAAATGCATAAAATTCAATATAAACAAAAATTCAATTTATCTTCTCTTTTCTAATATATTTATATGTAATGTTAGGTTGTAACATAACCAAGAAATTTTTCTATAAGGAACGCAACTTAAAATGCAAGTAATTGCAGCTAAAAAATTATAAAAAATCTGAATTATATAAAAAAAATCAGATATTGTCTGGGAAACAGATTGTTAAAGGTTTCTTGATTATTCAGTCAATGAAAAAATCATGGCTTCTAGACTGGTCAACTCAACGAATGTTTACATGTGTATAGAAAAATGTTTTATGAAAAACCAATGAAATTTCTTTAGAAACTTTTTGTCATACATTTTACAATAAAGTCTGACTACTAGGCTGTTGAAAATTAAATGAACCAACGTTTTCATGTGTATGGAAATATGAAAAAACAATGAAAATTGTTTAAAAAGTTTTGCCATATATTTTACAAAAACGTCCGACTCCAAGTAGGAGTAATTGGTTGCCTATATGCAAGGCGCAATAAAAAAATAAAAAAGTCAACGAATGTTTTCATGTGTATAGAAAAATCTTTTTTCAAAAAACAATAAAAATTCTTTAAAACTTTTTGCCATACATTTTAAAAAAACATATATCTCCTAGGCTGGTGTCTTCCCACCCCCACCCCTCTCTCCCCTTCAGAGGAGAGGTAGGCTTGTTACTATATAAGTAAGAAACTCTATTGGGATGGTTGGTTGGGGAGGTGGATGGTCATCATGAAACATCTCTAATATATATCTAGTAGTATATATATAAGAATCATCTAATAGATAAGAGATGTTTCATGATGACCATCCACCTCCCCAACCAACCATCCCAATAGAGTTTCTTACTTATATAGTAACAAGCCTACCTCTCCTCTGAAGGGGAGAGAGGGGTGGGGGTGGGAAGACACCAGCCTAGGAGATATATGTTTTTTTAAAATGTATGGCAAAAAGTTTTAAAGAATTTTTATTGTTTTTTGAAAAAAGATTTTTCTATACACATGAAAACATTCGTTGACTTTTTTATTTTTTTATTGCGCCTTGCATATAGGCAACCAATTACTCCTACTTGGAGTCGGACGTTTTTGTAAAATATATGGCAAAACTTTTTAAACAATTTTCATTGTTTTTTCATATTTCCATACCTATTTCCATACATATGAACACGTTGGCTCAACGACATTTTTTTAAAGTGTATTAGCAAAAAAATTGGAGTGTTTTTATAAATAAATGGGAAGAGTGTTTGTTAAATCTTGCAAGACTTCTTTCACTGACTTTTTTCGGAGTATCTACTATCTAAATTATTATTTTTAATGAAATAATATATTTTTGGTAACATTTTTCGATATTTGATCACTTTTTTCAATGAGATTTGTATTTTCCCTTCTCTTAGTATAATTAAATAATTATTTTACATATTTATATTATTAATATTATTTATATTTTAACCGTTGAAAATTGAACTTGGTGATTTTACGACGGTCAAAACCGTGGCTTATCATTATTATTTTGTATTCAATAAATTTATTACTTAAAAATAAATAATGGTATTTTTCCAAAAAAAAACATTAATTTGACAGCGAATCAAATATAGTAAGTGAAAGCAGATAAGATTTGTCAAAAAGACAATAATTTTTTAATAATATAAATAAATTATTTCCTATTTTGGGTATTTCAACAAATTTCTATCACAATTCAGCAGCATGGATTTGACTTTGTATATATATAAGAAAAAATAATTTTTAAAAAAAATAAAATTTAAAAAAATAATATGAAAGTAGAGAGAGTAAATAATAAATAAAGGGTGGTGTTTTAATATCTTCTCTAAAAAAAAAAGTTATAATTGTAATAATTATTTAAGTATCTCTCTCTAAATTTTTGATTCAATGGAGAGTATAAAATTTTTATAGTGTTTTCATGGGTTTTGATTGGAGATGTTGCTTCCTTGAGATTATATATTTATTATTTCAATGAGATTTCAAAATATTTATTATGATTTTTTTAGTTATTTTTTTTTTATTTAATTTTTCCAAAAAAATTTAAATATTTAATATACTTAATAAAAATTGAACTAATATTAATTTTTGATTTTTCAGAAAGATAACTCCGTATATCAGTGAGAAAGAAGAAGGGGAAGATTGGATCTTTCAAAAAGTATTGATGAATTTTTTAAATATTTATTTATGTATTTATTTATAATTATCATCTGTAACATTTTCTGTAATTTGTGAATTACTGCTAATAATAAAACAAACCAATTTAAATAACTATGAAGTTTTAATTTGAAGTAAAAATTCTTATCCTTTCCTTTTATATACCTATTCATCATATATACCAGTATAAATTAGAATTAAAATAAATAAGCAAAATGTATGTAATTCTATATATTTCTATGGACCTGTATAAATAAGATGTAAGTGAATAATTAAAAATAAAATTTGATTCAATAATCTAAAACTATAATATTTGAATGTTGTTACCTTGGGCATTCAATTGGAGATGTTGCTTCCTTGAGATATCTTGTCAGAATGAATCTGTGAAAGACGTCAGCTTAAATAAAAAAAGACAATATTACAATTCTAATCTGATAATTGTCCTCTTTTGTTATTGAAAAAATAAATTAATTTGAAAAGAAATCAATTTATTATTTTAATAATAACAAATATTAAATGTCAATCAATTATACTTGTATATCAATTATTTTAATACTTATTCATTTGAAATTAGATTTCTTTTTATATTTTCATCTATTAGATTGTTTTTTTTTATTAAACATCTAATAATTGGATAAATACAAAAATAATTTAGATCTTATATATTATTTAAAGTATATTTGAATCCTTGAAAACTAAGAGGTTTGTTGACGATTTTTTGACGGTTTATCTATATAAAAACATTAAATAATAATGTCTATTAAGTTTTTAGTTCCAGAATTAAGTGTGTTAGCGGAATCAGTATAAATTTTAAATTTTTAATTATTTTAACTTTCAATTATAAAAGGAAAACATTTTTACAACATAATTTTTTAAAAAATACTATTTCAATTTACATAAAAAGAAAATAGATGGTTTTCTAAAATCATCCCTACAATTTATTTTCTTTAAGGTGGATTCAAATTATTTAAATATTTAAATTAAATAATAATTATTATTACTATTTCATTCATAGATTTTTGATTGGAGATGTTGCTCCCTTGGCATTTCATATTCAAGTGACTCTGTGAAAGGACCCACTTCATCTAATATAGCAAAAAGTTAATATATTAATATTACAATTCTAAACTGATAATTATCCTATTTTATGAAAATATACAATAAATTTATTATTTTAATAATTGTATTATTGTTTATTTTAATTAACATATTTTATTTTCCTAATTATTCTTTAATTTATTTTAAATTTTCTAATAATATTAAACATTTAATATATTCGACCATATATTTCAAAGTTTCAAATTAAAGTTTTTCTTACATATGTAATTCTATGTATTTCAATAGGCCCGTATACGTATGATGTAATAGAAATATTAAAAATAAAATTACATTCAATCTGGAGACTAGAATTGTTATCCATGAGTATTCGATTGGAGATGTTGCTTCCTTGAGAGTTCTTGTCAAAATGACTCCTCGAAAGATCTCACTTCAGCTTAAATAGATAAAAGATTATCTATTAATATTACATTTCTAATCCGATAATTGTCCTCTTTTGTTATTGAAAAAAATAAAATAATTTGAAAGGAAATCAATTTATTATTTTAATAATAGCAAATATTAAATGTCAATTAATTATACTTGTATATCCATTATTTTAATACTTATTCATTTGAAATTAGATATCTTTTAATATTATGTTGTTTTATTTAAATTCTTTATTTTTTCATCTATTAGATTGTCTTTTTTATTAAACATCTCTTAATTGAATAAATACAACAATAATTTAGATCTTATATATTATTTAAAGTATATTTGAATCGTTGCAAACTAAAAGGATTATTGGCGATTTTTTGACGTTTTATATATATGTAATATTACTCTATTATTTTGAATATTCCCCGCGCACCGATGGTGGCGCTCTGATTGGATAGAAAGAGAGGAGTTAAAATTTTTATTTTTGACAGATGTATTTGAGTTTGATTTGTGATATGATATTCCTAAAAGAATCTTGAAGAGGCAATATTTGGGTAAACAAAATATAATAAAAGGCTTTAAATGTTGTTTCTTCTGATTTTGCAGGTAATATTGTAATAAACTTTATATATTTTTTGTACCTTAATTATAATAATAAAAAGAACTTCTGATTTTGCAGATTGAAAACGCAATTAAGTCTTTTATTTCATATAAAACCCACTAAAATAGATAGATCATTATTATAAAACAACATTTTTGCCAAGATAAAATATAAATAAATAAAAATAATGGAAAAGCTAAGATCTAAAAAAAAAAAAAAAAAAAAAAAAAAAAAGAATGACTGAATATATATATAAATCAAAATAATTAATAATTAAGGTAAATAAAATAAATAATAAATAAAAATTGAAATAAATCAAAGTGGAATTAAAATAAATAATAAATAAAATTAAAACTAAATAAATAAAAATACAAATAGAATCAAGCATATTTCATTAAAAGAAGATAATAAATATTTAAAAGATGAAATAATTTCATTAAAAGAAGACATGAAAAAGGAATATAATAAAAGAAAAACGAGTGAATATAAATCATTAAACCAAGTAATCAATTTGCTGGTTTAAAAATACAAATAGTGGGAATCTCAATAGAGATCAACTACATACTGCCAACCACTCAGAGTTAGAAGTCGAATTAAATGAAGGTAACCCAAAAATTTTATAGTGCCACCATTAATTAAAATCAAGTTACTATTAAATAACTCAACGGAAGTTACAGCAATTTATGACTCAGGAGCAAATGTGTCATTAATAAATTCGAAATTATTGAAAAAAAAAAAAAAAAAAAAAAAAAAAAAAAAAAAAAAAACATTTCTACATTAATAATATTCAATAATAAATTAAAAATAATTTTATTAATAATCATAATAATACCCTTTAATTTAAAGCAAGTTAAAATTATAGTTTATATTTAACATTAAATGTGTTTTTCCTAAAGCAAATAAAATGAAGAAAATTGATTAAAATTATATATAAAGTTTTATTTATAGTATGTATATGCATATAATAACATATTATATTAAAATAAAGATATGAATACAAAAAATTGGTAATTGAAGTTAAAAAGAAAAAGAAATTATTGACATGTGATTTAAAATTAGTTAACTTGAGGACAATTAATGGTGAGAGGAAAACAGATGGAATGGTAAAATTAAAAATAAAGATTTATGATATTGAGAAATACATGAATGTGTTCATCGTAGAAGATAGAAATTTTAGTTACGATTTTCTAATTGGACTAGACTGTATAAAGGGGTCCAAATTAAATCAAGATGAAAATTTAAAAAAATCACACAAAATATAAATTTTAAAAAAAAAAAAAAAAAAAAAAAAAAAAAAAAAAAAAAATAATAATAAACATATAAACATTTCTGAAGATTCAAGAGTCGCACAGAAGAAAGAAGAAAGTATCCTAATAGACAATATTAAACAAATAAATTTTAATGAACATCTAAATACAAGTAATTTTGAAATTACGTTAGATCACCTAAATATTAATCAACAATCAGAAAAAAAAAAAAAAAAAAAAAAAAAAATTTTTTAATTGATACATATAAATCAATCTTTGCTAAAGACAAATACGATATTGGAACTGTAAAAGATTACGAGGCACATATCGATCTAATGGTAGACGAATATTGTTCTAAACGTCCATACGGATGCACAATCGAAGATAAAAGAGAAAGAAGAAAATAATCATAAATTAAAGTATGAAGAATTGCTTCACCAACACAATATAATTCAAGAAAATATTCAATTACTTCAAAAAAAAAAAAAAAAAAAAAAAAAAAAAAAAACAACTTATTAATTAGATTAGAAGATGTGAATGGTAAGTGTGAAATAATAAATATAAATAATAAAGAACTTTCTGATTTCACAGAAAAAGTTGATGACCTTGAAAAGGAAAACACTTTATTAACTAATAAACTAGATGAATTTAAAGAATATAGTGATGAATTGGAAGAAAACTTTAAACAAAAAGTATATGATTTGCAAAGAAACCTTAAAGTGTTACAAGAAGAAAAATATTATCTAGAAGAAATTGAAAAAATTACATGATGATTTGAACAAAATTACATTAGAAAAAATTGAATTAGAAAATAAATATATCAACTTAAATAATGAAAACACAAAACATTTAGAACAGATTTTAAAATTAGAAGAATTAAATACTGAATTAATGGAAGAAAAAAATAATCATTCGCAAGGTATACATGAAAAGATTGTGGATTTAGAAATTACAAATAATAACCTGTTACGAGACATTGAAGAATTTCAATCATCTATTTCTAAAAAAAAAAGAAAATAAATAAATATAATAATAATAGAAGAATATGAAAATGTAAAACAAAAACTTATTGATAACAAGGCTTTGATGTTACTAACGTATCAACTTATAATTCATTGCCTAAAAATCTTGAAAATAATTTAATTTCCGAAGATTTAGAAATTTTTAATCAATCCGACTTAATTTTAAACAGTACTTTCAATGTTTTGATGAGATGAAATTAAAAATAAATCTATTAAACGAACTAAAGAATTTTAAATTGGATATAAATCAAATTGATGAAAACAATAAACTATCTATCAATCAATTTAGATTAATCTTAAACGATTTAAACGATAAAAAAGCTAATATTGTGAGAGACCTTGATACTATTAATCAACTTTACATGCAATTCAAAGAAGTGGAACAAAATGAAATCGAATATAAAGAAAAATATGATAATATTTTAATAGAAGAATTGAATATAAAAAAAAAAAAAAAAAAAAAGAAGAGGTAGAAGTGCCAGAAAAAGAAGATAGATGTACCAGAAAAGAAAGAAGAGAAGATAGAAGAACCAGGAAAGAAGAAGAGAAGATAAAAGTACCAAAAAGGGAAGAAGAAAAAGAAGATGCTGAAGCTAAAGCAAGGAAAGGAAAAGAAGGAGCCGATTCTAAGGCAAAGAAAGAAAGAGAAGAAGCTGAAGCTAAAGCAAAGAAAGAAAAAGAAGATGCTGAAGCTAAAGCAAAGAAAGAAAAAGAAGATGCTGTAGCTAAAGCAAAGAAAGAAAAAGAAGAAGCCGAATTAAAGGCAAAGAAAGAAAAAGAAGAAGCTGAAGCTAAAGCAAGGAAAGGAAAAGAAGGAGCCGATTCTAAGGCAAAGAAAGAAAGAGAAGAAGCTGAAGCTAAAGCAAAGAAAGAAAAAGAAGATGCTGAAGCTAAAGCAAAGAAAGAAAAAGAAGATGCTGTAGCTAAAGCAAAGAAAGAAAAAGAAGAAGCCGATTCTAAGGCAAAGAAAGAAAAAGAAGAAGCCGAATTTAAGGCAAAGAAAGAAAAAGAAGAAGCCGATTCTAAGGCAAAGAAAGAAAAAGAAGAAGCCGAATTTAAGGAAAAGAAAGAAAAAGAAGAAGCCGAAGCTAAAGCAAAGAAAGAAGAAGAAGATGCTGAAGCTAAAGGCAAAGAAAGAAAAAGAAGAAACAGAAACTGACCCCATTGTTAAATACACTTGATTCTTAATTCGAACTACGTTCTCCCTTAAGGGGGGAGATGTAATATTACTCTATTATTTTGAATATTCCCCGCGCACCGATGGTGGCGCTCTGATTGGATAGAAAGAGAGGAGTTAAAATTTTTATTTTTGACAGATGTATTTGAGTTTGATTTGTGATATGATATTCCTAAAAGAATCTTGAAGAGGCAATATTTGGGTAAACAAAATATAATAAAAGGCTTTAAATGTTGTTTCTTCTGATTTTGCAGGTAATATTGTAATAAACTTTATATATTTTTTGTACCTTAATTATAATAATAAAAAGAACTTCTGATTTTGCAGATTGAAAACGCAATTAAGTCTTTTATTTCATATAAAACCCACTAAAATAGATAGATCATTATTATATATATATAAACATTGATTAATCTGTCTATTAAGTTTTTAGTTCCAGAAATAAGTGTATTAGCGGAATAACTATAAATTATAAATTTTTAAATATTTTAACTTTCAATTTAAAAGGAAAACATTTTTCCAACATGGTTTTTGAAAAAATTCTATTTCTAAAATCATCTCTGGAATTTATTTTATTTTTTTCTTTAAAGTGGATTCAAATTATTTAAATATTTAAATTAAATAATAATAAAGAAAGAGTTATGTTTTAAAAATATTTTCTTTCAAAGTTTCAAATAAAAGTTATTATACATATTTATTTATTTTGCTATTATATTAGTGAGATTTGAGAAATGAGATTTTATATTATATTTTTTAATAATTTATATATTTAGTATAATAAACGAAAATTGATCTAATTTTATTTATTAATTTTTTCAGCAAGATAACTCCATACATCAAGGAGAAAGAAGAAAAAGAAGGCAAGATGAGATGTTTCAAGAAATATCCATCAATTTATTTATTGTATTTATTGTATTTGTTATTGAATTTATATTGTAATTATTTATATATAATTATAATTATAATTATAATATGTAACTTGCTGTATTTTTTAAAAAATTACAAATAAAAAAAAAACAGTTAAATTTCCTTTTTATTTATTTTATTTATTTTTATGTATTTATTTATATATAATTATAATCTGTAACTTGTGTACTGTATTTTTTGAAAAACTACAAATAAAAAAAAAGAACATGTAAATAATTATGAAGTTTTTATTTCAAGTTAAATTTCCTATCCTTTCCTTTTTAATTTCTATTCCTCATATAATTTTTTATTCCTATTCATTGATTAAATTTATTAAATTATGCTAGAATAATAAAAATAGATAGAATACATAAAAGTTATAGACAGATAGATAGATAGTAATAAAAAAAAATCTGTCTTATTAATCTAAATATAAGAGATGAGATTTTCATTTTTATAATTATATAATAAATTAATTGATGTAAAAAAAGAAAAGATAATAAATAATATTTTAATAAGTGATATGCTAAATAGAAAAGATACATAAGATGCTGAGACAACAGCGGAAACAGCAGAAAGGTAAGTAATAAGATTAATAGAAATAAGAATAAAAAAAGAATATGTCTTATTAATCTAAATATAATAATAAAAATTCTAGATGAGATTTTCATTTTTATTATTTCTTAATAAATATCTAAAAAAATGAAGATGATTGTATTATTAATAAAAAAGGTATCTGATGAGGGTTTTTAATTGTTCATTTCTATCCATTCCTATATATTCACACTTTAAATAAGATAGAAAAAAGATTAAAAATACTATTTCAATTTACATAAAAAGAAAAAAGGTTTTCTAAAATTATCCCTAGAATTTATTTTATTTTTTGCTTTAAAGTGGATTCAAATTATTTAAATATTTAAATTAAGTAATAATAAACAAAGAGTTATGTTTTCAAAAATATTTTCTTTCAAAGTTACAAATTAAAGTTTTTCTTACATATGTAATTTTATGTATTTCAATAGACCTGTATGAAATAGAAATATTAAATATAATAAGTTGACCTGTGGCCAGGTCCGAACCGACCGACGGTTTGAAATAAATTAATTTCCAGCTAGCGAAACAATTTCAAATAATTTTAATATATCTATTAATGTAATAAGAAACAGATATGGATACATAAATAATAAATATAAACATTTTTAATTTTATTTTATTTATAATATATATGCAAGACCAGGCTGTGACGTCATGAATGGCTGGATTACGTTATATAATTTTAAATCAAGAAAAAACTAATAAACATGATTTTTCTCGAGTATAAAACCAATACAAAGTGTATGATTCGTGGTGATATATAAAAAAATCTCCTCATGTGAAATTTGGTGTAAAATAACCCTTCCCTTCCTATCGTCGATCGCTAATACTACCACTTCCGGTTTCCGGATATACACCAAAAGTTGATCAATTCATCCCACTGATGCATTAAGTAAATATACCAAATTTCATCAAAATCGGTTGAGCCGTTCAGGCTGTACACATCTATACGGACGGACAGACGGACAGACGGACGGACAGACGGACGGACGGACGGACGGACAGACATCATGCTAAAAATACTTTTTTCTGTTTAGAAAATGCATGATTCGTGGAGATATGTAAAAATCTCCACATGTGAAATTTGGTGTGAAAACAATACCTCCCTTACTATCGTCGGTCGGTAAAAATACATTCAATCTGGAGACCAGAATTGTTATCCATGAGTATTCGATTGGAGATGTTGGTTCCTTGAGAGTTCTTGTCAAAATGACTCCTCGAAAGATCTCACTTCAGCTTAAATAGATAAATATTATCTATTAATATTACATTTCTAATCCGATAATTGTCCTCTTTTGTTATTGAAAAAAATAAAATAATTTGAAAAGAAATCAATTTATGATTTTAATAATAGCAAATATTAAATGTCAATCAATTATACTTGTATATCCATTATTTTAATACTTATTCATTTGAAATTATTATAAATTTCTTTTTATATTATGTTATATTATTTAAATTCTTTAGATTTTCATCTATTAGATTGTCTTTTTTATTAAACATCTCTTAATTGAATAAATACAACAATAATTTAGATCTTATATAATATTTAAAGTATATTTGAATCGTTGCAAACTAAAAGCTTTATTGAAGACTTTTTGACAGTTTATATATATATATACATTGATTAATCTGTCTATTGAGTTTTTATTTGCAGAAATAAGTGTATTTACGGAATAACTATAAATTATAAATTTTTAATTATTTTAACTTTCAATTTAAAAGGAAAACATTTTTCCAAGTGGATTCAAATTATTTAAATATTTAAATTAAATAATAATAAAACAAGAGTTATGTTTTCAAAAATATTTTCTTTCAAAGTTTCAAATTAAAGTTATTCTTACATATTTATCTAGTTGTTTATTATATTAATGAGATTTGAGAATTGAGATTTTATATTATATTTTTTAATAATTTATATCTTTAATATACCTAAGTAAAATTGATCTAATTTTATTTTTTAATTTTTTCAGAAAGATAACTCCATACAACAATGAGAAAGAAGAAAAAGAAAGCAAGATGAGATCTTTCAAGAAATCAATTTATTTTTATGTAAGTATATATTTTATTTATTGTATTTGTTATTGTATTTATATTGTTATTATTTATATATAATTATAATATGTAACTTGTTTTAATTTTTGAAAAACTACAAATAAAAAAAAAATGTAAATAATTATGATGTTTTTATTTGAAGTTAAATTTCCTATCCTTTCCTTTTAAATTTCTATTCATCATATATATATCAATTGAATTTTTTTATTCCTATTTTCCTCTCCTTTTCAATATCCATTGGTTAAATTCTAAATAAATTATGCTAGAAAAATAAAAATAGCATATTGAATAGATAGAAAAAATAAAAGTTATAGACAGATAGATAGATAGGAATAAAAAAAATGTGTCTCATTAATCTAAATATAATAATAAAAATGAGAGATGAGATTTTCATTTTTATTATTAATTATTAGATAACTAAAAAAAAAGAAGTGAGATGCTGATAAGAAAATGTAGGATGATTGTGTTTTTAATACAAGGTTGATGGGAGATTTCAATTGTTCTTTTTTCTACAAAACCTTGTTTAAATTAAAAACAAAATTTGATTCAAAAATATCGATGTGTATAATATATTAACTTATAAATATAAATAAAACAAGGATAATCTAGAAATAAAAATTTTGAGTTAGAGAGTAAGAGAGAGAAAGAGATAAAAATTATAGATGAGATAAACATTAGATATAATCAAAAATAGAAATTAAATAATATTTTAATAAGTGATATGCAATTAAGAAAAGATACATAAAGATGCTGAGACAACAGAGAATCAGAAGGAAGAGGTAATTAATATTAATATATATCGTAGAAGTAATTAAAATTGAAATAGTGAAATAGGATATAAATTATATTTAATGATTAGAAGTAAAACTTATTTGAAATTGGATGAAATATTTAGACATTTTTTCAACAAAATTTTAAAGTTTTTCTAAAATCACACATCCCTAGAATTTATTTTATTTTTTCTTCAAAGTGGATTCAAATTATTTAAATATTTAAATTAAATAATAATAAAGAAAGTTACATTTTCATAAGTATTTGCTCTCAATTAAAGTTAT
The DNA here is from genome assembly GCA_963082975.1 of Labia minor. Lineage (NCBI taxonomy): Eukaryota > Metazoa > Arthropoda > Insecta > Dermaptera > Spongiphoridae > Labia > Labia minor. Next base: position 23,365,824 of record OY720348.1, on the reverse strand, counting down.
AATTGTTATTACTATTTCATTCATAGGGTTTAAGAATAGATAGAATATATAAATATCATACCAGTTGCCTATCTCTAAGGGGCATAGTAAAAATTTTATTTTAATATAAATAAATTTTTAATAAAATTTTATTTTAATATAAATAAATTTTTAATAAAATTTTATTTTAATATAAATTTTTTTAAATAATTTAAAAAAAAAAAAAATTAAAAAATTTTATTGGGAAGGTTTTATTTTTTCAATTGAAAGTTAAAAATTAAGGGTTGAAATTTACCCTAGAGGAATTGGAATTTTAAAAAAATGAAAAAACCATTGTTCAATATAAGTGCCTAGATAAGGTTGAACTATAGATAATGAAATTAATTAAATCATATCTAAGAGAAATTTTAATAAATTGAAAAAAGGGTTGTTTTATATAAAGGTTCTTTAATTAATGTTTTTTGAAATTTAGAAATAATTTAATATAAAAATATAAATTTTTTTAAATAATTTAAAAAAAAAAAAAAATTAAAAAATTTTATTGGGAAGGTTTTATTTTTTCAATTGAAAGTTAAAAATTAAGGGTTGAAATTTACCCTGAAGGAATTGGAATTTTAAAAAAATGAAAAAACCATTGTTCAATATAAGTGCCTAGATAAGGTTGAACTATAGATAATGAAATTAATTAAATCATATCTAAGAGAAATTTTAATAAATTGAAAAAAGGGTGTTTTTCTAAGATAAAACGTATTTAGGGGTGAGTTAGAGCAAAATGGATGAAATTTTTATTCCCCCTATACATACACCCCCTATCAGAAATATCAATTAAAACAATATCCGATCATAAAAAATAGGGGTTGATTGTCATAAAATTTCATCAATTTTTTTTAAAAAAAGTGAATTTTTACTATGCCCCTTAGAGATAGGCAACTGGTATGATATCACTGCACGCGACCACGAAACATCCACTTTCCCACCCGCTTTTTATATATATCACTATAATTTCTATATTTCTTATATAATACATGTAAATTGTATGGAAAAGACTAATTGAAATCTCCCAACAACGTTTGTATTAATAATACAATCATCCTACATTTATTTATACGCATCTCGTTTCTATTTTTTAGATATATATTACAATAATAATTAATAATAAAAATGAAAATCTCATCTCTCATTTTTATTATTATATTTAAATTAATAAAACATATTCTTTTTTTATTCTTATCTATCTATCTATCTGTCTGTCATTTATATATTCTATCTATTCTTGTGTTATTTTTATTTTCCTAGCATGATGTATTTAGAATTCGATAGAATTTAAACCAATGATGAGTGGAAATAGGAAAAGAAGTGGGAAATAGGAATAAGAAATTAAATTACAAAGTTTATGAATATTTTTGATTTTCTTTCTATTATAAATAATAATTCACATATAAACAATATTAGAATATACACGTAAACATGATAATACATTGATAAATAAAATAATACATAAATTGTTCTCATTTCTCTTGATATGTGAATTCTGTTTCATCTTTTATTAAAATTTCTTTTAGAAATGATTTAATTACTTTCACTATCTATAGTTTACTCTTATCTAGGTCCTAAACATTAAACATTAAACATTGGATTTTCTCATTTTGTTTAAAAATTCTAATACCTTCAGGGTAAATTTCAACCCTTAAATTTTTAACTTTCAATTGAGAAAAATAAAACATTCACAATAAAATTTTTTAGTTTCATTTTTTTAAAATTTTTTTAAAAAATCTATATTTTTATATTCAATAATATTTTATTACTAATAACGATGTCTCAACCTTTCTTTCTCTTTATCTTAATATATAAATATGAAAGAGAGATAAAACATTTATACTACATATTTTTTAAAAAATTATATTTCAATTAATATACAAATGAAAAAAAAGGTTTTCTAAAATCTTATCTTAACAATTTATTATATATTCAATTTAAAGTGAATTTCAATTATTTCAATACACCTATCCCCCGATTTACACGGTAGATACGTTCCTGATAAAAACGTGTAAATCAAAAATTAAAAATTTTCAAGTCAAAACCGTATAAATCGAAAAGCTTGCAGAAAATGCCTAATTTTGCTATTTAACAGTTGTGATTTTTTTCAATATTTTTAGGTGTACACAGAAATAAAAATAAAATGCATTGACAGGTTAAAATATGTAATATATTACGGAAACACTGTTTTTTTATTTAATTACAATACATTAAACAGAAGACCAAAAAACAAAACCAAAGGTGTTTTATTATCCTTCATCATTATCAGAAATTACTCTCATTCTTTTTTTCGGAATCGAAGGTTGGAATTCACTTTCATCACTCGAAGTTATTTGTGCCGATTCGATGTTTGAAACAGAAATATTTACATTCTGAGAGGTGGTAATAAAATCGGTTATTAACAATTGCTAGATAAAACTTTAATTTTATGCGAAGAAATACAGACACAGTGTGCATGTGCAGCAAGTCAGCACATAAGCTCGGGGTTCCCCGTGAGATGTGTACAAAGCGCATTTAGTAGAGTGCGATAAAAACAAAAAAAAACTTATTTGGAAAAACGTGTAAAACAAGTACCGTGTAAATCGGGGATAGGTGTATTCAAATTCCAACCTATCTCCAAGGGACTAAGTAAAAAATGAATTTTTCTTTAATTAATGTTTTTTTGGCAATTAGAAATAATTTAATATAAATATATAAATTTTTTTAAATAATTTAAAAAAAAAACTAAAAAATTTTAGGTTGAAATTTAATGTCTTTTTGGCATTTAGAAAAAAATTTATATAAATATATAAATTTTTTTAACTTAGATAAAACCACCCTTTTTTCAAATTATTAAAATTTCTTTTAGAAAAGATTAAATTATTCTCATTGTCTATAGTTAAAAAAAAAAAAATTTTAAATTTTAAATTTACTCTAAAGGAATTGGAATTTTCAAAATGAAAAATCCGTTGTTTAATATAAGGATCTAGCTAAGACTAAACTAAGAAGGCCGTTTTTATATAAAGATTCTGAATTTTATAAATCCTTAGCTGAAACAATCTAAGATTTTATTGATAATTTCTTTCAATTAAAATAATGTGAAATGTCAATATATTTATAAGTAAATAGATATTTTTAAAAAATATTAAATAGTGTATTTTATTCTCAATATATGACAATATATATATATGTTATCTAGCTAATATTTGTATAAGAGTCTATTATGTATTTTTTTCCAAAGATTTGAATAATTTCTATTAAATCGAAATTTTTTATTTTATGTTAACCTTTTGATTTTCAGAATTAAAATTTCATCAGTGAATAGAAAATAAGAAAAAAGAAAAAAGCAATGTCACATATCAAGAATAATTTATTAAGAAACATTTATTATGTCTTTTTTTTTATTTATCGTTCTATTATCATGTATGTTTTATAATATTGTGTATATGAATTATTGTTAATAATAAAATACAATAAAAAATAATGATGAAATATTTAATGTAAATTTAATTTTTATCCTCCTCACCTTTTTCAATAAATAATTATTTAAAATTATAATTGTATAATATATTAAGTAAATGAAGGTGAAATAGTAAAATACAATAATATTTAATGATATTTAATGAATTGAAATAAAATATGGTTGAAATTGAATGAAAAATATAGAAATTATAGTGATAAATATAAAAAGCAAGGTGAAAATGTGTGGTGCCCGCACCGAAAGACCAATTGCTAACTCCAAGGTGCAAAATAACAAATTACCTTTTATTTATAAAATTTTTTATGAAATTCTATGACATTCAACCTATATTTTTATGATTAAATATGGTTTCAATTGATATTTCCATTAGTGTGGGAGTCTATAGGGGAAGATAAATATCATCCAATTTGCTCTAACTCACCCCTAACCTGTTTTTTCTTAGAAAAACACCCTTTTTTTCAATTTATTAAAATTTCTCTTAGAAATAATTGAATTAATTTCATTATACATTGTTCAATATAAAATAGATGCATATATTCAACAATGGTTTCTTCATTATTTTCAAATTCCATTTCCTTCAGGGTAAATTTTAACCCTTAATTCTTAACTTTCAATTTTTAAAAACAAAATACACACTATATACAATATAATTTTCCTATTTATTTTATTTTTTAAATTGTTGACAAATATTTATTTTTTAATATAGAATAATTATTTAAAAAAAAATTTTAATTTATTTAGAGTAAATTTCAACCCTTAATTTCTTAACTTTCAATCAAAAAGTCAGAGGTTTTTTTTTATTTATTTTTTTTATATACGTTATTATCAGCATAATAATAATATATATATATATAATAACCAGAACAAAGAAATTGAAATTTACATTATTATTATTTACTTTCATTAATATCTATTTTTATAAATTTATAATCATTATAAATAACAAAATAAATCTGCATGCAATTATATGTATTTATAATATACTTACCTATAATATTCATATATTACTAAAAATTTTTAAATTTTAGATTGAATGAAAAAAAACAACAAATTATCAAATATTTTTAATGTATATTTAATAAATAAAAAAATAGTATAAAAATAAATTATAAAATTAAAAACAATTTTTCTTTCACCCTCATTCTCATATATATTTTATCATTTCTATTTATTAATATGTATATATATAAATATATATATATATATATACATAGAGATATAAAATCATCAAAGAATATTATATCTAGGATATATTTTCTTGTTTTCTTAATGTTATTATAATATAGGAATTTTAAAAAAAAACGAATTATATGTATATACATGTTTTGGCAATCCTACATATATGTAGAGGACTTAGATGGTCTTCTTTGAAAACATCTATTAGCAATTTAGTGGGAATCGATGGGTTCTATAAATTTATATTATATAATTGATTTTACATAATATAATTATCACTAGTTATCTATGGTGTATATTTAATTAAAATACTACATCCTTCCTACTAAAAATCCTTCTCTCTTTATACATATTAGATATCGTAAACTATCAACAATTCTTCTACTTATATATCTATTTTTGAAACATCAATAAAAAAAAATTAAAAAAAATAAAATAAACTATTTATATATGTCATTAGAAAAAAAAAAAGTATTGTCCTGACAGATATCACATGTAATATTTTTACACAAAATATAACAACTTAATGGTACGAACTAACAATCCATAAAATTGGCACAATTAATTAGAACAAGAATTCATTCAAATTTACATGAATTGAATAAAAAAGTAATGTAAATCACTATAAATGTTGTGTCAATTTGGAGAAATTGTTTATGTTTAAAAAATCAATTTAAAAATATATAGTAAGAAAAAATTTATCTTTATAAATAAGAAATAATTTTGATTATTATTTTCTTATGAAATGTATTAAATGTATCATTTGAATGTATATTTCAAAAACTTGAAATAAACTTTTTTCCTTGGTGCGATGCAGTTTTTTGTTTTATGTATGTATAAAAGAAATGATGAAGAAATGTTGTTATATATATATATATATATATAAGAAATTGATTCTGGGTTATTTTCATGTGGTTTTGTGAGATTTGAGTCTGACGTTTTGGCGCCCATTTGGTGTGTTTTTATCAGATTTGAGTCTGATAGTTTGGCGCTCATTCTGGCGCCACTTTTAAACGTCAAGACTTACTCACGTGAAAATAACCCGAAAATAATTTCTCATATAAAAATACTTTTATGGAAGCCTAAATGAACTCATATACCTAAATATACATATATTGTAGAAATAAAATTAAATAAAATCATTTAATTCATTATAATTATATATAATTATCAATAAAATCAATAAAAATAGTTGATAAATTATATATAATATAACACTATTGCATCGGACCCAGGAAAAGTTTTCATTTGCACTATTTACGGCAAGGAAATATTTATACAATACACATTCTAATCATTTTACTATTTATATTAGTTATGGATATTTATTTAAATTGATAGATTTGGTAGGTGAATCTCCAATGTCTATTCGGGAAATATTAAGAAAAATCTTTTAGTTGGGGAATTAATTAGAAAATAAGTGTTGGATGAATAGCGACTTATGATTGAAAAAACTTGCAAAAAAAATAAAAAACAGATGGTATAAAAATTTTAGATTAACCTCAACAAGGCCAAACGGAATGCTTTCAAAATTGTATTTAAAAAATAAATAATTAAAAGTTTGTCAAGGAATATTTATTTATTTATTAATTAAGATTTTAATTTAATTTTTTTTTTTTGAATGGAGTTACTTGTCCTAAAAGTAGATTTTGTTTTAAATTTATTTATAAAATATCCTTTTTTTTATAAAATAGAATACAATACAAAATTAATAATATTAATAATAATAATAATAATAATAATAATAATAATAGTAATAGTAATAATAACAATAATAATAATAATAATAATACCTTGATAAAATAAAACAACCAGAAATTAAATAAAGTTGAAAAAATATTAATTTTTCATTTTAATTTAATTTTAATTATTTTTTTTTAAGATTAATTCTACTAAAAGAGAATAAAAAATAAATTCAATTTGTATGAAGTTTTCGTTTGTATTTTTTTTTTTTGTTTTTCTTTTTGTTGCTTTGATTTTTATAATATTCGTACATTGTACAACATCCAAAATTTGAAACTAGGTTAATCATAAATTATTTTAAGAATGTGGGAAGGTTATAGTTAAAATGCATATCACTAATAAGAATGAATATGCATTATCAAGATGATTTATTGAGGTGAAAAATGATTTTCAAAATTAATATATAAAAAAATAAAAATAATTTATACATTCCATTGGGGTAGTTATTTTGAGTTATAAAGAATAAAATGGGTTTACAAATATTTCATAAGTCGCTATACATTTCTAAATTTAAAAAAAAAATAAAATAAAAATGTAATCAATGTTTGTTTAAAATATAGTTTCAGTTAATAGAAATGTAAAGTTATTCTGATTAGGAATTAAAAATGAAATATTTTTTGTGAAAACTTACAAATTATGTTATTTTTTTTTTTTTGTTTTTTATAAATTATTGAAATCTTGATATTGAGCAATAGTATAACAATAAGTCTTTCATACAAAATGGCGAACTCTTTGAGCATTAAAAAAACTAGCAATCCTCTCTGTATATTGTTCTTGAATTTTGTCTACTCAAGGAATAGAATTTCCTTGGTGGAATAGGTTTCTTATCAGGATCGAGGAGGGAGCTGTAGAACACTTCGATTTCCTTGTTGAGACTTCTAGCAGCGTTCTTGCCGTGGGCAGCCTCCGCTGCAGCAGATTCCCGACTTGACGAGCAACCCACCTTGCAGGCAACGCATGCCATGACAAGCACGGCACCACCAGCCAACAACAGGTACATGAGAGTTTGCTCTAGAACTGGCAAGATGTTTATGTATATCTGAAACCGGGTGTTTAGGTCGGGAGGCAGACCTGAAGTCCCCTAAAACAAAAATATTTATTTAGTTAAAATAGAACATCTATAATCATAAAATCTATAAAAACAAATAAAATAAATATGAGCTGTAGCCAGGCACAGAACCGACCGACGATTTGAAATAAATTAATTTCCAATCAACATTATATATATATATATATATATATATAAAGTAAAAAAAAAAATATTTTTAAAACTTGAATAAAAATTACTAAATTATATTATCTTGGTTTTTATTTTTAGTTTAATTATTGAATAATTAATTACTACTATATTTGAAGTGAAATATTTTGAGACAATGAATATAAAATTAATACTTTGTAAACTACCACTTCCGGTTTTCGGATATACAACAAAAGTTGATCAATTCATGGTACTGATACATGAAGTAAATATACCAAATTCTATCAAAATCCGTTGAGCTGTTCAAGTTATACAAGTCTATAGGGACGGACGGACAGACATCATGCTAAAAATACTTTTTTCTGTTAACAAAATGCATAATTTGTGGAGATGTAAAAATCTCCACATGTGAAATTTGGTGTGAAAACAATACTATCGTCGGTCGGCAAAAATGGATAGGTGAATACATACAAATAGAGTTTCATTTATTTAATACTATCTAAAATCGAAACTTAGTGTATTGTATTAATTTTGATTTTAAAATAATATAAGACAAATAAACTATGAATCATCACTACTATATGGATGTAAAATCTGGGCAAAAAATTCTGAGAGAAATATCGAAGTGATTAAAAACAAATTCATGAAGTGGAATCTAGGTGTTCCAAGAAATACATTAACATACATATAGAGATAAAAAAATGAACAATAGAGTTGGAGTAACCTAATATTAACTTAGAAGTTGAAACTACTGTTCAATAAACAGACTATGGAAAAATAGAAGGCCAAAGATTTGTTTGAGGGAACTTTAAGAAATTGGAAAAATCCACAACCTACCAGATGGACCAAAGACAGAAGAAATATCCATAAAAGTAGGAAGACCTTACTTACTAAACGCACTATGGACAGGACAGACAAAAATACAATTGAAAACACAATTGATGGACATTTTGAAAGTATTTTAGGACAATGAAATAGAGACAATGTGGACTCATCAAAAAATCGGACTTTAATTCTCTCTACAGACAAAAAGACACAGTAAAAGTATAAGATTATCTGACATTTAGAAAAGAACAGACAAACTTGAACTCGACTGAGATGTGGGATTATAAATAGACAAGGAATATATAATCAATGCAAATACGGTGAGACATACTATAATACTTTAAGCTATTTTTAGATCAGCGTTTCTCAACCTATTTTGGCCCGCGGACCAGTAGATTTATTAAAAAAAATTGCGGACCAGTGATATTTTCTTAACAACAAATTTTTACTAAGTATTTATAAAGAACTACTATGTAAGTTAGTTGTAACATTTTTATTATCATTTGCCTACAGTAATATATAAATGTAAAGATATATAATTATACATACATACATATAATAAAAAGTAATTTTTTTCGTGGATAGGGAAAATTTCTGCGGACCAGTAAAATTTCTCTGCGGACCACTAATGGTGCACAAAAATAGACATAAACATTAACGATGAATAGAAAAAATGGAAACAAGACCAAAGAACGATATGGGAAAAGAACAATTATCTATGGATAGACCAATTTAACCTCGACATGAGTTCCTTCAAATAATGGAAAATGAAAAATGAACAATAAAAATTTATCTTTGTATACTATAGTATTATGGTGTAATTGTGATCTCTAATTATTTTAATTGAATTTTTGCTGTTAAGTATAATAGTTAAATGTAGCCGAAACCTCACAAAGAGAAAGGCGGGAATCTTACTGAATAAATAAATAAATAAATAAAATAAACTATGGAATTTTTGAATCTAAGTAAATTGTGAAAAGATGGTTAGGTCATGATTTTTAATAAAATAAAAAAAAACTTCTACTCACAATTTCAGTCCACAGCATAGGAAGCACCAAATGGTTGAACCTTTGAAGAGAGTATGTGGATAAGTCACCAAGATTCATGTTGATTTGGAAACGATAAGCAACCTCGAGGGGCAGGCCGGCTTTCTAAAGTAAATAAATAAAATAATTACAAGTAAATATCAAGAAAGAAAAATAATTTAACATAAGATAAGAAATAAGATAATGGAGGGTAAATATTTCATTTATCCGCCCATTCGTATCATATAAAAATGAATATTAAATTCTTATTATGATTATAATCAATTGGAAGATAAAGGTTAAGAGGACCGTTTTACTGATCATAGAACATCTCTACCGCAACGTCTTTTCGTAAAATGACCAGAAAAGTTAGAGGATTTTTTTTAATTATTCTAATTATATATATTTTATTGGAATTGGAAAACTTACTGGCTCGATTTTGACGAAAGATTCATGTTTTTCGGGGTCGGGATATAAACCGCCAACTTCATCCAAAAGTTTCGGATCTGCTTCTAAAAAATGTGGATAAGACACGGCGATTGGAAATCCTAAAACAAATAAACAAATTCATTAACTAAGATTAATTAACTAAAATTGATGAAGTATTCTAAATATCTATATTTGTGTGTTTTCTAAATAGAGTTTACAAACTTTAAGGTTAGAGAGATCACTTTTATCATCAATTACACTAGATTAATACAAATAATAAGCAATTGATTTTAAGATTCATAAAACTTAATAGTGTCTAATTAAGAAATACTATATTCTATAAATGCAATAAACATCAATATTTAATTATTTTTAAATATTTATTTTTATAATTCATTTATTAAAATGGACAAATATGGATAGATTATATCACAGACCAAGACATGGTAATTATTGAGTTTAACCCCGTGAGGTAAGGGAGGTTAATTACTTTACCAAACTTGTTTCATTAAATAGTCATAATCATCCTTTCTTAGAAATTTGCATGGGCATCTTATATTTTTCTATATATTTTTAGATAAAAAAGATTGAAATTTTAACATGTATTCCAGTTAACCTTTTTTTTGACAGCCATCTTGCGATTATATGTTGGTTCAATCATTTGGCCTCTAGAGGGCAGCACTTATAATCGTAAGATGTGGTAAGATGGCTGTCAAAAAAGGTTAACTGGAATACATGTTAAAATTTCAATCTTTTTTATCTAAAAATATATAGAAAAATATAAGATGCCCATGCAAATTTCTAAGAAAGGATGATTATGACTATTTAATGAAACAAGTTTGGTAAAGTAATTAACCTCCCTTACCTCACGGGGTTAAACTCAATAATTACCCAAGACATTAATCAATTAATAAAAAAATATAAACATCTTTAATTAATAATTATTCCATGGACTTACCATAATAGCAGTCTGTGACGTCAATAAGCCCCTCCGGAAGACAGTAGCCATTTCTACAGAAGCACTTATTCCGCTCATCTCTGGCACCATTATCCAGAGAATTGTTCTTAAATTTATAATGATAGGCCTGAAGTCCTCTTACAATACTCTCTCCCGTTTTTACCTTAGAAAAAAAAAAGAAAAAAATTATTTTATTTTTTTTTTTTTTTTAATGAAACAAAACTAGAAGAATAAAGGTTTTTAATTAATTAATTAATTAATTTTTCTTTGTTCAATATCAATGAAAATGGAAAGAAATAAAATACCATTGAAATTATAAATGAACTGCCAACTTTATATATAAAAAAGTTGTCGGGGTTCAACTTTTATTTCTTGTTTAACTGGTTCAACTACGAGTAGACATTTAAGTTCTTCTTAAATGTAAACTAATTAAAAAAATATTTTAAAATAACTAACATTAATATAATAATTGAAACAAAAAAAAGAATATATAAATAAAATTTAATATATTGATCGTTGACAGTGTCTATCTGTCTCATGTGATGTTATCAGTCTGTAGTTATTGAAATATCAAAATTAAAATATTATATTTTATTTATTTTTATTATTATATAATTAATTTCAAATTAAAGCGTAATTTTCCAAAAAAAAAAAATGATAATTATATATTTGCGTATAAATTTAATTTTTTTTTAAGTAAGTAAAATTTCCTTTTATAATTATAACCTAAAATACAAGTCGAAATGAATTTATTTTGCTAGTAATGATGAAAAATTGAATTTATTAATGTACAATTTTTCTAAATTTACATTTAAATTAAAATATTAATATTTTATTTATTTTTATTATTATATAATTAATTTGAAATTTAAAAATTTACATTTAAAAATTTACATTTAATTTGTCTTCATCTTTCAATGGAAAATAAATTACTTGTTAATTATATAACTGTTAATAGAAAAATATCACAATCATTTTAATTTAATTTTTATTGACTGAAATTAAATTATTATGAAAAGTTTGATTAAAAATCACAAAATTAAATCAAATGGTACAAAAATAATTATGAAAGTAAATTAATAATACAAATGTTTGATATACGACAATTTTTAGTCACTAATTTACTTGTATTTTAATATTACTCTTCATTTGTTACTAAATTAATAACTGGAAGTATTCCAAAAAAAAATTACGTTTGATTTTAATTCTTTTGTTGCCAAGAAATAATATTCCAACTATTTTAATTATTTTATTTTATAGTATCTTTTTAATAAAAATTTTTATTAAAATTATATTTAAATATTAAAAAAATAAAACTTAATTATATTTTGTAAATTGAAAAAAAAAAAATATATTTACTAAAACTACAGTGATTGATATGGTATATTTCAAGTTATACTTACTACATATTTAAAGGAAAAAAAAATTTGATAAAAATTATATTTTGAAAGAATAAGAATTGATTTAATAGTACATCTTATTAATTTAATAATGAGTTTAATGATTATTAATTCAACTTATTCAGTTTATTTTTTAAAAGTGAGTCGCTATATATAACAAATATTACTACACACATCTACATATCAAGGTTGGGAGGAATATACAACACCTCTACTCCAAATGACTTGTCTTTTCCATAAAATTATTTATATTAAATTTTAAGAGTAGATTGGAAAGTTAAAAGTCAAAGAAATAAATAAAAAAGTAAATATATATATAAATTAATTTAATATTTAATTTTATGATTAATTCAACTTTTCAATCTTTTACTATCTCGCCAGGGATAGTATTGCGATCATGAAAATTTTCGAAGTCGAGATTTATATGTTTTTATACGTTTTGAAGGTCCCTGAGTCATTTTCACTAAGGTTGAGAAAAATGTATTTGTGTGTGTGTGTGTGTGAGATTACGCAAAAACGGTTTGAGTTAGAATAATGAAATTTGGTATACGTGGATTATTTAAAATTCGTAGTTTTCTTTCAACCTACCACGTTTTGATTTTTTTCCCTAAGTGAGCATAAAAATAAAGATATATGTTTGACAATTTTTCACATGATTAAAGTTGTATAAAACTGCTATATATGTCGCTGAAAGTACTGGAATTAATTTTTTAACACTGGAAATCACGCGCCAGCACGTGACATGGTGCCATCAACAAAGAACCAAACACGCGCTTGTTTAATAAATATTATTTATTAATTTTAAAATTTATAATTTATAATTTATTAAATTTAATTTAAATATAATATATTTGTTAATTAATCCAATTCAAATTTGCGAGATAATTTTCATTGAGACACTCCAGCTGATTTTTTAAACTAAGTTGCTCTTTAACTTGTTTTATATTCTTTTTCAATTATATATATATATATATATATATATATATATATATTATTAAATATACACAGACATTTATAATTCCATATGTATATGTTTTTATTTATTTTTATAGATAGTGGGCAGTAATTCAATATAAATTTAAATAAATTTTACTATAATAGCATTCGAACGATTAACAAAATTTATTCTTTATGTCAGTGATTCTCAACCTTTTTTTTTTTACCGCGGCACACTTTTAACGGTTTAAAAATTTGGCGGCATACAAAGAAAAGATAATTGTAAAAGTTTACAATATTGAAAAAAAGTGGTACCAAAAACGGTTTACCTATTTTTAGAACCAAATTAAAAAAGTTTAGAAAAAAAAGTCGGTAATGTTACATTTGTAATCATTTGGCGGCACACAAAGAAAAGATAAGTGTGTAAAAGTTTACAATATTGGAAAAAAGTGGTACCAAAAACGGTTTACCTATTTTTAGAACCAAATTGAAAAAATTTAGAAAAAAAAGTCGAAAATGTTACATTTGTAATCATTTGGCGGCACATTTTTGAAAATCTCGCGGCACATAGGTTGAAAATCACTGCTTTATATGCTAGCCTATAAAGAACAAAAATACCCTTTTTCTACAAAAATAAATAAATTAAAAAAAAAAAAAAACTCATAGGAATTTTTGTTAATTCACGGGAATACGGATATGCTAGTCGGTCAGAAGTCGCTCCTATCTACAGATTCCTTTCTAAAATGTGATTATGTCAGCGTGGAAAGCATTTCACTTGCTGCCTTACATTGATACTTTTAAACAGATTTATATATATAAAGATTATATAATATACACCAATCGAAATAATGATAATTATAATAAGAATAATTAAAAAAAGAGATTATTTTTTTTTCTTGTCTTAAATAAATATATAAGGAAAAAAAAAATATTATTTAAATATGAAAGTAGGTGAACCTTTATGAATTTGGCAATCATTGAATTATATTTATTTATTTATTTTTTGTTCTAATCAAAAAGAAGCTATATATCGTAAGAATATTATAAATCACGATTGGGCAAGCGCGTATCACAGCTCTCTTCATCAGATTGGTGTCTAGTTAAAGGAAAAGAATGGAAAAATACAGATCGAGCGATAGGACGTCGTTTAGTAGGTCTTGGCTGCAGCTTTGGTGTTGTACAAATAGAATTCAATCGATTTCAATTAGGATTGACTAGGTCAGCAAAACATATCATCACACAAACGATAATACTTGAAAATGGAAAGAAAATTTCTACCATAAAATTGATTTTATATATACCTATATCTTATTTTATCTTATTATACTAAATTATAATAATATATAATAATAATAATATATATACATTTGTATTTTCGAAATATTAAACCGCTCGAAGGACTTTTTTGAAATTTACACCATAGATAATTTTTAAAAAGGAAAATCGATCTGTATTGGTTTCAGTATCGGTGAAAATCATCTTTGTTAGTTTTTCTTAATTTAAAATATAAATTTTAATAATAAAAAAAATGTCGCCGGACAACTCCGGACAGCGTTAATTTTATTTTAATAATATTTTGTAATCAAATTACGAAATATATATTATGTTATATCCACAGGCCATACTTTTCTTTTTTCAGTGCATTTTTAAGGGCTGTATGTTTTATGACTTATTTTTTTAAATTTATGTTCTTTTAAATTATTTGAAATTGTTTCATATATTTTATTTTAAATATTTTAATATTTTATTTTAAATAATAATGTTAATCTTAAATATTCATAGTTCATTAGGAATAATTTTTTAAAGTACCGAACGGCAGATCGGTGAACCAGATATTATATATATATAATATAACTAGCTATAATTGTTTATATACATGCATTCATATTAAAACTATCTGCATCATTGTGTCCATTTGAGAGATAAGGATTTGTTTTAGATTATGATTTAAATATTATAGGTAAGAAAAATAGTTTAATTTTTAATGACAATTTACAAAAATTAATAATAATAATAACAATTGGTAAGTGGGATTGCTGATTAATTTTTTTTTTTTTTAATTTTATAATCAATTCATGCCAATAATAGGCTTAATTACACAATTAATATAAATTTAAGAAAAACAAATTGTAATATTTATTAATAATAGAATTTAAAAAAAAAAAAATTGAATTGATTAAAAGAAGAAAATTATAATTATTAAAAAAATAACACAACAATTTTATTTTCAATTAAAAAAAAATCAAGATTATGGTTGAAAAGATCTGTTGTACTGATCTGACAACACCTCTACCCGCTTAGGCGACAGCTGATTTGATAGAAGCTGGCTTTTTAAAAATGTTTAAAATCAAAAAGTTACTATTAAAAATTTGTATAAATGGTTTCAAAAGTCAAAAAAATAAAGAAAAAAAGAAATATTCTAACCTTATATCTACTATTAAAAAAACAAGGTCGAGGTTTATACACAAACTAAACTGAAATTTCATTTTTAGGATCATATAATTTTAAAAGTATAGTATAAATCTGGTCTGGATCCTTACGATTAATACGATATATGATATTTAATAGAATTCCTTTTTAAAATAAATTTTTATGACTTACCATTTGCATTGACCTGCATACACTCTTTCTGTAGAAAGACACTGGAGAATCCTCTGTAAGAAAACTTGGAAATTTTGTAGCATCGCTTGTATTAGCAATATTTGCACAATGTGCGCCGTCCCAATGGGGCAGTAGTTGGTTTCCATTATAGGTGTCATAAAGACCCGTCAAACTTACATCCTTCTCTCCCGTATAAATTGTAGCCCGATCGCCATCAAAATCATACATCTATAAATAAAATCATATTTTAATCAATTAAATTAATTAATTAATTGATTTTTAGCAAATATTTCAATTATATATATATTTTTTTTACTATCAAAACAAAATTAAAAATAAAAAAAAAATAACTTTTTATATTTATTAGGTTTGATCGTTAATTAATAAAAATATTAAATAAATTAAATAGTATGCATGTTTTAATTCAGTATTTTTATTTCATTAAATATGTATTAATAATGAAGTATGTATAGATAAAGTGGGGGGATTTTTTTTATTTTTTTTTTAGATTAATAATAAAAAAAAATAAATGTTTTGATTATAAATAATTTTTATGTATTAAATTATTCATAATTTATGTAAATTATTTGAAAAGGTTTTAATATCAAACGATTATGAAGGTAGCAAATAATTACTTTGATTTTATATTCTCGATTCACGATAAAAGAAAAATATCTTAATTAAATTTTAATAAATAGAAAAATGTATCCTTATGGAAGAAAAATAATCAAATTGCAATTTTTATAAAGAAAATTCTTCCTCTTATTTGTATTATTTTTATTAATCAATGTTCTCTCCCAAAGAAGATGTAGGCTATGTGATGGTGAAAATGAGGATATGTTCCCTATATGGTAAAAGTGTGTGGTGTGTGAGGCAATTAGAAAAAATAGATATAAGTTTACATAAAGCAAAGGAATTTTTTTACAAACATTTTCTTTGTATTAAGGATCATCTCGAAATGATATGTCTAAATTATTATATTAAATAAATGGTTTTATTATAATTAATAAAATTATATGTCTATATATATATATATATATATCAAATTTAGACAATCAATATTGCAATTTGTATAGTTTATGTAAATATATATTACTATAAAAATGTATTTTTTACGAGCAAATAAATATGAATAATTAATTAATTATTTTTAGTATTATAAATAATTTAATTAAACATATACAAGAGAAATGATTACCTTAACATTTTCTTTATTTCAAAAAAATGAAAAATTTAATAGATAATAAAATTTTATTCATATTGTGTTTATTAAAATTCAATTTTCTAGATGATTGAGTTCAAAAAAAAAATCAATTAATTAAAAATTAATTATTTTTTCTTATTACTATCTCGCCAGAAAAAAAAGTAAAAATAATTTTCGATGTCGAGATTTTGATGTTTTTATACGTTTTGAAGGTCCCTGAGTCATTTACAATGAGGTTGAAAAAAATGCCTGTGTTTATGTGTGTGTGTGTGTATGTATGTAGACAAGATACGCAAAAACGGTTTGAGCTATTCTAATAATGAAATTTGGTACACGGGCATTATTCAAAATTTGTAGTTTTCTCTCAACTTTTGAGAGGTGTAGCTCAATCGGTAGAGGGTCATTACCTACAACGTTTTGATTTTTTTTCCTTTAAACTGACCGTAAAAATAAAGATATGTGTTTGATAGTTTTTCAAATGATTAAAAATTGTATAAAACTGCTATATATAGAGTTTCAGCTTGATTGAATCGCTGAAAGTACCGGAATTAATTTTTTACATTTTTTAACACGTTGACTGCCAATCACGCGCCAGCACTTGTGTGGTGTTATCAACAAAGAGCCAAACAATGGAATCAATTTTTAAATTTTTAAATTTTGACTTAAAAATGAAGATAAAGGTTTTAAATTTAAATTTAATATATGTTAATTAATTAATTTAATCGAATAACAATACTATACTGTAAATTTAAATTTTTAATTAATTAAATTTTATTTAAATAAAATATATGCTAATTAATCCAATTAAAATTTGCGAGATAGTCGAGTGGAGACACTCCAGATTTTTTTTTTTTTTTTTTTTTTACTAATTTATTTTTTGAAAAATATTTTTCAAATCATTTTTATATAATATAACAATTCACTAAAATTAAAAATGACCTACAGTTAATATAATAATTTTTTCCTTACTAATAATACATGACCACATGAAATTTTATCCCAATATTTACAATTTATACATTTAATAAGATAGATAACAACCAAGGTTATAAAATAAATTAAATAAATGCTTGTTTATTCAAAAACAGAACATAGAAAAAATTAAAAAAAAAACACTTTTAAAATTTAAATGACAAAATAATCTATTTGTTGAATAATTAATAATAATTATCTTAATATTATAAATAATTGGATTTTTTTTAACTTTTTTTTTAAATACATGTTCTTTCCTTGGAGTTTTTTTTTTCGTCCCAAACCATTTGTTCATGAAATAGGATTATTTTCTACCCGCCCTATGAATTACCATAATATTATCTAAATTATCCAATGGCGACTTATATAATATTTATTAAAATAATAATTATTTACTAAAATACACGAAGATAAACATTTTTTAATTTAAAATTTATTCAACCTATTTAATTTGCTAAAAAAATATTCTATTGTGTTAAAAATATAAATATTTCTTTTCATTGAACAATTAAATTCAAATAGTGCGAATCTAATACGTTAAAATAGAAAAAATAACCTTTGTTAGGTTTTTCTGATATTAAAATAATAATATTAAAGAAAAAATGGCATCAGTAGTGACATCAGCACATTCCCATTGATAGTTGCCTTAATATTGTATTTTTAATATTTAAAATATTTTAAAATATTTATTTCGTTTATTTATTAAAATATTGATTTTAATAATATTTTAGAATTGAATTATGAAATATATTTATCATTATAATATATAGTACCGGGACCCCGAGCCTCGGCTCGGTACTTAAGTTAAAAAAAATGATTCATTATTATTGGGTTTGGCTGGTAATATTAATACCTGGGACACCGAGCTGTCGCTCGACCCTTTAAAAAATATTAATCTACAATTAATTATTTATTACAATTATTAAATGTTGCATCATTGCATCAATCTGATTAAAATGAATTGAACTGGGGTCCTCAATAATACAAACAAACAATTTTAGCTAGCATAATAAGATTAATCCAAGTAATATCGTCTATTTCTATTCGACACTATTTTCAGTTATGAAATGAACAGTCAGTAGAGAGTAAAAAAATTGTAATTGAAGACCGTTGTTTTTAAAAATAATTAAATTATTTTATAGATTATAAAATAAAAATTATTGTATTAACATTAAAAATATTGAAATAAAAAAATAATAGTTTGATTTAATAAACTAAAATATTATAAACATTTTTAATGTGAATTTCTCAGGGAGGTAGGGAGCCCAATTCATTTAACCATCCATGTTGTATAAGGAATCTTAATTTCTTAACACTCCGTTTTTTCAAATTTAAAATAGAGGGAGAGAAAGAGTTTCAATTATATTCGAATAGTCTATATATTCTATATATGAGTATTTTTTTTTTCTGAATTTAATACCAAGTTGATTTTCAAAATTTTCTATTCTTTATGCATATGATTGATTACATGTGTTAAAATTTAAACAAATTCAAATATTCTAATTTATAAATTTATATAAAATTTAATATTATTTTTTCGAGACTAATGGCAAATACCGGTGGCCCTAGTCAGAGCAAGAGAAGACTCCTTTTGGTAGCGGCCCAGTCGATGATGTTATATGGATCGGAGATTTGGGCTTTACAACTATATTTTAAGTGAAAAAATGATTTCTTGGTTATATAAAAATTAAAATATGATTCTTTATATCTTTATTATACAGAAAAGTAGGCGTGTTAATATAAAATATATACCTGGGACACCGAACTATCACTCGACCCTTTAACCAATTTATACAATTTATTTTTATATACTTTAAAAATTTTACAATTTTTTAATTATTTATTATAATTGTTAAATGGGATTTCTAAAAATGACCCATTAAAAATTTGTTTCCTAAAATGTTTCAAATTAATTAAAATAAATTGTATAAATGTTCATTTATAAAATCTATATATCTGTGAGTTTGTTTTTCGATTTTTTAAATTTTGATTTTGGATTCGATTAGAGCTTAAAATGTGTAAATGTAAAGTGGTCTTGGTTTTTTTAAAATTCGTTTGGGAACATGGTCAAATCGGCAGTCAAAGTTGAAAATTCCCCATATATTATAACTACTGTAATTAGTATTATTATAATGTAAAATTATAAAGAAAAAATGTTTAGACATTATTATAGACATTTTCATTCTGTAAATTAAATAATTTTATTTCATTTAAATAAATATCTATTTTTAAATATTTTTTTCTCTCTACATTATTTATCTAATTCTCACAATATATTAAGATCATACCGGGACCCCGAGCCTCGGCTCTGTAATTAAGTTAAAAAAAAAATTCATTATTATTGATAAATATATATCGTAATTTATAATTATAAAATATTATTAAAATATATATTTTTAATTTTATTTCGAAATTAAATAAAAAATTTTAAAATATTTTAAATATAAAAAAAATATATATTTTTAATTTTATTTCGAAATTAAATAAAAAATTTTAAAATATTTTAAATATAAAAAAAATATTAATACAATATTCTTTAAAAAAAGGCGGGAGTCAAATTTCAATATAAATGTCATTTGTGATGTCATCAATATATAAATTAATAATAAATAATATTAATAAATATTAAATTTAATAAAAGAACAATGAATAAATAAATATAAAATAGTAATTTATTAAAATGTAAACAATAGATAAAAAGAAAAAAAATAACAAATTCATTATTTTCATTTTCATTTTTAAATAACGATTCACCCGGAGAGTTTCGAACCGACGAAATCCACTCGTTAAAACATCAGTCCAACCGCTGGACTATATGTATTTAGATAAAAAATTGTCATTTTTTTACTGTCTTAGCAGGCAGATTTGATGTTTTTTATTTTATTTTTTTTTTTTTTTGAGAGAGATTAATAAATATCTATATATATTTTATTAAAAATAAATATTTTTAATTTTATTTCGAAATTAAATAATAAATTTTAAAATATTTTAAATAAAAAAAAATATTAATACAAATAAAAATGGAGGCCAATTTTGACGTTTTCCATATATAATTTTCAATTAAGAAATTAATAATGAAGCTGAATGTTTCAAGAGATATCATCAATAAAACTTAATTTTTCTTTATAAATACTATATCTAGTGTGAATTTGAAAAAAATCGTTAGAGCGGTTTTTGAGAACCAATATATATAGATAGATAGATATATACAATTTTAGCTAGCATAATAAGATAAGATATATTCTCCACAAAAAATAATATTCATGAAGTTAGCAACATAATAATACATATGAACAATTATAAATGAAAATACATTAAATACTATTTCTTATATTTAAAGAGACATTGAGTAAACAGCGGTGAGCTTTTAATAGATAGTTATAAAATATTTTATTCTAAACGATTTCTGGGATTTTGAAATAACAAATTGATTCATATTTTGTAGGTAAAATTTATATATTATTTAAGAATTCAAATCTTATTCGTCTGGCAAATATTGAAAATATATACATATTATCTTTCTGTCTTTCTAATCTTGAAAATAGTCAACATATTATATTTTAAAAACAATTTCTTTCTTTTATTGATATTCATTTAATAATTCAAGAATATCTTATTTCAAATAAACTTTTGAAAATTTCAAAAAAAAAGAAATTGATTGATATTTTCAAACAGAGACATAAGTGAGATAATAAAATAAGAATAGTAAAAAGGAGGATATTCATTATACACCCCAAAGAATTTAATATTCCCAGACAAACCTGTAATAATATTTAAACAATATTCAACCTCCATGATGAATAATTTTTTTAAATACCGAGCAGCGGCAGATATTAATATACACAGGCGGCCGGGAAGTCCTATAAGTCCGTGACATTTTGAATGAAACACAGGTTTTTGGATAAATTTTATTTTTCAACGTAGTCTCCTTTGAGCTCTATACACTTTGTCCAACGTTTCTCCAAATTTTTATCGCTTCCAAAAAATAAGATTTGTCATGGCCTTCTTTGGTACCGTATTTTGTCTTTGGTGGGTTGCAATGGATCCACGGTTTTGCTAATTTTTTATACTATTTTCGTTAATTAAATATAGGTTTATGTACATCTGTATTACTAATATTAATACTATTAACTATAAATTAATCTTGTATTTCTGATGAGTGTGAGTCAATGACAAAGAAAATAATTACTTACCCTATCGATGAGACCGAGTTTTCCGAAAAACAGCCACGATTTTAAAAGATTATGACCAATTGTAAGAAGTTTACTTTCATAATCAAACATAAATTCTCTGGCTGTTAATTTAATTAATGGCTGAGAGGAAGTACGACTAAAGAGTAGTCGAAGTGCCATCCGAGTCAGATAAGATTTATCCCGCCATGCATGGGCTATACTCTGTTTAGATAAAAAAAAAGAATTTTAAGGAGAAGATGAATAAACAAATCCAGACAACTAAAATATATTATATAGTATGTAGATATTAAATTATTAAAGCTTTGGTGGTTGTTTTTATTTATAAGGGAATTTTGTAAATAAAAACACATATTGAGCTACAATTTATTGTAGATTTATTTAAAAAAAGTATCAATATGTGGTTTTATTTACAAAATTCCCTTATAAATAAAAACAACCATGTATTGTGTATTTTTTATATTTTATTGAATAAATCTACAATAAAAAGTATCAATATGTGGTTTTATTTACAGAATTCCCTTATATATATAATATAGTAGTACTATATTTTATTTATATTGAGAATAAAAGTTATTTTCGGGTGCTATTTAATTTAAATCTTTGTTTTTTTTTTGTTTTGGAATTTCTTGAAGGATTGAAAATATATAAAATAATTTTTATTAAATTTTATTAATTATTATCACAATAAATTATATAATATTTACTTAAATTATCTCACTATTCAAGTCTGTAAATCGCTAAGAAAATTTATTTCAATAATTCGATTTTTTGATTAATTAAATAAATAAATATTATTGATGAAATACAAGATCTATTCAAAATAATTGAATTTTTAGTTTATATTTTTAATGGAGGTTGATTTTAAAAAATTTCTTTAAACCAATAAATATTTTTTTTTTTATAAATAATGTTAGAAATGGATCAATCATTGACTATTTTTGAAATAATGAACAAGTATAATTGCTTTCATCAATTTTTTTTCTCAAAATATCGAAAATTAATGATTTTTTTTTTTTATTAATAAAATTTTAATATTTTTAAAAACGGTTTATTGATGATAAACAATTTTAATAAAAAAAATATGTATTGATTAATGAATATTTAAAATATATTCTTAAAATGTATTTTTTTTTATGATGGTTATGATATTTCTACATTTTCAACGGCCGTACCACGTTAAATGCACCGGTTCTCGTCTAATCACTAAAGTTTAGCAGACGCGGTTAGTACTTGGATGAGTGTATTTGATACTAAAACTTTGAACTATTAATACTAACGATTTTGTAACAGAAAAGTAAATTATTAATGCATTTGCTGGAAGGTGTCTTTGTTATTGCTGCACCTGTTCAATTCAGGTTATGATAGGGATAGATAACCTTCAATTAAACGAATACTCAATTCTGTGAATGTAAAACATATACTAATAACAAACTAATATACCATCACCGACATTTTTATATAAGATCAATGAAAGAGATTGGGTATAAATTATTTATCTTATATCTTAACTAAATATTTTCGAAAAATAAGTGTGAATATTTATTGATAATTTATTATATAATTTTTATAAATCATTCAAATTATACACATAATAATAATAATAAAATTATATTTATTAAGTTGGTATCAATCAAGGTTAATTAATTCGTGTTTATCATTTCATGACTGATAAAACAAGATTTTAATGTCATTTTTTAATTTTAATTATATATTTTAATATTTATTAATGTATATATTGAATTGTATGTTACAATAAAATTTAATTTAAGTAAACCTTTTAGTCAATATTATATTTTTTGTAATTAAAATTTTATCAAATTAAAAAAAAAAAATAAGAAATTTAGTTCACAGAAACAAATCGGCTTATTGTTTTTATGAGAAAAAAAATTTAATTTAATCATACAAATTTGCATATTTTTAAAATATAATTAAATATAAATATTAAAATAAAAAATTCAATATGACAGTGAAATCTTGTTTTATTAAAAAATGAAATGTTCAACGTGAATTAATTATTTTAAGTATTCATGGATACCAACCTAATAAAAATGACAACAAAATGTAAAGAGTAAAAGTTGTCTGATGATCACGCATCACCAAATCTTTCTTAAAAATGTGTTTTAATTTTACTTACAAGCATGGCAATGTTTGGCATAATAAATATATCTTGTTCAGTTCCATTACTTAGTTCCGGTTCCCAGACGAGTGGATTGAGAGGAATCGTTGAAAGGGTTCCATTGGGGAAAAACGTTACATTCGAATGTTCGATAAACTCCCTAAAATTAACATAAATATCATCATTTAATCATTTTACATATTAATATTATGAAGTTGAAGTTTATTTGGGTTGAAATAGGGAAGGGGAAGAAATGAAATATTGAGGCAGTTGTGTTATCATTACAAGTTTCACGATAATAAGACATTTTCATTTCCAAAGTATAAATTGAATTCATATTTTGAATGTCAGACAAAGGAGTGGGTTAGGTTTATATTTATTATTATAATTTTTTTCTCTTTACAAATTAAATTGGTTTAAAATTTTTTTTAACAAAATTAAATGAATTAAATATAATAAAAATTAATTTTCAACTTCTTTTCGTTTTCTTTATATTTTATTTATTTCTTTATTTATTGTGAAATTAGGTTCTCCTTACCGATAGACATAGGGGCCAACTTCGTTTAAAATCATCTTTTCACCTTGGAGGAATTCATCAGGATTGGTGATATTAAAAAGCCATACTCGAAGATAAAGTTTAGCCGGTGGTCTTCGCCATAGTTCAAAAGTTTCACCACCTTCAGAAAAAACGACTTTCTGAGAAAAAAAAATAAATAAAAAAAAAAAAATCTATTAAAAATTCTACTAAAAGCCTTAACTTGTTTTCGTATCAGACTTCCACTCCTTCCTCTACTACCATAATTAATCCTACCCAGTTATGCGAATTTGTTTATTAGATTTAATATCTTTTGTATTTTTTTTTTTATTTAAATTGCAAATTTAACATTCGGCTGTCGAACATTTCCCTTTGAAAAAAAAACAAAGGCATAAATCGTCAACATTTCCACAAAGGATAATTAAATCAACACTATTTCCCTCCCTCCCCCCACGTAAGAAAAAAAAAATATTTGTCTGATTTATATATATTGTATTTCTAGAACCATTAGAATGAGTTAAAATATATTATTATTATTATTATTTACAAATATATATATATATGTAATTGATTACTTTAATTATAAAAAACATTATTTAAGCTAAAAAAAGTATATAAGCAATAAAACTGACGTCAGATGTTGATAAATATAGTATATATGTATCACACTCACTCAAATTCACTCCCTGGCACTATAGGCCTTCAAGGGCCTAGGCCACAGACCATCTAACAGACTGCTAAACTCTATTGTTTTCGATGAAACAAAGTTTGCAGGCACAGGCATTGGATAATTGAAAAAAAAATTGGGCTTGTGTGTGTGTGTGTTTGGTCTTGGCAAAGCAAAAAGGTAAGGGAACGTCGTTCCCCCGCGTTCCCCTCCCAATACACCAATGCCTGCGAATACAGATGGCGCCAAAAACTTTGTTTCACCGATAACAATAGAGTTTAGGGGCCTGGCCTAGGCCTATCAAGTCAATTTCCGTAGAGGCGGGGTAGAGGTAATGAATGAACTATCCGTACAACGGATCCTCTTAACCTTTACCTTGATTTCAATATGTGTGTATACCCTACTAATTGAATTGAATGTGATGTTTTTTTTCAAAAAAATCATAAATAAATAAATAAATATACAAATATTTCTTTACTATTCTTGGTTTAAAAGATGTTCCTTTAAATACGACCTTATCTCTTGAAACCACTCGAGTTTGGCATTCATCGATCAAATCATTCATTCAAGAAAATTAAATTAAATTTATTCTAGTGTACTTATATAACTAAATGGCAGTTCACCGATGGCAATTGAAAGATATTATTATGATAATTACCCATTTGAAAATGAGGTCATAGGGATGAAAGACAAAGATGAGACAGCCAATGGAGATCGCAATAAGACCCACCAAAAGAATAATTAGCGCACCTGAAAATAAAATATTTCATGAAGATATGTATAGTATATTAATTATATTTAAAAATTATTTAAAAAGAAAAAAAAAATAAATATATTTTTAAGGAATTGTTATATAATGTATATTATCTAATATTTCAAATTGGTAAACTCCTGTATCAGATAAAGAAACCAACAGCGAAAAGACGAAAGGGGACAATTGCAAAAGAGTTGTTTGAAATCCAATTGTTCTTTAAGTAAAGAATTTGAAAAGGGAATTGTATTGACTGTCAGTGATGTATTGGTAAAATAAGAAGTAAGGGAACGCATAGTGGGAGCAAAAAAAACCTATTTTCAGCAAACTATTTTTTTCCATATAAATTTTATTTTTTCTTATTCTAATATTTACGAACACGAAAAAAGAAATTCTAACAGTAGATTTAAGTAGGAGTTATCTGTGCATGAAAAAGTAATGGAACGCGTTCCGTTTCTGAAAAAGGTAAGGGAACGTCATTCCCCGCGTTCCCCTCCCAATACACCATTGTTGACTGTTCAGATTTATTGGGATCCCCTTCGTCTACTCAAAATGAGCTCCATACATAATAATATTTGTCAACGTCGATTTAAATGTACTAGCCGTTAGCCGTTAGCATTAAATACAATATTATTCTGGGACACAAACAAGCACGTTCTATACACTGCCTATGAAAAAATTGAGAATCAGATCTTTCTAAAAAGTATTATTAATGGTACTTTTGACACTATACTTAAAATACAAAATGTTAAATTTATACAAGAGAATGTATTAGTAACTTTGATAAAATACTTTGATTCTCCAATTGGGGGATGGAGGAAGATTAAAAAATCAAATCATTAAACAACGACAACATTACAGAGAGATCAGGGCTAGTAAAATGAGGGAATTATAATAAAATTTGGGATGGGAGAGGGTAGGGGTTGGATGGTTGTGGCTCAGGATAGGGACACTTTGAGAAAAGTTGTTGCTGAGGCAAATAACTTTCGAGTTTTGTAGAGTCACATAGATAGATAGATAAAATACCTTGAATTACCATTATTCAAAATATTATTCTTTATTATTTTTATTTTCAGTCAGAAAATTAATAATATCTTATCTTTTATAGAAAATCAATTTTTCGTCAAAAACCCTCGTTTTTAACTATCTCGTTAGTATTGCTATCAAGAAAATTTTCGATGTCGAGATTTTTATGTTTTTATACGTTTTGAAGGTCCCTGGATCATTTTCATTAAGGTTGAGAAAAATGTCTCTCTGTGTGTGTGTGTATGAATGTAGACAAGATTACGCAAAAACGGTTTGAGCTAGAATCATGAAATTTGGTATACGGGCATTATTCAAAATCGTATTTTTTTAAGAAATGTAGTTCAACCGGAAGAGAGTCATTGCTTACAACGTTTTGATTTTTTTCCTCTAAAGTGACCGTAAAAATAAATATATATGTTTGATAGTTCTTCACATGATTAAAAATTATATAAAACTGCTATATATAGAATTTCAGCTTGATTGAATAGCTGAAAGTACCAGAATTAATTTTTTAACACTGCAAATCATGCGCCAGCACGTGACGTGGTGCCATCAACAAAGAGCCAAACACGCTCTGGTTTAATAAATATTATCCATTAATTTTAATTTATAATGTATACTTAATTAAATTTAATTTATATAATAATATAATATATGTTAATTAATCCAATTCAAATTTGCGAGATAGTCGAGTGGAGACACTCCAGCTTATTTTTAAACTAAGTTGCTGTGTTTGTTTTAAATTCATTTGTAATATTATATATATATATATATATTATTACATATATATTATTATATATACACAGATATTACAGGCACTCCAGATTTTTAATAATAACATTTTCTACAAAATATGAACTCAATTGAACGAACGATGTCAAATTGTTCACCCACATATACGCATACGAGGGTGGGATGAAAAGTTTCCGACATGCCCAAGAAAATCGATGTTTTTAAATTTTTTTTTTTGCTATATTTTTCAACATAATCTCCATCAACACTGATACATTTCTCATAACGGTGTCCTAATTAATTTAATTAATTTAATTAATTAATTAATTTAATTAATTTAATTAATTAATTAATTAATTTAATTAATTAATTAAATTTGATTTAATTTAATTTAAGTCTCATCAACAGTTATGAATCGACGCAAAAATTCGTTTGGATTACGCCTACAGCGCCAAATTGTCATTAGAAATGGTTTTTCGAAGCAATTTTTGGTCTAATGTTAGGAAATGCGGCACCCACATTGCACAAAGCTTTCCATATTCAAATGGTTTTGCAAAATATTTCGCACATTTTCAGCTGACATCGTACAGGTCTCAGCTATCTTGAATTTTGAAAAATAAAACAAAAAAAAAATTGAGAAACATCGTTTTTCTAGGTCAGGCCGGAAACTACAAATTTTGATTTGATACGATAATTTTAATAATTTTTATCATTAAAAGACCCAATTTTATTTAAAAGTATTAAAAGTTAATATAATTTCATTTAATTTAATAATACAATAATTTTCATTAGAAGTAGGCGAATTGAATTGACGTTATGCTGCTGTTTGTCAGAGAAAGTGGTTTCTGTAAGTTTGTACAAAAATGAATGAAGGCTGACTGTCCATGATGAAGTGGCAAATCAACCTAACCCGTCAAGAAAGGAAGATCAACTTGTACAGGCAGGTTACATAACCCCGGAAGAAAACAGGTAGTTACGAATGCTTGACCAATGGGCGGGGATAATAAGCAACTCGGCCCAGACACAATTAAGTCAAGGTTTGGTACATTTCAAATCGAAACAAACAATCCCTAAAAACTTTTAATAGTTAAAGTAAAATAAATCATTTTTTTAAAAAATTGTTTTTGGGAATTTAATATATATATAATAAATTCCCAGGATGTATATATATATTATATATATATATATATATATATATATATATTATTAATTAAAAAATATATTAATTCAATTATTAATTAATTAATATTTCCTAAAATAATAGAATTGAATAAACTCCTTTTGTTTCTGTTTTATTTTTACAATCCTTATATTTTGATAACAGAATTAAAATAATAAATAATGAACTCTAGTAAATTTTATAACATTAAATAAGTGAATTGGGATTAACTTGAAAAGAGTTCGTAATTTACAACTATAAATTAATATCTAATATATATAATTTCCGTCGTATGTATGTATGCATGGGATGTCTGTAACATAATGAAGTTAGTTACAAATTCAGTTTAAACTTAAATTTCAAACTGTGTAATCTCTATGTAATATTATAATAATTAATTAATAATATTAATTAATATTAATAAGTAAAAGTATTTACTAAATGAATAAATTGATAATATTGTTGAAAATTAGTCTAAGAGATAATTAATTTTTTTTTATTTAATGATTCGATCTAAAGTTAGCTAACCAATTAACAACAGTTTCTCTTGACCATCTTCTTTTTTACCGACGAAAGGAAGGGAAGGTATTGTTTTCGCAACAAATTTCACATATGGAGATTTTTACATATCTCCACGAATCATGCATTTTGTTAACAGAAAAAAGTATTTTTAGCATGATGTCTGTCAGTCCATCTATCCGTCAGTTGTGTGTCCGTAAACGGATTTTGATAAAATTTGGTATATTAATTTAATGCATCACTAGCCTGAATTCATCAACTTTTGGTGTATATCTGGAAACCGGAAGTGGTAGTTTACTAAGTATTAATTTTATATTCATTGTCGGAAATTTTTCACTTAAAATATAGTAGTAATTAATAATTGAGTAATTAAACTAAAAATAAAAACCAAGATAATATAATTTAGTCATTTTAATTCAATTTTTAAAAAAAACTTTTTTTATACTATATATATATAATGTTGTTTGGAAATTTATTTCAAATCGACGGTCGGTTCTGTGGCTGGATGGCCACAGCTCATTTTTCAAACTGATTATTGAACAAAATGTGAATATATAGAATGAGAAAAATTCATTAAACTAAACAATTCTTTTTATTTATTTATTTAAAGCATTTTAATGATTTTATTTCTATTTTAAACTACATGCTTATATATATATGTATATATATAATTACAAAATTTTTATTTGGAAACTCTATATATATACAAATGCTCTCATTTTTAGGTTTACTGAAAACGGCTAATATAATTGGTTGATTTTATCATTATTCTTATTTATTCGAGCCTTCAAAATGATGAATTCTCAGGAGAGATAATTTAGAATATTCGACCAATATATGTGCAAGAAGGTTTTCTTTTTCGTGATTGTAAATTGTGCAATTTCATATTTTATAATATCCAAATAATTTCAAAACAACTCATTTGTGAATGGTTGGATGATGTTTCGACTCCATTAATTGATTCTCTCTTTTTTAGTTTATTTATTCCCTTTTTTTATTTCATGTCCAAATGGAAGAGAGAAAAAGAGGGAGTGGAAATGTTTTATTATATGAAACAAAAAGACGAATGATAATCTGATTTTAGTTATGAATTTTATCTGATAAATGCCCAGTTGAATGGCGTGAAATTCTATACCCAGAGGCACTACTACAAGGAAGAGAAATATATATATATATTATTACTATCAGATTTATCAGGGATATAATCACGTATTTTTGTGAGATTGTTTTCTCGACGTTTCAGCACCCATTTTGGTGCCATTTTCAAGGGATTATTTAGGTGGGAATAGTGTTGGGGTTCTGGGTCTTAGTCTGTGTGACCAAGGGTTAATATCGGGATTTTGGGTTGATAGGTTGGATGGTTTTGTACTCACTGCGTTGCTGTGGAGCTCCAATGAATCCTGGGCAATCCTGACTCTGGTACAGGATTCTTCGGAGCAGTACAAAACCATCCAACCTATCAACCCAAAATCCCGATATTAACCCTTGATCACACAGACTAAGACCCAGAATCCCAACACTATTCCCACCTAAATAATCTCTTGAAAATGGCCCCAAAATGGGTGCCGAAACGTCGAGAAAACAATCTCACAAAAATACGTGATTATATCCCTGATACATCTGATATTAATAATAGCAATAACATTCACGGAAACCTAAACCAACATATATATATATACTACGTGGGCTGAAAAATCCCGGGATTTTTCAATAGATGGCGCCACTAGAAAATGAACATGACTCATCTCGAGAGGCTCATCTGACACTAGTTTATGCATGAAGTATCATGACATATTTCGTCCATTCGTTTACAAGCTACAATCGTTTGAGGGACGCTACTTTCGCCTTTATAAGAAAAACGGAAAAACAGAAATATCGCGTCTTGATTAAACATTGTTTTTTAATGGGAAAAACTTGTGGACAATCATTGCAGTGGTTGCAGGAAGGTTATCCCACATCTGCTCCTTCGAGACCAACAGTTTATCAAGACGCGATATTCCTGTTTTGTGACAGATGAGCCTCTCAAAATGAGTCATGTTCATTTTCTAGTGGCGTCATCTATTGAAAAATCCCGGGACTTTTCAGCCCATGTAGTATATAAAATTGTTATTTGATCTGTAATCTCCAAGCACTTGCAATCCATTTTGCAGAGGCCAGTGATTTAGTTTGTAATTCACAATTATTATATATTTAAGAAAATGATAAAATAATCCAAAGAATAAAAGATATAAAGAAATAAGTCTAATAGAAATATATTAATAGAAATATTCAATTGAATATTTATTTTTAAAATATTTAAATAATTTTCAAAAATATTTAAAAAGATCGTTGGCCTTTGTTTTTTGCATTTTTTTTTTTGTTTGTCACAAAAAGTAATAAAAAAATTCATTGTCTGATATCATCTATGAACTTGACTTAAATGAAAACAAATAAATCAAATGAAAAACAGTGTAGAATATTAACTGAGATACTTTTCTTATTTTTTTTTTTTTTTTTTTTTTTTGTTTTTTTCATTCCCTTGAAAATCGAAAGGAAAAATAAATTAAAATTTATAAAAGTTCAGTCTCATAAATACTATTTTATGAGTAATTAATTTATTAAATGGCAAAAAAAATTAATTAACATTGCGAACTAATTAAAAAACAAAATTGATAAATAAATAAAAATAAAAATAAACACCTAAAATAATAAAAAAATTTAATTAGGTTTTATTATAATCATATATATATATATATATATTGTAATTTAAATGAGTGTGAAATACAAAAGAAGCTATTAAAATTCCAATTGGAATTGTAAAAATATTCATACTAGTAAATTGGAAAAGAAAATGATATACAAATTTAGTAAAAACAAATAATTATGTTTGTATGTTTGTTTTTTATCTTAAATATTAACATTTTTATTAATGGTTTATTTATTATAGTTTACTATCTCAAATTA
This sequence comes from Labia minor, assembly GCA_963082975.1. Classification (NCBI taxonomy): domain Eukaryota; kingdom Metazoa; phylum Arthropoda; class Insecta; order Dermaptera; family Spongiphoridae; genus Labia; species Labia minor. The sequence goes on along the minus strand of OY720348.1, from coordinate 23,333,241 downwards.
CTTTTTTAAAAATACCAACGTACAAATTGGAATATTATGTACAATAAAATTGATAAAGAAACAGAATAAATTTTTTTTTTTTTTGAAAGAAATAAGCTGGAGTGTCTCCACTCGACTATCTCGCAAATTTGAATTAGATTAATTAACACATATATTATATTTAAATTAAATTTAATTAATTATAAATTATAAATTAAAATTAATAAATAATATTTATTAAACCAGCGCATGTTTGGCTCTTTGTTGATGACACCACGTCACGTGATTTGTAGTGTCAAAAAATTAATTCAGCGATTCAATTAAGCCAAAATTCTATATATAATAGTTTTATTAAATTTTTAATGATGTGAAGAACTATAAAACAAATATCTTTATTTTTACGGTCAGTTTAGAGGAAATAAAAATGAAAACGTGGTAGGTAATGGCCCTCTTCCGAAAGAGCTACATTTCCATTACAACCAAATTTCATTATTCTAGCTCAAACAGTTTCTGCGTAATCTTGTCTACATTCACACATACATACACACATTTTTCTCAATCCTAGTGAAAATGACGCAGGGATCTTAAAAACATATAAAAACATCAAAATCTCGACATCGAAAATTTTCTTGATAGCAATACTCTGGCGAGATAGTAAAAATGTCACGAAAATATAATAAATCAAAATATTTAATAATAAATAAAAACAATCAATTAATTAAAAATCAATTATTTTTTACTTATTATTTTAATAAAATAAATCCAATTGAATCTTCAATATACAAATTAATTTATTATTCATTAATTCCTAAATATCCTTAATTATAATAATTAATAAATAATTATATTATGATTATTTTATGCAATTTAGAAAAACACGATTATTCCATTTTGGAAACAGTGTTTGTTTTTTAAAGAATATTATTCAAAATCATATAACCTCAAATATTAAAATAGAACGTTGAAAATATTGTATTACAATTACAATTGATGTTGTTGTTTCTGTTGTTGTTTTTATAATTAGTTTTTATTAATGTTTATGAACTTCAATTTAGGTCTGTTGTAATAATATGAAGTATAAGAAATAATTTAATAAATATTTTTTCAATTTAGAAGAATTCATCTATTTTTACTGAACATCCATGGATATATATATATATATATATATATATATATATATAGAGAGAGAGAGAGAGAGAGGGAGAGAGAGGGAGAGGCAAAATATAATCAATATATACGAGGGTAGGTCAATAAGTCCGTGTCTTTTTTTTGAATGAAACACAGGTTTTTGGAAAAAAAAATTATTTTATTTTTCAACGTAGTCTCCTTTGAGCTCTTTTCACTTCGTCCAACGTTTCTCCAAATTTTTTTTATCCCTTCCAAAAAATATGATTTGTCGAGGACATCAAAATAGATTTATTTGTGAGATGATTTCATCGTTGGAGTCAAATCTCTATCCATTTCTTCAGGTTTGGAAACAATTGGAGCTAAATCCGGAGAATAGAGCGAATGAGAGAATAATTCGTATCCTAATTCATGGATTTTCATGGAAATTTCCTTTTATTCCATTTTCTTTTCAAATCACGTGGTAGTCTGCCATTAATGGATGTCAAACAAAAACTAAAAGTCCCAATTGGATCAAATTTCGACAGGAGTCAGTTGATAGTTGCCTGTTGACAGGAACAGTGTTGCCAATTTACTTAAGATACAGAAAATTCAAAAAGTCACGGACTTATTGACCTACTCTCATATAAACGATTAAAACAAGTTGTAATAAATTTGGGTAAAACAGGAAGTTAAATTCAGATAAAATTATAGAAGCTATTAAAAAAGAGTGTTAAATTCCTACCCGACTAGTGAATAAAAATCAAAAACATTTTAACTTTTTAATGAGGTGTATATATGTTCATAGGAGTCATGGTCAAGGTTCTATCAAAAGTATGTGCTTAACTTTAAAGAAAACTATGAATATGTAGTAAATAAAAATGAGATTAAATAAATTTTATATTTATTGTTACCTCTAAAGAAATTTTTTTTAAATATGGTGTTTAAATATATATATATATATATATATATAGAAAGATAGTAATATCAATTATCAGAATACAAGACTAAATAATTGTAAAATAAAAAGAATACAAATTGAAATTATTTAAATTTTTATTAATTAATGAAAATAAATCAATTTATAAAAATAACAAAAACAAATGAATAAAAGTCAGAATATGAATATTCTTTAATATAAATAAATAATAATGAATATTTAAGAAAGATTGTCATGCGAATAGATGAAGGATTTTCCGTTTTACAGACGTGCAAAGAATAGACAAATTGTTACCTTTGACTACATTTTTTTTTTGTTCGTTTTTAACTTTTTTTTTTCTCTTTATTTTTTAATTTATCAAACCAAATATGTGATGCTATCTTGATTTAGCATTTTTTTGAGAGAATTTCCTAGATATGCAAAATGAGTGCGAATGGTTGCGCGATCGCGATGCCGCAGGGGAGAGGGGAGGGGAGAGGAAGGCTTCGTGTCATAGCAATTCACTTTCACTCGGGATGCCCACCAGAACTATTGACTTGTTAACTTACGACTAATGCCGCAACTTTCTTTTTAATGTATTAATTTGACCTTCAAACTATATATATATATATATATATATATATATTACATCATGTTGAAACAAAAACATAAGAATAAATAAAATATTATAAATAATAATATAATAATAACAATATTAAATTAATTCATTTGTAATTGAAAATAATAAAATATTTCCAATCGAACTAATTGCAATCATTAGATCTCATCTTCTACTTTGAATTTATTTCAATTTAATTAAATAAAAAAAAAAATCGTGTGGAAAGCAAATAAAATGGAGGCTACCTTGACCATTAAATCACTGTCCTTTGAAAATAACATAAATTCATTTTTTTTTTTATTTAAATAAATTAATTCAATTTAATAAACGTATTATTATTAATATTAATTATGAAAATTATCTACATGTATGTTAATTAATAAATATATATGTACTGATAAGTACTAGAATATATATATATATATATATATATATATATATATATAAATATGTAGGTATATAAATTATTAAAGACTTTATTTATGAAGTGCAAGTATTCATTAAATATAATCTGAACATTATTTTTTTTCCCTTTGATTGGAAAATATTACAATCTACAAAAAGATTTATTGTCCGAATTTTAATTGCAACCCATCCTATAGTTTATGGTCTTCTTTTGGATGTATGTGGAAAAGGGGTTGGAATTCTTCAAAAAGAAGATGACCAATATTTTAGGAAATCCATAAGTAATTAACCTTGGGTAATCCCCTAATTCGGGAAAAAAAAACTGGTGATTTATTTATTGATGTCTGAAAAAAAAACGGTTTCTTGGAAGCGGCGAATTAATCCCACGACCTCTTTTGCTTAATGGACAAACCTGAAACCGGCTGCTGAAATTAATCGGTGAATCCCAGATGACCTAGAGGGGCAGTGAGCCGGCAGGTGGGTCACTTGCAGCCACGATCCTTGATTCCAAGATCTATTTCCACCAGGGGTCAAACCGGATATGTCCCTGGCCTCTGAATCACTGACCACCCGGACTTTAGAGGCTAAAGAAGAGGCGGGGAAGAAGGAAGGGTGTTGGTAGAGCCTTCACAATTCCACCAAACCTTGTCATTTCTTGAAACCAATATATCTCGTTATTTCAAAAAAAAAAAATATAATAATATGAAGAAAATAGAATATAAAGATTAACATTAGAAAATACAAATTGACAAATTTATTTCATTTATATCTAAATTAAATAAATTACATTTCCTACTTAAAATGAACTTAGAAACTGAATTAATTAATAGTAATTTATTTTAAAACCAGTTATAAAAATAAATATAAATTTAGGAATTAAAAAATGTATAAATAAAAAAAAAAATAATTTCGTGATAGTATTAAAAATAATATAAAATATTAAAAATTGGACTTTATAAATAAATGTTAACAAATGTAAACGACAGTATGAAAATATGCACTCCAATTAGTAGAGAATTATTAAATTGAAAAATCGATTTTTAACTGGATATGAAAAAATGACTGAAAAAAAATAGTGGAAAAATTAAAAAACTTGAATAGACCACACTTTATGATATTGATAAATTATCCCTTAAAATACCAGGTCAAACGATATGATGTGAGCGTTAAGATATAAATGTGTCGATAGGGAAAACGTGTTGTGAACTAACCCTATTTTTTTTTTTATTTGGTTGTTGACATCTGTCAAACATATTTAATATACATCACATAACATTATATTTTTTTATCGTGTTAAAAATGTCGCTTTTTGTGCAAGAAATTGATTGAAAGCATTAATTTTGTGTTTTCATTTGAAAAAAAGTGCTGCAGAGTAGCATCGAATTCTTGTCGAGGCATATGGTATTCAAGCTCTATCAGAAGCAACATGCAAAAGGTGCTTCAACGGTTCAGAAATAATGATTTTGATGTGAGCAATGAACATGGAAGACCACCAAAAAAGATTGAAGAAGCCGAATCACAAGCGATATTCGATGAAGATGATAGTTTGACATAAAAGGAAATGGCAGTAATGTTAAGTATTGCACAAGAAACAATTTCTGGGCGTTTAAAAGGTATAGAAAAGATCCAAAAGTGTGGTAAATGGGTGCAAAATGAATTAAACAAAAGAGAGATGGAAAATTGAAAAAACACTTGTGAAATTTTGTTTCAAAGACAGGAAATAAAATCAGTTTTTGACGATGAAAAGGGGATTTATTTTAAGAATCCTAAACGTAAAAAATCATGGGTTAATCCGAGCCAACCATCAACATGGCAGCAAAACCAGATCGATTCAACAAGAAGACAATGCTGTTTATGGTAATACCAGAAAGGTGTGGTGTTTCATGAGCTTCATAAACCTGATAAAACTGTTAAAACTAATCGCTACATACAAAAAATGATCAATTTAAACAATGTATTGATCAAAAAACCACCAAAATTGACCAAAAGACACGACAAATTAATTTTCTTACACGACAATGCACCTGCACACAAAGCAAAACCGGTTCAGAATACTATCAAAGCTGCGAGCAGCTACCCACCCGCCGAATTCACCAGACTTGGCCCCTTCCGACTATCATTTGTTTCCATCGATGGATCTATTGGCTGAGCAGCACTTGGATTACTACGAAAATTAAGTGTCTGGTTGATTTGCTTCAAAAGACAAACATTTATATTGGCGTGGTATTCACAAATTGCCAGAATGCTGGTCAAAATGTGTAGAAAGCAATGGTCAATACATTAGATAATTTTTTTTTTACTTTCTCATTCAAAAATAGTGTTTCATTTCCACAAAAAACGCTCATATCACACTACTAAACGTAGCAGTTTTAAAAGATTATTTATATTTAGTACACTTTTGACTAAATTTTTTATATTTTTTTTTTTTTATTTAATCTTATTTTCTGTTTTCTTTTGGTATATGATCAAATAAAAAAATTAAAATTGAAAAACAATTCACACTGCTTAAGGTTAAACGTGTGCATGATCTCACAGCCTTTATTATTAAAGCCTTAAATATAATTTTTCGATATAAATTTTCGATGTCGAGATTTTGATATTTTTATACGTTTTGAAGGTTCCTGAATCATTTTCACTAAGGTTGAGAAAAATGTCTGTTAGTGTGTGTGTGTATGTGTATGTATGTAACCAAGTTTCGCAAAAACGGTTTGAGCTAGAATGCTGAATACATGGGCATTATTCAAAATTCATAGTTTTCTATCAACTTTTGAGAAATGTAGCTCAACCGGAAAAGGGTCATTACCTACAACGTTTTGATTATTTTTCCTCTAAAGTGACCGTAAAAATAAAGATATATATTTGATAGTTTTTCAAATGATTAAAAAATGTATAAAACTGCTATATATAGAATTTCAGCTTGATTGTTAGCTAAAAGTACGGGAATTAATTTTTTAACACTGAAAATCACGCGCCAGCACGTGACGTGGTGCCATCAACAAAGAGCCAAACAGGCGCTTGTTTAATATATATTTATTAATTTTAATTTAGAATTTAGAATTAATTAAATTTAATTTAAATATAATATATGTTAATTAATCTAATTCAAATTTGCGAGATATTCGATTGGAGACACTCCAGATTTTTTTGTGTATTTGTAATTAACACGTAATATAAAAAAAATTAAATTCAATTGCTACTTAAAACTGCTAAAATTCTATTTAAAGTATTAAATATTATTTGAAAATCAAATCAAATAATTTTATGCTACGATGAAATACGATCCGAAGGCATATAAAGTTTCTATACCGACTCAGACATTGCAAGATAAATTTATATCTTATATAAGAAACATTTTTCTCTCCCATATATAAATAAAATTAAATTTAATTAATGAATTAATATTTGGAGAAAAAAACAGTATTAACATCGATCGTCGATCACAACAATTTTTTAAAATAAGCTGGAGTGTCTCCACTCGACTATCTCGCAATTTGAATTGGATTAAATAACATAATATATTATATTTAAATTAAATTTAATTAATTATAAATTATAAATTAATAAATAATATTTATTAAACCAGCGCATGTTTGGTTCTTTGTTGATGGCACCACGTCACGTGTTGGCGCGTGATTTCCAGTGTTAAAAAATTAATTCCGGTACTTTTAGCGAACAATCAAGCTGAAATTCTATATATAGCAGTGTTATACAATTTTTAATCATGTGAAAAACTATCAAACATATATCTTTATTTTTACGGTCAGTTTAAAGGATAAAAAATCAAAACGTTGTAGGTAATGACCCTTCTCCGGTTGAACTACATTTCTCAAAAGTTGAGAGAAAACTACAAATTTTGAATAATGCCCGTATAGCAAATTTCGTAATACTAGCTCTAACCGTTTTTGCATAATTTTTTCTACATAAACACACAGACATTTTTCTCAACCTTAGAGAAAATGACTTAGGGACCTTCAAAACGTATAAAAACATAAAAATCTCGACATCGAAAATTTTCGTGATCGCAATACTATCTCTTACGTGATAGTAAAAATTGTATTTGAACTTGAGTGGATGAAATAAAAAGTATTTTGTTTAACGATTGAACATTTGTACAAGATAAATAAATATATAATCATAGGGAGATTATAAATCAATCATAGAAATTGTAAAAAAAAAAAGATTATTCTTTAGTTAATTTTTATTTTTATTTGTTAATAATATGTTGTATTATATAAAGAAAATGTTTAAGTGAAAGACAACGAGGGAAAGGAGAAATAGCTGTAAATAGTTTTGATTGCGGAAGGGAAAGAAAGAAATCGAAGTTAATCAAGAAGGCTCATGTAATCGCTATTAGAATTGGCGTATGGTATGATATCCAAGGCGAGGGTCCGATATGGGTCATTTCAGGCACAAAGGTTTTGTGGGGGCCCGTCACGGCCGCTGGCCTCAGTAACCACCTGGAAGATTCCAGGCCATCCGCCTTGCCCAACCAAACAAAAGCCATAATCCACATCTATTTTATTTCTATGAAAAGAAAACCATGGACAAAGCATATTCAAATTGACAACAACAACAACAACAACAACAACAACATTAACGATATAAATAAATGTAATATGCAATTATACCACAATATTTATAATATTAATTTAACCATCAAAACAAATCAAAGAGTTTACCTCGATAAATAATCATATCTCGTAGATATGAGTTTAAATAAAGATAAGCAAATAGAGAGAAAAGTTAATCAACTTTTATATATTTATTCGTGATTTTCTCATATTAATTGGCTTACTTATCAGGTCATGATGCCTATTACAATGATTCTCACCCTTTTTTTGACCACGGCACACTTTTAAAAATTGAAAGTGTATAACTTTACCATAATGAAAGTGGTCCCAAAAACGTTTTATCGTTTTTTTTAGAATCAAATTGAAAAAATTTAGATAAAAAGTCGGAAATGAGCCTCATAACCTCGCGGAACACTAAAGTGCCGCGGCACAGTGATTGAGAATCACTGCTCTATTAAGGAAGTTTTGTCATTTAGATTTTATTTTGTAGGTTTACAATGCTCTGAACATTCCAAAATAGGCCATTGGTTTATATTTAGTTTAATAAATGAATTAATTTATAATAAACCAGTTCGGGTAGCCACTTTACAGTCACCTCAATAAATTTAATATTTATGTATTATTTAATTATTAATGGCCGAGGACACCTTTTCTAATTTAATAAATAAAAAATACACATTTTATTAGTTAGTCTATGTTTGAAATAGATATCTTATCTTATTATACTAGCAAAAATTATATATATTTGTATATAAGTATACACAGTGTGGACAATAACCAAGGTGACTTAGACCTTAAAAACAAAACGGGTTACAAATTTATAAATTTTATTTCAGATTATTCAAAATAAATCCTTTCATCATTGATACATCTTTCAAATCTTTTGTAAAATGAATTGAAGCATAAATAGAAAACATTCTTTTGGAGCCCCTTTAGGGCCGCGGTTACGTATTTCTGGATTTCTTCCACCGATGAAAACGATCTCTCTTCATGGCCATTTTTAGTTTAATGAATAGCCAAAAGGCAGCTGGGGCTAGATCAGGGGAATAGGGAGGATGGGCGATAAGAACAACGCCTTTTTTCGCCAAAAAGGAGTTACAGCACCAGTCACCTTGGTTATTGTCCACACCGTGTATAGATTTGTATATTTTTGAGATATTAAACACCTCTAAGGATTTTTTTGAAATTCACACCATAGATAATATTTGTGGATAATAAAAATCGATCTATATTGATTTCAGCCTCGAGGAAAATCAACTTTATTAGTATTTTCTTAATATAAAATAGTAAATTTAAATTTTCCTCCTGCCATTCTTTTTTAATTGATATTGTATTAATATTTTTTTATATTTAAAATTTTTTTATTTAATTTCGAAATAAAATTAAAAATTAAAATCAATTTATCAAATATATTTCCTCACCTAAAAAAAAATATTGATGAAGTTAGCAACATATTGTTGAATAAATTTGATCTAATAATATTAAATAAATTATATCATATTAATTAAAATGTGTTTTATATGAATTATAAATAAAAAGAAAAAAAATATAACCTCCTTTCTTAATTCTCTTTTCTTAATTAAAATATAGACAAGTACAGGTGTCAATATAATTTCAGAATGTATATTATTATCAGTAGTCATCCTTGGTAGAAACAGTCTATAAGCTATTGCTACTTTGAAAAATATAAAACTGAAGCCATCTAATTATAACAACATATATATATATATAGGATCACTAATTTTATCAAGTAAATTTGAATATATTTTTCATCTTGAAATGAAAATCAAGTTATTTTAATTAATTTGTACCATTTTAAGAAACAAATTTTTGATGGGCCATTTATAGAAAACCCATTTAACAATTGAAATAAATAATTTAAAAATTGTAAATTTTTAAAGTTTATAATAATAAATTGTGTAAATTTGTCAAAGAGTCGAGCGATAGCGACAGGTACTATAGATTAAATTTGCAAATCTGTAGGTGACCTTGAGAAAACATAATTACTGCTGAAATTAGTAATATTTAACATAAAAAATCTTTCACACTTGATGTATATCGAAAAACCCAATGTGAAAATTCCGGATGTATGTTAAATTCCTTCCAAGACTCTCTCATAAAATCTTAAGAACATGAGAGACAGGTTTGAAGTTTGTAGAAAAAACACCACCTAGATCTTCGACATTCTTCATCCTTCGTATGTAATTATCGTTTCAATCATTTGTTTATGACATTTGCTAATGGAAGATTAAAAATCGTGATATATTTAAATTTAGATAAAAAAAAATTGATTATTTATTTATATATATATATATATATATATGGTATACAAGTTAGTCAACAAAAAAATGGATAAATTAAAACTCTTCTACATGAAATGGATGTTCTTGTCAATTAATTTCGATTAATTTTTTTTTTCTGTTATCATGTAATAATTATTTTTAGATAATTTAAATTTTATTTAAAAACGTATCCTAAATATATTATAATTATTATTTCTTTAGTAATTTGCATTATTAAAAAAATCTACATATAATTTATATATATATATATTTTAATGAAAATATTAATTCTATAACATTTGAATGAATTTTATTATAATAAATAATAAAACAGGTATATAAAATCTTATTTATATTTTATATATATTATTACTATTTTTTTTTAATATCTAATTACCATTAAAATTGTAATGTAATATTGTATATGTCCTTTTAATGAATTTCCTGACTAGTTTAATCTTAAACTATAATTATTTTAATTGAGTGAATGTCGAGCTTGCAAATTTTCATGAATATTTTTGAAATAGTTTTATCAAGCTCATAAAAGTGAAATGCCACCTGTTATAATTTACCTGTAATTGAGATTTCGTTTTTTTTTTTTATTTTTTTATTTTTGTTGTTTTTTTTACAACACTTATATTTTTTTAAATATAATCTCGCAAGGATTTATTCAATATAAAGTAAATAATATGAATCAAAAGAATGATCTTGAAACACTTAACATCTTAAAACACTTAGTAAAGTGATTTCAACTTGACTATGAAAATTTTAATAAACAATTTTCAATGTACATATGTATATGTTGGTTAAGCATGTTCATATTGCAACAATAACAATTACAAACAGTGGACTATGTTCGTTCAAGTATAATTTCATTGTAAAAATTACAAAACTAGGTCAATATTTCCTATAAATTTTAAGATAATCTATCTATATAAATTTTAAATTTTCAATAAATTTCTTTCGTAATAAAGAGGTGAGCAGAATTTTGCAGAATGTAAGGTTAAATCACGGATTTTTTGATTAAATTAACAAATTTTAATAAACCAACACAAAATAAATTAAATTTTATTGAATTCGTATAATAATATCTAAAATAAGTTGATCTGTGGCCAGGCACAGAACCGACCAACGGTTTGAAATAAATTAATTTTCAGTTACAGAAACAATTTCAAATAATTTAAATGTATCTATTAATGCAATAAAAAACAGATATGGATATAACATAAATATTTTTAATTTTATTTTATTTATAATATATAAGGAGGCGCTGGCTGTGACGTCAAGGACTGGGTGACGTCATATAATTTTAAATTAAGAAAAAACTAATGAAAATGATTTTTCCCGAGGATAAAACCAATACAAAATACATGATTTGTGGAGATATGTAAAACATCTCCATATGTGAAATTTGGTGTGAAAACAATGCCTCCTTTACTATCGTCGGTCGGTAAAAATTTAATAAAACTTAATCAAATATTAATTCATCCACTCATGTTCAAATACATTTTTTTAAACTTGTAGTTGATTTTCAAATATTAATTAATTAATTAAATTTAATTTTAGTTTTATTTGGGGAGAAACATTCCCTTATATATAAGATTTTTTATAAGAGATACATTTGTCATGGAATTGTCTTGGAAAGTTTGTAGAACGTCCGCTTAGAAACAAATTCACGAGTTTGGTCGAAGAATAAAATATTTTTGTTTTATTTTAAAATAATTTTTAATATTATAGAGAGTTTTAGCAGTTTTATATAGGACTTGATTTTATTTATTTATTTTTTTATGATATCAACACCTTAATGACATCAAATCTTGTTAAATATCAATTCATTTAAAATGCATGATTCGTGAAGATATGTAAAAATCTCCAAAATGTCGGTAATAATTAAATCGAGAGATGTACTAGTAGAACTGACTCCATAAAATTATATTTCTGTTTTTTACCAAATTCTTCAAGATTGGACTTAAGTAAGTCTTATTTTTTTAGTATTTAATATTATATTACTTTAATATATTTTAATTATTATTGTACTTATTATTATTAGACATATTTATATATAACCAAAGAATTATTATTAATGTTTCATATATAATATTAATTTTATATTATACTACGAATAATAATACTCTAATACTTACAATAATAAATCAATTGATTTGTTTTATTGAATTTTTGATTATTTTCTTATTTTTAAATCAGGTAATGTAAACCACAGATAATTACTGAATTACTCCGATACCTGAAATAATTTCACCACTTAATAAACATAATAAAAACAATTTTTTGATATTAACTGTATCAAAGAAATAGTGAAGAACTCAATGAAAAATTGCTAACGTCACTGGTAGGCAAGAAACCAGCAGAGTTATCAATTTTGTAACCTATGATTGTGATTAGTTTTTGGAAAATTTTTTTTTTTTAGTTTCAATGTATATTCATTAGACTGTTGTTTAATTGAATTTTAAAAATTTAATAATCAGTTCCAAATTTTTAGAAAATTCATTGTCTCTCCTTTAACGTTTTTTATTTACGATTTATCTACTAAAATAGTGAATGTAAATATAAGCAGTCTTCTTTCCTATAGAATGCGATTCCATCATTTTTAAAATATATAATGATTATATATAATATTTTTTTTATTATACTAGCAAAAATGTATATATATTTGTATTTTTGAGATATTAAATCGCTCTAAGGATTTTTTTTTTTTTGAAATTTACATCATAGATAATTTTTATAAAGAATAATCGATCTTTATTGGTTTCAGCCTCGAGAAAAATCATCTTTGTTAGTTTATTCTTAATTTTAAATAGGAATTTTAATAATAAAAAAAATGGCTCCGGGCAGCGCCGGACAGCGCTTCTTTAAATACAAAATATTATAAATAAAATAAAATTAAAAATATTTATTTTAATAATATTTTGTAATCAAATTACGAAATATATATTATGTTATATCCACAGGCCATACTTTTCTGTCTTTTAGTGCATTAATACGTACGTTTAAGGGCTGTATGTTTCATAACTATTTTTTTTTTTTAAATTTATGTTCTTTTAAATTATTTGATATTTTTTAATATATTTTATCGTTTATTTATTTTAAATAATAATCTTTATCTTAAATATTCATATTTATAGTTCATAAGGAATAATTATTTTAAAGCGCAGATCGGCGGCTCGGTGAACCAGGTTCTATATATAATACATCTAATATTTTATTCTGAGTATGTCTTCTAATTAATATTTGATGTAAATATAACATGAAAAAGTTGCATTTAATTTTATTAAGATTTATTTTTAACCTACATAAATAAAATCCGCTATTAATTTAGGTTGTTTAAAAAAAACAAATTTCGAATAATAAATCATTCTCTTAAAAAATATCTTATATTATTATCATTATTCTATAATAAATTTCGAGTGAAAATCAAATTGAAAGATCAATCAAAGAAATAATAATAAATAATCGTATAATTGAATATTTATTTATTTTATTTTAGTAAAAATCACCTCCAAATTTATTTTCTTTTCCGAAGCACTTTACTATATAAGTCCATTCACTTTTGTTCGTCTTGGATGAGTAAGTACATCACTATAATTGAACTTTAAATGAACTACCTTCAAATATGTAATACGTCGTAGAAATTTTTAGATTATATGTTCTTTGAAGTCCTTGTTCCCAATAATCAAATCTACCATATCTCAGCGGAAATCAGATATTAGAGTATGTTTTAAGTGTAACTCTTTACATTTGACTAGATTAATTATAAATTCAATAGATAAATGCATAACAAACGCCAAGATGACGATATCGAAATAAATTCTCTAAGATGGGAGAAGTTGAATTATTTACGATCTGAATGAGAAATAATCGCTTCATTCAAGTATAATTTACTCCAACACGTTTAACTATCCCATTAATAAAAAAAAGAAATCGAGATAAATACACCGTCTGACATTTTGATATATATATACAGGGCCGTGTCAAGACAAAATAGAATATTCCGTTCCATATTTCCAATTTTTATTCAAATTTTTACTAAAATTGCTTAAACTGATAGATTTGTCGCCCACTAAAATATGGCGCCCTCTTCGCCCCTTCTTCATATATTTACCTTCTTTCAATTAGAAATTATTTTTAATTATTTCAAATTTCTTCTTATAAAATTGATTTCAAGATCGTTTCCATTTGGCCATTTTGATATTATTTCATTTTTACTATCTCGACAGCGATCACGAAAATTTTCGATGTCTAAATTTTGATATTTTTATACGTTTTGAAGGTCCCTGAGTCATTTTCACTAAAGTTGAGAAAAATGTCTGTCTGTCTCTGTGTGTGTGTGTGTTTGTATGTATGTATGTAGACGAGATTACGCAAAAAAGGTTTGAACTAGAATAATGAAATTTGGTACACGAGCATTATTCGAAATTCGTAGTTTTCTATCAACTTTTGAGAAATGAGGACCATTACCTAACACGTTTTCATATTTTTTCCTCTAAAGTGACCGTAAAAATAAAGATATATGCTTAATAGTTTTTCACATGATTAAAAATTGTATAAAACTGCTATATATAGAATTTCAGCTTAATTGAATCACTAAAAGTACTGGAATTAATTTTTTAATACGTTGGCTGGCAATCACGCGCCAGCACGTGACGTGGTGCGATTAACAAAGAACCAAACACGCGCTGGTTTAATAAATATTATTTATTAACTTTAATTTATAATTTATATATATTTAATTTATATAAATATAATATATGTTAATTAATCCAATTCAAATTTGCGAGAGTCGAATGGAGACACTCCAGAGTTTTATAAAAGACCGTTTCTATTTATGTATTTTTGAAATTTTATTTCAATACAACTTAATTCTAATCTTCTTCAATTTTTATTTATTTCATTGAAATTGAATAATATATACATATATATATATATAATTTCTAGTTTTCATTTGATTCTTTGGTTTGTTATGTCCATTATGACATTCACTTGTTTTTGTTCGGATTATTTTAATATTAAATTCCTTTGTCCAGACAAACAAGTCATTCCAATCCCAATGCTAACAAAATAAGGGTGCCTGGTGTTATTTACAATGGAATAAAAGAACACAATATCCTTTATTCATCTGTTGATGTTGGCAAGCATTCGACATGTTTGCCAATTGACCACAATGAAGAGGGGGAGAGGGACATCTCGCAATACTTGATAACCTACTTCTCGAAATGTCTCGCCATTTTCTTGACTGATACATTAATGTATCGGATACAGTTCATCATATTGATATAGAGAAAGATATACATATATATATATATATATATTATATACTTGTAATTATCTTTATTTGGCAAAGAATTGATTCATTCCCGTGCTTATGTCATTTGATCCGTTAATTGACAAGTCTATATCAATATTGATTCATTCTTAATGTATTCTATACATTTATGTAGACGGGAGGAGAAAAATATTTAAATTAGGAACCCGCTCCCCGCCCCCAACTGTTCCATCATCCATTTTGTTGATTTTAAGTCATTTCATTCAAAGAAAATATTTATTTATTTATTTTTTTTTTTAGTTTATCAATGACGTTTCTACTTCAGTGATATTGTTGCAATCTCATTGCTCAAAGCCGATTCAGACATAATTGGTGATTTCGTTTAAGACGTGAGAAGAATTATTTTGGTGAATTGCTTTAACCCAATAAACGATTGGCATTCTATAAATGAAGAGATGACCAATGTTCAAATGGGGAAAGATGTCTTTTTTCAATTTCCGATTCGCATTCGTGTTGTTCTTTCTATTCAAATCGATAGTTTTACGATTCATTACGATGCCTTTAAAAATTAATAATAAAAAGCTTGGTCCATGAATCATCGAAAGATAAAATTAACCCTTTCATTGAATTGTTTGATAAACTATTAATAAAGAAACATTAACTTTTTATAAATAAATCAAGAAACCATGTATAATCAGTGGCGCCGAGGGCACGTGCCCCCCCCCCCCCGCCCCAATCATTGTGCAAAAAATAAATTTAAAAGTGATTAGTTTTGTACTTGAGAACCCAAAAGAAAAAAACATTTTTAAATTAAATATAAGTATAGTCTAAACGTTATGAATAAATAAATAATTTATTTTGTCAGTTTTTTCATGGGGGAGATCCCCGGACCACCCCGTGCCACCCCCCACAACATAACACGCCACTGTGTATAATAATAAATTCGTGCTAATCTGCATTTGTATATCATGATGATATTCAATTATTAAAGTACTAGTTTTTTAAAAAATTTGGAATTTAGAAGATTATTATATACAATTATATAAGAATTTGAACTTGAAATTGATAATTTTCTTTAATTTTTGGACCATTGTTTATTTCAAGTGGGATTTTCGGTTTGGAATTTTTAAAGAAATTATATATACTGGCATTCATATAAATTATTATTTTTTTTTTAAATGAATTGTCATATATTTATAAAAAAAAATTGATATAGAAAAAAATTTATTTATTCAAGATTCCTTTAAAACTAAAGATCAATAGTTGATAATAAAATTTGGAAATAAAAATAAATAGTCTCTCAAAGATAGTGATTATTATTTTTCTAATATTAATCAATGAAGAAATAAATAATAAATTATTTGTATTATTTAACGCTGACGTTTCGGTCTTGGTTAAGACCATCTTCAGACCTTTTGATCTATTAATATAAATAAATTACATCTCTCTTTTTCTAAATTTAATGAATAAGAAAAAATCTGGATAGTCCCCACTCGACCTTTTCGCAATTTGAATTGAATAAAATAACATATATTATATTTAAATTAATTTTAATTAAATATAAATTATAAATTAAAAATATTAAATAATATCTATTAAACCTGGGCGTGTTTGGCTCTTTGTTAATGACACCACGTCACGTGCTGGCGTGTGATTGTCAGTCAATGTGTTAAAAAATTAATTCCAGTACTTTTAGCGATTCAATTAAGCTGAAATTCTATATATAGCAGTTTTATACAATTTTTAATCATGTGAAAAACTATTAAACATATATCTTTATTTTTACGGTCACTTTAGAGGAAAAAAAATCAAAACGTGGTAAGTAATGACCCACTTTCGGATGAGCTACATTTCTCAAAAGTTGATAGAAAACTACGAATTTTGAATAATTCCCGTGTACCAAATTTCATTATTCTAGCTTAAACCGTTTTTATGGAATCTTGTCTACACACACACACACACACACAGGGAGACATTTTTCTCAATCTTAGTGAAAATGACTCAGGGACCTTCAAAACGTATAAAAACATCCAAATCTCGACATCGAAAATTTTCGTTATCTCAATACTATATAGTACGAGATAGTAAAAATAATTTATTATTTGAATTATTTCTATTATTTAAGGTCTATCTGGCTGACGTTTCGGTCTTGGTTAAGACCATATTCAGACCTTGTGAACTGTTCATATAAATAAACTACATCTCTCTTTTCTAAATTTAATGAACGAAGAAAAAAAAATTATTATTCGTCTGATTTCATTTCTTTAACGCCGACTAGAAGAAGATTCGGTTTTGTTTAAGACCATTTTCAGACCTTGTGACCTGTTAATCTATATATAAACTACACCACTATTTTCTAAATTAATTTTATAATAAGATAATAATATTATATAATCAATGTAATAAAATTATTATATTTTTTTATATAATTTAGTTAATTTATAAAATAATATATGGTATATATTGTATTCTATTAATTAATGATGTTGATCCATCTTTTGATTAATATTTGAAGATATTTGATTCCTTTTATTATTCAATTCTATTATGTCTGATTGATTAAGATTTACTTCAAATATAAGTATATATTTTATGAAAATTTTGCATTATTGACCAAGAAATAGATATCCTGTTATATGAATAGATATTATATTATTATAATAGATAGAAATTTATAGAAAAATTTTAAAATATTCATCTCAATCATGCATACTTTCATTTCTTAATTCTCCATTTTATGTAAATATTGATAATTGAATGAATTGCATCACCATTAAAATTTTGTTTTTTTTTTTAAATCCCTTCAAAAAGCATTAGCCTGAATTTCATTCAAGGCTTGAAATTAAAGGTTATAACAAATTATAATTTCCTATGTATTTATTTATTGGAGATATTGTCCTCTAAATATTCGTTCAATCCATCAAAAAAAAAAAAAATATTCACGAAATATTTATTTTATTAATATTTAATACATCTTCGTTCCAACATTTTTGAAAAAGATTTGGAACGATGTGAATTCCTTATTCTCTGTGTTTTCACTTTTCACTCTCTTTCTCTTTCTCTCGCATTTATCTATCTTTCTTTTAGGAAGAAGAAAGTTATCGAATCGAACCTTTTCGAAAGAGCAACTTATGTAATTGATGTAAGCTTATTTGCAATTCCACTTTGTTTTGGTTATCATCGAAGTTGAAAAAAAATGAATGAACTGAAATCATCGTTTCATTAAGAAATAATCCTACTATTCTATTTCAATTTTAATATAATTATATTTATTAAATAAAAAAAAAGTATATAGTTTTATTGAAATTTGAATTTAATTTAATTTAATTGAATATTATTATAAGTGCATTCAATCATATTGGATGGTCTTATTTAATCTCTTCATTTTTTTTTTGTCTCTATAATTTAACTTCGATTTTTCTAATTTTACATACGTAATCCTTCTTTTTCTTTTTGAAATAGAATTGAAATATAATTTAAAAATAAATAAATAAATATTTTATATATATATATATATATACTAGGTCTGTTCAAAAGAAAAGGTGAATTTTAAGTTTCTTAGGCTGTCTACATTCGATTATTGAATTTTTTTTGTCATGTTGGTACACATATGTTTCTCTTATGTTGACATAATTAGCCATTTTGGATTAGTAGTTTGTTTTTTACAACTGAAAAAGTTAGTCACGTTTTTGTGTGTTCTTCGATATTTTACTTTAAAAAAAATGGATCAAAGAATCTGTATTAAAATTTGCGTTAAAAATGAAATAAATTGCTCCAAAGCACTTAAAATGTTGACTGTGGCATTCGCCGAGTCTACTTGGTGTCAAAAAAATGTTTATAAGTGGTACAAGCGGTTTAAAAATGTACGCCAAGTTTGATCAAATAGGAAGGTTTTGCTCACTGTTTTACAATGGCGTGGTGCATCATGAGTTCTTGCAAACAGATCGTACTGTTAATAAGGAATACTATAAGGAAGTTATGCAACGTTATCGTGAAGCAATACGGCTCAAACGATCGGGATTGTGGAAAAACAAATCATAGATAATGCACCAGCTCACACATCATTGCTGGTTCGTAATTTTTTGGCCCAAAAACAACACCGTAATCATGCCTCAGCCACCGTATTCAGCAGATTTGGTTCCCTGCGACTTTTCCCTATTCCGAAAACAGAAAAAACCAATGAAAGGAAAGCTTTTTGCCACAATGGATGAGATAAATTCGGAATCGAAGAACGAGCTGATGACCATACCGAAAAACACCTTTCAGAAGTGCTTCGACGATTGGAAGAAGTGCTGGCATAAGTGCATTATATCTGAGGGGAATTACTTTGAAGGGTCAAAATGAATATTGATGAATAAATAAATACTTTTCGAAATAATTCAAAATTCACCTTTTCTGTTAACAAACCTCGTATATATGTAAATATAAATATTATTTAAAAATAATTTCTGAATATTTATTATTTTAAATTTTATAAATAAAATGAATTATTTTTATGGATCCATGAAGTGTGGATGATGAACAACAGACCCTGAGATTGAATTTCTTATTTTAAGAGACACGTGGATCACATTCAAATGAATATCAAATTATCTGTTTCCCACTCAATTCTCGTATTTTATCTAAAATTTTTATATTTAATCCAAAATTTTATTATTATTTTTATAAGTGTATTCAATCATATTCGATGGTCTTATTTTTTTTTCTTCTCTCTATAATTTAACTTTGATTCCAATTTATTATAATCCTTCTTTTTTTTATTATTATTAAAATGATAGTATAATTAATTCAGAATTGAATATATATATATGTATATAAATTTTTTTTTTTCATCACTTCATCAAATTTTAGAATTCTTCTGATGAAAAGATGACTATCCTTTTGGAATTGAAATTCATTCACTGAATAAATTATATTAATACATTTTTATCTCAATATGAATCAAAATTAAAATAAATCAAAATATTACAAGATGTTTAACTAACTAATCATATTTATTGGGGGTTTTTCCTTGCATTCAATTCCCCCGTGCCCTCCTCTTTTCAAGTATAAAAAAAAAAAAAGTTTCATTATTATTTTTTAATTTATTTAAATACATATTAATTTCCTTTATAAAAAAAAAAAAAATTCCAATTATATATTTCGAAATCGTTTGAATTATAATATTAATCCGATAATATAACTTAGAAAAAAAAAACATGTTTTTTTTTTCTGAGCAACTTAATTATAATAATTGAAGTAAATGCATCTTACATGGAATATCATTGACGTATTTTATTGTTGTTGTTTTATAAAGAAAATGGTTGTTATATTTCCGAAATTATTAATAATCATCTTATCCATCTTGTAATTGTAAAAAATTTTTTATAATTAATAAATTAAAAAAAAAAAACAACCTAAGAGATAGATTGATCATTCGAGATAAAAATTAGACATTTAATTTAATCTTTTTCTAATGAAAAATGTTGTATTTATATAATATATATATATATATATATATATATAGAAATAGATAGATAGATAGATATTTAATTTGTATATTAAGTGATTGATTAGATTAAATTATTTTATTGATTAATTAACTGATTTCATAGTTAACTAATTTATTGGATTATTTATATGATAATGAATTCAAATTAACAAAAGAGAGGGAGAGCTGATTATAATTGCACGGAACATATTAATTAATGATTTAAGTTAAAAAAAAAAAAGAAAGAAACGGGGATAACCTAGAAATATAGAAGGTATATTGTGTTGAACCTCGTACTAATTAGTAACCTCTTACTCATCCCCATTATGGTTTTACACGAAAGTTGCATTCCTCAAAATTGTATCAAGGTTAACACTCAAATCCATCGCCTTGATTTTGTTATTTTTTCATTTTTCTTTTATTTTTTTATTTTTTTTTTTTTTTTTTTTATTTTTTTTTTCTGAAAAAAATCACTTTCCGGTTTTTTTTTCTTCATTTTTCCTTGCCGATGGCATATTATTTCAATCATTAAAATTAATTTCCTATAGAATATCCGGTTTGTGGAAATCAATAATTATTAGGTTAATAATCCGATTAATTGATTGGATCTCATTTAAAAAAAAACCTAACCCTTGATTATGAATTGGGTCCGAGGAAACACCACTAGAACAAACCTTGATGATTTTAAAAGTAAATCAAATTCCAATTAAAAAGATGTAATGGATAGTGTGGTAGCTTATTGTAAATATGGTAAGAGAAATTAAAAATTGGTATTGAATTCGGAAAATTATTGTTATTTAGGATTTGCCTCCGGTTATTTATCGTTTCTTCCGGGGTCCAAATACCGAAATTGACAAATCGAATCGATAATTAATAAATTTTTATTCAAAAATTAAGGGTGAAAAAGTTCAATTACTTGTATAACACAAAATGAGAGAAATTCATGGATTTATGCCCTAAAACTCACAATAATATTAATAATAATAATCCCATTAAAAGAAAAGAACACACGGGATAGGTAAAAAAATTACCAGAGATAATGAGTAAGTGCAACAACTCGGATAATAATAATAAAAACTTAAAAAATATCAATATGCAGAGGTGTACACGATGAAGTAAGGAAAATGACGTTTATGGAAAACACCAATCTTGGCCCCTCTTGGACGATAAATATGATGATTTTTTTTTGAGGAGAAAATATTTAAACTTGCATTTTCACATTTCTCGTAATATTTCTCTTTTGTCTACGTAATTTTTTAATAACAATATTTATATCTATATAAATATTTTTAAGTTAGGTACTTTTTCGCGCCCCCTTTCAGTTGGCGCCCATTGCATGTGCCAAACCTGCCATATTCTATAATAGTTACTCTTCAGTATATATATATATTATATAAATTATTTATATATAATAACAACTATTTCAAAAATTTACCCTATTATAAGTTTTTCACAATTAAAAATAATAATAAATTTCCAATAAAAATTTCTTTTAATTGTCTATTTGGAACTCCCAGTATATTTTTTTACACATTTTTACAGATTTATTTATAAAATTGCTTTTTAGAGTAACCTTTAATAATATATAAATTAATTAATTCTTTAATTATAATAAATATAAAATTTCATTGATATAGAAAGTTTTATTCTCATTCAATTAATCCGTTATATATATTTTTTCATTAAAAGCAAATAAATTGATTTATAAGCCAATATAATTTTTTTTTTTTTTTTTGTTATAAAAATAAAATTAAACAAATAATGATAATTTACATTTTAAAGTCCCCATTAGTAGGAAAATTATTTATAAGTAATAAATAAATAAAACTTAATACTAGAATGTGAAATACGCATTGATTTATGAAAATTATAAAAAAAAATTTATCAAACTATCAAGTATTGCATCAAGGATCAGTGAAGATGATTCTGATGAAATTTTCCGAATACTGAAAAGTATCTGAAGTATTCTAGCCTTGTCAAATTTTTAATTCGGTATTTGTATAATAATTACAAATTGCCTGGGTACAGTCAAATATCCTAAAACAATCTTATGAAATGAAATCCTAAATAAACAGTGATAACCCTGATAATTAACTATAATTAACTATATTTATCAATTATTTATATATTTATATTTATTATAAATATCATTGATATTATCATTTTCTCGGAAATTTCAATAACCTTGCAAATTCTTATCATGACCACGATGTCATTAAATATATGTATAGAAATTGATGTATATAAAGAAGATTAAATTTTCTAATTAATATTAGTATTCATGCATAAATCAGAGCATCCATAATGTAGAGAAAATATTTAAAAAAACGGTCTCGACTTGATGTGATATTGAACCTTATGGGATGTGATTACAAATTATCAAACAACATTGATAAATAAAATGAAATATCAATTTTAGTGTCTTCATTATTCGACTCACGAACCAAAACGCTATTTACTTTAGAATATTTATTAGATGAATGATTTTTAAATCTTTCCATGTATTCTTTTAATAGTAAATGAGTTTAATTTGAACTGTGACCTCTTTTTAACAAACCGACCGATGATTACTAACAATTTTCAATTTATTTAATTAATTAATAATTTCTAATTATGAAAATAGTTTGAATGAAGTGTATCGGTCGGATGGTCGCCAAGCTGGACAACAATGAATTGTTAAAATATAATGATGGAAGTATATCTGTCAGATGGTCGCCAAGGATTTTCTGTTCGGTGCTTAGAGGATGGTATGAAAGTAAAACTTAGTTATTCAATGAGAAATGGTCCTCATCATCATCAATGAATTTACAAGGCTAAATTTAAAGATTTCGGGGATTCGGAAATGAAAAGAATTTCCATTCTAAATCTATAATTTAAAAAAATAAGTAAAAATTTTAATAATATCACCACATAACTAATAATTTCGATATAAACAAAACACGATTCAGTAATTTTATCATTTTTCTCATGAATTATTAAAAAGATTTAACTGAGACCGATATATAAAATATCACTCATTTATTTATGACATAATACATCGATTTCTTTTTTTATTCCAAATATTTTATCGAAAATCGTAATCACCTACGAGGAAAATAAAAACCGATAAATGATTGTTTATCTTTATAACATTCCAATATATAAATAATTATTATATAGATAAATGAATATGTCTTATGCCTCTTCCAATGATAATGAATGACCAAAAATATTGTGGCTACAAATGGGACCTCTTCTGGCGGCGTTTGTTTGTTTATATTTATTTCTAGTTGACTATCAATGACTTGAGTAATTGTGTTTATATAATTCGAAGTTGATATTTATGTATTCTTGAGACGAGTAAGTCGCTGTTATCCGGGAGGTCTTGTCTATTTTTACATGCATTCAAAAGTATTTATCATGAGTAAGCTTTGTCCCAACTATTTCACCGAGTATTTGTGACCAATGCGTGCCAATCACACTAAATTGCGAGTTTAAGAGGTACGGATGATTATTTTTTGTCGAATTTCCTTCCCTTGGCCTAGCTTCCAGGTCCAGAAGGTCAACCTTTCGCTATTGGTTAAGCGGTCTTTTAACCGGAAGTGGAATATCCACTGGTCAGCCTAAATTCAAATTGAATAAACATACGATTCCCTATTCGTTTATTATTTACATACTTTTGATATATATATATATATATATATATATACAATATAATGTAGAATTGTTGTTCAATAGTCATGCTGAGCTGGCATTTAAAAAAAACTCGAATTGATCAAGACAGAGAGAAAAAAAGGGGAAGGGGATATATTCAAAATAATTTAGAATTATATAATAGTAAAGAAGATAGGCCTTTCCTGCGGCGAGTAGGTTGCAAGAGATAGAATTGTTGACTAATAAAATAAACTTTCTATTAAAGACTGTTAATGAACAATAATTGTATTATTTAAACATCAATTAATATACATAAATTTACATAAAATGAAATTTCAAATTTAATTAAGTAGCAGTTAAGTAAATAAATAAGTAATATATTGGATGTATTTATGAAATGAATAAATTTATACAGATAAAATAAGCGTGAGAAAAAAGTAAAAAAAAAAAAAAAATTAGAAAAATAAATAATTTATTTGTGTAATGAATTTTTCAAATATTGTAATCAAATTTGCTTAATTAATTATTATTTAAAGTATAAATCATTGAAATATAAATATAAATAATTTATTTTATTATTTTTTTATTAATATTATTAATTAATATTATCAATAAATCGGTATATATTAATAATATAATAAATATATATATATAATATGAGATAATATAATATAATTCGTACAAAAATTTTCTTTCTGTAAATTCAATTAATAAAAAAATAAAAGAAAAAATTTAAAAAAAAAAAAAGAAAAATTTTAAAATTGATATTTTAAGTGTTAGAAGATGTTGATTATTATTATTGTTATTATTATTATTATAATTATTATTATTAATTTATTTAAGTTTATAGTTAACTTCCTAGACCTTAAATTTTCTCTAGGAATTCACATCAGGCTTTCCGTTGGCCTTTATATACTTGCCAACAAAAACAACTCATTTCATATCAAGACATCAATCAATCAATATATATATATATATATATATATAAAATAAATTATTATTTATATTTATTTTAAATGATATACTTAAATACATCTTGAGATTAAAAATAAATAAAATTGAAATTTTTCTCTTTAGAAAAATACTTATATAGTTTTATTAAATATATATATATAAATTTATTATAATAAATTGTAATGAATATTTTTTATAATTTCAAAATTTATTATTAAATATTTAATACTTATAACACACAAAAACAATAACATAGTTGTAATTATTTAATTTAATTTATATATTTCAAATAATAAATCGATTTATTATTAATTAATTTATTATTTAATTTTAATTTAGAATATTTGAATGATAATTTCTTTTCTTTTTTTTTTTTTTTTTTTTTTTTTTGATTAGTACATTTTCATCTTATCTTTTTAGACCGAGATTCATTTCATAGTATTTTTGACCTAAATCAATTTTTAGAATGGAATTTTTTTAAAATTTTTAATAAATATTATCATTACAATTTGTAGGTTTTTTTAAATGGTATAAAATTTTGCCGGTCGAAGAAAAACAAGATCTTATTTATTATTATTTTCAAAAATATAATCCATTTGGGGAGATAAATTAAATTTTGTTTGTTTTTTTTTTGTTTGTTTTGTTTATTTTACACAAACTCACGTGTGGTGATGTGACGGCGGGTAGGCTCAAAGATCCGATTTCGTCCGATTTCTTCTGTGGATCGTTGTCGAATAAATTCATGTCGTTTTTTCTCTTTACCCTGCAATAATTGTTGTTCTCGATTTTGGGTATCCTCTTTTATTGTTGTTGTTGATGTTGTGTTCACACTATGAAATGTTCTATTTGCTAGGAATGCCCATAATTTTTGAAAATCTCGCATGGTTTTAGCAGCCCGCCTCGTTGAGGCGCACGCACACAAGAATATTAATAGAAGATGGTGGTAAAACACACGCCGCGAATTGTCACTAATTTAGTCACTAGATTGGATGCATCCGTTGAATTGCATAGGAAATTGTTCCACACAGGTTGGAAAGGCTTTTACCTGCGCGCGGCAGAGACTTCGATTTAAATTTCTACCTTCGCGCCCCACCATGGCCAATGGATTGGAGGGGACTTCACATCTTGGGGCTCAACTCCTCAGGGATTCCCCCTCCTCGGCTACAAGAGCGTCACTTCTTTATACAAATTATTACATTGTATTCCTATCATCAAACCCCTAATAAAAGTAACCCCTACTATTGTAGTACCTTTTAAAGTATTTATTTATTTATTTCATATCTGAATATATAATATCAATCAATTATTACTATTATAATTATTATTATTATTATTATTTTATTTTTTATAATAAATATTATATTTATCTTTAATTTATTTTTTTGTTAAAAAAAATAAAATTCGACAAAATTTAAAAATTTATTAATAACAAATACTTAATATTTTTTTTTTATCTTTGTTTCACATTTATTTCTAATTATAATTTTGATTTATTTTCATAAGAATGTTATATTCAAAATATTATGAATATACTACAATATTTCTGATAATAATGTAGTATTTAGTATATTTCTTTTGAATTACAATGTAAGAAATTAAGGTAAGAAATTAACTAATATTAAAACATGTTTTATAAAAATTAATATTTACATTTTTTAGTGGATATTATATTATATATATATATTATCAGATAGTCTCATTTTGAAAAAGTATGTAAAAATATATCCGAATAGTAAATGAAAAAATATATATAAACAAAATTATTTAATCTTAATGTAGAAATTATATTAAGTAATTACTAATTGTTTTTTAATTATTTTTTAACAATCTATTATATTAGATTAAGTTTCCTATATATATTATATTAATTTTAGTAGATTTTATTATACTGAAATATGTGTTCAAAGATTTAAGATTCTTTACTCTTAAATAATACTCTTTGTATTACATATCAATAACCCTAAGAATCAAGCATTGAGAGAAATTTAGATTAAAATGTAAGTTTTTATAAATCAAATATTCACTAATATCTGTTATTAAGATGCCACTATTTCACAATTGAAATATATCTTCATGCGCATGCATTAACCTGTAACGTTGAAATAGTGGCATCTTAATAACAACTGTAGTTTCGATTTTACATTCCACTGTCCAAATGTTTTATGTTTAATCATGATACTTGATGGTTTATTTGTGTGTATATATTGAAAGTACTTGATTCACCGAGCCGCTGCTCTGTACTTTAAAAAAATTATTCCTTATGAACTATTAATAATTAGGATTAATATTATTATTTAAAAAATAAATAAACTACGAAATATATTAAATAATTTCAAATAATTTAAAAGAACATAAATTAAAAAAAAATAATCATAAAACATACAGTCCTTAATCGTACGTATTAATGCACTGAAAGACAGAAAAGTATGGCCTGTGGATATTGTTATATCCATAATAGGATAATATATTTCGTAATTTGATTATAAAAGATTATTAAAATAAATATTTTTAATTTTATTTTATTTATAATATTTTGTATTTAAGGAAACGGTGTCCTGGGTTTTTTCTAATATTAAAATTCCTATTTTAAATTAAGAAAAAGCTAACAAAGATGATTTTCCCGAGGCTGAAACCAATAGATCGATTTTTCTTTATAAAAATTATCTATGATGTGAATTTCACAAAAAATCTTAGATCTGTTTGATATATCAAAAATGCAAATATATATATACAATTTTGCTAGTATAAGATCAAATTTATTTATTTCATTATTATATTCCACATTAGAATATATGGATTAGTACACAATGTTGTAATAAAGCTAATATTTCACTAATATGATTGATTGCATTATTAATTGATAAATAATTGAAGAAAACGACATGAAATCTGATGATAAAATAACATATACCTACTTCTAATTAGTTTTAAATAAATTTTCAATATTTAATGTTATATTAATAATATCTAATAAAGTACCAGGCGAAGTTAAGCAAGAATGCCAGGAGAGATGACCCCATTTTTTTTCTATCAGTGTACCATTCGGTTCTTATTTAATGAAATTGGCCAGAATTTTTACTTAATTTTTATTATAATTACAATTTTTTTTTTAATATTACGCTTAAATAATTGTACCTGGTTGACCGAGCTGCGGCTCGGTACTTTAAAATTAAAAAAATCGAAAATGTTCAAAATGGCCACAAAATCATCTTATTTTTAGAACCACACTGGTCATAGATACGCCATCACTGTTCTAAGGTTTTGAGTATCCTGGAAAAACAAAATTTAGCGCCCTTTCATGTAAGAATATACATATTTACTTCATATTAAAAAATAGTAAAAAATCAAAATTAAATAAAATTAATAAATTTAAAAAAATATTTTATTTTTATATTGGTGACTAAAAATTTTATAGCAGAGGCAGTAGCCCGGTTTGCCTGCTCTTTTATCAGGAGCTGTATGTGTATAATATTTTTTTTATTAAATAATTAATAATTAATTTGATCCTCTCATATTTTGTATTTATTAAAAATAAATTTATTAATTTCGTTTTATATTAATCTATATTTATGGCAAATTTCAATCTTGATCTAGGAAATTTTTATATTCTATATAAATAGTAAGTACCTGGTTCACCGAGCCGCAGTTGGGTACTTTAAAAAAATTATTCCTTATGAACTATGAATATTTAAGATTAAGATTATTATTTAAAATAAATAAAAGACAAAATATATGAAACAATTTCAAATAATTTTAAAGAACATAAATTAAAAAAAAAATAGTCATAAAACATCTAGCCCTTAAACGCACGCATTAATGAACTAAAAGACAGAAAAGTATGGCCTGTGGATATAACATAATATATATTTCGTAATTTGATTACAAAATATTATTAAAATAAATATTTTTAATTTTATTTTATTTATATTTATAATATTTTATATTTAAGGAAGCGCTGTCTGACGTAGTTGCTGATGTCATTTAAATTTACCATTTCAAATGAAGAAAAAACTAACAAAAATGATTTTTCCCGAGGCTGAAACTAATACAGATCGATTTTTCTTTATATAAATTATCTATGGTGTGAATTTCAAAATAATCCTTAGAGCGGTTTAATATTTCAAAAATACAAATATATATATTTAATTTTTGCTAGTATAATAATTACGGTTAAATAATATCTAAATAAATAAATTATAGGAATAGCTGCTTTTTATATATTATGTAAAAAAAGTATAGAATAGAAGAAAATACTAGAAAATTAATTTAAAAAAATCATAATAGCGTTTCTATTGATTTAGTTATAAACAATCGTCTTTTCTATATATGTATAGGTAAATGTTTTTGGAAAAATCTAAAATTAAACTCATCAATTTTTCCATAACGCAATAACTACTGAAGGTTATAAAAGAAATTGAAAATAATAAAATCTTGTAATATTATTCACGGGCGGATTCCAGTCTCAATTTCTAAGAATAACAAGTTACAACCAAACAGACGAGAAGGAAGAGGAAGGCGGAGATATAAAAATTAATTAATATTAATTAAATATATATATATATATATAGATTTGTATTAATTATCATTAAAAAAGACCTTTTTTTTAATTTCATGCTAAAATATTTTATTTCAGAATTATTAAACAAATTTTTCTATAAAATTGAAAAAAATTTGCTAAACATAACAAAAGTTTTATATGTTTTTATTAAAAATAAATTGACTATATTATGAAATGCTTAATTAATGAACAGTATTTAGTTAAAATTTAAATTTATTATGTCAATTATGTTTAATTTTAAATTATATTTTTATGGCATGCCATTTATACAAGTTCGAAACAGCTTATTAAAAATTTTCTTAACCCTTTGGGTACTGAATTATTCAAAGAGTATCATGCATCTGAAACGTATTTAATTTGTTGCTATCTGAATGATGTATGATAATGCAATATTTTGTATGTAACAAATTGTTTATTTCAATTTAATACATAGTTTAAATAAGATATAAGTTTATAATAATTACAGAATAATAATGATAAATAAAACAAACAAAAATAATAACAAATAGTTTTCAACTTTCAACTAAATATATCAAAAAGAAAATTACTAATAATTTTGCAAAGTGTGATATTTTTCGAAACATGTTGGTAAATGCAGAGGTACTTGGCATTGTTTGCACTGCCAGGTAGTTTCACTTCTAATTTTGTTTTTATAACAAACTCGGCATCTTTTTGTAGGGTGTTGTTTGGACTCTGTTGGCGTTATTTGAAATGACGAGTCGGACTCGTCAAATGTTATTACGCCAAAATTTGCGCATGACGAGCGTGAGCCGTCAAATGTACCCAAAGGGTTAATATCTTAAAAATAACTTGGTTCTTCAGGTGTGAGAATTTCCTATAAATAATTTAATACGTAATTAAAATTGATATATATATATATATATATGAAAATATTGGAATCGATAGGAGATTGATTTGCCAGAGGCTCAACGGGAGGGTCATCAAAGGACCTTGTGGACACAATCGAGCAACACCTTATTAATAGATACCGAGAGCTGCACAAGCCTAAGCCATATTTATCTTAACTTTGTTTATTATTATTATTAGCACAAAAAGAACCAGTTTATAATTATTTTTATTTAAATTCCATCATTTTTATAATGATACCATAAATTTTTTTATCTTCAAACCACTTTATTAACAAAAAAAAAAAAAATTATTGAAAAATATTTCTTAATTAAAAATAATCTTGGTTCCTTTGGCTTAATTTGACTGAATTTAAATTGTTAAAACTTTGGTGGTTATGTTTTTTCATATGGGAATTTTGCAAATAAAACATATTAATATTTTATTGTAAATTTATTCAAAACACAAAGTTTCGATTGCTCTTTCTGCAGTCGCTTGATATCGATTTCAGAAAGAGCAATCGAAATTTTTTAAAAAAAATAGTAAAATAGAATGCAAATCTAAATTACTCAAAAATAATGAATGTAAAAAATATTTTATTTTTATATCGGCGTCCCTCAAAATTTGGCGCCCCGGGCGCTGGTCCTCCTGTCTGCAGTCGCTTGATATCGATTTCAAAAAGAGCAATCGAAATGTTGGGTATTTTTTTGTGTTTTGAATAAATTTAAAATAAAATATTAATATATGGTTTTATTTACAAAATTCCTTTATGAATTTGACTGAATTTGTTAAAAGAAATAAGCGGGAGTGTCCTCCCCTAGACTTTCCCGCATATAAATAGGTATAAAGAGTTGTGAATGAATATTTAGAATGTGTAAACTTGGTATTGATAAAGAGCCAGTTCGTATTAGTTTATTGGTGTCAAATTCGATATTTGGTAACATTTATATATATATATATATAGAATAAAGTGCTACTTTCGGTTAACTGATATTTTAAATGTAAAAAAAACAGATATGGATATAATATAAATATTTTTAATTTTATTTTATTTATAATATATAAGGGCTGGCTGTGACGTCATGAAGTGCTGGGTGACGTCATATAATTTTAAATTAAGAAAAAACTAATGAAGATGATTTTTTTCGAGGATAAAACCAATACAAAGTGCATAACACGTGGAGATATGTCCTGACGTGAAATTTGTTATGAAAATAACCCTTCACTTCCTCTCTTCGATCGGCAATACGAGCACTTCCGGTTTCCGGATTTGCACCAAAAGTTGATCAATTCATCATACTGATGGATTAAGTAAATATACCAAATTTCATCAAAATTCGTTGAGCCGTTCAAGCTGTACACATCTATACGGACGGACGGACAGACGGACGGACGGACGGACAGACATCATGCTAAAAATACTTTTTTCTGTTAAGAAAATGCATGATTCGTGGAGATATGTACCTAAAAATATCCATAGGTGAAATTTGGTGTGAAAACAATACCTCCCTTACTATCGTCGGTCGGCAAAAAAGAAACGCTACTTGTATAGGTAAAATGTCACTTCCGGTAGTCAGATCATGATGAAATTTGGTATCTCAATTTTTTTCATATTTTTAAATCTATATTCAAAATATGAAGCAAATATCTCGAAGCAAACTGGTACTTTACTTGAAAGGTAAACGCAACCAGTGTAGGTAAAGTACCACTTCCGGTTAACCGATTTTGACGAAATTTTGATAGAAATCTACAAACTGTGAATAATATCGGTGTACCAAATTTCGAAGTCCTAGCTTGATTAGTTTTTGAGTAAATTTGCTTACAGACATTACATACATACATACATACATACATACACACACACAGACATAATTCGAAAAATGGTATTTTCCGACTCAGGGAGGTCTAAAACGTCAAGATCTATCGAAATCTCGAAGTCGAAATTTTTGACGATTCCAATACTTCCCTTATACGAAGTATGCGGGAAAGTAAAAAGGATATATTATAAGTATTTATTTAATATTTTTAATATATTTCAATTGGATATCAATTAACTTATATATATATATATATATATATATATATATATATATTGACACCTTGTTACACAGACTATAACTCAGAATCTCAGAATACCAAAAATTCCCTCCTTAAAAACCCCTGAAAATAGCGCCAAAATGTCCAGATTCTTCATATTCCACAATAAAACGAGATAATAACTCAGAAAAATTACTTTTAATAATAATAATTTTTACCATTTCATCTATAAGTTCGAGCAAGGTCTCTGAAAACCATGGAAACTCACTGACATTAATCATAACCAATAACATTTTAATATTTTCTGTTATAATTTTATGATTCGTGTTGTGAAATGATATTTCTTTATCAAATGATTATACTAATTATATATATCATTTATAAAGATTTAGGGAGGAAAGTAAACTATACTCTTTGTGAGTGAAGGAGCAGAAACAGCGCAAGCCTGGGGCGCCAAATTTTGAGGGACGCCGATAAAAAAATAAAATATTTTTTACATTCATACTATTTTTTTTTTAATTTGCAGTAAATTTGTATATTCTTGTATGAAAGAAAGCTAAAATTTATTTTACCATGAGCGCTCTAAACTCAATCGAGATGAATTTAGAATGAAAAATTTAGATAACACTAGCTTATCAAAAATGAAAGTCGTGGAATGGTCAAAATTGGAGAACTCTGGTTCGATTCTTGAGAGTGATCTGGAAATACAGCCATTGTTTGGATTTTTACCGACCGACGATAGTAAGGGAGGTATTGTTAATTTAATTTTTAATTTTTGTAAATATCTTTTTTTAAAATCATCTTAAATGATTAAAATAATCAAGAGATATTGGTGTATTGTATATTTATTGTTTTTTTGTTTCGTCTCTGGTGTGTTGTGGTGGATCCACGTTTCATCCACGGTTACGAAACGGCGCAAAAACTCGGTGTCAGTGATGGTTATTTTTCCGCTAAAAATAATGATTAATGAACACACGAAATTCACTTTTTTTCCATTTTCTTCTCAAATCACGAGGAATTCTGCCATTAATAGACGTTAAACAAAAACTAAAAGACCCAGCAGGTTCAAATTTCGACAGGAGTCTTCTGTTGCCATTAAATTTAAGAGACGGTAAATTCAAAGTCACAAACTTATGACCTGTCCTCGTATATTATAATAAATAAATTGTAAATAAATGATCTTTATCTAATGCTATTTAGCTCATTCATAAGAATAGGTTTGTTCAAATAAATCCACTCTATTTTTGTAACATACCTTTGTTAATATTTATAAAATCCTTCCATTTTTGTTCTAAAAAAATCTCTTCTAAATTTCTTTGACCAAATTATACAATTCTCTTATACTATGGAGAATAAACGGTAAAAAGATCTTTCATCATTCGAATGATTTGTATATTATAAAATACCTTTAAACAATGAACCGTTTGTTGGAAATACCCATTTCTTAATTAAGTTGAAGTGTCAAATACTTATAGATTTTCTCCACTTGTAGGAATGTCTATTTTTTTTTTTTTTAATTTTCATTCGCTACTCTTTTGAGAAATAATAAAAATCTTACAGAATGAGCAAATACATGTCTATGGTAACCAGATTCCTTTTACCACATGAGTCACATTCCATTTTTCAAGACACATATCAACACAATTCTACTTAAACATATTCAAATTTTAAAAAAACAACAAAAACAAAAACACGACCTAAAATTGTTCAAAATTGAATATTTTTTTTCTATTTCTTCCTCTTTTTCTTTCTATTGATAAATTTGTTTTTTTATTATCTTATAGAATATTTATGTGTTATTCTATGGGTATTAATAAATAAATGGCTTGTATCGTCATATAAACAACTCAAAGCTTGAATTAAAAATCGCTTACGATTTAATTTTAATAGTTTAATAGTTTTGATAGGTTCGATAACATTAACAACAGTTCGATTTTTCTTGAAATTTTATTTTTGAATAAAGATGACGGCCATAAAACTATTTTTCGTCATCTAATATATATATATAAATATTCGTTATTAAAAATTCATTATTTTATAGTGAAAATAGAAGCTTAGAAATCTATCATATATAAATAATATTAATAAGCTGGAGTGTCTCCACTCGACTATGCATTGAATTAAATAACATAATATATTATATATTTAAATTAAATTTAATTAATTATAAATTAAAATTAATAAATAATATTTATTAAACCAGTGCATGTTTGGCTCTTTGTTGATGGCACCACATCAAGTGTTGGCGCGTGATTTGCAGTGTTAAAAAATTAATTTTGGTACTTTCAGCGATTCAATCAAGCTGAAATACTATATATAACAGTTTTATACAATTTTTAATCATTTGAAAAATTATCAAACATATATATTTATTTTGACGGTCAATTTAGAGGAAAACAATGAAAACGTGGAAGGTAATGACCCTCTTCCAAATGAGCTACATTTCTCAAAAGTTGATAGAAAACTACGAATTTTGAATAATGCTTGTGTACCGAATTTAATTATTCTAGATCAAATCGTTTTTGCCCAATATTGTTTACACACACACACACACAGAGTCATTTTTCTCAACCTTAGTGAAAATAACTCAGGGACCTTCAAAACGTATAAAAACATCAAAATCTCTGGCGAGATAGTAAAAATTGGGCAATTGGTATCGAAAAACCATTCGACATCCAAATATTTTTTTTTATATTATTTTAAATAATATCATATTATCAATGATGTAAATAATATTTTTTTTCTCTTAACAAAAACTTTGATTCTTTTCATCTTATAAAAAAAAAAATAAAATTGATTTTCAATAGAATTATGTTTGATGTAGATTATGAATTCAGAATTGGTGGTATCGAAGTGGTTAGGTTAATTGAAGGTTTGAAAGCAGTTTTGATGTAATTTTATCAATCCTTTCGACTCGATTCGATTTATAATTGGAGGTGGAGTGAAGGACTCCCCTAGGCCTAGTTCGGACTGTTGCCAATCTTGGGAATTCCTAATTATACATAACAGATAGTACTATGACTCTACCTGCTAATAAGAGTCGGGGACCTTGAAGAAGAAAAAAAATTGAAAATTTTTCTTTCCACCTCGAAAAGAAAAAGAAGTATTTTATATTAATATTTAATGATAAAAAAAAATAAAGAGCATAAAATTCTTTAGAAATATTATATATTTATTAAAAGTTTTAATATAAATGAAGGTTAGAAAAATATATTTTTAGGTTGTTGGTAATAATAATATAATAAACATTTTTAAATACATACTTTTATTTAAGTGCTCTAAAAGGAAGGAAATAAGCTTTCAATTAAATTAAATTCATCAATTTATGACATTACACAATTTACTTAAGATAAAAGGGAGATTTATCTATTTAAAAAAATTACTTATATCAATATAAAGTTACATAGTGTATTCATTTATTGTATTCTTATGTATCTACACAGGAAAATCTCGTGACAAGATTTTATATCATATAAATTGTGTAATGTAATAAATTGATGAGTTTAATTTAATTGAAAGCTTATTTACTTCCTTTTAAACTTCTTAACTAAAAATTTGTTTTTAAAAATGTTTTTTTACTGGAATAACAGTCTAACGATATCACAATCAAATCATATTTTGAAATTATATAATCTCAATATATATATATATATATATATATATATTTTCATTTAATATATATATATTAAATGAGAAAATAATAAAAAAAAATTTAATTACTATCTTGTAATCATAAGCACATTCATTTTTTAGATCTTCAACTTGTTTATAATTTTCTATTCACCATATAATAATTAATTATTTCTATTAAGCATTGAAATAAAAAAAAATGATGATTGCAAGATTATATCTCCTAACCCCTGGTTATCTGCAACCCGCATTACGATAATTTGCTTATGACATGGCATTTGAACATTTAAATTAATTTTTAGCTATTTATCAAAATAAAATTAATGATTATACAAAAAGTGCATGAAAAAAAAATATGTAAATAAATAAATAAATAAAATAATATGTATCTTTTTTAATGCGCGCTCTCGTCTAAGAAAGATAAATAATTGATTAGGTGCATTAATATTAAATTTGCGCATAAGAAAAATGAAAAAAAAAAATTTTACTTTCAATCATTAATCATTGCGTCTGATTTTTATCTGAAGGACGACGAGAATTCATTGAAAGAGGCAAAACAAGAACTTCCACCCACGCACCAGGAAGGAAATTCAACCCCTTTTTATATATCGGAAATAATCATTTTTATAATTATAAATTCTTATTTAGTCGCTTTAACTTTCGAATTCCTAAAGGATTTATTCATTTTTACCGACCGACGATAGTAAGGGAGGTATTGTTTTTATTTTTCACACCAAATTTCACATGTGGACATTTTGACATATCTCCACGAATCATGCATTTTCTTAACAGAAAAAAGTATTTTTAGCATGATGTCCGTCCGTCTGTTCGTCCGTCCGTCTGGCCGTCCGTATAGATGTGTACAGCCTGAACGGCTCAACGGATTTTGATGAAATTTGTTATATTCACTTAATGCATCAGTGGGATGAATTGATCAACTTTTGGTGCAAATCCGGAAACCGGTACTGGTAGTATTAGCGATCGACGATAGGAAGGGAAGGGTTATTTTCACACCAAATTTCACATGAGGAGATTTTTTACATATCACCACGAATCATGCACTTTGTATTGGTTTTATCCTCGAGAAAAATCATATTTATTAGGTTTTTCTTGATTTAAAATTATATGACGTCATCCAGCCATTCATGACGTCACAGCCTAGTCTTACTTATATATTCTAAATAAAATAAAATTAAAAATATTTATGTTATATCCATATCTGTTTTTTATTACATTAATAGATATATTAAAATTATTTGAAATTGTTTCTGTAGCTGGAAATTAATTTACTTCAAACCGTCGGTGGGTTCGGACCTGGCCACAGGTCAACTTATTATATAGTATTTTTGTCATTTGGGTATCTTGCAATTCAATTTATACAAGTATTATAGATATTTTTTTT
Organism: Labia minor; assembly: GCA_963082975.1. Taxonomy (NCBI): domain Eukaryota; kingdom Metazoa; phylum Arthropoda; class Insecta; order Dermaptera; family Spongiphoridae; genus Labia; species Labia minor. The sequence goes on along the minus strand of OY720348.1, from coordinate 23,295,551 downwards.
TGAGGTTATCTATTTAGAAATTTTTTTTTTATTATCTATTCTTTTGAAGGCAAACAACTCACCCTCCCCCCAATATTATAAATAATCAAATATATAATATAAAAGATATTAACAAATCTAGAAATTTAATTAAATTTTCTGACTAGTAATTCATGAACAATTTTATAAAAATATTATATTTACCGACCGACGATAGGAAGGGAAGGTATTATTTTCACACCAAATTTCACATGTGGAGATTTTTACATATCTCTACGAATCATGCATTTTCATAACAGAAAAAAGTATTTTTAGCATGATGTCTGTCCGTCTGTGTGTCCCTATTGATGTGTACAGATTGAACGGCTCAACATATTTTGATATAATTTGATATATTTACTTAATGCATCAGTAACATTAATTCATCAACTTTTGGTGTATATCCGGAAACCGGAAGTGGTAGTTTACAAAGTATTAAATTTATATTCATTGTCACAAAATATTTCACTTAAAATATAGTAATAATTAATAATTGATTAATTAAACTTAAAATAAAAACTAAGATAATATAATTTAGTCAATCAGTTTTAAAAATATTTTTTTTTATATATTTTATATAAATATATATATATAATGATTGAAAATAATTTATTTCAAATCGTCGGTCGGTTCTGTGCCTGGCCACAGCTCAACTTATTAATTCTTATTTGAATTTTGTTAAATTAAATTAAAAAAAAAATACAGAAAAAGAGATGAAATATTTATTTTTGTTTCTAAATTATTATTTGAACAAATGTATAGTACACGTTAGTATGTAAATGGATTGTGCAAATTTTTATACTGTTTTGATAAAACAAATTGAATTTCTCTTCTAACCTGTGAAGGGGAAATTGATTGGTAATACACTCTTTAAATGATGGGCTCAAGAAATTTATATGATACAGTAGAAGTCCGATAATCCGGCACGTTCGGGACCGGCTCGGTGCCGGACTACCGGAAATTCCGGATTATCAGGCGGTAATTATAAGAACAATTAGATTAATAATTAAACTAAAAATACAGTATGCAAATACATACCACAAAGTTTATTTTACATTTCATATAATGTATGTACACGTACTGTAAAAAATATTTCACTTTGATTTAAAAAAGTCACGAATGCCTTTTTGTTTTCTTGACTTTTGGCGTATAAAATCTATTTCTAATGATATGGAAATCAATAATTTCTTAAGCACTGTAGCTAGTCACAGTCGGCATTTAACAGGCCTTGAATAAAAGACCTTCTATAAAAGCATTTAAAATTTTGAATAATCCCTTGGTCCATGGGTTGAATCAAAAATATTACGTTATGTTACGTAGGTGGGAACAGAGTAGCAACAATATTTCCAGAAACTAACTCATCTACTGGCAGGTGGGCTTTGCAATTGTCCAAAAGAAGGATGGCTTTAGTATCTTCTGGTAGACCAAGGCTTTTGAAGGATTCCTTGACCTCAGGCACAAAGTGGTGAAAAAACAGTCTTTAAAGAGGACGCAGTCATCCACGAATTTGATTGAGAATCGTATTGGACAGGCAAGTGTGCATTCTTAAAAGCCCTGGGTTTTGAAAATTTACCTATCACAAAAGGGGAATAGCTCTCGAGCGTTTTTATTTGCTTTAAAGACACACTTTTGGAGAAAACCAAAATTTTTACAATTTTCCGGAGCGATGCCGGACTATCGGGCATTCCGGACTGTTGGATGCCGGACTAATGGACTTCTACTGTATTAATATTTTTGAAAAAATCCAAATTAAAACTATAATATTAATAATATATATAGATAAATAGCTATACATTTTCAAGATGGTTTATTTTGATATATTAGACTATATAATATCTCTCAATTTTAATATTTTAGAAAATATTTTTGTGTGATTTATAGATAAAATAAATTATTATTAGAAGAAAATTATTTTATTTATTAGCTATTTCAATAAATATTTAACTTTCATGTAAATAAATAATTCTTTTGGTCAACGCTGAGAAATAAATATTTATTTATAAGTGTTCTTGTGTAATAATTATTGTATAAATTGCTTATAATTGACTTAGTATATTAAATTTATTTTTTAAATTATTGTTTATATTTTTTTTACACATTTAAATAATTATATTCAAGTATCCTTAAATAAAAATGGAAGCTACACTTGTTGATGGATTCATAAATATGTTCAGATAATTAGAAAATAAATATATAAATATATGAATACATAAATTAATTAATAAATTCCGTTCAATTTATTTAAAATTGATTTTTTTTTTATTATAATTGAGATTTTTTTTATAAAAAATTTAATGAATAAATTAATTAAATTATAAAACAAATAAATCAAAAAATAAATAATTTTTTCTATTTATATTAATTCAAACTAAATAAATTAATTGTATATAAATAAATATGCACAAATAAAACAATTATTAATGTTATTAATAATTATTAATCTATTATTCTATTTCTTTTTTTGTGGAGTTACTGAACACAAATGTTTTTGCTCGCAGTAACTACATTCCTTACAACTGTCTCTATCTAACCTTCATTTTATATTGAGTCAAGTTCTACTAATATATATTGTGTTGAAATTGAATTATTTTATTAAAAGCCATATATATATATATATTTGTTTAGATTTTCGTGAAAATTTTAATTATAAGAATATTGTCCCGGGTTGTGTTCCCGTATTCTGAAACGTGATTCTCGAGTTCATTTTCAAGAGAGTTAGGAGAAGGGAATTTTGGATTTAGGGTCTTAGTCTGAAGGACCATTTGGTGTGATTGGTGTGACTGGTGTAGTTTTAATTACAGTGGTGTAAGGCTCCGATATATCTTGGACATTCGCACTAACAATATCACAATGAACTGAGGTCCGGCTCATCCGAGTGCTACTGGATAATATATAATTGCAGCGCAAATGGCTTAATTGTTTCGTTGTGTTTCATATCCTAGTTAAAAATTTAAATTTTATCTATATGTCTTCAGCTTCAAGATCACAATGTATTTGAAGAGGATATTCACTTGAATAAATATAAATTGTTATGATTTTATCCAGAATACAAACGATAATATTTATTTCTTTGAATGATAATTAACTTAATCTCCCTTATAAAGTTCAGATCAAAAATTTTCAATTTTGTTTTTATTTTGAAATTAAATTTGTTTTTTTATAAATAAAATAAATAGCAAATTATATATATAAAATTAATTAATAAAAAAATATTATAAACTAGGTTTTATATTTAATAATATTCATGTAAGTCAGGAGTCGGCAAACTACGGCCCGCAGATAAATATTGTCATTTTTTATGTAAATGCAAAATAAATTTTCATATTTATTTCAAAATCCATTTGAGTGTAAGATTGACGAACTTTTGTCAGAACTTCAATTATATCATTGACCTGCAAATGATGACACACTAAGAAATGGATCTAACACAATTCTATGAATATCATTCGGAAAATGAACACGGTCAATTAAAATCATATGCACGAGGGTTTATTTCTGTATTTGGAAGTAGAAGCCAATGTGAAAAGACATTTTCGAAAATGAAGTATACAAAATCGCAATATAGATCATTATTAACCGATGACCATTTCAAAACAACTTTAATTATATAAAGTACTAACTTTGTATCCGATTATGATGAAATAATATTAAAATAAGTTGACCTGTGGCCAGGTCCGAACCGACCGACGGTTTGAAATAAATTAATTTCCAGCTACAGAAACAATTTCAAATAATTTTAATATATCTATTAATGTAATAAAAAACAGATATGGATACATAAATAATAAATATAAACATTTTTAATTTTATTTTATTTATAATATATATGCAAGACCAGGCTGTGACGTCATGAATGGCTGGATGACGTTATATAATTTTAAATCAAGAAAAAACTAATAAATATGATTTTCCCGAGGATAAAACGAATACAAAGTGCATGATTCTTGGTGATATATAAATAAATCTTCTCATGTGAAATTTGGTGTGAAAATAACCCTTCCCTTCCTATCGTCGACCGCTAATACTACCACTTCCGGTTTCCGGATTTGCACCAAAAGTTGATCAATTCATCCCACTGATGCATTAAGTAAATATACCAAATTTCATCAAAATCGGTTGAGCCGTTCAGGCTGTACACATCTATACGGACGGACGGACGGACAGACATCATGCTAAAAATACTTTTTTCTGTTAAGAAAATGCATGATTCGTGGAGATATGTCAAAATGTCAACATGTGAAATTTGGTGTGAAAAATAAAAACAATACCTCCTTTACTATCGTCGGTCGGTAAAAAACAATTACATTCATCACATTAATTCAAAATTTATTGTTTAATTAATTAATTTAAAATTTATTTTTTAGTAGATTCTTGATTAAAACAGTAAAATATATATTCTAACATAGTGATTCTCAACCTGGGCGATCGACATCTTAAAGGGGGCGATTCTTTGACTATACGTTTTTGGAGGGCAATAAGTTATTTTTGGCCTAATCATTTTCAACTCTAAAAAAAAGTAAGATGATTTTGCAATTAGGTTCTGAAACTCGATTTTTGAATATGACTCTAAGTTACTTATTTTAGGGATTATCATGCAATTTTTATCTATTAAAATTTATAGGGGGGGGCGAATTATGAAGCCGGCCGTACGAAGTGGGCGTTTGGTCCAAAAAGGTTGAGAAACGCTATTCTAACATGTCTGGCCCACAGATCTTTAAAATGTTTATTTTTGGCCCTTTCATAAAAAACTTTGCCGACCCCTGATGTAAGTTATAATAGTCTATAATCTATATATATATATATGATAAATGCGATTGAATGCAATATATATTTGCAAATATAATTAAATAAATTAAACAATAAAAGGACTAAATGAGAAAAATTGATCACAAGTTATGATATGCCTGCTACTAAGATGTGAAGTAAGTATATTGAGAGTCCATGAGAGATAATTTAGAAAAAAAATCAACTATTTTAATGATAATTTTAAAAATAAATAATATAAAAGTTTCCTTAATAATACAAAGATACTATTATAACAAGTTCAGGGATACAATTAGTGTTATTGAAAATATATTGAAGTTCTGGGAATACATCAGCCAATTTAGTAATAAAATTATTGAAGTCCCCCCCCCCCCCCCACCCCAACAAGTCTTGGTGTGTGAACATCCTATTACTTGATTATAACCCCCATAATGATTATCCATTGAGTAATAATTTTGAAGAGGAATTAAATGGAAAGATATCTATACACAAGAATTATTATTTCTTCTTCTTCTTTCCTTTGCGAGGTTTGCTTCTTTTGACAGCCTCCAAAGATGAACTCGAAGTCAGCCTCCAGTCGACTTGTGGTGAGAGTCTGACGCTGGAGTGGGAGGAGGGATTTGTGAAGGATTTTAATATTGAATAGATAGGATTTTTTATGGTTTGGGACACGACTTGTCCAATGGAATGTGAGGAAAAGTCGTGGCTTGCGTGAGCAGGGTTGCTTCCCTGAAGTGAACCTATCTCTATCTGGATCATAGAGAGGGTACACCCGCTACTCCTATGTATAAAATATTTACTTTGTTTAAATATTATTTTAATATAAATATTAACACAATGAATAAAATATCAAAATATCTAGATTTTAGAAAATATAGGATTATCTGTTCAATTATTTTGTCAATTAACAAATGAAAAACAAACAAATTAAATATAATATATCATATATACTCTCAAAGAAATTTTTATAAAAAAAAAAACATAACCAAAAATAAAACAATGCATGAGGTGTAAAATTATTTTTAAATTTTTGACATTGAATTCTCAGGTGAAGGTGTGAAGACCGCCTAAGGTGGTTCTAGATGACTATTATATTATTGTATTTATTATTATTATTATTATTCACAATGATAATCTAATTAGAAAATCAAATAAAAAAAATAATTAAAATTTTTTATACAGAATGAAAAATTATTATCATTAATCTCTGATAAATATATATATGGTATTTACTTTTTTTACTATCTCCCTAGAGATAGTATTGCGATCACGAAAATTTTCGATGTCGAGATTTTGATGTTTTTATGCGTTTTGAAGGTTCCTGAGTCATTTTCACTAAGGTTGAGAAAAATGTTTCGGTGTATGTGTGTAAAAAATATTAAGCAAAAACGGTTTGATCTAGAATAATTAAATTCGGTATATAAGCATAATTCAAAATTCGTAGTTTGCTATCAACTTTTGAGAAATGTACCTCATTTGGAAGAGAGTCATTACCTATCACGTTTTCATTTTTTTCATCTAAAGTGACCGTAAAAATAAAGATATATTTTTGATAATTTTTCACATGATTAAAAATTGTATAAAACTGCTATATATAGAATTTCAGCTCGATTGAAAGTACCAGAATTAATTTTTTAACACTGGCAATCTCGCGCCAGCACGTTAAGTGGTGTCATCAACAAAGAGCAGTGGCGTACCTAGAACTTTGGCCGCCCGGGGCGATCTCCATTTTGCCGCCCTTTCTATTATAAGTCAATCAAATAGTGGTTTTTATAAATTAATACACATAAATAAATTATTAAGTAATTTAATCAATATTAATTAATACACAGAGTAAATTTTTTTACATATATTTGTATGCACTCGTAAACATATTTATATAATATTTACTCTTCTAGCTTTCATACTAGAAAAATCGTGTATAATGCTCTCAAAATTTATAATATTTGTAATTTCTTGTTCTATTGACAATATTGCAAGATTTTGTAGTCTTAATTGACTCATTATAGAACGAAGATAATTTTGCCGAACAAAATCTTAAAGATGCGTTTACGAATTCAACGAATTTTAATGAATACAATAAAATAAAATAATTATCCTGTTCTTGGTATTAGAATTCAAAATTTACACTAAAATGCATTTATATACACCGAGGAATAATATTCAAAATCATATAGTTGATCATAATTTATATAAATCAAATAGTAAACTTATAATAATCATTTATTATTCAAGAAAGAAAAAAAATAATTATGAAATGAATAAGTTGCTTTTTACAACTATAACTAAATATAAAAAATGCCGCCCCAAGATAAGTGCCGCCCGGTGCGGACCGCACCCACCGCCCCCCCCCCTTAGGTACGCCACTGACAAAGAGCCAAATACTCGCTTTCTTAGAAGCTGGGCAAAGGTTTTAAATTTAAATTTAATATATGATAATTAATTAATTTAATTGAATGACATACTATACTGTAAATTGAAATTTTTTAATTAATTAATCCAATTAAATTATACTTATAATTTATCATTTATTTAATTAAATTCAATTTTTAAATATAATATATGTACATTAATCCAATTCAAATTTGCGAGATAATCAAGTGGAGACAAATTTCAGATTTTTTGAAATATTTCACTAAAATAAAATTTATAATATATTGATTGAAATATATATCACAAGAAACCGAATTCACTAAGTTATTGGAATTAAAAACTAATAGTATTTCTATTGTCTTTTTATCAACGATTAATGTACATTTTATTGTTCGAGTAGTTAAGTTTCCGTGAACGCAAATTAAAAGTTAAAATTGTTTATGTTTAAGAATATTATTATGATTATCCTATGAAGTATACATTGAAAACACATTTTCCCAAAGGCAAATGCTTCTAGTGGGGGAAGATATTGACGTCAAGAAGAATATTTCAGGTCAAAGCCTTCCTGAAGATTCCAGATTATATTATAATTGTTTTTCTGCTGACGTAGGTCTTTAAATGAAACAAAATTAAATGATGATAGGGTGGAGAGTAAAGTTTTTTTTTTCTGACTGTAAATTAACGGGCAGAAATCCTTGAGTAAAGAAATTGGCCAATTAGAATTCAAATGAGAAAAATAACATTGGATGCAAATAAATAAAATCCAATTTGAATTGTAACGCTTGTTGTTTAATTAATCTTAGATAATAGTTATCGGATGAAGGAATTGTATAACTATTCTTGGAATCCTTTCTATAGTACTAAGAAAAACACTTCTAATGATGTCGATTATATAAAATAAAATTCGATTGATAAGATTCTTGTATTAATTCACCTTCCATTGGTTTTATTGATGCAAAACAAAAAAAGTTTGATTTCAATTTGATATTCTCTTCAACAAGTTATGCCATCTTCAATATCGAATCCAAATTTTGATAATTATTCATTCGAGTTATTATAACATGGATTTGGATAATACTTTACCAATGGGTTCATTTTTTGATTCCAGGTAATCTTTTCTGATGCAATTTTTGCGGGTCGTTTCTTCTTTCAGAGATAAATGGATTAAAGTTTACCAGATTAGATCATTATGAATGAATTCCCTAATTATTCAATGATTACGAATTTTCGGTTTTTGGTTCGGTTTGGATATAGAAAAATTATTTAAATAATTAATTTTTTAATCTTCTTATATCCAAACAATAACCGAACCGAAACAGAAAATTAGTGGAGCCCTCTGGTAGCCAAATAATAAAACATGGTAGCTAAATAGAATATCAATGGGTTAATATGCAAACTTTAATCCTTTTTATCTTTTAAACTAGAAGCGACCGCATAAGAAAAGTTTATTTGGAATTAAATAATACTTTATAAAAAAAATTTTTAAAAAACCACGTTTTACTAACGGACTAAAAAGGAGAAAATAATTTTTTTCTGAAAATCCATACTGACATTACATACAAGAGATCTGATTTGAATCAAACTGTCCATAACGTAAAACGTGGGGCGCAACAAATAATAATTTTACTATTCAAATATGATTTCCTTTATTAATTTTTATTTAGCATCAATCGTTGTATTTTTTAAGGCTTAAGTTTTCACCAAAATTCTTGAAGAAGGGAATATTATTAGTAATACGATAGGATAAGTTTCGTGATATAATTTTTATAAATATTACCTATTAAGTATTTAACAGACTTTTTGTAAAAGGGAATATTATTAGTTAATCATTAGAAAATTTATCGTATATTTAATATATTTAAAAATTGTTTAAGATACTAACTTATACTATCAAACTTTTCAAATATCAAATTTTTTATCAGACCACTTGTAAAAGGGAATAATATTAGTAGTCCAATAGATTTTTTTTAATTTAAATTCTTTCGAGCATTAAATTTAATATTTTTGATAAAAATCAATATTCATTCGTCAAATTATATTATGCGTGGTTTTAATGTTTATTTTGAGATTTATATATTTTCTATATTTTTATTAGAAACAGGATATTTTAGACATAGTTGCGCCCCACGTTTTACGTTATAGACAGTTTGATTCAAATCAGATCTCTTGTATGTAATGTCAGTATGGATTTTCTCCTTTTTAGTCCGTTAGTAAAACGTGGTTTTTTAAAATTTTTTTTTTTATAAAGTATTATTTTCTACTTTTTAGTCTTCAAATTTTGCAATCGATTTTAGTTTACTCATATTAATTAAATTTATGAAGTATAATTTAAGAAATGAATGTGTACTAAATATTTATATTTATAAAGTTGGGGATTTTATGTTTTTTTGTTTACATTTTTTTTGTTTACATCCGACATTTTGAATTTTTATATATAGGAATAATTTTGGATTATTTCATTCAAATTGTAGCAATTAGAAGCTCATAGAAATGATAATATTGTATTGTCATCGAGAGCAAAGCTGTTGGTGAAGTTTCAAGAAAATCCGATGATTGGAAGTCGTCGAAAAATCGATTGCAAGATTTGACCCATACAAACACACAGACAAGAATACAAGTTAAGTAAAATGTGATAAAAAGGAACCCAATGGTAAAGTTTTACCCAAATCCATGTTATAATAATTCGATTGAATAATTACACAAGTTTTTCTTAAAAATACAGTCAAATTGAAGTTTTGAATTTAATTAATAAATATCCATTATTGTTTAATTTACAATATATATATATTCTAAAGTTGATCTTAAATTTAGTTTCTTTAATATGCATAAAAATTATTTTTATGTAAAATTAATTAATCTATAATTAATTAAAACAATTTTGTAAGTTATAAATGGTAAATATATTAATGGAAAACGATTCTTCGCCAATGACTTTTAGATTTATAACTTAATATGCTGAAAATTATTAATCTTGGCTTATTATTATATTATTATAAGTTAATATATAACTGAAATAAAAATTATATATATATATATAACTTTAACTTTGAATGGGACATTCCAAGACACATTTGCTTATATTTTTTCTCACACAACTTGTCATGTAAATAAGAAAACTTGTTATAGATTGAAATGACAAGTTTATATTTTTTTTATTTTTATTTTTTCTCTTTTCACTGCAATCAAAAACAAAATAAACTTTTCTAATAATATTTAACAAATATTTGAATAAAATAAATATCTATTATTGTTTAATTTACTCTCTCTCTCTCTCTCTATATATATATATATATAGTTGATTATAAATTTAGTTTATTTAATATGCAATTATAATGAATTGAAATGTCATTTTTTTTTCTCTTAAAATATTTATTTATTTATTTTAAATATTTTTGAACTTTAGCAATTCGAAACAGATTTATTTAAATTTTGAATATTGAGAAGGTGGAATTGTCAAAAATCCTTTTACAATCATATGTTTGAATGATATTATAATTTAAATATTATAAGTATATGCATTTAAAGGAACAAACAGATTCGAACAGAGAAAGAAAATGTTGACCTTAAGACCTAAATGATATAGTAAAATCGTTATCATCAAATTACTAGAAAACAAATTGGAATTATAATGAGCTGGAGTGTCTCCACTCGACTATCTCACAATTTGAATTGAATTAAATAACATATATTATATTTAAAATAAATTTAATTAATTATAAATTATAAATTATAAATTAAAAAATAATATTTATTAAAACATCGCGTCTTTGGCTCTTTGTTGATGGCACCACTTCATGTGTAGGCGCGTGATATGCAGTGTTAAAAAATTAATTCCGGTACTTTCAGCGATTGAATCAAACTGAAATTATATATATAGTAGTTTACAGGGAAAAAAATGAAAACGTGGTAGGTAATGACAATTTTGACAATTTTTACCGACCGACGATAATAAGGGAGGTATTGTTAATCATGTGAAGAACTATCAAACAATATCTTTATTTTTACGGTCACTTTAGAAAAAAACAAACTAAACGTTGTAAGTAATGACCCTCTTCCAGTTGAGCTACATTTCTCAAAAGTTGATAGAAAACTACGAATTTTGAATAATGCCAGTATACCAAATTTCATGATTCTAACTTAAATGGTTTTTGCGTAATCTTGTCTAAATACATACATACACACACACACATTTTTCTCAGCCTTAGTTAAAATGATTCAGGAACCTTCAAAACGTATAAAAACATCAAAATCTCGACATCGAAAATTTTCGAAAATTTTCGTGATCGCAATACTATCTCTGGCGAAATAGTAAAAAGTGTGGCCAGCTGGTATATAACATAAATCATCATTAGAGGGTTATTCCCGGGAATATCCTTCAATTTTTATTTCCCGGGAAACAAATTATTATTATTATAATGCCGATACCGAAATCTTTATTTATTAACGGAAATAAACGTAATAAACATAAAATTCAATCATCCATTTGTCTTTTGTCATATTTTTTTTTCTTTTTCTTTCTTTCTCTCCCTTTAATTTTTCTTTATAATTTTTCTATTTTTTGAGTTTTTTTTACAGTGAACTCTGGCAGAAGGCAGTTATTGAGTATTTAACTTTTTTTTGTATATAAATATATAGTACCGGGACCCCGAGCCTCGGCTCGGTACTTAAGTTAAAAAAAATGATTCATTATTATTGGATTTGGCTGGTAATATTAATACCTGGGACACCGAGCTCTCGCTCTACCCTTTAAAAAATATTGATACACAATTCTTTAATTATTTATTACAATTATTAAATGTTACACATTTGCATCAATCTGATTAAAATTAATGAACTTGTGCTCCTCAATAATACATAAATATATAATATATAGGTACATATATTTTTTTTCTATAGTGTTTTTTTGAAAAACTGTTTAGCGCCCCAAGTGGTTATAAAACAAACTAAAGACAAAAAAACGTGCTTTGCAGCTTTTCGGAATTAAAAAAGCAAAATTGGCAGTCGTGGGACTGGCCGACAGAAGTGAAAACTTCTGCGTAAGAAATTTTAAAACAGACGAAATTCGCGCTATTTCACGAGAAAGATGAATTTCATATGCATGTATATATATATAACTTATATATTATTTTAAACATATATTTTAAACAAATTTGTAACTTATATTTATATATATATAAATACACAACTTTGTTTAAAATATTGCAATACGAACTGTTTTATAATTCTTATCTCTAACATAAAATATATATTTATTATGTGAAGTTCATTTCGTATAATTTTGATTATATATGTATATATGAAATGAACTTTACATAATAAATATATATTTATATGTTAGAGATAATTTATAAAACAGTTCTAATGACAATTCAAATTTCGCGCTCTGTTATAAGAAATTTGAAAGCAGATGGTTTCATGGTGTTGGTCACGATCACGCGAGTTCTATACTTTTTCCCCATCCCGCAAAAGTGCTCAACGCCGCTAAAGAAGTTTTCACTTCAAAAATTATTTAATATTTGGAAATATATCTGACTTATAGAAAAAATGAATATTAATTAAAGAAAGAAATAGTTTTTAAAATATCCTGAATAATATGTAACAATTTTCAAGATAGAAATTTATTACAATATTACAATTATTAACTGTTGCATCATTGCATCAATCTGATTAAAATGAATGGAACTTCGGGTACTCAATAATAATAAATAAAATAATATTAATAAATATATTGAATAATATTTTATTGAAAAAATATTAAAACTTATAAAACTATCTAAAACTTTATTAATAAAAGAACAATGAATAAATAAATATAGAATAGTAATTTATTAAAAAGTAAACAATAGATAAAAAGAAAAAAAAATAACAAAATCATTATTTTCATTTTTAAATAACGATTCACCCGGCGAGTTTCGAACCGACGAAATCCACTCGTTAAAACATCAGTCCAACCGCTGGACTATATGTATTTAGATAAAAAATTGTCATTTTTTTACTGTCTTAGCAGGCAGTATTAAAAATTTTGACGTTTTCCATATATAATTTTCAATTAAGAAATTAATAATGAAGCTGTATGTTTCAAGAGATATCATCAATAAAACTTAATTTTTCTTTATAAATACTATATCTAGTGTGAATTTGAAAAAAATCGTTAGAGCGGTTTTTGAGAACCAATATATATAGATAAATACATATATACAATTTTAGCTAGCATAATAAGATAAGATATATATATAGTTATACATCTGCACGTGTAATAGAAATTGGCATAAATTATAACTGTCAATCAACATTTAGACTTTAAATTCGTTTTCACAACCTTGGGTCTGTTTTAATTGCCATACTTGACCCCTTGGTAAGGGTTCTATATATAAAATGGCTCTTGAACAGGTAACAATAATAAAATACACTATTGCACTTGACCATTTGGAAAGAGAGTAATTTTCCTTACACCCTTCAAATTAATCCATCTCCATCACCTACCCCTTAACTTAAATTAGTTTAAATAAGCTGTAAGAGCGAGTAAGGTAAAGACATAATTATATTTTTTGATAAATAAATAAATATTATTATTTATTCAAGAAATATATATACAATCATTCTGTATGTTATTTCAGTCCACCTTTTTGGGTGATGACAAAAAAAAATAGCAAAAACATCCAAAAAGCAAACAAAAACAAAAAAAAGCAAAACATATTTACATAATAACTAACACTGTAATCAATGATCATAAATGTCTTTAATTGAGGGCACACATAATCACAAACTCAGAATTTCAGTTTTCCATCTTTTTAGATATATACAGTAAAGAAAAACCAAAATAAGAAAAACAAAATACAAAAAAAAATGCCCAAAAAAAAAAAAAAAATAAATCGAAAACAATGCAAAAAAAACCACAAAGAAAGAAAAAAAAAATAAAAAGGAATAACAATTCGTTATTCCTCTAATATGAAGGATCTCAGTTTTAGGCGACATTTCCCATGATTGCCTCTCGTATCTAAAATGTTATTATTGTTAAAGAAAATAATTATGTTTATGTTATTTATATTTTGATAATTATATATTATATCTTACTGCATTTTTTTTTTATTTTTAAATTAAATTTATTTTATATTTTGGCAAAAACAACATTTATTTAACTTTTTCGTAAAACCGGGAAATGCATTTTTAAATTTCCCGATACCCGGGAACGAAAATACTCCGGGAAAATAACCCTCTAATCATCATTAAATGTTAAATAAATAAAAATCAGTGGTCCATGACTTTATGGGACGTAAATAGATTCAGAGTATTTGAAAAGAAGAGACTTTGTATAATTTACCAACCGGAAATATTACACGGAAATAACGTAGGTTACATAATCTTTAAGGATTCCTAGTTAGTTAGAATCGTAAATTTCAGGATGTTACGAAGAGTGACACATGTGGTTCGAGGTTAATAGGAAAATCAATTTGGAGACTTTTTAGTGGGTAGACAAATCTGTGGTAAATGAGAGATGATATGAAATGGATGAAAGTGGCTCAGGATAGGGACGATTGGGGCAATGTAGTTGTTGATGTCAAGAACTTTCAAGTTAAGAAACATCATTGATAAATCGATATTGAAAACTCACAAACACAATTATAACTTATTTTCTTTTTCTATACACCCAAACCTCGGTTGATGTCGATTATTGGAACGAAAAAAGGCCGACGCAAATCGAAACATGTTTACATACATTCTCATATACATTTAATAATTGATTCCTAAATCAAATTTTTATATTCATAAATTCTCTTTTAATTCATTTTTATATTTGCTACTAAGAGCATATTTATGAAACGACGCAAATCAATCGAAATTCCAAAAAAAAATTCTAATTGACGCAAATCGAAACATGTTTTCCATTCATTCTCATATACGTATACATTTAAGAATTAATTCCAAAATCAAATTTTAATGTTCATAAATACTCTTTTAATTCATTTTGACCTTACTACTAAGAGCACATATATGTAACGACGCAAATCAATCGTAATTTTAAAAATTTTCTAAGTGACGCAAATGGAAACATGTTTTCCATTCATTCTCATATACATTTAAGAATTGATTCCAAAATCAAATTTTAATGTTCATAAATTCTCTTTTAATTCATTTTTAACTTACTACTAAGAGCACATATATGTAACGACGCAAATAAATCGAGATTTTAAAAATTTTCTAAGTGACGCAAATCGAAAAATGTTTTCCATTCATTCTCATATACGTATACATTTAAGAATTAATTCCAAAATCAAATTTTAATGTTCATAAATACTCTTTTAATTCATTTTGACCTTACTACTAAGAGCACATATATGTAACGACGCAAATCAATCGAAATTTTAAAAATTTTCTAAGTGACGCAAATCCGAACGACTCAAAATAGTCTTCGATATATACATTATTATTTGATATCAATGATTACCAATTATTGATCATCAAATTGAACGTTTTTTATAAAAATATTATTTTCATTCCTTGAGATTATATATTATTATTATTATTATTATTATTATTATTACTGTCTACGTATCTTTTATATGTAAATAACAATAAATATTATTACGCATTCGACTACTTAAATTACAAAAATATTTAATAATTTAATGATTGATGGTGAATAAACTCTACCCATGAAGGTAACTATTATCCAATTTCTAAAACGAATTTGGAAATTTGCCCCTATCATGAGGAATAATGAAGATATTGCATCGAGTTGTTCTTTGAAAATCACTCCACTCGTTAAAATACCGCCATCTTAGTCCTTTTTTTTGAAAGAAAAACACAGACATAAACATAAATGGCATTTCTCCTAAAAATCAATGACAACTTCGGATCTAATATACGATCCATAGATCAATTATATTCCATGTTTATATTCCATTTTTATAATAATAATTATAATAATGAAATAGAAGCGGAAAGCCAGAGAGGTCCCACCATTTAATGACAAAGTCCTTGAAAAAATATTTAATTATATTAATAATCATACAATTATGAACAACCCGAAGCATGATATTATTGAACAAAATAGAGTGATTAAAGTAGAAATTTTCAATCATAGTTTCCTTAATAAAATAAATATTCTTGTAACGGAAACTATAATTTAAAATATCATGGATCACTCTATAATTAATTATAGATTATATATTGGGTAGATTGATATGTATATAGGTTATGGATTGTTAATATCATGGTTGTTTTTAATTTTAATTGTTGATTTTTGTTTTTGTTTTAATTTTTTGAATTAGCTGGAGTGTCTTCATTCGACTATCTCGCAAATTTGAATTGGATTAAATAACATATATTATATTTAAAAATTAAATTTAATTAATTAAATTATAAATTAAAATCAATAAATAATATTTAATAAAAAAGCGTGTGTTTGGCTCTTTGTTGATGGCACCACTACACGTGCTGGCGCGTGAAATATTAAAAAATTAATTCCGGAACTTTCAGCGATTCAATTAAGATGAAATTCTATATATAGCAGTTTTATACAATTTTTAATCATGTGAAAAACTATCAAACATATATCTTTATTTTTACGGTCACTTTAGAGGGAAAAAATGAAAACGTGGTAGGTAATGACCCTTTTCCGGTTGAGCTACATTTCTCAAAAATTGATAGAAAACTACGAATTTTGAATAATGCCCGTATACCAAATTTCTACTAGGTCAAACCGTTTTTGCGTAATCTTGTCTACATACATACACACACACACAGACATTTTTCTCAACCTTAGTGAAAATGATTCAGGAACCTTCAAAACGTACAAAAACATCAAAATCTCGACATCGAAAATTTTCGTGATCGCAATACTATCTAGTAAAAAGGGATCCAATAAGAGAAGAAATAGAAAAATTCTTTGCAAATTGTATTATCGGGAAATGATATTAAATATAATAGATCAATTTATTGTTGAATATGTGCATTAATAATTGTTAATCTGTTTGGATGCGAAATGATCTTCCATTTCTTAGAAATATGGTTAGATAGAATCAAGGTCTTGGAAGTTCGATCAAACTGCATTTCAACATTTTTATATTATCATAAAAAACAATTTTTGCAGTTTAAACAGTTTGATAAAATTTTAATTATATTCAATTTTAAAATTATTTTTAATGTAATATTTCCTTTTGGATAAGTTTGATTTTATTCTAATTAGTATCGTTTATAATTTGTCCAAATAAGAATTTATTATTATTTTTCTTTTTTTTATATAATTATAAAAAGTAAGTAAAATAATTTATAATAATTTTATACATGTTTTAGAAAATTTTAGTACAATTTATTCAATTACGCCTGAATGAATGCAACCAGCTAAGCTTTTCTTATAAAAAAAACACATTAAATCTAGTATTGAAATATGAAAACGAAAGAAAAGAAAATATATAAATAGGGTCTTGTAATTTTTTAAATATGTTTTTTTTCAAATTGTAGATTTCATGATTAAGTATTAAATTGTAATTTTTAAAATTGTTCATTGAAAAAAATTAATTAAATTTTACTTGTAATTAATTTTAAAATGATTTTAAAAGAAATATTTTCTTTGTGGTAAGTTTGAATTTATTATTATCATTTATGTGGTTCAAATAATATTTAATTAATATAATAATAATAAGAAGAAGAATTAAGTATTAATAATAATTTATTAATCGTAATAGTTTATTATAAAGTAAAATTTCTAATAATATTTAGTAAAAAATTAATTAATAAGTAATGCAACCAGTTATCGTTTTAAATCATGAAATCTGGTATGGAAATATAAAAGAGATAAGAAAGAAGCTTGCAGTGGCGGATTAAGGTCGTCTGAGGCTTCTAGTTACTTTAAATTTGCGGGCCTCACTTGATATTGTATATGCACTTATTTTTTATTCTACCCACTATTAATACCTATTTAAAAATTAAAAAAAAAAGAAAAATAGCAAATTGTACCTTATTTTTTTAAATAGATATATATAATTTAGACTTAAAAATTACACACAGAAAATAAAAATTTAATATTTACAAAAAATATTTTTAATATTTTAAAATTTTTAAGCTTCTAGGCATGTCTTCTTAGTGGATAATCCGCCAGTGGGATCTTGTAATTTTTTAAATTGTACGAGGGCAGTGACTATTTGAATTTCCCGTCTCTTAAATGAAATGGCAATACTACTCCTGTAATCAGGCAACCAACAGCTGACTTCTGTCGAAATTTGAACCAGCTGGGTATTTTAGTTTTTGTTTGACATCCATTAATAACAGACTACATCGTTATTTGAGAAGAAAATGGAAAATAGTGAATTTCGTGTGCTCATTAATCATTAATGAAATCATCACTGAAAACGAGTTTTTGCGTCGTTTCGTAACTGTGGATGAAACGTGGATCCACCACAACACACAAGAGACCAAGTAGCAGTCAAAACATGAACAAATCTTATTTTTGGAAAGGATAAAAAAAAATTGGAGAAACGTTGGAGGAAGTGTATAGAGTTCAAAGGAGACTACGTTGAAAAATAAAATATTTTTTTTTATTTAAAATTCTATGTTTCATTCAAAAAGTCACGGACCTATTGACCTGCCCTCGTAGATTTCATGATAATGTATTAAAATATAATTTTTAAAATATTTAAAAATGTAAATTTGTACAAAAAAATCTATTTTCTAAGGAGTGAAGTTCATTACCAGGGCTTAGGTATATTACGTATATAAAATAAAATAATATTTTCCAAAATAAAAACACAATCATTCTTCTTTCTCTTTGATCAAGTGAAGGTCGTTCATATCCTCCCCCATAAATATAATAAAATAATTATAGTATTTTTTCCCTCAAACAAAATAATTCTTGTTTTCAAACAAAATACTTATTGTTCATTTTAAATGGTTAAGTCTCCACTCAGATATCAATTAAATGTAAACGTGCGTCAAAATCTTAATGGCTTTTTGCTGATTTCAAAATGCTCATATAATTATTATTATAAAGAAAAAAAAATAATAAAAAAATTCTGAATTATTTTTTACTCAAAAAAAAATAAATATAGTAGTATAATAGTAAATAATCATACATCCGTGAGTAACTAATTATGTATTTTTTTTTCTAAATAATTGGAGAACTGACGTATTTATATAACCATGATATGAAATTGCTAACAATTATATATCTGTATGAAAAAATAAATAAATGAATATATATAAAATGTTTTGGTTAGGTTTAATATAATTTCATTTTAAGAGACCTATATTTTAATTTTAATATATTTCAAAAATAAATAAATTGATAACCGAATAAAAAAAAACTTAAAAGATAATTTTTTCAAGTTCTGGTATTCGTTCACACTCTCCCTATATATCTATATATAAACATATATATTTATATTTAAATATCTTGTACAAATTTTAATAAGTTGACCTGTGGCCAGGCACAGAACCGACCAACGGTTTGAAATAAATTAATTTACAGCTATAGAAACAATTTCAAATAATTTAAATGTATCTATTAATGCAATAGAAAACAGATATGGATATAACATAAATATTTTTAATTTTATTTTATTTATAATATATAAGGAGGCGCTGGCTGTGAAGTCATGAAGGGCTGGGTGACGTCATATAATTTTAAATTAAGAAAAAACTAATGAAGATGATTTTTCCCGAGGATAAAAACCAATACAAAATGCATGATTCGTGGAGATATGTAAAACATCTCCACATGTGAAATTTGGTGTGAAAACAATACCTCCCTTACTATCGTAGGTCGGTAAAAATTTAATAAAACTTAATCATCCACTCATGTTCAAATACATTTTTTTAAAATTGTATTTGATTTTCAAATGTTAATTCATTAATTAAATTTAATTTTAGTTTTATTTGGGAGATAAAAATTCCCTTATATATAAGATTTTTTATAAGAGATACATTTGTCATGGAATTGTCTTGGAAGTTGGTAGAAGGTCGGCTTAGAAACAAATTCATGCCTTCGGAACAAGTTTGGTCGAAGCATAAAATATTTTTGTTTAAATTATAAAATAATTTTTAATATTATAGAGAGTTTTAGCAGTTTTATATAGGAATTGATTATATTTATTTATTTTTTTATGATATCAACACCTTATTGACATCAAATCTTGTTAAATATCAATCAATCAATTTAAAATTTTTATACTCTCTATGGCAGCGGTCGGCAACCCGTAAAGCCATTTCAAGTGCCCGCAAACTTTTGAAAATTTTCAATTTTTTTGAATATGGTTCTAAAAAAAGGTAAGATAATTTTGTGGTTAAACTTTTGAACATTTTCGATTTTTTTTTCAATATGGTTCTAAGATAAGTTGACCTGTGGCCAGGTCCGAACCGACCGACGGTTTGAAGTAAATTAATTTCCAGCTACAGAAACAATTTCAAATAATTTTAATATATCTATTAATGTAATAAAAAACATATAGGCATATAACATAAATATTTTTAATTTTATTTTATTTATAATATATATGTAAGACCAGGCTGTGACGTCATGAATGGCTGGATGACGTCATATAATTTTAAATCAAGAAAAAACTAATAAATATGATTTTCCCGAGGATAAAACCAATACAAAGTGCATGATTCGTGGTGATATATAAAAAAATCTCCTCATGTGAAATTTGGTGTGAAAATAACCCTTCCCTTCCTATCGTCGATCGCTAATACTACCACTTCCGGTTCACGGATTTGCACCAAAAGTTGATCAATTCATCCCACTGATGCATTAAGTAAATATACCAAATTTCATCAAAATCGGTTGAGCCGTTCAGGCTGTACAC
This sequence comes from Labia minor, assembly GCA_963082975.1. Lineage (NCBI taxonomy): Eukaryota > Metazoa > Arthropoda > Insecta > Dermaptera > Spongiphoridae > Labia > Labia minor. The sequence goes on along the minus strand of OY720348.1, from coordinate 23,274,594 downwards.
ATCTATACGGACGGACAGACGGACAGACGGACGGACAGACATCATGCTAAAAATACTTTTTTCTGTTTAGAAAATGCATGATTCGTGGAGATATGTAAAAATCTCCACATGTGAAATTTGGTGGGAAAAAAAAAGGTCATGTGGTTTTGCGATGCTCTGAAACATTTTCGATTTTTCAATATGGCCAAGTGTGTCCACCCCTGTTATATTATTTCAGAAATGTGCCCGACTATTGAAAAAGGTTGCCGACCCCTGCTCTATGGTTCATATTCATATAAATGTGTGAAGAGTTTAATATTAATAAAATCACTTATTAATTTCATAATTTGTTTTTCCAAGGGGTACTTAAATTAAAAGGTAATTAAATATTAATTGAATTTAAATTTAAGCGAGAAATAAAAAGAAAATAATATATTTGAACGTGCTATAAATAAAAAAAATAGGACTTAAATAATTAGATTTAAAAGAATTGGTAAAGAAGTTGACTAGGGATAGGGATGAGTGGATGAATTAGGATGCTTCGTCTACAAATTTTCGGGTTTAAAAATAAGTTACTTATTAAACCACTCTAAGGATTTTTTTAAAATTCATCTATAGATAATTTTTATAAAGAAATATCGATCTGTTTTGGTTTCAGCCTTGGGAAAAATCATCTTTGTATGTTTTTTCTAAATTGAAAATAGGAATTTTAATAATTTTTTTATTATTAAAATTATTATAAAAAAATTGCGCTTTAAATACAAAATATTATGAATAAAATAAAATTAAAATATTTCTTTTAATAATATTTTGTAATCAAATTACGTAATATATATTATGTTATATCCACAGGCCATACTTTTCTGTCTTTCAGTGCATTAATACGTACGTTTAAGGGGTGTATGTTTTACGACTATTTTTTTCTTTTTAATTTATGTTCTTTTTAAATGAGTTGAAATTGTTTCAAATATTTTTTCGATTATTTATTTTAAAATATAATCTTAATCTTAAATATTAATAGTTTATAAGGAATCATATTTTTAAAGTACCGAACGCCGGCTCGGTGAACCAGATACTAATTAGTTAAGATTGAAAAGTAAAAATATTATTATTTAAAATTTTTAATTTCATATAAAAATTTTTTATTTAATATTAATTTTTTAATTTAAAAATGTTAAAATATCATTTTTATGAACTTTTTTAAAGTATATATACATTAGCTTGCTCACATTTGAATGAATTCTATTTGTAAATAATGAATTATATAGCATTTAATTTAATTATTTCTAGTAAAAACAAAATGATATTAAAATTTTTAGAGTAGTTCTATAGAGAGTTCTAGTTGTGTGTCACACTATGACACTATGTTTGACTGAATAGTTGTTGAAAATATTAAACTAGTTCAAACGATGATAAACTTCTCGATTAACAAATGAATTAGAAATGACCTATTTTCAAAATATAAAAATGTTTTTTTTTTCAATAAAAAAATAAAATGTTAATAATCAAATATTTTAAGAGTATTTATCAAAATATAACTAATTTAATCACAATAATATTTAAAAAATCATGAACCGTGTGATTAATTGTCGAATATGTATATTTAATGATTTTTTATTTAATTAAATTAATTAAAATAAAATATATATTTGTAAATTATAAATATATAATTAATTAAAAGAATTAATTGTTTATAATTTATCGTTCTCAATTTAATATGGTAAAACTAACTTGTAATCTAATTTATTTCTTTTAGCTATTGTATTTCTTTATTTTTATTTTATTTTCTATTTTACAATATATTGTTAATATTTGGGTAGATGTATTTCTTTTAGAATAAAATAAAATCCATTTTTTTTGAAAAACCGACTTACAAATTCAATTAAACAAACAATTAATTATTAAATTATAAAATAAAATATGATGTTCTACCACACACACACACAAACATATTTTTTATATAATTATATATTTATAATTTACATATTTAAAATTAAAAATCTCCTGATTTATTTATTTATTTATTTATTTATTTAGGTTTTGATTTAAAATTCACTATACCACATATGACAATAATATAAATATAAAAATTTTTTATAAAATAACTTTTTTCCAATCGACTAAAAAGAATAAAATAATTTTTCTATAAGCCTGACAAAGTTTATGGATGAATTGCTTCATATTCAACGAAAAACGTTGGGCGCATTTAGTTTAATTTATTTATATGAACATTCAAGTCAAATTTTTGTAATAATAAAAATTTTATTAACCACATAAACTGACAATTTTTTTTATCATGCAATAAAATTGATAGTTTAAGAACTAAGAAATTAATTTTATTATTTTTCACTGTAATATACTTATATCAAAGTATCTATCAAAATTTTAAAGAATTTTTATTAAATTTACATATTATCAATCATATCCAAAATGGTTGTTTATATTTGAAGAAATAGTGTTACTTGTTAATTAAGTGTTTTAGTGTGGTATGTATCTTAGTATATATATATATGAATTATAGCTTTATAAAGGAAGTTAATTGCATATAAGTAAATGCGCCCAACGTTTTTCGTTGAATATGAAGCAATTCATCCATAAGCTTTGTCAGGCTTAGAAAAATTATTTTATTCTTTTTAGTCCATTGGGAAAACGTTATTTTATAAAAAAAATTTATATTTATATTATTTTATTCTTTTTAGAGGAATTTTAATATGATAAATTTATATAATATAACAAGAGAAATAGAAAAGATGAAGTTCTAGGAAAATTTACAAATTGAATAAAACAAAAATAAATGTTAAGTAAATGTTATTATTGAATAATAATTATTATATTATATTTATAAATAAATAATTTTTATTAATATGAGATTTTATAAATGTATATATATATAAATATATATATTGTCTTCATAAAAAATGGCGATACAACTGATTAATAAGAGTTAATCATTAATTTTAATGCTATGAAATATTTTTAAATGCGTTAAAAATGAAAATCTATCCTGAAATCAATATTTATGTTTTAAAATCCGTTGAAAAAAAAATAATCGGAGCAATACAAAAGAAGTTAGTTACTAAAAGTAATTAATCGCTTATTAATTACAATTAATTAATTATAATTCAATTATATTTATTCTATACCTTCTGGGGATCGATTGAAATATCTATAAAATTTTTCAAAAGTGTATCTCAATCTAAAGATGATGAAAATCGATTTCAATTTGTCAAAAGAGCGACAAACACAGACAGTCAAAGAGACATGCGCCAAGTGAAGTTGAGAAACAGTTGAGAAAAAGAAAAATTTAAAATAAAATCCAGAAAAGACTACATTTTAATTTTCTTTTTATATTAATTTAAACATAGTTATTTCAGAATAACATGCTATAAGGAAGATCAGGTGTATGTATCAGGTAGAATTTTAAAGGTGTTTTGAAATGATATAATTGTTATGTTTTCAAAACTGAGTTAATAAGTATTGACAATTATTTATTCTAATTATAATGTTTAATTGAGATAAAAATTTTAATCTTATCATGTTTTTCACGCATAGCAATAAAAAATTACTAAATTCAAATATTACATCTTAAAAACATAAATAAATATTTATCAGAAATTATTTAAAAGAAAATAATAATGAAAAAAATGAACTATTTCTTTGCATAAATATGTTTTTAAACAATATCTCATTGAAATATCAATTATATTTATGAGGGCAGGTCAATAAGTCCGTGACTTTTTAAATTTCCCGTCTCTTAAATGAAAAGGCAACACTGCTTTTATTAGCAGGCAACTATCAACTGACTCCTGTCCAGTTGAGTCTTTTAGTTTTTGTTTGACATCCATTAATAGTATACTATATCGTGATTTGTGAAAAAAATGAATAAAGTGAATTTCCATGAAAATTCATGAATTGGGATACGAATTCCTCCCTCATCAGCCCTATTCTCCGGATTTAGCCCCGTGTGCCTATTTCTTGTTTTGTACCTGAAGAAATGGCTCGGCGAAAAAAGATTTGACTCCAACGTTGAAGTCATCTCACAAACAAATCAATCAATGTCCTCGACAAATCTTATTTTTTGGAAGGGATAAAAAATTTGAGAAACATTGGATGAAGTTTTCAGAGCTCAAAGGAGAGGAGCAGAGGAGTTGAAAAATAAAATATTTTTTTATCCAAAAACCTGTGTTTCATTCCAAAAGTCACGGACGTATTGACCTACCCTCGTATTTATTAAAAAGTAGTTTATATAATATATTTTAAATGACAATACAACAAAAAGATACAAAATAGTTAATTTCAAGCCAAAATAGAGTATATTAATTTATTGTAATTTAGTTTTGCAAATTAATATGAAGAATAAATTAAAAAAATAAATAAATAAATCGTCCTGATGACAGGAACAGAGGAGTAGGGATACAATAAAAAGGATAATTTCATAAAAATTTTCATTATATCATTAAATATAATTATATAAATTAATAAATAATGATAAAACTATGTATTATTCAGATAAGTGTTTAAAAAACTTAATATTTTTGGTTGGTCCTTTAACCATGTGTTCAAAATTCAAATTCAAATTCAAAAAATTCTTATATGGTAAATAAAAAAAAATATATTTTAGATTTTTGAACAAAATAAATAATAAAATTAATAGTTGTAACATTTTATAATGTATTTTATTTAATAGTTGAAATGCGCATAAAGTAAATTCATCATTAAACATGAAACTTCACTGTTAGCTTAATTAATTTTAACTTATTAAAAAAATAAACAATGTTAAAAATTTAATAATGATTATGATGATGTTGATGATGATAATTTAATAGAGTGGTTTCCAAGCCTATTTGGCCAAACGCCCCCCTTTTCCAGAAAAAAATTTACTTAGCGCCCCCTGGAAATTAACTTTTTTTAATTTTAATAACAATTAAACATAAAAATAAATGTACCTATTCGTAAAATATTCTAAATTAAGGTATAAATTAGAAACATTGAAATTAAGTATCTATTTAGTGCACTCAGAATAGAAAATTAATATAAAAGTAATTATCCCTAAATGCACCTGTGGCCATCACCGTTCCCTGGATTCCTGCAGCCCCACGAGAGGGCGGTAGCGCCCACTTTGGGAATCCCTGATTTAATAGATTTTGGATTTGACCACAACTAAAAGCTGATTTATCTTTTTAAAATATTAATTTTTATCAAATTATTGTAAATATGGAAAAAATTCGATTAAAAAAAAAATATTTTCTGTGCCAAGAAATTTTTTTCAGAAATGATATAACAAACTATATATATATATATAATATTATTACATATTTTTTTCCATTACAGAAAAGGAAGAGAGGGAAGAAAGCAATTATATTATTTGATCTAAGATCTACTCTTCGTAGAAGTATTAAATACTACAGAAATATAATTTTTTTTTGTCAGAGACATCCAATGAAATGCTCCTGAAAATGAAAAAAAGTCAAGTAAGACGAATAAGAGACAAAAATTATTTCAAATCTATATAATTATATTTCAAGTCTTATAAAAAAAAAGAAAAATATTTATTAAGTTTAATTATTATATATTGACGTCATTCATTTGAAGGTATTTATTTCTTGGTAGGTTGGGAGGCTATTAGATTATCCTACAGGCATTGCCACACCTTATAATGAACAAACAAACAAAAAATAATAGCATTCTTACATGGAGAATAACGGAAATAGGATTTTTAAAACCCATCGAAAGAACTTCTTTCATGAATTTGTCTTCATAACACACCAAAAATTCATCAATTTTTCTTTAAATATTTACTGAATACAGTAAAATCGCAACTTCTAAGAAAATAAGCTGGAGTGTCTCGACTCGTCTATTTCGGAATTTGAATTGGATAAAATAACCTATTTTATATTTAAATTAAATTTAATTAATTATAAATTATAATTATAAATTAAAATTAATAAATAATATTTATTAAACCAGCGCATGTTTGGCTCTTTGTTGATGGCACCACGCCACGTGTTGGTGCGTGATTTGCAGTGTTAAAAAATTTATTCCGGTATTTTCAGCGATTCAATCAAGCTGAAATTCTATATATAGAATATAAATATATAATCAAATGAATAAAGTAGTTAAAAAAAAAAACAAAACGAATAAATTGTTTAAAAACCTATAATAATTTTAAATATAAAATTTCAGTTGCCATTTTCGATATATATAATCTTAAGATCGGTAGAAATAAATAACTAAATAAATAAATTAACGAATCATATAAATATATAATCAACTGAATAAATTAGTTTAAAAAAATAAGCTGGAGGGTCTCCAGCCGACTATCACGCAATTTGAATTGGATTATATAACATAATTTATTATATTTAAATTAAATTTAATTAATTAAAAATTATAAATTAAAATTAATAAATAATATTTATTAATCCAGCGCCTGTCTGGCTCTTTGTTGAAGGCACCACGTCACATGTTGGCGCGTGATTTGCAGTGTTAAAAAATTAATTCTGGTACTTTCAGCGATTCAATCAAGCTGATATTGTATATATATCAGTTTGATACAATTTTTAATCATGTGAAAAACTATCAAACATATATCTTTATTTTTAAGGTCACTTTATAGTAAAAAAAAATCAAAACGTTGTTTTCCGGTTGGCTACTACATTTCTCAAAAGTTGATAGAAAACTACGAATTTTGGCCGGTATGCCAAATTTCATGATTCTAGCTCAAACCGTTTTTGCGTAATCTTGTCTACATACATACAGACACACACACACAGACACAGACATTTTTCTCAACCTTACAATTAGTGAAAATGACTCAGGGACCTTCAAAACGTATAAAAACATCAAAATCTTGACATCGAAAATTTTCGTGATCGCAATACTATCTCTGCCGAGATAGTAAAAAACAAAACAAAACGAATAAATTGTTTAAAAACCTATACTAATTTTAAATATAAAATTTCAGTTGCCATTTTGGATATATATAATCTTAAGATTCGTAGAAATAAATAATAATAATATTATTAATAAATAATAATAAATGTTTGATCATTGGTCATTTAAAAATCTCACTAATTTGAAATTCAAATAAATAAATAAAATTAATTAATGACTAAAGAAATCTAAAAAAAAAATTAGCTGGAGTGTCTCCACTCGTGAAAAACTACACATGTGAAAAACTATCAAACATATATCTTTATTTTTACGGTCACTTTAGAGGAAAAAAAATTAAAACGTTGTAGGTAATGACCCTCTTCCGGTTGAGCTACATTTCTCAAAAGTTGATAGAAAACTACGAATTTTGAATAATGCCCATGTACCAAATTTCATGATTCTAGCTCAAACCATTATTGCGTAATTTTGTCTGCATACATACACACATGCACACACACAGACATTTTTCTCAACCTTAGTGAAAATGACTCAGGAACCTTTAAAACGTATAAAAACATCAAAATCTCAACATCGAAAATTTCCGTGATCGCAATTATTTTAGTAGTTATTACATTTTGTAAACTTCGCCATTTTGTCAATGAACTATATTAATTTTAAAGATGAATCTGCTAACAAAAATATACAATAACTATAATTCTAAAAAAAATCCTCTGACTTTTGTACATCCTACGCAAGGACAGCGCCTATCAAGTCGGTTGTCGTCAAAGCAACTATAACTATAATTCATTGAATTTACATATAAAGAATAAATATAACCTTAGTGTCAAGATTCATTAAATTTTAAATAATATAAATAAAATGCTTGTTCTTTGTGGACATTAAAAAATAAAATATAAATCAATTATCAATATAATATTTTTTATAACGTTTTTCTCAACTTCACTTGGCGTCTGTCTCTTTGTCTGTCTGTCTGTTCGCTCTATTGACAAATTGAAATCGATTTTTATAATCAACTTTAATAATTTTTAATTCTAATTTTTAAACTTACTTGGAGACACTATTTTGCTACTTACTATTACTATTATATATTATATATTATTATATTATTTATATATATAATATATTATTAACAAAAAAATTGAATAATTCGTAAATTGATCTTCTTATTGTTTTCTGTTATCGTTTTCAAAAAATTAACATCTTATGGCAAATTAGGAAAGCAATTATATTTCTTTTATATATATGTATATATATATATATAATTTTAAAATTCATTTTTATTAAAACTACTATTTCACTTATATACAGAATGTCTCAAAAAAATGTACTAATACTTTGAATAACTATAAAAACATTATTTATGAACATAAAGACAAGTATAAAGGATTGAATTACTGAAAAAAAGATCTAATTAAAGAATAAAAGAATCCTGTTCGCAAATGTCCAAATTGATGACCGTTATTACCCAGACAACGCTGTCAACGTGAACCAATGGATTCACAAACGGTACAAAACGGTACAAAAATATGAGCTGTGGTCAGGCATTGAACCGACCGACGATTTGAAATAAATTAATTTCCAAATAACAATATATATATATATAAAGTATAAAAAAAAATATTTTTAAAACTTAAATTAAAATGACTAAATTATATTATCTTCGTTTCTATTTTTAGGGGTGAAATAATCAATTATTAATTACTACTAAATTTTAAGTGAAACATTTCCGACAATGAATATAAAATTAATACTTTGGAAACTACCACTCCCGGTTTCCGGATATACACCAAAAGTTTATGCATTAAGTAAATATACCAAATTCTATCAAAATCTGTTAATCTGTTCAAACTATACACCTAACAGACGGACAGACATCATGCTAAAAATACTTTTTTCTGTTTAGAAAATGCATGATTCGTAGAGATATGTAAAGATATCCACATGTGAAATTTGGTGTGAAAACAATACCTTCCCTTCCTATCATCGGTCGGTAAAAATGGTCCTATTATGCCCAATGCTGATATCCCACACCACACTGTTACCCCTGGTAAGTTTTGTATGGAAACCCTGCATCTTCTGCACATTTTGCCAGGTACCATTCACAGAATTGAACGCTCTGGTAAGGATCATCTTCATTGAGAGCCTGGAGTAGTGTTGGAATGTAGCATTTCCAACGCAGACATTTTTTGAGACACCCTGTACATGCATTAAAAGTTAAATAAATCATATTTTTTTGGTTAATTTTTTTTTTTTTTTTTTTTTTTTTGAAAAACAAGTGACTTATATGTTTTCTAAAAGGCACCTATTTTATTAGTTAAGTTTCAACAGGTACAAAGATTATTTTTTTATACATATGAAACATTTCTTTCATTTCAAAAAAATGAGTAATTTTATAATTAAAAATATTTAAAAACATATTCGTGTGGTATTTAATTTAAAAAAATAAAATATTCTTCTACTTTTTTTTTACATTATTTTTTTTTTTTAAAGTGCTATCCAATTTTGTAATATTTATATTATACATGTATATGTTACAGTAAAAATGATAAATCGGTGATTATATAAAATTATACATAATCACAGAATTTGGTAAATATAATAAATTATTTCATATTTATCAAATTTACCGGTTAGTTTATAAAATCCCCAATTCTTAATGGGGAATGTGATAAAAGTTTCTTATTTTACGAAAATATTTTAAAATATTTGCACTTGTCATCATAATCACCACTAAATTTGGGAAATACCAAATCGTAATGGTAAATGTGATAAATTTCAAGACTTATTGGGCCAATAGAATAGAATGCAGGCTTTTTTGAGTAGTTACTATACTCAGAAAGATTTTTTAGTTGGACAATATGGCGTAAGAGACCACGAATTACAATATTTTATATTTTACAATTAAAAAGGGTACTAACATATTATCACAACCATATTGGTGGCATGATGTATATATTCCGTTTTTAGAATTGGCGAAAACTTAACGAATTTTCGTAAAATAAGAAAATTTTATCACATTCCCCATTACGAGTTGGGGATTTTATAAACTAACAGGTAAATTTGATAAATATGAAATAATTTATCATATTTACCAAATTCAGTGGTGATTACGTATAGTCACCGGTAATTTTATATAATCACCGAATTTATTACTTTTACAGTAATATATAAATATATATACATATATATATAAGCCATACTGCTTAAATGTATCTAAAGGGATTAACTTTTTACTTTCAATTAAAATAAAGGTAACTATCGGTATTTTTTTACCAAGAATGGAGTTATGTCACTTTCGAAATTCACAACCAAGATTTGTTATAAAATTAGAAGGAGTCTAAGCCTATATAAAGATAATTTAAAATGCTTCCAATTGAAATATAACCATAGATTTCTAAATAATTCTTACAATAATATAATAATTTCCTGCTGATTAAGCAAATTTGTTATAAATTAAATTATTTTTGTGCAGTGGAGTGGCGAACTTAACTCGCGCCGGGGTACATACCTTTTTAAACCCCCCCCTCCTCCTCCTCCCATTCGAAAACCATATAAAATTATATGTTAAATATACTCACAAATTAATGAATAAATAAAGTAAAAGAATAAAGTCAGGATCAAGTTAGGCTTTAAATTTGAGACTAAAAAATGCAATTGAGAAAACAAGACTAGATTTTGAAATGTATATGATCTCATCTAGGATTAGTTCAAAAGATACCTATTATTTATTTTACATATTTATAAAAAAAAATATTTTAAAAACACTGGCACAAAATTTAAAATATATTTTCCAGAAATCAATTAAATAAAAATTAAAATTATCCAGCAATTTTTGTTTTTTTAGTTTAAAAAAGTATGTTTATTAGCCAAAAATATACAAATATATGTTGTTTTTCCCATAACATATAAAAGGGATTACATGACTTTTTCTTACAGCTAATTGGTGACTCCAAGGTCGTAATTATTTATACAATGTTTCTTTTTTATTATTACGCTATTAACTATTTTTAATATTACAATTTCAAAGTGTAAATTAATTATTATTTTTATTTCTTTGTCTAGGAAAAGGCTATATAAAATAATAACCTAGACTATAACCAGCAATTTTTGTTTTGCGGACTATTTGGCCCCCCTTTGTGAGTAGCGCCCGGGGCATGATATTAAGTTATTAAGTATGTAGTATAATTTACTCATAAAAACATATTCAAAATGAATAAAATAAGAGAAAATAATTTTAAAGTTATATAATAAATGGGGTTGAAATGAAAAGGACATATGGCTCGAATGGGTGAAGAAAATTACTGAAAAATATATTTAGGTGGGATAATTGATTAATTTTTATTTTTAAAAGAAAATAATGATAAAATATAATTATTATAAGATATTGGAAATTAATATATATACAAGTTTATTTAAATCAGTGGTTCCCTAACTTATTTGGCCAAGCGCCCCCATTCCAGAAAAAATTTACTCACTGCCACCGTGGAAATTAATTTTTTTTTTTTAATTTTAATAACAATTAAACAAAAAAATAAATATACCTATTTGCAAAATTTGCAAAAAGTAGTTTATATAATATAATATATTTTAAATGACAATACAACAGAAAGATTCAAAATAGTTAATTTCAAGCCAAAATAGAGTATATTAATTTATTGTAATTTAGTTTTGCAAATTAATATGAAGAATAAATTAAAAAAAATAAATAAATAAATCGCCCTGATGACAGGAACAGAGGAGTAGGGATACAATAAAAAGGATAATTTCATAAAAATTTTCATTATATCATTAAATATAATTATATAAATTAATAAATAATGATAAAACTATGTATTATTCAGATAACTGTTTAAAAAACTTAATATTTTTGGTTGGTCCTTTAACCATGTGTTCAAAATTATTAATCGAAAAAATTCTTATATGGTAAATAAAAAAAATATATTTTAGATTTTTGAACAAAATAAATAATAAAATTAATCGTTGTAACATTTTATAATGTATTTTATTTAATAGTTGAAATGCGCATAAAGTAAATTCATCATTAAACATGAAACTTCACTGTTAGCTTAATTAATTTTAAATTATTAAAAAAATAAACAATGTTAAAAATTTAATAATGATTATGATGATGTTGATGATGATAATTTAATAGAGTGGTTTCCAAGCCTATTTGGCCAAACGCCCCCCTTTTCCAGAAAAAAATTTACTTAGCGCCTCCTGGAAATTAACTTTTTTTAATTTTAATAACAATTAAACATAAAAATAAATGTACCTATTTGCAAAATATTATAAATAAAGATGTAAATTAGAAACATTGAATTTATGTATCTATTTATTGATCTCAGAATAGAAAAGGAATATATGTACAAGTTATTTTCACTAAAAGCACCTGTGGCCATCATCGCCCCCCTGGATCGCTTCAGCGCCCACGAGGGGCCGGTAGCGCCCACTTTGGGAATCACTAATTTAAATGAATATTATTATGTTATCTATTTTATTTAATTTTAGAACAAAATAAAAAATCATATATATATATATATATATCTGTGGCTCCACGGAACTTCTTGGCCGCAGCAACCACATTTCTCCAAATGTCCCTATCCTGAACCACAACCATCCAACCCCTACCCTCTCCCATCCTAATTTTTATTCCCTCATTTTACTGGCCTAGATCTCTTTGTAATGTGGTTGATGTTTCATGATTTAATTTTTAGTTCAACCCCCAATAAGAGGAACAAATTGTTTTATAAAAGTTGCTAATACATTCTGTTTTAAAGATTTAACATTTTGTATTTTTAGTATAGCGGCAAAAGTCCATTTAAAAATACTTATTAGAATGAACTGATTCTCAATCTTTTCATAGGCAGTGTAAAGAAAGTGCTTCAGATATATTTAGGTTGTTTTGATAAATGGATTTCCCCAATCCCCCTAAATCAACGCAAATAAATTAAAAATTTTCGGATGATGGAAGAAAATCTTTGTTTAATGATCGAAAAAAGGTCCTTATAAAATTTCAAACAAATATCTACATCGAAAATCTTCTCTATTAAGAACCCAGATTGCAAACGAAACTATTGTTTGTGTCCCAGAATAATATTGTATTTAATTCTAAAATTTAAATTAAATATAACGGCTAGTACATTTAAATCGACGTTGAAAAATATTATTATGGATGGAGCTCATTTTGAGTAGACGAAGGGGATCCCCATAAATCTGAACAGTCAACAGTGGTATATTGGGAGGGGAACGGGGGGGGAACGAGGTTCCCTTACCTTTTTTCAGAAACGGAACGCGTTCCAGTATTTTTTCATGTCCCGACAACTCCCACTTAAATCTACTGTTAGAATTTCTTTTTTAGTGTTCGTAAGGTGGTTGTAATCAAGAATTCACTAGCGTCACAGCGATAATAGCAAGTTAATAGAGAATAATAGATAAATCAAAATTTTTTGCAATAATGTTATCAAACTATTTCTAATAAATATAGATGACACGAAAATTTATTAGATTAAATAAAATTCTTTTTACTTACATTTAATCATATATACTAATATGGCTAGCCATAGGAATATGTAAAAATGAATTTGATATTATCTATTTATGATTTAAAAAATTTAAGATTCAGCAAAAAAAAAACATAATTAGGTTTAATTTAAGAATTCTTATGAATTTTGAGATTTATTTAAATTTCAATAATCATCCATATAAAACAACTCTAAAAGAATTATTATATATCAATTGTCTAATTTTGAATAATTTATCTATTTACTGATTTTATTTAAAACAAATATAACAAATCGAATTGATTGATAAAAAAAAATTGAATTTTTATAATGTTTTGAATCATGCCAAGCAAAAATTAAATTGTAAAATTAAATGAATGGAAATTTTCTTTAAAACTGAATGAAATTAGAAACTTAATTATTTTTTGTGCAAATATATATATATATATATATATATATATTTATATATATATTCTAAGAATATAATGTTTTGAATAATAAATTAATATTATAATTTTAAGATTTATTTGACATTATTTTTTTACTTTAATATAATTTGATTAAAATTTGTATGCCTCTTTCAGTGATTATAGTGATCGGAGTAAAATTATATTCAATTTTAATTTTTTATAAGCAATATTTTATAATAAAAATAATTAAATGAAAATCGATGGTTTAAGGATGGCGTATGTATTTAAATATCTTTATGATTTATTTGTTTGTTTGTGTTTGTTTTTTTTTTTTTTTCTAAAATAATTGAAGATTATACTTACGTATAATTTTCGATAGATAATGATTCAAATGAAGATTTTCAGGTAAAAGTAACATTTTTTGGCAAGTAGAAATACACAACCGAAATGCAACACTTTTATATAATAGATTCAACATCGACAAGCAAAGAGGCTGCTTGGTCCGCTGTTTAAAAACGATATAAATCGACTGATCTCTGCCCGAGTGCTGTTCAACTCAATATTCAAGAGATAAAGTTTTTAGTCCATGCGTTTTATCATGATCGGTCATAAGGGCCAAGAATAATACAGGGCTATTAAATTTAAAAAAATCATAGTTTCTAATATCATTATCATTTTAATAATGAAAAATTTCAAAGAGATACGATTGTTATTTTATTATTATTATTATTCTTTGAATATGATTTTAAATGTTGATTAATAACATTTAAAATTTATTTAAAATTTTACTATTTTATATTTAATGTTTTATAGATCCATATTTATTAATTTATATTAAGTTAATTAACCTCTTTAGATGATAGAGAATATATAATATCTAAATTTAAAATATGATTTAAATATTTAGATTACAAATAACTAAGGACTGAATAGGAAATGATGGAGAATCATTGATTGTCTACCTCAAAAGAGCGAAATTAAAATTTCAATATATGAAAATACCATTTTATAACTCTGATAATCCTAGTATACTTTAAAATTTATAGAAATATTTGAATGATAGTTTTATAATTAAGTAATAATACTAATGTCATAATTGACCTACAGTGACGTTAATAGCAAATAGAACAAGAAATATTTTGAAATAAAGCTTTTATTTTTATTTTGAAGATAAGACTAAAAATTATAAATAATTTAATAAATCTAAATTTAAATTATTAATATATATATATATATATATATATATATATATATATATATATATATATATATAGATAAAAGGATTATAATGAAGAAAACAATATTTGTTACACTATCGTCTTAAATTCCTAAAAAATGATAATATATTAAAATAAATCTAAGTTTGGGTGGGGAGACTCAATATGAATATTTTCCAAAAAATATAATCAATATAAAATTGTTATTATTTGTTTTTTTTTTATAAAAAAAATCGTCTCCACTCCACAATCTCGCAATTTTGAATTGGATTAATTAACATATATTATATTTAAATTAAATTTAAGTAAGTATAAATTATAAATTAAAATTAATAAATAATATTTATTAAACCAGCGCGTGTTTGACTCTTTGTTGATGAAACCATGTCACGTGCTGGCGCGTGATTGCCAGTCAACGTGTTGAAAAATTAATTCCGGTACTTTCAGCAATTCAATCAAGCTGAAATTCTATATATAGCAGTTTTATACAATTTTTAATCATGTGAAAAATTATCAAACATATATCTTTATTTTAACGGTTAGTTTAGAGGAAAAAAAATGAAAACGTGGTAGGTAATGACCCTCTTTCGAATGAGCTACATTGCTCAAAAGTTGAGAGAAAACTACAAATTTTGAATAATGCCCGTATATCAAATTTCATTATTCTAGCTCAAACCATTTTTGCGTAATCTTGTCTTCATACACACATACACAAACACACACTCTGGCT